>CM055104.1:48080450-48825278 GCA_029204225.1 Diphasiastrum complanatum | reverse complement strand
ACTATTTAGATTTGAATTCAGAAACATGATTCTTGATGGATTTGACGTCTTGAACTGCTCCTTTAGCACATCCCATGCCTGTCTGGGTGTAGCATTATCACAAATGTGGGTAATGATGCGATCATTCACTAACAAGTTGATAAAAGTCAAGGCTCTTTTTGCTCTTCTATCAAATGCCTTAATGTCAACTTCGTTCGCCGGTCTTCTCTCATCACCTGTAATGATATCCCACAGTTCCTTCTCTATCAGTATGTTCTTTATCTTGAACTTCCACACTGCATAGTTGGAAATCCCATCCAATTTGCTACTTTCACTCAAAATGGACTCCCCCATGTTCGCCATCCCAAAACTGCCTGAAACTACAGCCGTAGGCTAAAAACAGTATGTCAAGGCCAACTGTGATGTCAGAAGTTGAAAATAATGACTTGTTATCTTTTCCTTACCATGCCACCCACTGCTTTTTCGCCAAATTGGCGTTGCCTTCCGAAATGCTCTTTGTCGCCAACTCCCAACTACGTGCCCAATGGAATGGTGAAATCACTTTTGGTGTGCTCCGAACACTTTCTCCGTTGCAATCACTCTATTTTGCGATACCGTACTTGCAGGTACATTACAGGTGCCCTTTGTTTGAAGGTTATAGCCTTTCGTTTGGGTCAACACGGATAAAGGACTAGAAAATAAGGGCTTTTTGAACTTTTGAACTGTTTCTTCACCTTGAAGAAACTTCACCTTTCACTTGTGAAGGGACCCAATTCCAAATTCAACTTGAAAATTTTTAATGAAGTTGAAGGCCAGTTTATCCTTCAACTCCCTATAGCTTGAAGATAGTTGTATCAGCTTCTCTTCTATCTCACTCTCTCTCTCTCTCTCTCTCTCTCTCTCTCTCTCTCTCTCTCTCTCTCTCTCTCTCTCTCTCTCTCTCTCTCTCTCTCTCTCTCTCTCTCTCTCTCTCTCTCTGATTTCTTTTTTTTTTGTGCTTTGTTTGCATAAACTTATGTTCTATCTTTACATCTTCTTCTAAGCTTTTCTTGTGAAACTAATAGCCGCGTTTTAGCACCTAATTAGTTACGGTTATCTGATTCTATTGTACTTGCGGATTGCACTTGCGACCGCCTTTGCAAGATCTGATTCGTCCCACGCATGGAAGTATCCAGGGATGAAGAAAAGTGAAGTTCATTTTCCAACACTCCCTCTTGAACTAAAGATTTCTTCAGCCGACTCCCATTTTTTGTCCTGTGTTTTTCGAATAGTTGTTTTGCAAGGGGCTTGGTCAGAACATCTGCTGTCATTTATGTGGTCTTCACATACTCAATCTGAATTTTTTGTTTCTGC
Source organism: Diphasiastrum complanatum (assembly GCA_029204225.1). NCBI lineage: Eukaryota > Viridiplantae > Streptophyta > Lycopodiopsida > Lycopodiales > Lycopodiaceae > Diphasiastrum > Diphasiastrum complanatum. The sequence goes on along the minus strand of CM055104.1, from coordinate 48,823,946 downwards.
ACAAGATCTCTAATATGATGGTATTTGAGTGAATGTGCTTTGTCCTTGAATGGAAGACAGGGTCTTGAGTCATGGAGATTGCACTGGTATTATCCATATACATGATAGTAGATTCTGCTTGTTGCTCTCCTAGCTCATTCAACAGTTGTCTCAGCCACACGATCTCGTTTGCATTCTTTGCAGCAACTACATATTCAGCTTCACATGAGGATTATGCGACAAGAGTTTGATTTTTGCAAACCCAGCCTATTGTCCCTCCACATATCATGAAACATCCGCTAGTGACAGATTTGTTGTCATCCTTCGAGCTTGCCCAAGTGGCGTCGCTATATGCCTTCAGAGTGGATTCATTTGGAATAGACAATGCCAAAATCCACGGTCTATTTGAGGTATCGTAAGATTCTCTTAGCTAGCTCCCAATGGTACTTTCCTGGATTGTTAGAAAATTGTGTTAAAGCATAAATAGGAAAGGCCAAATCTGGTCGAGTGCATACAGTCAGGTACATTAGAGCTTCAATCAGATTTTGAAAAGGTATATTACTCATTTCGAATTCTTCCTGCTCAGTCCTTGGACAGCCTTCTTTAGAAAGTTTTAATCCAAGTGCCATAGGAGTTTCCTTTCCTTTGCATTCTAACATTGCATAGTCTACTAGAATTTTACAAGCATAACTATCCTGAGAAAGTTAATTCCTGTTGTTTTATTCCTAGCGATTTCTATTCCTAGGAATTTCTTAGTCTCACCTAGGTCTGTTATTTCGAACTCTCATCCTATAAGATCTTTGATTTCTTTTATCATCTTCAAGTCATTACCGAATATTAGAGTGTCATCAACAAATACAGCTAAGATTAAGGAACTATCACCTTCAGTCTTAATAAAGACATCATTGTTTGGAACTAATCTTCTAAAACCAATGGAGATTAAAAATTCAAACATTCTCTTATGCCAAGCTCTTGCAGCTTGCTTTAACCCATAAATGCACTTCTTCAGTTTACAGCACAGATAAGGAAATTCTTGGTTGTGAAAGCCTTTTGCCTGTCTCATATAGATCTCTTCATTGAGAAATCCATGAGGAAATGCAGTCTTAATATCAATATGCTGGACAAATAAGGAATGTGAAACAGCTAAAGCAAATAGGAGGCGAATGGTAGACTGTTTTACCATAGAGGATAATGTCTCCCGGGGGGTCTTCTCCATATTTCTGAGAATACCCCTTGGCTAGCAATCTAGCCTTGTATTGCTCAGCACTCCCATCCGATTTTAACTTTAGTTTGCAGTCCACAATTTTTCTTCCTTTTGGTGGTTGTTCCAGTGTCCACGCTTTATTTTTATGCATTGAATCAATTTCTTCCTGCATTGCCTTCCTCCATTCTTCTCATTCGTGACTTGCAATTGATTTTGAGTAAGTTTCGGGTTCTGTTGTCATCAGACATCGGTTCTCATCGCAGCTGTTTGCTGCAGCTTTCTCAATAGCCTTCTGTTGGATTCTGATAGAGCGTCTTGGCTCAATTAGATTCTTCGGTTGTTCAGATTGTATTGGTTGTTGTGGGGACTACGACTCTTATCGCTCAATCGCTAGTTAATCTTCTTGATCAAGCGACTCTATGGAAGTCTGCTCTCCCTCTTCAGTCTAGTCAGAGATGTGAGGAGTCAGATTAAAGAATTGATAACCAATCCGGTCTGCATCTTCCTAGAATGTCTCCTCATCAAACTTGACATCTTTGCTTACTTGCACCTTATTGGTTTTAGGATCATACAACATGTAGCCAGGTGAATTGATTGCATATCCCACGAATATCATGGGTTTTGATTTTTCATCAAACTTGGACCTCTTTTCCTGAGGTACATGCATGTATGCCCTACAACCAAACACTCTGATATGCGACAAGTTGGGTTTGTCACCAGGATTCATAGGGTGTGGCATCGCTTACAACAACTGTCATGCTCCTATTCTATAGATAGATGGCTGTTAGTATAGCTTCTGTCCAAAATTTCTTTGACAACTTTGCCTGCGCCATCATGCACCTTGCTGCTTCCATCAAGGTCCGATTCTTTCTTTCTGCTACCCCGTTGTGCTGTGGTGTGTAAGACACAGTATACTGTATGTCAATTCTTTCATGCTGGCAGTAGTTCTTGAATTCTGTACTGGTGTATTCTCCACCATTATTAGATTTCAGAACTTTGATTTTTCTTTCTGTCTGTGTTTTAGCTAAACTTTTGAACTATTTAAAAATTGTTAACACATCAGACTTTTTCTTCAGGAAGTAGACAAATGTCATGTGCATGTAATCATCAATAAATGTAGCAAAGTACTGCAATCCGGATATAGATGGACCTTCGTAGGCCCACATAGATCGCTATGTATCAGCCCAAGAACCTCCTTCGTCCGTACTCCTTCAAATTTGAATGCTTCACGTTGCTACTTGCCCTTCAAACATGATTCACACATACTGATCTTTCTGTTAGTCACGTCCATGCCTTCTACCATTTTGTTCCTTGACATTCTGTAGAGTGTGCTGACGCTGCAATGGCACATCCTCTTGTGCCATAGTTTATTCTTGTTTTCTCCATCTGAAGTGACAAGAACCTGATCAGTAGGATTTTGGACACTTGTTCGACACAAGTTGTCTTTTCTTTCAGCTGTCACTAGGATCCGGTTGGTATCACAGTCCTTTATGTGACATTCGTTACTATTGAAAGTAACACTCAGCCCCATATCAGTGATCTTTGCTACTAACAATAGATCACTTTTTAGTGTGGGAACATGCAGGACTCCCTCTAAGTCTTTATAGCCAAATGTGGTCTTCATACGTAGAGTTCCTGTCCCCATGACATGGTGCTTGTTATTGTCTCCTAAGATGACTTCTCTGTCTCTGTTGGAGGGCTTGTAGTCTTTCAGGACTTTCCTTTTGCACATGATGTGCGAGGTAGTTCCTAAGTCTATGACAATCTTTAGATCTGAGTGTGCATTGTGCACATCTCTTACTATCATAATTTGCTTTGGCTCTTCCTCTTGATGGGAAGATTCTGAGTATGTGCCTTGTCTTTGTTTCTGTTCTTGGGATTAAATCAGCAATTGAATGTTGAGTGTCCCTTTTTCTTGCAATGAATGTAGATGTTGTTGGGATTTTCCCAACAGTTTTTCTCCAAGTGGCCTTTCTTCTTGCAGTAGTTGCATACTACATGTGGCTTTGAGCTACATTCATCTCTTGTTGAAGATGTGCTTGGCTTCTGCACTCTTCCTTCCTGTTTTCTTCTGACAATGGATGTTTGGTCTTCGCTGTCTTGAGAGTCAATATGATCTCTCATGATGACTTCATCCTTTACAACTTTAATAGCATCGCTGAATGTCATGTTAGGCGTCCTCATGAGTATTGACCTCAGGCTGTAGTAGGGAGATGGTAGAGTTCTTATGAAGTATAAGAACTGTTGCTCCAGTGGGATCGCATGAGTCTGATCCCCAGCTGCCAATTGATCAAAGATGGCTTTTATCTTCCTAGCATGCTTGTCAAGATCACTGTCGTCCCACTTCATATTTAGAAGCTAATTGTTGAGATGCAAGATCTCTGCACTTGTCATCCGCTCATGTTTTTCTTGTAGCCTTTCTCTCATTTCGTGGCTAGTTTCACAGTTCACGGTGGTCATCATGATGTCTTCTGCAAGTGACAGAGTGATGAGCACCATTGCTCTATCAATCTTCTTTCTCCATTCAGCCATATTTTATTGTGGTCTGACTTCTGTTCCATCCACTACGCTCCATAGGCCTTCTCCTATGAGTAGCATCTTCATCTTGTGTTTTCGGAAGGCATAGTTGTTGCCATTGAATACAGTCACAACTTTTTGCTGCAGGTTTGTTGCCATTTGATAGTTTTGATAACTGCAGTGTTTTGATACCACTAAAACGAACTGATCGTTTCTGCCTCAACTGCAGCCAACAATTTTTAGGATGCGGAAGCATGTATTATTCTGTAATTGTCGCAATTTTCGGGAAAGCGAAAAATACGAAGTATGCGAAACTTAGTGCATTTTACGCACTTAGACATGTTTTAACTGTATTGGAAAAAATATGAAAATGCCGAAGAGAGAGAATGCAAAAATCCCGAAAAGTGCAAAAAACCCGAGAAAAAACTTTTTGCGCTAGTTTTTGCACATCACAAATCTACAGCTAACTTTTGATTGCCAAGTCAATATGATCCATTTATCAGAACAACAATATACACATAAACAATACTATCATTGATGCACACACAGTAGAAAAACTGATAGAAAGATCTATTGCTTTATAAATCTCCTTTTGGATAAGAGTTTACAGTCTACCGCTTGTCAGCGTGATAGTTTCTGTTTTATATTCTATAGCTGTATCAGCTTCTCTTCTCTCTCTCTCTCTCTCTCTCTCTCTCTCTCTCTCTCTCTCTCTCTCTCTCTCTCTCTCTCTCTCTCTCTCTCTCTCTCTCTCTCTCTCTCTCTCTCTCTCTCTCTCTCTCTCTCTCTCTCTCTCTCTCTCTCTCTCTCTCTCTCTCTCTCTCTCTCTCTCTCTTTTGCACTTCGTTTGCATAAACTTATATTCTATCTTTACATCTTCTTCTAAGCTTTTCTTGTAAAACTAATAGCCGCATTTTAGCACCTAATTAGTTACGGTTATCTGATTCTATTGTACTTGTGGATTGCACTTGCGGCCGCCTTTGTGAGATCTGATTCATCCCACGTGGAGGTATCCAGGGATGAAGGAAAGTGAAGTTCATTTTCCAACAGATGTCACTCGCACTGTGTATTTTGACAAGCCTGATTTGAATATGTTTCGTACATGGATCCCATTGGTGCTTCTGAGAATCGGTCAATGCCATCAACAACATCCATCACCTGATCGTGAGAGGGAAGAAATAATGAAATAATATGGAAGTGGACCGAGTTGAGGCTTTGAGTGGGTAGCCGAGTGTTTGAATGGGTAGCCAAGTAGCCGAGTGTTTAAATGAGTAGCTGAGTAGGGTAGGGTAGGGTTAAGCTAGGTTATGGCTGTGGATAGGTAGGGTTAGGTTGTTGTTTTTTATAGTTGGACTTCAAAATGAAGAATTCAAAAAAAATTTACAAGGAAATGAAACTTCAGAATTGAAAACTTGAAGTGCCTCTCTCTCACTTGTAAAAAAAAAAATCAAAATTTTGGCTAGTCTAACCCATCTCCACTAATTTGGTCATAACTTACTCAATATTGATCCAAATCACAAAAACTCAATATCTCTGAAAAGCTAAGAACTTGCTCTATCACGCTATAGGATCAAATCAATGATTGAAGGTGATTTTATAGGTTAAACTAACAACAGAACAGGTCTAAAAAACTTAAAGAAAGATAACTAACAAAACTAGAGCTAGGAATCAAGAATTGTCATAACTCCTTGGTTACTAATCCAAATGACCTATCATATGGATTAGATCAAAGCTAAGACAATGTTCTAAAATCTTCTGTAAATAAACTTGAAATAAAAATTCAGATCAAATCTGAAAAATTCAAATCAAGTGAAAACAAAATTTTAGTCACCTATTTTGACAGCTTTTGGAAAAAGTGCAATAACTTTTGCATCTTTTATCCAAATGCCTTTGCAAATTGGTGCAAATTAAAGCTAAGACAAAGCTCTACAAATCTACTGAATCAAATTAGAAATAAAAAAAAAAATGAAATTGTGAGTCAAAAATTAGTCTAAACAGACTTGAAAATTTCAAACTTAAAAACTAGCAAAAAGAAAGCTACAAATGCAATAAACTTATCAAATCTAATGAAATTCACATAGAATCATCATGAATCAAGGATCTATGCTCTGATACCAAGAAATTTCATGTGCCAAATCTAAGAAAATAGCAATTACTATGGAAGTAAAGCTAAGAGCAAGAAAAATACAAAGCATTCAAGATAGCATATAAATAGAAAGCTAGAAACACAAAGATCTCCATAGAATCACAATAGAAATGAAATGAAGAGTACAAAGCAATGTAAATGAGCATTGATTCATGTAGATAAGGCACATGAGACCTGGCCAAGGAAATCCCCATAGCTCATATTCACAAGGAGGAAGCTAGAAGCTCTCACTTGCAAATGAGCCAAAAGATTCACAAAATGTTGTCTATTGCCTAGTTATAAACAATGCTCTCACTTAACTAAACTTAATTATCTTGAGAAATAGTTAGCCCTTGTTAAGTATTATTTAGGCTACATTGGGCCCTTGTTGGCGTATTATTCTTATTAACTACTTTGGAGGGCCTAAAGAGAGAACCGCCTTGTTCTTAAGGCTAATAGCTCCTTTTGGGCCTACAAAGCTTACAATGCAAAGCACTGATGTACTAAAGGTACATGACATTGTCCACCAATTGTCCCTCGTGCTCAAGACCGATACCGCAGTCTGTCCGATATCGCTTTCGAGCGTGAAACTTTTGTCTATGTTTATGAAGTGTTATCTTGCGCTCCAGACCGATATTCAATCCCGGTATCAATTTCAAGCGCGTTTCTTGTGCAAAAAAGTTTTGAATCATTTCTGCACTTGGAAGCGATATTTCAATTTTGAGTTTTTTTTTTTTGTCTTTTATTTTTGAACATGATGGCTACTGCCCTGTACAACCTTTCCATGCTCGTGTCCCTCTTGGAACTGGCCGACGATGTGGTAGGAAGCAAGTCTGTTGGTTGAGGGAGGTCAAGAAACTTCAGAGATCACTTGAATTGTTGATTCCGAAAGCTCCCTTCAGCCAATCTGTTAGGAATGTCACCCTGTCGCTTGGGCTTGATATTCGTTTTGCTGTTACAGCCACGCAGGCCTTACAGGGTGCTGCAAAGGAACGTGGCATGGTACTTCATGATGTCGTTCAGGAAATACCGACAACGACAAGTTCTATTGGGGAAATAACCATAAAATTTCAAGGTATATACTATTTATTGTTGATATGTATTTTATTTTTTTTAAATCTCTCGTTATAGCATAAATGAATTATCTATCATAATATTAACAATTTTCATTTAATATCTGCAGTTTGTACAACAAAATACTTTAAATTGTGCATGGTTCATGATGTACAATACAAAGCTATTTTTTGAGTGGTATAATCTACAAATTGATGTTAATATTGACAAGATAATATTTTGTCCATCTGTTGTTTTTTTCATTCTAATTCTTATTTCTTTAGTGTCATTGTTAGTAAGTTTCTCATTCACCTTGTTTGAGATGACAATTCACTCTTGTACAATCCCGATGAAGTGTATAGATTGCGGCAAGAGTTGCAAAAAAAAACTGTATCGAATGGTGTAAGTTTTGTTCCAGAGCTTGAAGGCGCAGAAAAGAATGTTGCTCCTATCTTAACAGCCTTTCAGGTTGCTCAGGATGCAGATCTTATAATTTACGATCAAAGAGGCATAGAAGTCCTTCCTAATACAAAGGAAGACGAAATAACAGGACGAGAGATTGTTGCCAATATAGCTCTTGATATTGATATTAAAAATAAAGAAAAACTTACTGAATATGATTTCAAATATACATAAACATGTATATATTACCATCCAAAAAAGGAGATACAATCTTACATGTAAACAACCCATTTATGAGATTTTTTATTGAAATCAATATAGATTGTTACAATCAAGTTGTGTCCATAGTACAATAGTATATTGCAATTTTCTAGATTGATAAGAAACAAGAATCTTGTTTTCAATTCAATAACAATGATGGACATGTATTTTCTGATAATAAATCTCAGTGTTCTTCCATTAGTTGGATAGTTTTGCCAATATCTCTGCATTTGATCTCGAGCTCATGTCTTTTACGTACCTGCATAAATTTAACACAAAGGATGTTACATATAATATAAAGATGATACGAGCAATTTTTGAAAGAAACTATTCATAAAAAATAGAGTGTTTACAGTTACTTACGAGTTTACCATTGGGAATGAATATGAAGTCTGAAAGTATATCATATTGTAGGAGCAACACTTCATGCCTGATATAATTTAGGCTCCAATCTTCTTCCACCTTGTAGTGTCGGTTGTAGTATGGGGTTCGTCGCTGGGAGCGCAACCTCGCCTTCGCCTGCATAGCACACAAAGAGAGAGAAGAGAGAGAAAATGCCTAGGTTGAGAGAGGCTTTGGAGGCCCGAGCACCTTCCCAAAGCTATTCACACCCAACTGAGAGAGAGAGAGAGAGAGAGAGAGAGAGAGAGAGAGAGAGAGAGAGAGAGAGAGAGAGAGAGAGAGAGAGAGAGAGAGAGAGAGAGAGAGAGAGAGAGAGAGAGAGAGAGAGAGAGAGAGAGAGAGAGAGATGGAAGATACAATACAAAGGAAATGGCTCTCTCTTATAGATTTTAGAGGTGAGTCTCTTTCAGTCTGATTGGCCACTTCATTGGGACAAGGATTCTAATCCAATCCCTTCAAATAAACACAACTTAAATCTAATGGTGCTAAGAAAGCACAAGGACACTCACATGATTCATGTGAATTCTAATTTGGGCCCTTTTAGCTTTTTTATTTGCAACTTGACTTAGGGCCTCTAATGTCATTTTAGAGTTTTAAGCCCCTAGTCTCTTATTCTTAGGAATTACAACTTGCTACTTGTGCTCATTGGGTTGGGCTTATACGCGCAGGATGCCAGTGCCCTCGCACTTATTACTCTACTTGTATAGTACTGTGGTGGGCCCACTTGGCAAGCCTTGACCAACAGTAGTTTTAGTGGTGGGACCCACTAGGCGCCCAACAGTATTCCCCACCTAAAGAGGTGTCGGTCCCACGGCACCTGCCTGCATTTGATGTGGAAGAGAGTTGTCGACACGTTTATTGTTGGTGATGAGCTACTTCAGGAAAAGCGTGGATAAGTGATCGCTTAAATAAAACATGAGGCTTTATTGGCTGTTGATCGGCAAGAACCTGGGCTTGCCAGATTTTCAATAATACCCATAAGGGTCTGGTGGCCATCCCTGATAACCTTGTTCATCGACAAATGGGTAGTCGACACCATCTATCAGAGGATCCCAAGATAAGGTTGGTTGAGATTGTTCCTCATAGACTGGCACAACTGCTCTCAGTGGCATTGTTGTGCAATCACTCAATTGGTATTGTGGATAGGACATGGTTGGTTGACTGCTTAGTCTATCCAAGTGTTCATGTGGACATTCGACTCGACGATGTTTTCATCCACATCCATAGCACCTTACTAAGTGCAGTATGCCATCACCTCGAAGTTGATAGGCATACACCGGTAACATATGCCCCTTAGGTCTTCCACAAAATAGACTGGTAGGCTATTATGGTCCTCCATTGAGTTTGGTGACATGCAAGATGATATGGCCAATACTTCCACCTTGCCACTGGTTGTTGAAGAAACTCGTGATTTAGATGGATCAATCTGACATCCATCCCTTTGGTGAGCTCCTTGTCGGCTTGTTTCTGCTTGTGACCTTTGAACCTCTGGATCTTGTCGTCGAACTTGCTGCTCTGCATTTTGCCTTTGTAAGAAGTGCGGATTCTTGATTGGACATCTTGTAATTGGATGACCACCGAAGCAGTATGTACATTCATCCTTCTCAAAAAATTGAATTGCGCGAGCATAATCTTGCTGACAACTTGAAGTGCAAGGTTCTTGGTCTTCTACTGCACTCGATCTGTTTGACTCTGTTGCACTCCCTGATGATTCATAGCCTTCTACCCTTGTCTGCTCGACTAGCATGAACTCTTCAGACTTTTCTGATTTCCCATCCGATATTTTGTGTTCTCTGTTCTTCAAGATAAGATTCTCCATAATGACAGCATCTTGATAGATTTGTGGCAATGAAGTGTAGGATGCAAACTTCTTCATACCAGATTTCATCTTGTCGAGTAATCCGATATAGTAGTTTTGCATTATGGTCTCTGGGCTCAGTAGATCAATACCTTTTACCAGATCGAACATTCGTCTGGTGTATTGTTGAACTGTCTCATCAGGAAACATCTGAAATGAAACTAATCTCACAAACTCGGTAGTCATGGCTGGAATGCAGTATTATCGTGATGTACATAATTGCTTCAAGGGTTGTACAACTGTGGTGTCCCACTTGTTTTTTTTTTTTTTTTTGAAACTAAGAAACCAAGGACAATCAAAAGGACAGGAGGGAGGTGTGTGAATAAATGGTAATAGATGGTTGTTATCTTAGGATACTGATGGAGGAAAAGATAGATGCATGTAATGATATGAAAAAGAATGAAGGTTGAGCTGATTGAGATGGAGATGAAAACACAGATGGAGACGGTATAAAAAATGAAATTTTTTTCTCAACAAGGCTGGGAATTAACTCTCGCCCCCATCACAGTAGTTGAATCAAGATCTGATGAAACTTCTCTAAGACCTGTGAGGGTTAGTTTTGAGCCGGCTGTCAAAAATTAAAGATTTTTGCTAAAATCGAGCACTTTTTAGGACTGTTTCTCTAAGATTTCAAGATATGAGTGTCTGATCTGAAGAAAAGTCTGAGAGTAGCTGAAACACAGTATAATTCAACTACCACCATTTTGGATTGCGTTTTGAACCGTCAGGTTTAGGAAAATTAAGAGAACAGGATCATTTTTAGTGTATTTTTGCCCATTTTTAGCAGTTTTTGTGGTTTTTCAAAGATTTCTTAAGATCTGAGTAGATTTAACCTTTGAACTTCCCAATGTAGCTGGATCTAGACTAGATATAGCTATTATGAGGTCTGCAAAGGTTCTTGATGGACAATTTTTGCATAATCTTGAAAAAACTCAGTTTTTGAGCACTTTTCAGCACTTTTTCTTAGATCTTTCTAGATCTGTCCATTGGATCTTTACAAGAATTTCACAGAAGCCAGATCGGGGTCAGATATAACTATAAAAATCTCAACTAAGGTTAATTCATAGTAGATCTTAAAAAATCAAGAAAAAAGTGTATCTTTTGGGTTTATGCTATTTTTGGCAGTTTTCTCTCAGATCCTAGAGAGAGAACGTTCGCCGAGCTCATAGTAGCCTTTTCTAATGCAGATTTAGCTATATCTAGGTTGGTGAAGGTAATTTCCCGGGTAATGGAGAGAAAATACAAATTTTATGGCTTTTTTTGCTATTTTTGGCAGTTTTCTCGCAGATCCTAGAGAGAGAACCTTCGCCAAGCTGATAGTTTCCTTTTTTAATACATACTTAGCTAAATACAAGTGGGCAAAGGTTAATTCCCAGGGGATGGAGAGAAAATACAAATTTTATGGCTTTTTTTTGCTATTTTTGGCAGTTTCTCACATATCCTAGAGAGAGAACCTTCACCGAGCTGATAGTAGCTTTCTCTGATACAGATCTAGCTAAATTCAGGTGGGCAAAGGTTCTTTCCCAGGGGATGGAGAGAAAATACAAATTTTATGGGTTTTTTGGCAATGTTTTGCGGTTTTTTAAAAAATGGTTGGGAATTAACCTTCGCCGACTTCTATGTAGGTTCTGAACAGTGTCCAGAAGGTATTGTCAAAGGGGCAAAGGTTGGTTGCGGAGCAGTACAAAGTTATTGCCTCTAATATGTTTTTCCCGCCTATTTTCCCACCAAAAACAGATTTTTCATGGTTTTCTGATTTTTTTTTGTTTGTTTGTTTGTTTTTTTTTCTTCAGCAAGGGTTGTTCTAATCTACAGTTCTAACACTAATTCAAACCCCACAAACTCTAATCCACACTAACTACCATTAACAAGCTAAAAAACTCGATTTTTTGTGATGAAAAATGAAGGGAAAAGAAGAGAGAAGAGTGAGAGAAGGAGAAGAAAAGTGATGTCTATGCCGGCTAAGGCAAGTGTTGGCGCTCCCCGGCAACGGCGCCACTGTAGTGTCGGTTGTAGTATGGGGTTCGTCGCTGGGAGCGCAACCTCGCCTTCACCTGCATAACACACAAAGAGAGAGAAGAGAGAGAAAATGCCTAGGTTGAGAGAGGCTTTGGAGGCCCGAGCACCTTCCCAAAGCTATTCACACCCAACCTAGGGGAGAGAGAGAGAGAGAGAGAGAGAGAGAGAGAGAGAGAGAGAGAGAGAGAGAGAGAGAGAGAGAGAGAGAGAGAGAGAGAGAGAGAGAGAGAGAGAGAGAGAGAGAGAGAGACCTGAAGTGAAACCAGCAGAGTTTTATTAAGAAAAAGATGGAAGATACAATACAAAGGAAATGGCTCTCTCTTATAGATTTTAGAGATGAGCCTCTTTCACTCTGATTGGCCACTTCATTGGGACAAGGATTCTAATCCAATCCCTTCAAATAAACACAACTTAAATCTAATGGTGCTAAGAAAGCACAAGGGCACTCACATGATTCATGTGAATTCTAATTTGGGCCCTTTTAGCTTTTTAATTTGCAACTTGACTTAGGGCCTCTAATGTCATTTTAGAGTTTTAAGCCCCTAGTCTCTTATTCTTAGGAATTACAACTTGCTACTTGTGCTCATTGGGTTGGGCTTATACGTGCAGGATGCCAATGCCCTCGCACTTATTACTCTACTTGTATAGTACTGTGGTGGGCCCACTTGGCAAGCCTTGGCCAACAGTAGTTTTAGTGGCGGGACCCACTAGGCGCCCAACACACCTCAATACATGTCAAAAGTGCATCATTGTATATTATTTCTATATTTTTTCGTCCAGAATGTCCACTGGCCTTCCAAGTCTTGATCGAGTGGCACCCATTGACTTTTGATATTTTTCCATCTTTGATAATAGAAGCATAAGCTCAACATTTGTTTTTCTATTTGATAACAAAATCACATGGAAGACATTTTAATTTTGTATTCTATATCTCCATCTAATTTTTTGTCCCAACCTTCATCCATAAGTTCAGATAATAAATTATCTAATAAATTTTTACATACAAACATCGTTGGAGTTTTGTATACATTGACACTTGAAAAGAAATTCACAAGTATATTCAAAGAAAAAAACCAACTTAATCGGACTGTTTTTTTATCTCGTGCTTATTTTAAATGAATACATCATTATATAGCTTGCAACGAAATGATTCTGAAACTACATCATTTGGAGCAATCCATTCATCACTTCTAAAACTAGGTCATGGAATTGGGACTATTTGCCCAAAATTTCCTTTTATATAAGGAATGTACATAGGTTCATAAATTTTTTTTCCACAATCAGCAAGATCTTTTGCAGTTCTACCTCTATATTGCAACTATCCAATATCAATGTGCACTACATCTAACACACCTACAAGAGATCCACTTGGTTCTCATTCATTTATATTGGATGGATATAAATCTGCAAGAGAAAAATGATCATATTGGCAAGTTTAGTAATAGATGATAATTAATGACAAAAATCAAAGTATTGTAATATATCAATAGTCACAGTTGTTTTTTTTGTGACCCTTACGGTTGAATCCTTGTACATTTATCTCTGAATGCATATATACATGTTGGACTAAAATTTTGGAAATAGATTTTCCTCCTGATAATGTTATGAAATCCAAAATTTTGGCCTTCCCATAAGATCAAAATGATAGTTTTGTCTTGTTGTTTTTTCGAAATGTTGCTTTAGATAATGGATGCATTAGAACCCAAGAGTTTTTTGAATATTTTCTTGGCACCCATAATTAATTGTCATCTTTCTCATTGAAGAAAAGCACAGAGTCGATTAAGGAGCATGGCTTCCTTGATGGCGCCATTTCGTTATGTGTAGGCAAAACGTTTGAAACACTGAACACTGAATATGAAAATATGTGTAGGCTTTTTAAAAGCCATAAATATGAAAATATGTGTAGACAAAACTTTGAAACACTGAACTATTTGGTACTACGATTTAACTCTAGTTAATCTTGTAAACCATGATTTGACAATGCATTTACATTAATGCTACATCGATTTTCTCATTTCAACCATCTGTCATATTCATTTTCAATATTTTTGGGCCTCTTTGGGCAGTGATGAGCTGAAAGGGCAGGTCTCAACATCCAATAGCATTTTCATATGTTGTCCAACGAAATATATATATATTTAAAAAAATTTTATTTTATCTATATTTGAGAAAAACTACGTTACTTAGAAGCCTGATATCAAGGTTTCTATTGGTCCACATGGCTACGAAAACGAAAAATAAAATAAAAAGACATCTTTTTCAAAGGCCCTCATCGGGCTCTAAGTTTCTCTAATGCAAGCAACATTGTGAGGAGTGTGAGGAGCACGCAGACAGTAGGCAGCCTCCAGGCTTCAGCTATGGAGACAGAAGACAGAAGGGACGAAACAACACAAGCAGCACTGTGATGAGTGTGAGAGCATGCAGACGGTAGGTAGCCTTCAAGCTTCAACTATGGAGGCAGGAGGGGGCGCACAGGAACACACATGAGCTGCCTGTCGCCAACAACATGAGCTGCACTGTGAGGAGCATGCAGGCCGGAGCATGTAGGCAGCAGGTTTTCAGCTATGAAGGCAGAAGAGGCAGAAGGAATGCATAGGAGCACACATGAGCTGCCAGCATGAGCAGCACTGTGAGATGTAGGCAGTAGGCAGCCTTTAAACTTCAACTATGGAGGCAGAAGGTAGAAGGGGCGCACATGAGCATGCATGAGCTACAGCAGCACAAGGATTAGAGTGTGAGGAGCAGGCAACTGTAAGTTAGCACTATGAGGAGAACATAAGTGCAGGGTTTAGCTTCACGAGTTAAGAAACAGTTATGGACTCGGCTCATTACATTCGCCGTGTCCATTTACATTTACTTTACTTTATGCATAAACAGGCCTTGGGCCCTTTTTTATTCATTATTGACACTTAGACTATATGGTTGGCATTTGGCCTTATTATTTATTATTGGGCCATTTGGACGTATTACTGGAGAGTGGGGGCCTTCTTGGAGGGCGCACTATTATCCCTCCCAGTTGGGCCCTAACCACCGGAAGCTTTCTTTTAGGGCTTCCTCTAGGCTATAAGTAGGGAATTTGTGTCATTTGTTATTCAGCTGATGATATTGATCTCTCTCTTTAGTCTCCTTAATCTCTCTTTCCTGCTTTCTAGGGCTAAGTCTTGCTTATGTGCTGCTTTCATAGCTTAAGTCTTGCTTATGTGATGCTTTCTTAGCTTAGCTCTAGATCAGTTGTGGCTCTATTCGTAACTTGGTATCAGAGCACTTTCCTGAGCATAATTTTGGAAAAAAAAAATTTCTCCTCACCTCCATCACTGCCCTGCCTTGCTCCTCCATTGCTATCCCTACAGTTCTATCGCTGTCCTGTCAGCCCTGCTCCATCGCTGCCCCTTGTCCTCCTTGTTGCCCAACACTCCCCCTGCTTTTCTTCTTCTCTTCCTTGCTACCCAGCATTTTTCCTTCCTTTCTCTCCTTGCTGCCCATCACTGCCCTTGCCTCTGCTTTGATCTCTTTGCTGCCCCTGTCTTATTCTATTTCCTGTCCATCGTTGTTCCTGCCTTTCAACCTGTCACTTTCATCCAAACTGATGATATTCTTATTTTTAGCCACTGAGCATGTTTCTCATCTTTCCTCTGTATTTCAGTTACTCGTACATCACCAATTATTTGTTAAGTTGTCTAAATGTTCTTTTGTTGTTGCTAAGATTGAGTTTCTTGGTTTTCTTGTTTGTGATGGGCACATTCGTCTCATCATGTTCGTATGTTCCTTGGGTTAGCCACTCACCTTCGTCGTCTCGTTTATCATTTTGCCACAATTGCAACTCCTCTTCATGCACTTTTGAAGAAGTCTTGTACTTTTCTTTGGACTTCTGATTGTCAGTCAACGTTTGATATTCTTCGTCGTGTTGTTGTTAATGCTGTCGTTATGTGTTTACGCCAGTTTGATTAGAAGTTTCTTGGTGAGACTGATGCTAGTAATGTTGGTTTGGGTGCTTTGCTTCGCCAATCACAATGCATTATTGCTTATGAGTTGCGTCGTCTTCGTTCTTATGAGCTGTTAACATTATTTTGTGCATGAGAAAGAGCTTTTTGCTATTATCTATGCTTTTAAGAAGTGGCGTCATTATCTTTATCGAGTTCCGTTTGACATTATTTTTTATCACCAGTCTTTATGTTATCTGTTTTCTCAACGTGATCTTAGTGATTGTCAGTTGCGTTGGTTGCAATTTTTACAATCATTTGATTTTTCTATATTGTATCGTCCTGGTCGTGCTAACACTGCTGTTGATGCACTGTCTCGTCTTCCAGCTTTGTTGAATACACTCGTTGCTACTATTCTTGCATGGTTTGATGATCTACCTGCCGCATACCTTACATGTTCTGATTTTCGTGATGTTTATAGTTTTGCTCCACCTGTTTCGCCTCATCCTCATCAGGTTTATGCCATTGTTGACAATGTCTTTATCGTTATGGTTATTTTTGTACTCCTAGTTCCTTGGGTATCCGTTTCCAATTGTTGTCGGATGCTCATTCGTCCCCTGTTGGGGTTCACTTTGGTTTTCAGAAATCTTATGCTCGTCTCAAAGACCATTTCTATTGGCCTCTCTTCGATCTGAGCTTGTTGTACTTATTCATACATGTCCTTTCTGTCTTCGTAATAAATACTCCCGTGCTAAGTCTGCTAGTTTGCTCCAGAGTTGGCCTATTCCTCATTGCCAGTGGATTGATATATCTATGGACTTTATCTTTGGCCTTCCCCGTACCCAGCGTGGTCACAATTCATGTATGGTAGTAGTTGACAAGTTCTCGAAACAGACACATTTTATACCAATTCGCAGTAACATCATAGCAGAACAGTGTGCACGTTTGTTCTTATCAGAGATTTTTCGCCTTCATGGATTTTCTCGTGCTATCCTTTCTAATCGGGATAGTAAGTTTACATCCATATTTTGGACAAAGCTTATGTGTATCTTGGATGTACAACTTTTATGGGTTCTGCTTATCACTCTACTTCTGATGGGCAGTTTGAGGTCCTTAATAGGATCCTTGAGGATTATTTACGTCATTTTGTTACTCCTTTTGGGAAGGATTGAGATCAACATTTATGTTTAGCAGAGTATAGCTATAATAGCTCTGTTAGTACCAATACAGGTGTCTCACCATTTTTATTAGCTCATGGATATGCACCTCTTTTACCTGGCATTCCATTTTGTCCAGGGCCATGTTTCTTCTGAGAAGCTTGCACCACATTATTATGGGCCTAATCGCATTTTGGAGGTTCTTAGTCCAGTTACATATCGCTTACAGAATCCTGCTTTCACACGAGTCTGTGATGTATTCCATGTCAGTTTATTACGTGCTGTTATTGAGAGAGACGTTCCTTGTGATGTTGAGTTTTCTACTACTCCCGACTTGTTTCCATTTTTACTTGCTGCTATATTACATGTTCGTCTATACCATAGTCGACGCCGCCGATAGATTCAGTTTTTGATCTAGTGGGATGGTCGTCCTATTGAGGAGGCCACATGGGAGCCTATTAATGTCTTTTATCATACACCATCACTTGTGGATCAGGCTCGTGCTCTTGTTACACTTGTTGATTCCTCTACATCAGATGTTGTTCTAGTTGTTGATACACCAGGGCTTGCTGCTATTTGATCCAGTTTCTTTTCGGCAGTTGAGTCTTTTTTTTTGTGTCGAGGAGAGTTATGGACTCGACTCATTACATTTGTCGCGTCCATTTACATCTACTTGACTTTATGCATAAGCAGGCCTTGAGGCCTTTTTTATTCATTATTAACACTTAGGGTATATGGTTGGCATTTGGGCTTATTATTTATTATTGGGTCATTTGAACATATTATTGGAAAGTGGAAAACTTTTTAAGGGCGCGCTATTATCCCTCCCAATTGGGCATTAACAAGCTTTCTTTTAGGGTTTTTTTAAGTAATAAATTTATATTATTTTGTTATTCAGCTTATGATATTGATCTCTCTTTTAGTTTCCTTAGTTTTTATTTCCTGCTTTTTAGGCTGTCTTGATTATGTGCTCCTTTGGTAGCTTGATTGTGCTTATGTAATGCTTCATTAGCTTAACAAATGCCTCACTCACTCATGTCACAACACAAACGGAGGAGAGGAGCGATGTCTTCACCAACACGCCACTTCTTCGATGCATCTTCATCTTCGTCAGAATGAATAACAGAAATATCTAATAGAGGGAGGATGGATCTCAACCATTGCGGAAAGAAGAAGACGACGATAGGAAGGCAGTTATGAGCTGCAACAGATCTTAGAACCTTGTGATTTCATTTCGGAAATGGGATCTAAAGAAAAGCAGGTTTTATGTCGGTTGTGATGCTACAATGAAGAACAATTCTCTATAAATATATCACAACAGTGATTGTGTGGGGGAACATGACCGTAGTGTGAGCATATTTGGAATTTTGGCCGGAACTTTTCTGTTTGTTGATTCTGGAACTAGAACAGAAAAGAAAAGATGGAAATTCCTTTACGGATTTCGGCTTCAGTTGATTCCAGCCAATTTCTCAAGTCTGAGATTAAAAGAAACACGGCAGCAGACAAGCCTGCAGACAAGCCTTTCACTCTTTTGTACCCGGAATCCGCATCATTGTCATTAGGGAATTCCATACCTATGGCGCCAGCTTCTAGAAAGCTACCAGGCAATCATCTATCCCTCCCTCCCTCCCTCCCTCCTTAGACTTCTTAATCTCTGTTAAACTCCAATCTTATTGCATTCGGCATGTTGTGGAATTCACCGGCAGGTCCTCCTCTCCTCCCCCCTCGCCGCTACCGCGGCTCAACAATAGGTCTAGCCGGTAATATCCTAATGTGACGGGGCACAGCACAAACGTTATTTGGTTCCATGCTTTTGCTCTTTTTGATTTTAGGGTTTGCCCTTCCTTCTGTTTTGCGATCAGTCTCAGTTCATGCGATTGTTCTGCGTTTTATGTCTGTATTGCAGGTCCTCTTGTTATTGATTTTAGTTCATTATATCGGTCTGGTTGTATGACGATAGTACGGCTCTCATTGTATTTAGGAATTTATTTCTTCTGTCTTGTACTCAATTTCAGTTTATGTGATTTTCCCTGCAGAAGAAGGTACAGGGAGTAAGAGGGGGCCGAGGAGTTTGCTGAGCCTTTGTATAGGATGCTTGGGCAGCCATCTAGAGGATATCATTGATGAAATGAATGTTATTGCCCTTTATCTTCCAGCCGATGTGAAGGTTAGGCCCTATACCTAAATAAATTCATTTTGAACAATTTTCTCTTTTCATTTGAAGGCATTGCAATCATTACTTGGTCCACTAGGTTATTTGTCAAAAAGGAACCACAAGCAACAGCTGTGTTTACAAATCGCTTCACTGATCTGTCTACTTATTTTCCAGATTTCAAAGTTATGTATTGAGTTTGCAACATTAGGACTCTTTTGTGCAACAGAAGATTTGATAGTAATAACTTTAGCATATGGAAATTCAAGATCAAGAACATTCTTGAAGACAAAGAATGTTGGAAGCTTGTGACAGGTGAGGAGCCTGTTCCAACATCTGAACTTGAACTTAAGGACTATATCAAGAGAGGGGAAAAGGCACATAGAATCATCAACATGTCAGTGAGGGATAATGTGATTCCTCTAATCAGGTCAGCTAAAGGGCCTGTGGATGCATGGCACATTCTTTGTGCATTGTATGAGACAGCAAGTACAACCAGGTTTTTCTACTTGAAGAACAAGTTGTACACTCTCAGAATGGAGACAGGGGAGACAGTTACCGATCATCTTACTAAGATTCAGGATATTAGATATCAGCTTTCTGTACTTGGAGAGTCTATTGCTGACAAAGACTTGGTGCCAATAGTTCCGAATAGCTTGTCATATGCTTATCAAAACTTTGTGATGATGATATCAGTGAGAGAGAAGATCCCTACCTATGAAGAAGTCTATGGTCTCTTGTTACAGGAGGAGATGAGGAGAGTTAATCTCTCCAAGAGGGAAGATTTCCAGGAGCATGCCTTTGCTTCTAAGAAGAAGCAAAATCCAGCTAAGGATAAGAAGAAAGGTAAAGGCAAGAACAAAGGAGCACCACAAACACTTGAGCAAGGAATGGAGAACTTGCAGATGTCAGAAGCACAATCCTCCTCGAATACTTCTTCCACACCTCGAAGGAAGGGGAATTGCAATTACTGTGGTAAATATGGACACTTTGCTTTTGAGTGCAAGAAGAAGCTTGCATGCAGACCAAAAGAAGGGCACAAAGAAGCGAGGAAATGTTGTTGAGAGTGTTGCAAGAGAGGAGCAGAGTGACATAAGGCAAGCTGAGTTATTCTCTGTTGCATTGGCTTCACAAGCTACAACAGGTGGTTGGTACATTGACTCAGGCGTTTCAAAGCACATGACCCCTCATAGGGATTGGTTTGATACCTTTGTGGGGATTAGTGATGGACAAGAGGTGTGCCTAGGTGACAACTCAACACACAAGGTCAAGGGAAAGGGCACAATACCTGTAAAGCTTCCATCAGGAGAAGTCAAAGTCATTAAGAATGTCTTATATGTACCAAGACTTGCTAAAAATCTTCTTTCAGTAGGAGCTATCACTCAACAAAATATGAAAGTAGAATTTGATGCTACTTCTTGTCTTGTGTTGGACTTGTTACGAGCTCGTAACCAGTGCCGAACCCTAGAGAACACAGATAGGTCAGATACCACAGTCAGGGTCGTGTCCAGCGTACATGACCAACAGGGCAAGACAGTGTGAGTAGTGTGCCCCAGCACGGTCCATAGCCATGGCGGGCCTAACACAGCCTAGGGACCTTGTCAGCAGGATAGGGCCCCCAGTTGGGTCCCGACGTGCAGTCGGCCACGTCAGTGCCACGTGGCCGACACTTGGCAGTAGCATGCTACCAGTCCTCACACTGGGCTAGGAGGGGCTTACTCTATATCAGGGAGTAGGCAAGGTTGGGTGGATCAGTTAGTGTTTGCCCTACTGTGGTGTCAGGATCTATTACACTGGTATCAGAGCCATCTCCATCCTAGGGAGTTCAGGACAGCAGTAGAGAAAGCTATCAGAAGATAGGAAAGATTTCTCAGATTCTCAGGAAAGAATTGAGGAGGAAAATCGCTGTAGGAACAGCTTTCAAATCCTTGAAATTTGCTGGGAATTTACAGTTGTTTGAGGCACAATCCCTTGTAGAAGCTCAGCGCTGAAAAATCAGGGATTTACCCTTGATTTTTATGTATCAATTGTGGATTTTTGAGCACATTTTAAATAGAAAACGTGGAGCAGGTCCAGCACTGCCAAATTGGGTGGAAACTTCGAATTTGGAGTGAAATTTTCTGGAATTTGGAGCGGATCTGAGACAGAATCTTGGGTGCAGGTCCAGCGCTGAAGGTGTTGCTAGAAAATCAGATTTTGAGAGGGATTTTGGGTCTCAAAGTAAGCAAAACCAAGTAGCAACACTCCTGGTCAGGCAGCGAGGAAGGTCTTTGGCAGAAACCACAAGTTTGCAACTGTTTTTGGGTCCTAAAACGGGAATTTTGGAGCAAAAAGTATACACCTCAGACAGTGAGGGAAGGGGCCAAGACGATCAGAAGTTTGTTTCTTTTTCTTGGTACCTTGATCTCTGATTTTTCCGGACAGCAGATCTGAAAGCAGTGGAGGAAGAGCTGAAAGGGCTTTTCTTGATTCTCTCTGTGGAAGTACAGTTCTCAGAAAGAGCTAAGTTTTCTTTCCCTCCTTGTACAGTTGTAAATTAGTCTTTTAGACTTTTTTTCCTTCAGAAGTTAAGGTAGCTCTCTTTCAGTTCCGAAGATGACCACTCCTCAGGGACCTGATCAACCCCCGGAGAGAGGCTTCGACGAACTTGAAACAGAAGCCTTGGCTTACAGAAAAGGGAAGGAACCCATGGAAGTAGAAGAACAGGAACAGTTCGCCGAAGAACTCGACGAACTGGTTACCAAGGAGCAGTTCCTCCAATTGGTAACAGAAGTGGATGAACTGAAGTTGGCATTAGCCAATTTCAAGTCCAGTGTGGACGACTCGTTCGCTGAACTCAAAAACTTGATTTTGAGTTCCGCGAAAGGAAGCCTTCCCTCCACTTCTCAGTTATCCCCTTCTCCACTTCCATCAGTTTCGGGTGAGACTTTACGGTCTCACCCCAGTGTTTTTAAAGATTTAAAGCCTCCTACTTTTAATGGGGAAGAGAAGGATAGAAATGCAGATATTCTACAAACCTTCCTCAGCAAATGGAAGAACATTCATGCTCTTAAACAGACCCCTGACCATTTGCAAGCAATTGAGGCCAGTCTTTCTTTAGGGCCTATGGCCTATAAGTGGTGGTTAAATCTCCAGGAGACTGGGCAGACTCCCCGGTCATGGAAAGCTTTTGAAGAAGCTTTCCTAAGAGAATTTCTACCAGAAAATGAACTGGATAGAGCCTGGGAAGCCTGGGAAAGAACAGTAATGGATAAATCCCTCATCCAATATATCTCGCAGTATCGAGAAGCAATTTTAAAGATTAAAAATATGGATGACTATCAGAAAATCAGGGGATTTGTCCGTGGCCTCAAAGATGAATATAAAGTAGAGGTCCAGAGAAACTCGCCTACTACCCTTGAGCAAGCTCTCAGATATGCTCAAATCTATGATGATTCAGTGGGTAGGAAGAGAGCGAGACAGCAACCACTTTCTGAGCAGCTTCCTCAGAAAGACCTTCAATTTAAAAAGAAATTTTTAAAAAGAAAGAAAGAAGATAAATTTAAAGGTGAAGCTCCTCAGAAACGCCCGTCACTCATACAGCCCTTAAAACCAGATGATTTTGAGAAAGCCAAACAAGAACGTTTGTGCTTTGTGTGTATGGGCAAGGGACACACAGTCAGACAGTGTCCCAAGGGGCCTTTCACTAAAAAAGATAAAAAACAAGTTCATCTTGTTCAGACTGTATATTTCCCCAGTAACTCAGCAGCTTTCGAGATCAAAGTGTATCATGAAGATCATGAACACTGTTGCCAGCTCACCTCTGCAATGCTAGCGAGACCCTTCAGCTTTGGGCCGCATGACCTAGTACGTATGCATGGGAAAGTTGGTAACCAGTCAGTAAGAGTCATGGTTGATGATGGGGCAACCCATAATTTCATCAACCACACCCTGGTTAAAAAGCTTAAACTACCAGAAGTACCTAGTCAGCATAGGTACATAGTTTCATTAGCTAAGGGTGAAGATAAAAAAATATGGGAAACTATGGTAAGTAAGTTAAATCTTGGTATTCAGGGGTACCAAGATGAAATAAACTTTCAGATAATGCACCTGGATCGAACAGACATTGTTCTCGGGAGAGATTGGCTCTACAGTTTAGGACCTTCCCTCCACAGAAACTATCAGGAGAACACCCTCAGCTTTCAGCATAAAGGCCGAGAGATCCAGTTGCATGGGGAGCATGATGTCCCCAACAGCCCTATGGTCTGCAGTTCAGAACTCTGTCAGCTAATCGGAGACGAAGACCATCAGGTATTCTTATGTGACTTTCAGTTTATTCCTGAAGTTTCTATTTCCAGTTCTATTCAGCAGAAAATCAATAAATTAGAAACTTTATTGTCTAAATTTAAAGATGTTTTTCCTGAAGATTTGCCACATGGTTTACCACCTAGCAGAGAGGTAGATCATGTAATAAACCTAGTACCAGGTACAGCACCTGTTTCTAAACCTCCGTATCGGGTCAGCCGAACAGAGGATGAAGAAATAACTAGGCAGTTAACAGACTATCTTGGGAAAGGCCAAATTCAGACCAGTAGTTCACCATGGGCCTCACCAGTCCTATTGGTGAAAAAGAAGGAGGGGTCTATGCGTCTTTGCGTAGATTACAGAGCCCTCAATAAAGTCACAATTAAGAATAAATACCCTATGCCTCGGGCAGACGAGTTGTTTGATCAACTCGACGGGGCTAAGTTTTTCAGTAAAATAGACCTTAGATCGGGATATCATCAAGTCCGTATAAAATCGGAAGATGTCTCAAAAACAGCCTTTAGGACTCGTCACGGTCATTATGAGTTTAAGGTGATGCCATTTGGGCTCACAAATGCTCCAGCTACCTTTATGACCTTGATGAACAGTGTCCTCAGACCATACTTGGGTAAGTTTGTAGTCGTATTTTTAGATGACATCCTCGTTTACAGCAAAACCAGGAAGGAGCATCTAAAACACCTCAGAAAGGTGTTTCGACTGCTCAGAAAGCATAAGCTTTATGCTAAACAATCCAAGTGTGAATTCTTCGTTGAAGAAGTAGCATATTTGGGTCACATTATCTCTTCAGATGGGATTAAGATGGACCCAAATAAGGTTAAAGCCATACTCAGTTGGCTGAGACCTCAGAATATTTTGGAACTTCAAATCTTTCTTGGTCTGGCGGGATATTACAGACGATTTGTCAAGGAATATGCTCAAATAGCAGTCCCTATGACAAATCTCCTTAAGGGGAAGGGAAAGGAGTTCATTTGGGAGTCCGCACAACAGGAGAGCTTTGATGCTCTCAAAACAGCCTTAGCTACAGCACCACTCTTAAAAGTCGTCGACCCCAATCAGCCGTTTGTGGTCGAAACAGATGCTAGCGACTTTGCAGTAGGCGCTGTGCTAACTCAGGGTGGACGACCAGTTGCGTTCGAGAGTAAAAAACTCGAGCCAACACAGACTAGGTATAGTGCCTATGAAAAGGAACTCTTTTCTATAGTCCATGCCCTTAAGACTTGGAGGCATTATTTGTATAGTGCCAACTTTGAGGTCCTGACAGACCATGAGAGTCTCAGATACCTTTGCAATCAACCTGAGCTTAGAGGTCGGAAAGCTCGTTGGGCAGAGTTGATGCAAGAGTTTGACATGTCTATCAGATATAGGCGTGGAAAATTCAATACAGTAGCAGATGCCCTTAGCAGAATGCCTATGATAAACGAGCTGAGTTTTACTCAGATTCGTAATGAGTTACTCGAGTCCTTGAGAGGGAAATGCCAGCATGATGCATTCTTCTCTATTATCTGGAACTCGGTCCAGAACAGACAGTTACAGACTCCAGAACCAGTTCCCGGGGCTGGTGCCAGTTCATCCAAGAATACGGCAGCTTCCGTTGAGGATGATGATGAGTCCGAGTATACGTCATCAGATGACGTTGAGGATTCTGAGCCTGTATTACCCAAGCAAACCCCCGTGGTTGAGGGTCAGTTGACTCAAGGATTCAAATGGAAACAGTATTCCATTCAGGATGAGTACTTGCTCTATAGAGATAGAGTATGTGTCCCCAATTCAGAGGATTATAGGCAGCAGGTCCTATATGAATGTCATGACAATCCTAGCGCGGGACACCCAGGCATACAGAAGACCTATGAGCTTCTTCGTAGGCAATTTTTCTGGCCCAGTATGAAAAAGGACGTCCACCAGTATGTAACCAGTTGCCAGAAATGTCAAGTAAATAAAGCAGAGCGTTTAAAGGCAGGAGGGTTGTTGCATCCCTTAGAAATACCAGCTGGTAAATGGGAGAGTATCTCCATGGATTTTATAGTAGGCCTGCCTAAAACCCAAAAGGGTAATGACGCTATATGGGTCACAGTTGACCGTCTGACCAAAATGGCTCATTTTATTCCGACCAAAACAACCGTTAGAGCTCCAGAGTTAGCGAGGTTGTTTGTAGACGGGCTATTTAAATTGTACGGTCTACCTTCCGGCATAGTCAGTGACCGGGACAGTAAGTTTACTGGAAATTTTTGGAAGGCAGTATTCCATCATCTCCATACTAAACTTAATATGAGTACCACCGACCATCCACAGACGGACGGTCAAACAGAAAGGGTAAATCAAGTGCTGGAGGATATGCTTCGTGCATACGTCAGCAAGAGGCAGACTAATTGGGAGGAGTATCTCTCGATATTAGAGTTTGCTTACAACAGTACCAAACATTCAGCTACGGGATACAGCCCATTTATGCTGATGTACGGTTTTCAGCCACGCTCACCCACAGCTGTAGGGTTTAAACAAGAAAAAGTTGAAGCAGCCAGAAACTTTTTAGAAGACCTAAACCAGATGATAGAACATGCTAAGTGTAGCATTAGACAATCCCAGGATCGAGCCAGGCATTATGCAGATCCACACAGACGGGATGTGCAGTTCTCCACTGGTGAGAAAGTCTACTTGAGAGTCCCTGTTGACTCTAAAACCCTCAAATCAGGAGTGTGTGCTAAGTTGTCTCCAAGGTATTGTGGTCCCTTTACCATCAGTAGGAGACTAGGCGAGGTCACCTATGAACTAGAACTCCCACACAGCAGTAAGGTTTTTCCAGTCTTTCATGTAAGTCAGTTACGAAAAGCCTTAACCAGATCAGATAATCTGGTAGGGGACAGTGTTCTAGTTCTCCCATTGGATCCTCAACAACCTCCACATGAACCAGAGGAGATTCTTGATAGTAGAGAGACGCAGACTCGTCATACTCTATACCGAGAATATCTGGTTAAGTGGAATGATCAGCCTGTTGAGAATGCCACTTGAGAAAGAGGCAGCGTCCTTCGCAAGATTTTTCCAGACTTTGTCTTAGAGGACCAAGACGGTTCTTAAGGGGGAGGGAGTGTTACGAGCTCGTAACCAGTGCCGAACCCTAGAGAACACAGATAGGTCAGATACCACAGTCAGGGTCGTGTCCAGCGTACATGACCAACAGGGCAAGACAGTGTGAGTAGTGTGCCCCAGCACGGTCCATAGCCATGGCGGGCCTAACACAGCCTAGGGACCCTGTCAGCAGGATAGGGCCCCCAGTTGGGTCCCGACGTGCAGTCGGCCACGTCAGTGCCACGTGGCCGACACTTGGCAGTAGCATGCTACCAGTCCTCACACTGGGCTAGGAGGGGCTTACTCTATATCAGGGAGTAGGCAAGGTTGGGTGGATCAGTTAGTGTTTGCCCTACTGTGGTGTTAGGATCTATTACAGGACTTGAGTGATAATATGAAGGTTGTGGCCAAAGGATTGCAGGAAGATAATCTATACAGGTTATACACTTCTATCCCTAGTCAGCATGCTTATACAACAAAAAGGAAGTGATGTGGGTAGGTTGTGGCATGAGAAGTATGGACATCTTGGCTACCAAAGCATGCAGGTGTTGAACCAGCATCATATGGTGGAGGGGCTTCCAATTGTTAAGCCAAGCTCTTCAGTTTGCGAGGCTTGCGCTATGGGAAAACAGCAAAGACAAAAGTTTCCCAAGGAAAGCACCACTAGGGCAGCAGGCATACTTGACTTGATACATTCAAATTTGTGGGGGCCAACCCAAACAAAATCTGCAGGGGGGGCATATTACTTTATGACCTTTATTGATGACTTCTTACGTAAGATTTGGATTTATTTCTTGAAGTTAAAATCTGAAGCATTCAAGTACTTCCTGCATTTCAAAGCTTTGGTAGAAGAACATTCAGGAAAGAAGATAAAGATGCTCAGGTCAGACGGTGGTGGAGAGTTCATTAAGACAAAATTTGTGGAATTCTGCAAGGCCAATGGGATCAAAAGGCAGCTTACAGCTCCTCATACCCCTCAGCAAAACGGCGTAGCAGAGAGAAAGAACCGAACTATTGTGGAGTGTGCAAGGTGCATGCTCAAGGCAAAGGGGTTGCCCAACTCTTTTTGGGGCGAGGCAATGCACACAGCAATGTTTCTGTTGAATAGAAGTCCAACAAAAGCTGTGGAAGGCAAGACTCCAGAAGAGGCATTTAGCGGCATTAAGCCCAAGGTGGGCGCTTTGCGAGTGTTTGGTTGTACGGCCTATGCCCATATTCCCAAGGATAACAGGAAGAAGTTGGATGCAAAATCAGCAAAGTGTATTTTCTTGGGATACAGTGAAGAAAGCAAAGCTTACAGACTTTACGATCTTACTAGCAAGAAGAGGATCATAAGTCTAGATGTGATCTTTGAAGAAGATCAAACGTCTCCTATAGAGGAACTTGAGATGGAGGATGGTACAAGTGAATTTGTGCCAATACTTGATGACCCACATCCATATATTGGGGAGCCTCAGGATGATCATATGAGTGATCAAGAGGAAGAATCCGAGGAGGCTAGGAAGCGGAAGGAAAGCGGCAAGCAAATCTGTTGAGTCCTATTCACCGTCTTCATCACCAACTGCAAGGAAGAAGTTTCCCAAGTGGTATTGGCAAACTGTGCAGGATGGTTTGATATTGGATGAGGGAGAGAGCAGCAATCCAGGGGCTAGGAGGTCTTAAAGGCAAGCCCAGCAGCATGAACACCAGGAGACAAACTCTGCACTTATGACTACTATTTTGGATTCACAAGATCCGCATACATTCGTTGAGGCAGCAGAAGAGAAGGTATGGCAACATGCTATGCAAGAGGAGTACGACTCCATTCTCAAGAATGATACATGGGATTTGGTGAAGTTACCAAAAGGGAAGCGTCCTATTGCCTGTAAGTGGGTCTACAGGACCAAATACAAATCGGATGGGAGCATCGAAAAGCATAAGGCAAGGCTGGTTGCCAAAGGCTATGCACAGAAGGAGGGCTTGGACTATGATGAGACGTTTGCACCGGTAGCTAAGATCACGTCTATCAGGTTGGTTTTAGCATTGGCTGCATTTTTTGGTTGGGAGGTCCATCAAATGGACGTGAAGAGTGCTTTTCTTAATGGACAGTTGGCTGAAGAAGTCTACATGGAACAGCCACAAGATTTTGAGGCAAAGAAAGTATGGTATGCAGGCTTAAGAAGGCCTTATATGGTTTGAAGCAGGCACCCAGGGCCTGGTATAGTCGTATTGACGACTATTTTGCCAAGGAGCAATTCATAAAGAGTCAGTCGGATTGCAACCTATTCGTGAAGGAGGAAGATGGGAACATTGTTTTGATAGTTCTCTATGTGGATGACTTGGTCATCACGGGTAACAATGGGCAGCTTGTTGAAAAGGTGAAGGCTCATTTATCAAATGAGTTCGAGATGAAGGATTTGGGCTTAATCCACTATTGTCTTGGCTTGGAGGTTTGGAAAAAGGAAAACTGTGTGTTTATTTCCCAAGCTAACTATGCATGTGAAGTCTTGAACAGGCAGCTTGTGGGTAGCCTGATTCATCTCACCACTACGAGACCAGACATTTCCTATGCGGTTGGTGTAGCAAGCCAGTTCATGAGTTTTCCAACTGAAGCACATTGGAAAGCAGCCAAGAGGGTTTTGAGGTATGTCAAAGGGACAACCTGCTATGGGATTGAGTACACAGATGACAGAAAGCTTCAGCTTGGAGGCTTTACCGATTCGGATTGGGCAGGTGATAGGGATGATCGAAAGTCGACCACAGGTTACACTTTCAACCTTGGTTCAGGGGCCATTTCTTGGTGTAGCAAGAAACAGCCCACAGTTACCTTATCATCGACAGAGGCTGAGTACAGGGCAGCGGCAAAAGTTGCCTGCGAGGCAATATGGCTCAGGAGACTTCTTGGGGAGGTGCAGATTCCACAGGATGGTCCTACTATTCTTCAGTGTGACAGCCAAAGTTGCATCCAGCTTGCCAAAAATCCTTGTGTACCATGCTCGTACGAAGCATATTGAGGTGGATCAACACTTCTTACGAGAGAAGATACAAAGCGGAGAAATTCAGCTCGAGTACTATGATACCAACGAACAAGCAGCAGATATCTTTACTAAGGCACTTAGTAGAGAAAAATTTGAAAAGTTTCGTAGCATGCTAGGTGTTGATATGAACAAAATAGCCATTGAGGGGGGGTGTTGAAATAAATGCCTATTTTGCCCCTTAAGGCTTGTATACTTGTAACTTGTAAGTTGTGCATAAGACATGGGGGTAAAACATTTATGTACATAGTACACCCCACTTGTGCTAATTAGGCAAGTAAATCAAGTAGGTTAAGGACCCATGTGGGTTCTAGAGCTAGAATTAGCAAGACACCACCTCTATACATAACATGCTATATGTAGCCCAAACTTTGGAGGGGTTTCCACGCCCTACTTCACTTTGAATATTCATTCATGTTGTGTGAGCTTTGAAGTCCTCTCTCTCTTGCTTTTGTGTTCTACTCCATAGCTGGTGTTCTGAAGCTTTCATAGTGTGCTTACTATGTTGTTATGATACACCATAGCTAGGCCTTGGAATTTGTCGCCCCTCACGGTCTACCAGGCGCAACACTCTAAAAATGGGTAGAAGGACCCCAGTAATTTCCTCAGCATCTGTCTAGAACTGCTCATCGAACATAGTGGACCGGAAAAACGCCGCATGTGGGACGTCCACGAACTCTCGGAAGGACTCGCCGGAAACCATCCGCCGCAATGCGTCCTTCACTAATACTAATCGCTCTAGCGCCAAAAAGTAAAAGGCAAAGCGTGTGGGTGTTGGCTTCTTCAGGTTCAGGTGCGAGAAGGTGCGGAATAGGGCCAGTGGTAACAAAAGTGACCAGGCGCATGGCCGTAGAAGTGACCTGCAACACAGACATCCAGTGAAAAATTTAGACAGTAGTTGAGATGTGTTTAGCAGCATGGAGCAGGCGTCAATCAAGATAGCATAGCAAATGGAGAAACCAATACCTCTCTGATCCATGGAAGTGCACACAGGTCATGGATGAGCAAGTCTATGCAATGCGCAGCACAAGGTGTCCACACAATGCTGGGGTGCTCCCTCGTCATAATCTCTCCCATTTGCTTGCAGTTCGAAACGTTGTCCGTGACAACCTGAACCACATGCTCTACTCCAATGTCAACAATAACATCTCTGATAACCTCCCATATGAAATCGGCTGTGATGGCGTCACCACCTCGAGTGGCATCCACGCCACGTAGGAATACTGTGCCAAGCGGGCAAGAAACCAAGACATTGATGATGGATCGCCGACGAATGTCGGTCCATCCATCACTCAATATCGTGCATCCATACTTGCCACAAAACACCCATTAGCCAAATGCAAAAATTGCGCCACGAGTCAACCCTAAACGCTTGCATTGGGTTTATGGAAACAAAGTACTTACATTTGCCAAGCTGAGCGAATGGAACTCAGCTCCTGCGTAATGGTCTCCTCCTCCTGACGAAGCATCCTGCCTCGCAATGCCTCTCGTCTGGGAGGCGTCCATTTAGCATCCATGGCTGCCATCTGTGTGCAAAACTCTCTGAACACCCAAGTGTTAGCAACAGCAAAGGAAATGCCGCACTCGTAAAAGAACTGGCTAGCAAGTCAAGTGCACCGGGCATGCTGCTCTCTCTGCCACCCGCATCGATCAAGGGTCTGCTGTCTGGGCCTAACCTCTCTCTGTTGTGCACATGGCGCTCGTGGTCTAACACGCGAACCAGATGGCTGATCTGTGGGTGTATCACTTTCTCTGGGAGGACCTGTCGAACCATGTGCTGCATCTGCCGCCGAAAAAGAGGAGGGACGAGAAGGACCCGCTGCTGCTGATCCAACCTGCTCATGTGACGCTCTCCCCTCTGAAGTAAGCCCTGCTGCTGCGGGTGGAACTGGAGTGGCACCTCCTGGACCGTGCACTGCACCTAAACCCTGCCCAGAACGTGCTGTACTAGGCTCTGCACCTGTAGTAGGCCGTGCCTACATACCTGTGACCCCTGCCTGTGAACCTGCAGCTACTCCTGCCCCCTGTCCCTGTCTCTGTCCCTGTCCCTGTCCAGAAACCTGTGATGCAGCACCGTGCAAATGGCAAAAAAAAACAAGCATTTGGATTGTGGTGTTCAAATCTCGCAAGGTGTGCTGTAATGGTTGAAACTGACCCCGTAGGAATCACCGTGGGCATGAAGAAAGGTGGTCTAGAGCCAAACTACGCTTGATTTGGTTGCCTACAGCTCAATGTCAACACTTGCAAAAAGACAAACCTACACTTACCAAAGATCGAAAACTGATTGTTTCGATCTGCTCGAAGCTCAGATCCCCCTGGCACCGTGCACACCACCTCCGTATCGCCGAGTAGATGCTTGTCGACTATCCACACGCCAAGATCCGACGCCTACAGCTCAAAACAAAAAAATTTAACACCTCTACGGCTGGCGCGATTCTGGCCGTGAAGAGGTGTTGAAAATTTTTAATTTATTGATTTTTTTTTGGTGGGATTCTGGAGTGCGATTCTGGGCTGAGAATCGCGTTTCTCAGAAACACGATTTCCGAAACGCCCAGTCCCAGAATCGCGATTCTGTGCAACTATGGTTAGGAACATGGTAAGCATGCAATGAAAAATACTTAAGCTTAAGCACAAATGACTTCAATTGGAGATAGGTTAGACATTTAGCATTGTAGCATCCAAATTTCAAATGAAAACTTTCTGGGGCCCTAGATCCAAAGAGGTAAAGATCTGAATTTGCAAATACTTTCAGATCTATACTTAACTAGACACTACTAAGCAACATCAACTTTTCAGATATCAAACCCACCTCTCTCCCTCCCTATTTTAAAGCATGACGAGTGCTCAACTTGAGTTTGGAAATCTACACCAGCATCCATTATTCCCAAAAGTGTAGCCATGGTGTCCAATGCCATCATAGCCCATCTCACACATGGGTTCAGCAACTGTACTGCAATCTGCAAGCTTATAACGAGTTTTTGCATAACCCAGTTCATCCATTCGAGGTAAGGGGTAACGGTTTTTAATCGTTAATTTATTTAACTTTTTACGGTCTACACAAAGACGAGTACCTCCATCTTTTTTATCAACCAAAAGAACTGGTGCCCCCCAAGGGGACTTAGGCCTCACATGGCCCATCTTAAGATAGTTTTGCAACTGCTTCATCCTCCTCTATAGTACTCATCCTATAAGCATACAAAGATATAGGAGAACTACCATGAATGAGTATAATACCATGGTCGACTCCCCTAGAGGGGGGAGGATGTTCAGGAAACACATCGTTCAATTCTTGTCTAAGTTTCCTAAAGGTTTCACCTTCCGACGAATTTTCTTGTTTTAGGTTGTTAGACATTAATTCCATCTAGAAATTATAATATTGTAAATTGCAATCTTCATGGTAAGTGAAATCCTTCAACCAGCATAAAGAAAGAATTACAATCAACAACATCCATACATTTAACTGTTTCCATAGCAGAAAGCATATAAGGAAAAGAAATATCCACATTTCCATTCAATTCAATGAGAGAGCCGTTATGCAAGAACAACAACTGTGAGCTACATAGTTTTTCTTTAACAACCCATTCCTCTCATAGAACCACTCCTTACCAAGTATAATGTTTACTTTATCCAAATTCATTACATGGAAATCTAATTTATCCTTATATCCCTGAACTTGAATAGGAAGACGTGGGACTATCCGGTCTCAAACTTGACTCTCTGCTCCTGTGGCCAGCTTTACCACATATCAATGGTCACTTTGCTTTGTTTCCACCTTTAATTTCTACAATAACTTAGAGTTAATAAAATTATGTGTGGAACCATGGTCAAATAACACTATTACGGCTTGGCCTCCAACGATCCCATTCATCCGAATTAGGTCGTGGGGACCAAAAGCTACCGTATCAAAACAACAATGCTCACAACTAGAATTATTAGCAAAGGTCAAATCAATGCTTGAAATGTTAGAGTTACCTGGCACCTTAAAAGAAGCCCCTTTAACATTTTTCCTTTTCTTCGGGCACTCCTTTGCCACATGACCCGGTTCCATGCAATTAAAGCATAAGTTGTCGCTCTTGGCCTTTGCAAAGGTTTCTTGGTCCATGGAGGATCGATTCTTTGATCCACTTGGCTCCAAAGGAGTACCCTTCACCTTTTTTTTTCCTTTCTTTAAAAAGAATGTACCCTTCACCTTTTCTTTTCCTTTCTTTAAAATGAATGTATTTTTACCCTTTGCCCCTCGGGTTGGCCAGCAGGCTCAGGCTTGGCTACTATACGAGTATCATTGTATAGCTTAGCACAACGAACAACATCCTTGAGAGTATGAGGCTGGTTCCTCCTTAGTTCGAGTTGAAAATCTTTAGGCAATCCCAAAATAAAATGCAACTTGACTAAAGCAGGATCTATTCTTGTAGCAAAACGAGAATATACCTCCTGAAAATCTTGCAAGTATGCATCCAAGGGCCGGTTCCCCATATGAATCGTCACATACTGGCGATAGAACTCAAGTCATCCAAGATGGGTAAGAAGGCCGCCTTGAAGGCCTTACAAAAATCCTCCCAAGACTTGGGGACCTCGGCCTTGCCTCTAAGATCCTGCCACCAGGTTAATGCTTTACCTTGCAAATACATGACATACTGATCTTGTTGTCGTCCATGGAATCGTGCATAGAGAAATGCGAACTCCAATGATCCAACCACGGAATCACGACATCGGGGGTCCTATCTTTCTTCTCTCTGGAAAAAAGATCTGGCGTGAAGAGAGGATGGTGCAAAACTTGCCTGGTTTGCACTAATTCCCTCCATTCCTGATTTTCCTTATTATGTTTTGCCTGCATATCAAGAATCTATTGTTGAAGATTGTTAATTGCCAGTGATGTCCTTCAAACAGTTTTCATAGTCTAGTGTTGCATTGATCCTATTCAAGTTCAAGACATTCAAGCTCGTTGTAAGTTTGCCTAAACTAACTTCATGCAAGAAAGCACCATGCGTATCAATCACAAAGTGTACAACCTGCATCTGTGGTTGGGAGGTTAAGTGTTGCGTCATGATTTCTTTTGATGTGTTTTTCAACTGAAGATTTTGGTATTCTATGAAAAATCCTTGGTGGGACGTCGCACTCATAGACTTTTGACGTGAATTTGTAGCTTACTTTTAATAACGAACTTCTAGAGGCCTGGCCTTCTAGAACCAAATACATAACAAGGCTCCCAAGGATAGGGATCTCCATCTTATCGAGTGTTTTCTAACTCACACCTAAGACCCTCTCTTCAATGCTTAGATAATCAAACCTCTCTCAATCTGGGTATGATTGTTATATGGTGGGATGTGGTTGTGTCACCGATCAAGAAATTCAAGTACACAAAGTTAGAGACACAATTTGATAGCCCTAAGCTTTTAGGACTCACTCCTATATGCTAGTTTCCTCGTTCACATGGAAAAGTTGTTGATTTATAATGTCTACTTTACCCCCAATGTCGATGCAAGTTGTACAAATGTAAAGGGGGCATAATTACATTGTAGCCCTTCTTTTGCAACTTTAGCTAAGAAAGTGCGAAGTAAGGCTGATCGTTGAAAGGTTTGTTCTGTACAAAAGGAATTGAAGTATCTAGATATTCATGCAATGCATGTCCATGATCAGTGAAGTGATTTTCCTCTCCATGCAGCAAATTTGTGCCACTGCCTTCAATGCAAATGAAACATTCTGAGACCACAACAATGCTCCATTTCTTATGTTCTCGTTTAGCGGAAGGTAAGGAGCAATGGATGATAGCACCTTGAGTGACAAAGGCACTTCTTTGGGACTGCCAAAATCAAAAGACAGTCCAGGAAATAAAGTTGCACGTTGTTTATTTACGGTCTTGCTGAGATATGTTACGATTGTCTTGTCGTGTCATAGGGACAGAAATTCTGTCTGGAAAATTGTCCCACGTATATTTCCTTAAATCATTAAAATAAGAACCCAGGGAAATACTTCACCTCACCATAAAGAAGCAGTTTGTTTGAAACAAATATTCAAATTTAAAGAGACAAAGGAAAGGCCTGAGAGACCATAATTTATCTGATATAGACACTTGCTCAAAGAATGGCAAAGCAAAGGAAGTTGAGAAGATCTTTGATTAAGCAAAATTCGCAACTTTTTTTATAACTACTGTGTCTCTAGTATTTAATTTTTTTTTTATAAAGTCAAAAGTTTAGTATCTCATACTAGGAAAGCAATAATTTCTTATGGTTGATACAATACAGATTCCAGAAATATTATGGAGTGATAGTTTTCAGATTGATATTAGTAAAGGAAAGAGTTCCATGATAGTTCATGAGCTTATTTGAATGTTTTTAGATTTTCTCATTGTGATAGTTCAATAGCTCATGGTGAATAGCGACAAGGATCCAACACTAGAAGCTGAGGAACATCTTTCTTAAAAGCTTTTGAACTTCAAGGTGAGAATAAACTTTTGAGGGTATGAAGAAGTAAAATTGCTGATCGGCTCACAATTGGACCTCCTTGTGGAATATTCCTCAGTGGAGTGTTAACCATACGGTTGAGGTGTCTGGTAGACCGCTGATACTAACGTGCCGAATAGGTTGGGTATGAAAAACGAGGATGAAGTGGCTTTACAGCTCTAATAATATCTGAGTTTGGATTTATCAAGCTATTGTTTTCCCTTGAGAATGAAAACATATGCAATCAATGTCTTTGTAGGAGTTTTAACAAAGGTTGAATAAAATCACAGAAGTGAAGCGTGTTCTGGGATCCGTAGGGTTGTGCAAAATGAGCTTGGCCGTGGCAGACTTCTGAAAGGCAGTGGGGTGAAATGCAGGAAGAAATTTTCTTAGACAAAGAAGCTTCCTCTGCACCATCGTTTAAAAACGCTTAAAAGTTTCCTTTCTTTCTCTTGCAGCTATCATTGGATTCTTCTATCTCATTATTGGTTGTGGAAAAAATATTTCCCCTTGCTTATAGAAGATGCTATGTCAAGTTGCCATAACTTGATGTTCTCAAGGTTGAGTGGGCATGCCTAGTACTCTCGATAAATATTTTTCTGTAAACTGCTTCAACAATATTTAATCTTTTCAAACTGAAATTTAAATGTTGATAAGTTAATCCACCGTAGCTGCATCAGGTGATCATTAAGTCATTTGTACGATATAAATAGAATTTTTATCTGTTTTGGAGATTGACAGTAGCCTCATAATTCATTTCATGTTCTACACGGGTGTTTAATTACGAGTTTCTTTTTCTCGATTCTATTATAATTGGAGAATGTCCTAATTTTCTGATGCCTGCAGTTGAAGATTTTGGCGGTTGCACGCCGTAGGCGAGTGTTGCAAAGTAAACTACTCCTAGCTTTAGCGGATGGATCGTGGGAGCTGCTTGATGTGTCAGGCTCTGAGGTAACAGATGATGGCATGGTGGAAGTGGCAAAGCTATGCCCTCTTCTGAAAGTTGTTGATATAAGGTCTTTAACTTGAACTCCACATGGATGTAAATTGCTTAAAGCTGAGATAGTAACTCAAAATCAGCTCTGCATGCATTTGCCTTCTCTCGGTATGTTTGTTAGTTGATGCATTTTCGGATGCTGATTCAGGTGGTAAACTGAAGTAAGATTATCTAAGCTAATATATCTAATTATTGAGGGTAGCTTATTGCCAAAGTTTCTCCAACCTTATCTAGTCCACCTATATGTCCAGTGTCCATCTTTGCAAATTTGCTGTTCTGATGTAGATATTCCGTTGACCACTTTGTTCCTTGGTCTCTGAACAGGTGATGAGCAAATATTTAAGATGTTCTACTTCTAGAAATAATGTGCCCATTTCTTGGTTTCTTGATAAGATTTTGGAACGAGATTATATTGGCTTGATACTTTTGTTATGTTTGGCAGTCTAGCGGCAGCTTTCAGTTTATAATCTTCTGAAATTAATCTTTTGGGACCAACATGAGATATGGTTTTCCACATTATGAAACCGGAAATTTTCAACAGTGTATTGCTTGAAAAGCCAAAGGTGTGATCCCAAAGAAAGAGCATCTCATGATCAACTAACCAGAAAAATCATGCCATTTACATTGGTTCATGTTCAATCTGCAATCTCATTGTTGCCCTTTGAGGTTTGTGAGACAGTTTTGATAGTTCTGAAATGATCCAACTTCATCAATAACTAGACACCCAGCATGTTGGTCTTTTTCTGAGAGCTTTGATATGGAGTTGCAAACAAACCAGGCAACTACTTTACTTCTGGAATTTATATTGCACTTTCTACCGCTTTTGTTCTGAATTTTAACTCTTCTCTCCTTTTAATGAAAGAAGTCAGGAGACACTTAATGTGGTTTCTTCTGGGGTACTAGTGTAGTTTAGAATTAGATTAGACCATCACGCTGGTGTGCACTTGTTCTTTCTGTGGAAAAACAAGATTATTTTGGTTCTCAAGAGTTATTTAATGCTTAAATACTGAATCTTCAGTTTTGGCCTTCTTGTGTCAAAGTTATGAAATTGACATATTTGTGAAAACTGTCTCCAGCTTTCAGAAAGTTCATTAATTTTGTTAAAGTGCTTTCATTACTCAACTTCGGTGTGCATGGCAGATGACCCTGTCGTGTTTCATGCAGTCACTGCAGTCTGTTGACCTCACAATCAATCCAAGCACTAATAGAGAACTGCTCTTCTCTGCAGACTCTTCGCTGCGGGTATATCTTTATTTATTATCTTGGTTTGCTGACTTGTGGTGCAAATTACCTTCTATGGAGACAAGTATAGGAGTTTCTATAATCCATACGTCTCAGCTTATCTTGCTTGTTATTTATAGCAAGTTCCTTCAGCTTTTGTTAAATTTGACCTTAATTCTTGGAACAGAAATCTGGTGAGTGAGTTTGATCAAGTTAAATGATTATCACATTTGATTTAGTTGACATCACAAGCTCTCCTATGTTGAAAGCTTCTTTGTTCATTTGTGGTGCTTATTTAACATCAGATTTCAATGCAGGGGTAATTCTGTGAGTGATGCGGCTGCTAGGGCTGCTTTACCTTACATTTTACCCAGCTTGAATCGTGAGGAGGCTGCAGAGAGCTGGGAAGACTTGGAAACAAAGCAAGTAGGAAAAGGGGCACAGGTCCTACGTTGGCTTGTGTGGGTAAGCAGAGACGGCTCAGTTGTGGAACTTTTATTTTTATTGCATATCAGAAGGCATCTCACATGAAATTGTTCAAACATCCTGATGGCATCTTGTGCTTCTCATTTTTTTGCAGCCGTCCATTGATAAAAAATCTCGTGAACTTTTAGAAGTTGAGGGTCCACGTATTGTTGTCAATCCCAAGCGATCTCAGTATAGCTACTTCCAACAGTCAATTCCAATGGAGGCTTTACCAGCTGTTATCGTAGATGAGCAGATCGTGAAGGACATTGATCCTCAAAGTTGGGCAGTTATTTCTCCGATACAAAGTCCCATAGCACCAAAGCACATACATTCAGGTCTTTCAATTGCAGAGCGATTTAAACTAGCTTTCATGCAAAGGGATGAGCGATTGGCTCCAAAAAGAGCAAAGAATTTCAGACAGAATCAAAGACGTGCTGAGAAAGTTTGGCTCAGTTCTGATACTGATGCAAAAGCTCTCCTTTGGGCAGGAATGATCCGTAAATCAATGAAGAAGTTGGATCTTTAGATTGGCAGCTGTGCTGTGGGTGCTTCACAATAAGTAAGTTACCTCAAAATCGGTTAGATCTGTGATTGATTTGCTGCAGACTCAGATGATTGGTCGCTGCCAGTGTACTCTTATGTTTTTTAATCCCAACAGGTGTTTTCATCCGTTAAGCAGAATATTTGAATTGTTCAGTGACTTTGCTATTAGAGATGATCTTTGCAATTTGGAGATGGAGTGTATTTTTCGCGTCCGAAAGAGCTAAGAATATGTGATAGCAATGAAAGTGCCACGAGAGTTTGCTAGCAGTGTTTTTTTGTAAAGCACTTCTTGGGTACGAACGGCTTGTAAGAAAGCTTATTCAAAGTTAAATTTCCAAATTCTTTGTTCTATCAGGTTGCTCTAAGGTTGAAGAAAAATTTTACATTGGATGTTTGGTTTGGTGCAGATGATGAAATTCAGATACATGTGTTCAAAACATATTTAACTTTGATTTAAGTGCAACACACAGCAAGAAGCACTTTCATTAGCCATTTCTCCTCAATATTGTTAGTTCAGGTAGTAACGAGTTATGAGCAAAACAACACAGCAAAACACAGAAATAGAATATAAATGTTAAGGAGTAATCTGACATGGAAGATCAAGTGAATGACAATACTGAGCATTTGAGCTCAATGTATTCTGGAACTTTAATCTCTACTTGATGGTCCAAGCATCTAGTCTCCAGACAATCAGCCAACTAGCAGTGAGATGTTATGGCCCATTCATATTGTATCCCACAAGTTGTAGCTAGGTTTGCACGTACCAATACAGGCCCAATAATAGCAATAATAAATGTCACCAATAATGGAGGATCCCACCATAATGGTCTAAATGCCCAATAGCAATATGATAATGCCGAATAACATTGTGGGGTCCAAGTCCCAAGGACTTGCCAACAATATTCATGCAACTCTGTCAGAACATTGTTTGAATTAAGTTCTCAGAGAAAACCGAGCATTATTTTCAGTTGATTATTTTCAGTTGTTTCCGGCTGACATGTTGAAAGTGAGAATTGAGTGCCAATGTTTGGAAAATGTTAAAGCTTTAACATAAAGAGTATTGTACCATCATGCATATGTCGAAGAAGAGGCCTCCAAAATGTATCAAATGGTAACTAAAAAATTGACTATGGTTGAATAATTGTTGATTTGAAGATCACACTATATGGATGGCCTTGTAAACTCCAATTTAAGACACCGATATGAACAAAAATAGTGCAATATTCGATTGTTGCATAAACATGTATTAGCCCACTATGTGTGTTTTATATGAGTTTTTATGTTTTATTATAAGTGAATATGAAGCTCTTGAAAAACTTCCAATAAGAACTTCATTGTTGCATATAAACATACAATGCCAAACCTATAAGACCATGAAGGCCACTTGAATATGATAGAGGAGGCCACTTGAATAGTCATAAAAGTATTCCAAGCCAAGCATATAGGCTAGGAATACCATATTATTAATAGAATGCAAATGGCTCTAGAGAAGCAAATAGATCCCAAGAAGAAAGAGAAATAATTGCTCTTAACTCTTAAATCAAAGTGTCATGATGGAAACTAAAAGAGGAACCCAACATGCAAATGATAACTTGGATAAGTTACAGGTCATTTTCATGTGATTGAATTCAAAAAGTTTTTTTTTTGGGATTGAGCTTATAAGAGCCTGTGAAAAGATCATGCATTAGCTTATACTAAAGCATTCATAACCTTATTGTCTTATTCTAATCTTAGTTTTCTTTGTTGTTGCTTTGAATACTAGGATCACAATCCTACCTTTTACTTGTCTAAACTTGATAGTGTGGCAGAAGCCCTACAACTCCTCTACCAACAAATTCAAGAGACAAACCAACAACTACATGAAATTAACTTAAAGAAGCAAGCTCTTGAGTCTAAGTTGGCCAATCAACAAAAGCATGTAGTACCTCCTCTTGTTAAAGTATATAAAGGGGAAAGAAAGAGGAGTTTACAAGTAGTAAATTCATGGCTTAATGTTTGGAATAAGTATTTCACCGTGAATCTTTTTTTCGAAAGTGAAAAAGTCTCCATTGCTACTGTGTTTTTGGATGGAAAAGCTTTAGTATGTTGGGAGTGTCGTAAAACCAGAGGACAGACAAAGTTAGGTAGAGTGAGATAACTTTCATTATCTATGTAATATTTAGGTAAATCAAAGAAGGACTGAGAAGGAATTTCATTTGATTCATCCATAGCATTTCTGTCCTCCTACAAATGCAGATCGATTATTACTTGGGTCAAATTCTATAATATTGCCATATTTTATGTCAGATTCTTCAAGAAACTTGACTATATCCTTGATCTTCTGATCTCGTGAAGAGGAGAGAGGTGAAGTATGCATGGAGCTTGAGCAATCCACTTCATTTGGGATCAAAATAATCAAATATAATATAAATGTTGATCCATATTCAACTAATCTACACTTCTTGAAGCAAATTTGGCAGTAACCTGAGAAGTTAAATTTCTCATAAAGTTTTGTATATAATCGATCCAATCTATTTTTCAATTGTATATCAACATGCTTGACAATATCAGTGTACTGCACAAAAGTCATATTCTCAAACGTTTGCAAGGGCAATGTAACAAAATTGTTGAATATCTTGTAAGGCTCAAAGAACACGTGTCTATTTTGATGAGCTATAGCAAAAACATGAAAAAAATTATGAAACGGCGATATGAAGTACTCCCTAGCTTCAATAATACCAAAATCGTCAAAAAATGAAGAGAGCACGATATTCGGATCAGACCTACATGAAGCTAAAGACATTGCTTTAACGGAATACTAACAAAAAAAAACACCAAATTAATTGTATGTATCGAATATGTGCATAGTGAACAAAAGCAATATTAACCTTTCAAGAAACTGCGCACCAGAACGATATGTACGACCTAAACAGCGAGAGAATGAAAAAATTACTCAAAATGTTATGTTGACCTTGAACTGATATCTATACACTTTCTCCATTGTACACATGTCACCAGAACGGATCATGAAATAAATGCGCCGTCGAATAGTTTAGAATATTCTTGCCACATTATAGCTACAGAAAAAATGAATATTCTTTCAAAATGAATATTCCATGAAAAATATTCTTGAGAATATTTTAAAACCATATATCAAATTTGTGCGCCAAACTAATTGTGAGAAATCTCTCCACCTCACTATTTGCACATATCCGATATTGTCCAAAAAGCTTGCATAAAGATACATAGGGCCAAAACACGCTAGTCGAACTTTAGTATGCATGGGCCACATGATATATAAAGGAATTTTACTGTTCATTTTTCATTTTTACTAGTAGACGAGAGCGTAATTTCGTAGATTTTTTCATCTTTTCTTTTCTATTTTGGTTTGCTTTTTTGACTCCAGTAAGATCTTTTTAGAGTAATTAAGCTCTTTTAGCATATTTTGAATTGTTTATGGGTAGAAGTAAACAAATGGCTAGGACAAAGCAAACAGCAAGGGCGCCTAGCAGGGTCGAGATTATTGCACAGCAACTTCATAGTATCAGGTGAAACGAAATTTTAAGAAATCTTTGTAGAGCAGTCCGTGTGGTGCTGAGCCCTCCGACTACACCTTGTATCCCCACGCCAACGGATGAAGATGTCCATAATTTCATAGACTTTGAGGTGCAGGCTGCGGGGCCCACGGACGTCGAAGATCTTCTTATTTCAATGATGCCAATGTTGTTGCTGGTTTTCATAGACCTGCTGGATCCCAAGCTTCTACTGGTGGTGGATCTCCTGCTGGTGGTGGTGATGGATCTCTTGCTGGTGGTGGTGATGGACATCTTGCTGTTACTTATAATGATCGATCTCTCTTGTATTCATTCATTGTGGCTTGGGGGTGAGTTGGTTAGGGTATTGACTAGCCATGTCCGTTGGTTGGGTGGTTTATGCTCCACAAGTGTCCGTTTGGTTTGCATGTGACAGGATTATTGAAGATCTTCACTTGGCGATCACTATACTACTAGTTTTGGTGGTGGTAAATCTGTTGCTGTTGATGTTGGTTCCGGATCTCCACGAGCTGCTGGATCTACTGCTGTTGCTGCTCCTACTGCTCATTCACACCCACCCTAGGTAGGAAAGAGGATGGATAGGATGAAGCCTCCACCAAGACGAAAGTGTCACCAACGCCAACCCAGATTATGGAAGAGATTGCAAAGTACCAGAATAGCACCAATATCTTGCTGCCCCGGGCACCATTTTTTAGAGTGATCACAAAAATAATGGACAATTTAGTCCTAGACTACAAAATCACGAGTGAGGTTGTATCTGCACTGCAGGAGGCTATTGAAAATCATCTCATTACTATGTTTAAAGATACCTACCTTTGTGCCCAACATGCCAAGCGAGTGACACTCATGCCACGTGACTTAATGTTGGCTATGAGAATTAGAAAATTGTAGATTGGAAAAGGCCCAGTGCTACTCTATTCCTTATATTCTTGTTATGGCTAAAGCAAAGCAAACGTCCAAGACTGATTAGCTTCCCAATCCAGTTCAATGTGAAGTTTCGAGTCTCAGGTCGTCCGATACTGGCAGGAGAACATCGATGAGAAGAAGCCATTGGATGAGAGAGATAAAAAAGTATCAAAGGTCGACGGAGCTTATGATTCCAAATGCTCCATTCTATCGTTTGGTACATAAAATCACCAGATCACAGCCACGAGAAAAAGTAGTTAAATCTAAAGACCATAGAGGAATGAAGCATAGTATGTAAAAAAAGCCCAATGTTCGAGGCTCATTTTATTAATATAAAAAGCTTTAACGCACTTTGTATTACTGACAAATTACTGCATCAAATAAAATTTCATATTAAAAAACTTACCAATTTTTCATGAACAATGAACCTAAAGTATTCTGGAAGCTTGTATTGTAATAAGACAAGCTCTGTTCGGATATATTGAAGGCTCCAGTCTTTTTCAACTTCAATAGTAGCAATGAGTTCATCATTGTATGTAATGTCAATTTGCTTTCTATCAGTGTGTCCATCTTGTTCCATGTCTTGATGTAATGGTATCCATGTTGTACCACTCTTTTTCCATCTTTGATAGTTAAAATTAAGGCTCAACGTTTGTCTTTGAATTTGATATTAAAAGCAAATGGAGTCTTTTTTTATTCGACAATCTATATCTTCATTTGATTTTTGCTCCCAACCTTTATCCATAAGTTCTGACAATGTATCAATATAGAAATCCTTACAAACAAATAATGTCGGTGTTCTATGCACATTTGCATTCAAAAAGAAAACCAAAAAGTACATTCAAATAAATAAACCAACTTAATCAGACATTTTTGAACTCAATACTGATTTTCATAAAATTCTTTACATCAGTAAAGAGCTTGCATCGAAATGACTCCAAAACAATGTTGTTAGAAGTAATCCATTCTTCACTATCCAAGCTTGGAAGTTGAAGGTCCTCAAGATTTCCAAGTCTTTTGTGCGTATTTGGAATGTAAAGTGATTCATAAAAATAGATATCACAATCGACAAGTTCT
Organism: Diphasiastrum complanatum; assembly: GCA_029204225.1. NCBI lineage: Eukaryota > Viridiplantae > Streptophyta > Lycopodiopsida > Lycopodiales > Lycopodiaceae > Diphasiastrum > Diphasiastrum complanatum. Next base: position 48,779,333 of record CM055104.1, on the reverse strand, counting down.
TTTGAAGATCGGCCTTTGTAGTGCAATTTTTCTATATCTGAATGTATGATATCCAATATACCTGCAATTGATTGTGTGGGCTCCCATTCCCTAATATTTGATGGATACAAATCTGGATAGTTTCCAAATAGATATCCAAATTCAGTCTGCTAAATAAAAGTAAATCTGCATAAAATGACATACATTGAATACTCAACTCGGAATGCATATAAACATGTTGAACTAATACCTTTGAAATGATTGTACACCTAGCGATACTCTAAAGTCAAAAATCCTAGCTTTCCAATAGGACCTAAAAGATAACCTGGACCATTTTTTTCTTTCTAAACGCTCTTTTTCATGATGTATGCATTAATACCCATGTTTTTAACGTATTTTTTTGGTATCCAATTTCCTGCTTCGTTTTTCTCATTGTGAAAAATGACAGAGTCTATTGTGGATCTCTCTCTCTCTCTCTCTCTCTCTCTCTCTCTCTCTCTCTCTCTCTCTCTCTCTCTCTCTCTCTCTCTCTCTCTCTCTCTCTCTCTCTCTCTCTCTCTCTCTCTCTCTCTCTCTCTCTCTCTCTCTCTCTCTCTCTCTCTCTCTCTCTCTCTTAAAAATTTCGGTATTGCATTGAATCCATTCACACTGTCGCTAAATGTGACTATGCAAGATTACTGTGATCACAATATCCAACCAATGTGGTTACTATTATAAACTAGTTTGTAATTGTGGTCTAGTTTGTAACATATTCCAGGATAGTAATTTAACTTGGAGAAGTTGATTCGAAGCAGCACAAGTCAATCAATCATATGCGTAAGAGCTGCACGGAGGCAATCTAAAAAATTCAAAAAACCAATTTGCTAGTCCCGATGAGCTACGTGACATAGATTTCATTTTTTGGGTCTTTTGATTGGTCCAAGTGGAAGCAAAAATTAGAGAAAAAATATAAAAATATCTTTTGAGAAGGCCCTTTTCAAGTATGGAACTCCTGTAATGCCTATTGATGATAGTCTCTGGATGTCTACAAATACACCTCCGACGGATTCAAAAAAAATTCATAATCCGTCGAAATCCGACACAAAAAAAAAAAAAAAAATTGCTGGAAAAAAAAAATTTGCCGGAATTTTTTTTTTTTACAGACGTCGGATTCTGACGGCCAATAAAAATGTCGGAATCCAACATCCCATTTCGGAGACTGCAACTTTTTTAAATGGATGACGTCACTTGTCTGTGCAAAAAAAAAAAAGCACAAAGCGAACGTCGGATTCCGACGGATAATACAGATGTTGGAATTCAACGTCCGTGACCGAATTCTCAAAGCAGCGTCATTTTTCTAGGGTTTTCTTATTTTTTATTCTTGTAAGAGATTGTTGGAGATTGGCTTTTGGCGCTTCTTCTCAACTCTATCAATTCCATTTGTCTCATTCCAAGTACGATTCTTTTGTTTTGTTATGTGCAACTAAGATTTCTTTCTTTGTAACTTTTTCTTGTACACTATCTTCCTTGTATTGTATATTTTGTGTAGTTAAACACAGATATGTGTCTTAGTGATTTATGATCATGAGCGAATGAGAGAGGAAGAGAAGGATGTGTGTGAGAGACATGAGAGAGCAAGAAAATATAGATAGAAGAGTTTGATTTAATATTATGTTTTTTTGTAAATTTTAGGGTTTCGATTTAATGTTATGTTCTTTGTGAAATAGTGTGAGAATGAGAGCTCTTGAGGTTTGAATGAAGATCATAACCAGCTCCACCAGCAAAGATGTAGAGCTACCACTTTTTCTCACTGATTGATCCAATATAGCTATCTTGTTGCTACTCCCTATCGAGCCATAAAGGGTAATCCATCGTTGCCTGATACATGTAAAATGAGATATCAGCTAGAGAAAGCTAGTGAAGTGTGCTCGCTATGATGGCATTTATGTTGAAAATTAGAACTCAAAATGAACTTTGAATAGTGCCATTGACTCACTATCTCCGTTGGAAGATTGAAATATCTTGGCTATGAAGTGCTTAATTATCTTTGCTCTGTGAATTAGAACCCAGTTTTTCTTGCAAGATATTTGGAGAGCTGGCCTACCATCGTTGCTAGATGAGTGAGCCATCTAACCATTCAATCACATTACAGTCGTTGAGGAATTGAAAGTTGACTTCCAAAATATTGAAGGATTATTGCTGATTTTCAAAAGAGAGTTGAGAGATGTGATTATTAACATCGCTATCTCTATAATACATCTGACCATCGTTACTACTACTTTGCAAGCCTTCACTATGCCGATGAGTATTAGATATGAAGAAAAGCCATCATTAAGCTAGTTGTCAGATCAGAGACTCAGCTAATTGAACTTTCACGACCATGAAAAGAGAGCTTGCAACTGTTGTCTCAAGCTGATCTATCAACGACCATTGAAAACTCACTGATTTATTGTCAATGGGAGCCCTCATGGTTGTTCTAGTTGAGAGCAGTTCTGTCCTAGCAAAGGACAAAAGCAAAGTGATAAACATAGTAGAATCAATTGAAGCATTCATGACTAACACTTCTTTGCTTTCCGGCTACATACATATGCACTCAGAAATAGGTATGACTTTATCTATTTTCAGTTCGTTTCATCTATGTCATTTTTCGTAATCATTTATTTTTCGTATGCACTTCGAATTCCTGTCGATTGGAGTATGTTTGGTTTTTGCCACGGTTTTCTTTTTGCCACATGAACGTCGGATTTTTATTATAGGTATCATCAATTCTTTTTATGCATTGAAAAAAATAACAAAACTTTTTCAACTCACACACTCAAAGCGCCATAATCTAAATGTACTAAATTCAAAATGACATCCAAAAACCCTATGGAAACCATTACATTCTAAGTTCCATTGTTTAAGAAACTAAAATACAAATGCTTAAAGGAAACGACCCATTACAACATCATGACAAACATTATTAGACGAAGTCATAGGGATGATCCAAAACTTGACATGAAATGCACACGAGTTTTTGGGCTTATTGCTAGGTGGCATCCTATGTGGCAAGATTGAGCACCAACGTGGAATAAGTTCATTTGCAAAGGGAAGCAACAAGAAATGTCCACTTTAACTTAAGGTGATAAACGTGTTCCCATGTCAAATGAAGAGCATTCCCACCTTATTCAAATTCAAATTCAAGCCACTTGCAATTACCTCCATCAAGTGCCCTCATGTGAAAATAGTTTGCTCCAATTAGTGGGGGGGTTAAATCCATTTTTTAAAAAGAGAAATAAATGACAAGCACCATGAAAGAACAAAACAAAAGACAAACCACTCTTTTGGGCCCTCAATTGCAAACAAGAGTTCAAACAAAATAGAAGCAAATCAAGGTCATTACCTCACAATTATTCATTTCGGCTATACTAAAAGCTAGAATATTGAAGGTGCAACCAATTAGCATCTAGAACTGTTTGAAACATTTCATGATGTTTCTAAAAGACATCATCTTATGGAGTAATGGAACAACTAAACTTCTTATTTAGGTTGCAAAAGCATCTTTGCAAAAACTTGTAGAATTGGAAAGCAATCATTCCGTATTCAAAACAATCATAAACATTTTACAAGATACCAAGCTAGTGAATTATGACAACATTGAGACAGTAAAAAGGCTTCGTTTTGAATTCTTAGATTCTGATTTTTAGGGGTTGATTTTTTTATGTAAAAAATAAAACAAATAAAATTGTGTTCTGGACGGTGATCTGCGGTCCAGAATGCTAGCGATAAGGAACGCTCATTCCAGATCACTGTAGCCTTGCAACGATGGCTTAGGTTATGTAAGACGAACTCAAAATAAAAATCATTGCATTAACTCAATCTGAAGAACAAGCTCAAAAGATGAATGCGAGTTTGGAGCCATGGGAATATCTTGTTGAAATAAAGGGTTACCTAGAAACAATGCAAACTGTCCAGAAGAAAGTAAAGCCATGAACAAACATCATTAACCTCAACGGTCATTGGCCAACAAACCTCAAATTGCAAAGCACTTTTTTCAACTTAACATACTTTAACTCTACTTTCCTCTTGCTAAAATGTAACAAATTATGTTTTCGATACGAAATCACAAACTATCCAAAAAGGATCCAACTAGTGTCTTATTTATAGCCACATGTGTACCCTCGAGTAAGTTTATCCAAAGGTCATGAACTAAAAGCAACACTACTTTCAAGCAATTTCTTAAACACTTACCAAGGTCAATGAGAGTAGTTTTACAAGCTACAGCAATATACGTAAGTCTCTTACGAACTTTATATAATTTCTACAACATACAACTAAGAAGATGTGGGTAACAAGGACATTGTAAGAATGGAAAAAATCTTCATGACTTTCAACCAAAACCCTTTTTGTTGAAGCCAGGACACCATACGAGATGTACAAAGTTCCTCCATAAGACCTGCCGCGGCTTCTGAAGCCTCAGCCTCATTTGCTTCTATATCGCAGGGAGGGAGGGAGGGAGACTTCAGAGCAAGCTTCAAAACATAGTTTATTGAAGAAAGAGCAAAGCCCCTGTTTGCAAGGAGACAATGACTATAAGTTTGTATAAACAATCAGTTTGTTCATTGAGGATTTCAAAAATGATTTCTTCCCATGAGACGTTATTGTTTGAGCATTTTTCCACATTAAAAATCACAAAATTACAAAACTTGAATGAAACTGACAAAGTCAAGCTTCATCCTTTGCAGTAAATAATGAATTGACGTTAGAAAATCAAAGAGAAAATTTTCTTCAGGTTCCTAATTTACAGCTGCTTCTATTATAATTCTGTCTACTCGACTTGCAATTGAAAAACCCCACAGGTCCATGTACTTTTGAGCCTTAATTAGGCTTCGACGTAAGCCACTAACCTCGGAAACTTGCAACTTTGAAAGAGGAAAAGTAGAGGGAAGTTTTATAGCATGCATGCATATGATGAATGACGTCTGTCAGAGGCCTATGCCCAAGAAAGCAATTTTTTGTGAAATGCTCACGAAGAGAACTACAGAGCACATACTTCTAAATCGTAGAGTACTCTCCAAAGCACTGCATCCTCACAGCACAAAATGGGGAGAACCACACAAGAAGGCGTATAAGCGTTGCAAAAAACCCAAATGCTAATTTTTTCAGCATGCACAGCAACCTCGGGCACAATATCCAGGAATATCTGTACTATGTAGGTCCCAATGTGGACAGTATTCTTGCTTGAACTACCATTTCTGATGATGGCTTTCAGAATTCTTTTGAACACTTTCACAGAAAGAGAACTTTCATACCACCCTTGGTTTATTCTTGGATTCTTTCACCCTGCAGTTGGCCAACTTCAGGTAGCAATATGTAATTCTGCTGTTGGCAATGTACTTCGCCTTTACGATGTGGATCTTACACAGCAGAAGAAGAGTCCCTTCTGCTAGCTGGCTGCTCCCTTGACATGATAAAATATTAAAATTCTTAATGCAAGGTGGAGAAAAAAAAACTAATAACCAATATAGAACACATCCTAACATCCATAGTTTCCGCGAAGGCCGTGCCAAAACTATTTATCACTAAGCTTCATAAGTACATAGCTAAAAAGTGGCTTAAGATTTAAGTAACCACATAAGCTGACATTCACAAAAGATTTTTCAGATTCACTTCTGTACATCAGTACAAAGGCCTTAGCTACAGTTGTAATTCAGCAGTTTGACAAACAAGAAAAGATGTAGAAGTCTACTAGTCTTTCAACGACTGACTTTCTATTATAGAAAGTTGATCAACCTCAAAGACATATAATAGCATTGTCTGAGGCAACAAAAGCTCAATATCTATTTGCCTGTTTAGCTTATGAACCTCCTCAAAAGCTTCCTGAGAATCGATAGAAAATGAACAATATGGAGCCTCCTCATTTAAAGGGTAACATGCAACCACAAGGGTCAAGGACATTGGTTGAGGATATACTTACATTATTAACCTTTGAACCTAATGCTGCGACTTATGTTGGCTTTTATACCAGTTGACTCTCCAGCATATGGCCCTTCAGGCCTCTTGATTTCCCTTACTTGACCTTTGCGACGAATGACGGCTTTGTCATGCTTGACCTGTAGTTACCAAGATGAACGAACCTAACTTGTTACAGCTACCCAAATATGAAAAGAACTCATCAATTTGGCAAACCTCTTTCGTTTAAGCCCATATGTAAACAAGGCACTGGATAAAACTTTAAAACCAAAAGCTTACCTTGTACTTCTTACGAGGATTTTTAGTCATCTTTTTCCGATGTGGAGTAAGACCTCTATTTTTCTCCATCTGTAGATACCCACACAATGAAATGAACATTTAATGTTTCATGCTCCTCAACTAACTTTGGACTTTTAGACCTCAGCTAACCATTTGAAATCGATTTCCACATGAGTGCTTAATTCTATACAATAGGGTTGTAACAGGACATAACTTCAAGTGGAATATTTAGTATGGCATACTACAAGGATTCCATTTCAACTTTTCAAAAGCAGAAACGTGGGCTTATGGTGAAATAGTGAACTGATCTTTCTGATTGAAAGACCTTGCTTTTCTATGGACACCAAAAAGTTTCAGATATCCAGTTTTAAGCTGATTTCTCTTTACCAAGTGTCCACTAACTTCTAGAGTTGACCTAATACACACCCATATCTGGCATCGCCCATTCTCTTACCTGGTAAGTGATGTGTCTCTTTCCATCAGCATCAGCCTCTTCCACAGGAAGCACCAAATTTCTGCAAAGAAAATATCATCAACTAAAACCTGGTTTTCTGATTGTCATACTTTGAAAAAAAATATTATAACAGTAAACTGAACCTGCATATTCCAAATAGAACTAGCAGGATCAAGTTTCAGATAGTTACAGAATAAAGGCCCCTCTTTTGCTATGAAATTTTTAACGATAACAGCTCAAGTACAGAAAATAGATTGAAAAGATTTCACCAGGTACTCTTTTCAAAAATATCACCATAGCCAAATTGTACAGTTCAAATATACTTTTGTCTACACAAGTCATTTCACCTCAAAGTGGTGGCGACAAAATTTTGACAATACTTATTCATCAACTATAAATCATACACAAATATGCTCGTTTTGATGAAGACGTAAGGTAGGTTTCTCCATGTGCAATATCCAACCAACAACAAGAGTTTTCTTAAACAGTTGGGTCACCATTTCTTTTAAACGTCGAAAAAACATGGCTCACAATGCCTTAAGGGTGGTAAAAAAAGCTGGAATCACAAGATTCGTGTTTGTGTATAGAGAATTATGTTTGAGGATATCACAGGCATAGTTTGATAACGTATGTAATGTCGTACCGTACATACGGAAAAAATGTTGAACAAAAAACAATTAATTCTTTTCACACTCCAAACCTTTTGGTAAGAAATAAGTGATATCATCACAGGCTCTTGAAGGAATCTCTGTACCCACTACTGAAAGAAAAGATCCATAACAGATGAATTGCCACCTAATGAGATGGGCCATAAACAACTCTAGAATTTAAAAAAAAAACACTGACTTGCCACACAGGCTTCAAACAGAAAAATGTCTGAAAGACAAGGACTACAAATGAAAGTCATATATCCCAATCCATATCAAAGAGGAAGAACTGAAAACAAACAGCCATCTAGAAACCAAAAGTCATAAATCTATGCCTGTAAAACATACTGGCCCAATTTCAAAAACTACAGCAAGAAGATACTTATAATTTATCATTGCTTTTCCCTGGAGGTTAGACCACCCCCAACCATCACAAACCTTGAATATTTTGCAGCCTTTTCAGCCTGTTTACTAGCCCTGAGTTCCTTCACTTCTTGATAAAACTCATCCTCAACAGGTTTGGTTTCAATTCCATCTTCGGGTTCCTCATCGGATGCATTTGTAGCGAAGGACCTCCTTGATTCATGTTTCCGCCTTCTCTCTCCAATATCTGCTCTCACAGGCAAATCCGCATCTCCAGAATCAACCTGAGATAAACACCAATAGGATATCTAAATGCCAAGAAACAAAAGTTCCAGTAGTTTCAAATTCCGGCATGTCATTCTGTGATGAAAGTCACAACTTGCCTACCTTAGGCCTCTTTGATGGATGGCTGGCTTCCATTATCAACTGAGAGAGTTTTCTTGGCTTCAGAAGATCTGCAGGTGGTCCAGAAGGAACTTTTGCCTGCCTTTCATCTTCAATACCGGCCAGATCAGCCACATCATCATCAAAATCATCAAGCATACCAAGCAACCTGTCAAGGGGCAATAAAATAAGCAAGGGCTGAAAGAAGAATTTCATGAGCTTGCATCAAAGACACATTATGAAAAGAAGTTCACCTCAGATCAGAACAAAACAAATTCCAAATTCTGCACAGCACAAAGTATGCTGTGTGAAGATAAGTAAAGTTACCCATTTCGTGATCGCTTCAAATGCTTCAACTTATGTCTCTCAGCCTTTGAAAGAGGAACACGTGTAAACAAGTCCTCTTCTTGCTTTGCACGGGCTTCCAGTTTGGCACGTTCTTTAAGCATTTCCCTGCTTTCTAATCCAATAAACTCTCCGACCTAAAAAGAGCACATCCCCATAGTTTAACAAAGTCACAGCCTGACGTGCTTGCTTTAATATGATGCCTGAGGATTGCAAACAATGTGCAAAATTAAAGAGTTAAAAACTTACCTCTTCAGGTCTGCCTTCCAAATCATTTGCGAGTTCTTTCACAAAGGCACTTCGGGAGGCACGACGCTGCTGCTCCTTTTCAGCACGAGCTCTTGACTTCCGATCCTTAGAATTTTCATCGCCTTGCATGGCTGTTGGAGCTATCATGGGAGGCCGATATATGCCCCCGGACTCCTGAAGCCCACATATCTCAACAACCATGAGCAAGTCTTCCAAGATTCCAAGCTTCATATACATAACTTCATTCAAGCACTCTAGAGAAAAGACAAAAAATTGGAGAGGTGATTACTTCAGCAGATTCGCCAAGCTTTGATACAAGCATGTCTGGATTTGGTCTATAATTAAGAGCACCTTCCTGCTCACCAGCAAATACAGCATCTTTCTCATCATTGGACGGTTCAGAAGCTGATTTCAGTAACTTCTCAATTTGATAATGGAGCTTCTTGTCAATAGGCCGTATCTGCCAAGAACAAATAGAGCAATCATTAGCTTCATATAAATCACCTACATAGCAAATTGTTTCCAAAGCCTTCAATGGTTTTTTTGGAAGGGGGTCTCTTCCTTTCATTCTCTCAAAAAAATTTACATGGAATGAAAGTCGGTGTCTATAAAAATGGAGCCAAAAGAACCTTGATGTCCAGAAGCTGCGAAGTGATATAAGCAAAGCAAGGCAACATAGCCATACTAACAAAGACAACTGGTAAAAATGCTTTAGAACATATCGAAACCTCTTTGAATAATGAAAGAAGGTTATTAGTTTGTTAGGAACTCACTATGACAAAGCAGAAGTGAATGGCCCCAACAGAAAAGACCTGATTTCAGCGACAAACCTAGGGTGGTATATTCTAATTATTGTTCAAGTTTGAATACTGGTACGCAAGCAGGATGTGGTATATTTTCTTTCCAATGGTGAAAGATAATTTTCCCCTTACTTCTATGACTTTATAGGCTTCAGTAAGAACATCTATATGTGGACATGTAAAAACACTGATTACCCTATGCAGGCAACAGGTGAAAATTAGTTGCATATCTGGAACGTGACAGCCACTGGATCAGCAATCAATTTTGACAATCCAATGTATAAATTTGCTTGTTCCATCTAGATATAGCACATAATGTGCCACAGTCCACAACTACACTGATTATTACAAAAAATTTGCAACCTTCCTGTTGTCGTACAGACCCCATTCCCCTTCTCCTTTCATCATATTAACTTGAAGCAGCAACTGCACAGTGTATATGCAACTCATTGCAGCATTTCAAAGCCTCGGCCACAATGGTGGAGCAGTCTATAATTTGATGTTGATTTACTCAATGACAAACAGTCTGTGTGAAAGCGTAAATACAGAGCAGAAAGATAACAGTTGGACGTTCTAGTATTGAAAAAAAAGTAAAAGTTGGACAAAGTGAGATCCACCGTGCCTTTTCAATAAGCATGCGAATCTCGACAAGACGGCTGATGACAGGATGATCACGCACAGAACGCCCCTCAGCTTTAAGGAGGAGATAGAAAACAATCGTCTGGCAATAGCTCAGTAACAATAAATGCTTCACCTCCAGATAGCTTATTCCATCTTTTGTAGCATAATGCCCTCCTTTAACCTTTCAAAAAAGTAAGTAGTCAATTAAAAAAACGACATCTCTTCTAAAGCACTACAGATAACATTGCAAAGCAAGAATACTGTGGCTCAAAACTACACACACTGACACATTCAGAGTCTAATTCATTGCATAGAATTTTCAAGCTCGTAAATAGAAGACCTGCAGTATAACTCATCTTTAGAAGAGGTCAAAGCACACTCAAGCTCTAAAGACCAGACATACAAGTGCATTCAAGCATGTAACATTGTGGATTGAGATTACTTCTCTCAGGCATAAAAAGCTACCACAATCTAAAGGCTACTGACAGAAGTTTATGTCTTTGTGAAAAGACTGTTGGGCGTGCAAGTGAAAACTTCAAGCAAGTGCTTGAGCCTTAGGGTACTACAATTTCTGATAGCAACTTCAACGAAGATAAATACTTAGGCCCAACCAGCATAGCAATCACATTCAAAGAAACCAAGTACGGTTCTAGCCTTAATGAACTGTGAAAATTGTACTAGGCTACAGGGAAACAACACAGTCCTCAACAGAGTGTTGCTCTAAAGGAAAACAAACACAGTCCTCAAATTAATGTCTGTTGAGTGCCCAAGGGCACATAAGACAGAATGAATAAGTACATGTCTCGTAGGATTACTGTCCATGTCGGACAACATAATAAAAACCGCTAGTCTAAATGGAAAAGGCAATATAGAACTCTCTCGACCTAGGAAAAGACATAGCCAATATAGAATCATAAAATGCATAAAAGAGCGGATACACAAGAGCTTAACCTCCAGCTCTGAAGAGGGTACAGGTGCAAGAGCTTAACCGCCTGCTCTGCTGAGGAAAGTAAAAGGATAAATATCAATCTCGAAAAAAGCGTCTGATACCCATAGCAGTTGTGGGCTGTGATCGAGGAGCTCTGGTAGTTCTAGAGGCGCGCGTAGATCTGGCAAGAGGTGGTGGCTGAGCACGCTGGGCCTTCGCCCTCACCGGTATGACTGCCTCATCATCTGATAGGTCATCGCGCTCCCGCTTCTGAAAGAAGCTAGTAATCAGATGCTGGCTAGAACCAGTACTTCAAATCAGCCAGAGCACAAGGCCTCATGATTGGTTTGGCTTCTGAAAACATAGGGGAACGAGATTTCCGACAAGGATATATGTTTTCCAGCAAATCATAGCATTACCCAGCCTCTGTTCATAAAGCTTGATTAACAACGTCTATTTTACTCATAGTGAATGCTAACAAGCCGCATGAGCTTGAAACGGATGCCAGTGACTATGCCATAGGTGCGGTCCTGTACCAAGATGGTAGAGCGGTTGCTTTTGAAAGCAAGAAGCTAGATCCTACTCAAAGGCGGTATTCCACCTACGATAAGGAGCTTTTTGCAGTCATTAATACTTTGAAAGTGTGGAGACATTATGGCTCCCAATTAACTGTAGTAGCAAACCATCAAGTGTTAAAGTATATTAACGATGCGATTCACCTCAGAGGTCGTATTTAAAGACTTTCATTATGACATCGAGTAATGGAAGGGTACTTCTAATAGTGTCACGGATGCCTTAAGCCAGATTGGAGACGTTAATCAATTGAGCTTTCTGAGATCCAATCTGAGTTATATCTGTCCTTAAAATATATGTGTAAGACTGATATGTACTTCGGTCATATTTGGATAGAGGTCCTTGTTAAAAAACTGACTTGACCATAGACAAGATTCTTGTTGTTGTTAGGCAATAGTCACAACTTCCTTTCCAATGAACCAAGTACTTAGTTACTTGCCGGTTTTTGAGCCCACCTTGACGTACATCAACAATGGCTTGTGGTTCAGAAGGTACAAAGGATGTTAAGTCCTCAAGCTGAACTAGCTTATCTTGAAGAATCAATTCATCCATCAAGTCGTTCCTTTAAACGACTACTGTGAAAAACTGGATGAACCTTGTGTTAGAATCCCCATCGTCGATCCAGTCATTGCTACAGCACAAACACGCTACGTTACCACCCAACCATTTTGAGGTACTGCCACCTCACCCCCGTGCATTGGAGCTATAGACCACCATCAAGCTCGGATCTCCGATCAGCCATGGTGTCCCATACCACCATACCTTACCCTCAGCCCTCGCCTACCTACATCCTGAGGCCTAGATAATCATCCTGACCTGACCACCAGTGGAAGAGCTCTTCATTCTCCAAGAGAGAATGAATGACAAGCTCATGGAGATCCACTTCTATATACATAGTCCAAGTGGGGTCATCTCCGACCATAGGAGTCAAGCATGACCATCGACACGCGGCAGTCGTGCACACCGACGCGGGTCCATAAGAAAGAGTCACCGCGCGCCAATAAGACATTGACACGTGGCACCCAAAAGGCCTATAGCTCCAGATCAACGTTCCGTCCATAAATGAGACCGTCACCTCAAGTTTCCTGTTGCGTGCCCTTATGGGTACGTAACATTCCCTCCCCCTTTAAGAGTCTCCTCCTAATGGGAGCTAAACGGGGGAAGTTCAGTCTTAAATAGTCTTCTCTCTCCCATGTGTCCTCATCATCTAACTTGCCTTTCCAACGTACAAGAAATTCAGAAACCAAACGGTTTCTCAATTGGTGACGACGAACGTCAACCACTTTTTCAGGTACGTTAGGAACAAAGGTAGACATATCCTCTAACTCAACCAATTCACCTTCCGGAATTAGGGAATCCTTCCTACTATGTCCTTTTAAACGACTTATATGGAAAACAGGATGAACCCCAACCCCAATCCCAAGATCTAGCTGATAAGCGACCGGATTGATTTTCTTTACAACCTTATAAGGTCCGCTATAACGAGGAGATAGGTTATGGCATTTTCCCGTCCGAAGTATCCTTATGGATTTTAAGATACACCCAAGTTCCGACCTCAATTTCCGAGGTGAGCGACCGCAGTTAGCATAAAACTAAACTCTATCCTGAGCGGTTTTCATGCTTTCCTTGGCCACTAGCAGCATTTCTTGCGTATCTTGCAGGAAATCTATTGTTGCTTGTAAATCTATAGCTTGAGACCTTTGAGTCCGACCGAAACTGGAGAACGCGGCTGAAAGCCATACATCAGCATAAAAGGACTGACTTCGGTGGCAGAATGCTTGGCACTATTGTGCGTGAACTCGACCATTGGGAGATACTTTTCCCAATCAAACTATCGGTGATAAACATATGCTCCTAGCATATCGTCCAACGTCTGGTTAACACGTTTTGTCTACCCATCATATTCTGGGTGATCCGAAGAACTAAGACTAAGGGTTGTTTCAAGTTTTTTAAATACTGATTGCCAGAACTTGCCAGTGAATTTGGAGTCTCGATCACTAACAATATCATTCGGCAAACCATACAATCTGACCAACTTTTCAACGAAAAGTTGGGCTAGTTCAGATGCCTTGACAATTAATTTAGTTGGTATAAATTGTGCCATCCTGGTTAGCCTGTCAACCACAACCCAAATGGCATCGTGACCACTCAAGGTTTTAGGGAGTCCAGTCACAAAATCCATTGAAATACTTTCCCATTTCTTGTTGGGAATTTCCAAGGGATGTAGCAGACCCACAACTTTGAGTCTTTCTGCTTTATTTTGTTGGCATTGTTTACAACCTTGAATATATGCCTCAACATGGCCTTTTATTTTAGGCCAGAAGAAATTTTGCCTAGCAAGGTCAAGTGTCCTCTGTATGCCTGGGTAACTGACCAGCACAAGGGTTGTCATGACACTGCTGCAGGATTTGGGCCCTCAAGTCCTCCCTATCCGGCACACAAACCTTTCCCTTTTGGAAAAGCAGGCCATTCCTTATGGAATAGTCTTCAAGTATCTTGTCATTTTGGGATTGCTTGGGATCCTGCATCCCAAGGTCAACACTAGATCTAGAATCTCCCGTCAGGACATGTGACCGAAAAACCCATCGGTTCAACAAAGATCCCGAAGTGAAAGATAGAAATCAGATTGGATCTCAACAAAGCATAACTGGTTAATCACTCGAATCCGACTCAAGGCACCGGCAACGCAGTTCGACGCCTTTACAGTATTTAATGTCGAACACAAACTCCTGAATGAGTTCCGACCATCTAGCCTTACGGCCACGAAGGTCCTTGGCTTCACAAATGTGATTAAGGGATTGGTGATCAGTCATCACCGTAAATTTGGCACCATAAAGATAATGCCTCCATATTTTTAACGCGTGAATGACTGCAAAAAGCTCCTTCTCATAGGTAGAATGCCTTTACAGAGCAGGATCCAATATTAACTAAAAGGATTGGTGCTCCCCAAGGGGACTTACTAGGCCGAATATGGCCCATCCTAAGAAGTTCTTGTAACTACCTAGAAATCTCATCCTCTTGCTTGATGCTAACCCTGTATGGAAAAAGAGATACAGATTGGCTTCCAGGAAGCAACTCTATCTGATGGTCAACACTCCTTTGGGGAGGTATATAAGGGATTATTTATAGACACATTCAAAGGCAAATGTGATAAATCAATAATCAGACTCTAAAATGCATGGTCATCCACATAAATTTCGTCTTTTAAAAAGCAAAGATAAACTTTATTATCAAAGTCTTTCAAATATTCAACAACTTCTAAAGCAGAAACCATAGGATCAAAAGATCTATTTACATCACCTTTTATTGAACTAACGAGCCCTTATGCAAAAAGGAAATACTATGTGTTACATAATCCTTTCTTAAAGACTCATTTTTGGAGTAAAACCACTCCTTTCTCAAGATTATGTCTACGCTATCTAAATTGATTATATGAAAATCCAGTGGCTCAACATAATCTTGAATTTTAAGCGGCAACTGAGGAACAAGCTGGTCCCAAGCTTGCCGATCTTCCCCCGACGCCATTTTCACCACATACAAGTGATTACTTGGCACGGTAGCCGCCTTGAGCTTCCGCATCAGTTTAGCATTTATAAGGTTGTGTGGAACCATCATCAAAAAGAACAGTCGCAGCTTGGCGTCCTACGATCCCATTCATACGAATGAGGTCGTGGGGGCCAAAAACAGCTGTATTAAAGCAACAATTCTCACAACTAGTGCCATCTTAAAGGATAAATCAGCAAAAGAAATACTAGAATTACCTGGCGCTTTAAAGGATTTAGATTGTCTGCAAGATTTCTTTTGCTTTTTCATTGGGCAGTCTTTTTAAAGATGCCCCTTCTCGATGCAGGAGAAGCACAAGCGGCCGGTTCTCGCCTTGTCACAGTCTGCGCTATCCAACTTGTTGATGCACTTTTTCCCGCCTTGGAAACCAATGTCCGTCTTGTCTTTGCCCCGCTTCTTGAAAAACTTTTTCTCTTTTTGTTCTCCCATAGAAGGAAGTTTTTATGGGGGAGGGAATGTTATGTACCATAACGGTACGCTCTTGAGTGACGGCCTCGTAAGGGGCATGACCCCTTACGCAAGTTTGGCGTTATCGACATGTTTTGGTGCCACGTGTCACCATCCTAGGTGTCACATGTCGCCGGCAAGACCGTGCTTGATGAGACCCACTATGCTATGCCTATATAGTGGTGGGGCTTCTCTTTGGCCATTCACTCAGTCTACCCGGGAGTTGGTGGATGGAGAGCACGTGCATGAGCCAGGATGTATCTCTAGGCCAGGAGATGTGTGTCAGGGAGAGCCAAGGGCGATGGCTGGTGGTATGGGATGGCAATCGGAGATTCATGGGAGTTGTAACATTTGGTATCATACCAAATGTTAGAATCCCCATCGTCGATCCGGTCATTGCTAAAGCACAACAGGTGACGAACACTACGTTACCACCCAACCATAGAGGTACTACCACCTCACCCCCGTGCATTGGAGCTATAAACCACCATCAAGCAAGCTCGGATCTCCGATAAGCCATGGTGTCCCATACCACCATACCTTACGTAGGTGGGCGCTCTACAACTAGAATAGAATTTGGTTTTGCTACTTAGAAATACATCTTGGGTGTTCACCCAATACATGTAGTAATTATAGCAATTAGAGTTTTGTCTTTTGCTATTTGATTTATGCTTTTTAGCTTACACATAGATTAGAAAAAGTATATATATGTAGGCTGGCGCCCTATATCAAATGTACTGATGGGACATAGTTGGAGTACATCTCTTCATCATCGTTGTTCTCTCTCATGTGTACGCAAAGACGATGATACTTGGGAAAAGGAACGAGACCTTAGACTAAGATTCCCAGATTTGTCTTTTAAGGGGGAGGGAATGTTAGGGACCCAACTCTCTTGGGTCCCAAACCCAACTTGAAGCTGAATGTTGACTGGGCCGTTGACTTGATCAGTGACTCGTGGACCTGCATGGTCGCCACGTGTTGTGTTCTAGGATGTGTGCTAGGCTTGGAGACTCCTACCTTGGAGGTATACAAGGAGAGGAGGTCTCATTAACCATTCATTCTATCTACCTAGGAGATGGTGGATGGTGAGCGCTTGTGCACAACCAGGATGAGTGCTAGCCTGAGGTGGGAGATGGCTAATGGCTCTGGCAGTGGTATGGGACGTTGTCAGGGTTGGAGGTCGGATCTTGCCTATTATAGGTCACGAGCCAGGGCACGAAGGGTGGATCTGGATTGGATCCTACGGCGGGGTGGATCGTGCGACGTTCGGTTCCTAGTGGGTAACCGGCACCTGGCGGTTTGCGGATGAAGAGGTTGTAACAGTTAGGGAGAAAGAAAGAAAGAAAGTATACTAATGTCTTTAAGATACCCACGTGCCATAGTTAGGACCTAATCATAGGCGTTAGATAGGATGTTTGGTCAAGTTTCCTAGAATTTAGGAGCAAACTCCACAAAGAGGTTGTAACAGTAAGGGAGAAAGAAAGAAAGAACTTATACTAATATCTTTAAGATACCCAAAGGTATGTAAGACTATTGAGTACACATCTGCTTTCAGTAGGTGTGATCGCTGGTCAAAAGTTGAAAGTGGAACTTGTGCAACATCGATGCTTTGTAAAGGATGAAAAAACTATAAGCAAACCATGGATTGTGAATAAAAGGGCTCTAGGAAGGGTTCTCTTTTCTCTGTAGAAAACTCACATATATGTGGAGTTGTAGGTCTTACCAAAGCATGATCTCTATATGATTAGAGCCATAAGATATACAAGCTAGTAACCTTTTTTTGCAAATACTACTTTGCCTCAAAAAGATGAAGATTGACACAAGCATTTGAAAATAACGTCAGGAGCTTGCTTAGTACTTACCCTCTTAATATTTGTCATTAAACTCAATCACATCACTGTTTAATTGGATGGCTAGTGCTTAAATAAGTAGTATTCTCAACGAATCTCTTCCACAAATTAGATACCAAATTATGTTGAGAAACAATCACAATATAAACTTGAAAGCTTCAAATACCATGCAAAGTCTGCAACGTTAAAGAAAATGCAATCTACTTCCTAATAAACATATAAGAAATGCAAATCATTTGAGAACCTACGCTACATTGTCCAGCATTTACAAATTTCATAGTTCCCAAAGAAAACAAACTGTTTAAAAAAAATTTGCGAAGTCTCGAAGTGAGCTAGCACCAAAATTAATTGGGGCAAAAAAAAATCCAAAAATTTGAAACTTCATATTTAAGAAAAAAATATTAAAAAAACACATTAGAATCTCCAAAAATTTGGACCAAATATGCTTAGAAGACTACAAAATTGAGATTCTTTGAAACCATGCTTCCAATAATAGAAACTAATAGCACACGACAAAGGACTTGACTAAGTTTATTTCTTTTTCTTCAGTAGATCTTTGGAGCCTTTTTAAAAACAAAAACGACAAGTTGAGATACCAAAGAAACAAACTCTCAAGAAACAAGAGAAGCACAACTTCAATGTGCAAAGCACATCTAAATGCAGCATAAAGCCTTCAAAGTCACATGGAAGAAGCAAATACAAGGAGGACAACAAATTAGATGTAAGTAAGGTTCAACACTCTTACCTTCTCCAACAAAGGTTGAACTTTGTTCTTTAGTTCATCAAGGGCCTCTCTCAATTCCGCCAATAGACCAACCAGCTCCGGCGCATCACTAGAGGGCAAACAACACGTAAACTTCCAATTAGAGCCTATATCACTCAAAAACCTTTATCCATAAGTATAGATACTTTCTCCTCTTGTAGTGCAAAATAAATAAGTAAGTAGTAATAACATTTCACTAGATGAACCGACTCGACATGCCATGAACCACTCTATCACGTATAGTAATTATCCAATCATAATACTGGCATACGCAATCATACCAAATGCTTTTCAACTACCATTTCATTATGTATCGTTTAAAAAGTTCACCAAGTAAGAACTAGCAAACATTCCCAAATAATGCTGTTACGAAAAGAATAGAACCAAGTCAGTCATGCTTTGACTTCAATAAAGGGAAAAGTACACCCATCCTAATAGAGAACCTAAGCTTATGAATTGTTAACAAATGAAACGTGCAACTGAATGGACCTAATCGTGATAAAGGAAAGTTCATCAAGATTTGCAAAATGTGGACCGACCTTGCAGCAAATTGTGTAGATCAAAATCAAGAGGACTACAAATCTTGAAAAGCCGAGACACGACATTATTGATTTTTCAAAGCTAAAAGAAAGGTTCATTTATCCAATGATAAGTATTTTGGTAGTTGATGTCCATCTACTTGTCGATCCAGAGGTGGTGCACACAATTGCAGCAGCATTTGAGTTGTGTGGCAAGCAAAATCAATCAACAGAGTTCTTTGGTAAGTGTAGGCTTAGTTTTTCGAAAGTGATTAGATTAAGCTGTAGGCAACGAAATTGAACAATGTTTGGTTCTAGACCACCTTTCTTCATGCCCACGGTAATTCCTACAGCGTTAGTTTCAGCCATTACAACAAGTCTAGCAAGATTTGAATGCCACACATGTGTTATTTTGACATTTTCATGAAGTGACATGTAGGCATCCGATTGAGGTGATGTCTGCGTCTAGACTGCATTTCTACATGCCTACGGAAACTCCTGTGATGTTAATTTCGCCCGTTATCGTCTGCGCCACAATTTCCGATTGGCAAGCCCTAATTCCATGTATTTTTCCGCCTAACTGTGAAGTGTTGTGTAAGCATCTGATTGGGGCATGGTTTAGGGCTACACTGCATCTCTTCACGCCTACAAAGACTCTTACACTAACAACATTCACCGATTTTTGCTCGTAGTGGAATCATCCAATCCCATGCCCTAATTTCACGTGTTTTTTGGCCCTCCCTCTGATATGATCTATAGGCATTCGATTGTGGTGTGGCTTGGCACTACACTACGTTTTTCCATGCTTAATAGAATGATTGGGATGTATGCTCTGATAAGCAAAAAGCTATTCGACGCTTTCAACTTGATTCATTGGAATTTTAACCTGTTGTTAAATATAAAATCTTAGGATTTTAGGGTGATGCTTGTCACAACTGTTGTGAGCAATTCAATGCAGTATATTTTCTTGAACTGAACATTTGCTTGTTAATTTCTTTTGCAGGTCTAATTTCAAATTGACACAATGTCGAGGTTGATCTTATAGAGGGGGATGTGGTTACACACCATGGCACAGGTGCTCGCAGATGGAGATGCTTCCATTGCGGTGGACTCTTCACAAGATCGCTCACCAGGATCAAGGCTCACTTGTTGTGGTTCAGAGGGCTAGATGGGCGGACATTGGGCATATCTGCTTGCACCAGGATCTTTGAAGAAGAGGTGCAGAGGCTGTTGGACATGTATGGGCCTGCTGGTATATCCACCCAGCAAGTGAGACCAGCACAAACTTTTGGTCAAGGATAAGGAGCAGGGGCAGCTTTAGGATCATGTGCAGGGCCTAGTACAGGTGCAAGTGCAGGTGTAGCATGGCAGGGCATGGTTTAGGTGCAGTACATGGTCCAGTAGAGGCTATTCCAGTTCCAGCCACAGCAGCAGGGCCTAGTTGAAGTCCACGAGTATCACAGGAGCCTGTTGGATCAGTGGCAGCAGGCCTTTCTCGTCCCTCGTCGTCATCAGCACCAGATGGGTCACATGCTTTGACAGATCCTACCATAGAGGGGGACACAACTCCAACACCTGACAGTGACGCCGCACGGTCAGACACACCCATGGCTCAACCATCCGCCACATCCTCAGGGTGTGCTAGACCACAAGTGCCCTATGTACAATAGAGAGAGGTTAGGCCCAAGCAACAAACTCTGGATCGTTGTGGGTGGCCTAGAGAGCAACATGCTCGGTGCACCCGACTGGTTGGCCAGTTCTTTTATGAGTGTAGCATCTCTTTTGCCGTTGCTGACACTTGGGAATTCAAGGAGCCCTATGAGCAGATTGCAATAATGGATGCTACATGGAGGCCTCCCGTGGGAGAGGCGTTGCGAGGCAGGATGCTCCGCCAAGAGGAGACCATCACGCGGGAGCTGAGTTCCATTCGCACAGCGTGGCAGAGGTAAGAATCTTGCCTCCTAAAACTCTTTGGATGTGTTTCATTTTGCAAGTATCGCACTTTTTTGCATGCTAATGGAAGTTTTGTGGTGGGTATGGATGCACGATATTGAGTGATGGATGAACGGACATTCGTCGGCGATCCATTCAATATCTTGGTTTGTTGCCCACTTGGCATAGTCTTCCTGCGTGGTGTGGATGCCACTAGATGTGGTGCAACCATCACAACCGACTTCACATATGAGGCTATGAGAGATGTCATTGATGACATTGGGGTGGAGCACATGGTTCAAGTTGTCACAAACAACGCCACAAATTGCAGGCAGATCGGAGAGATTCTGATGAGGGAGCAACCCAGCATTGTGTGGACACCATGTGTTGCACATTGCATAGAATTGCTCATCCACGACCTCTGTGCACTTTCATGGATCAGACAGGTATAGTTTTTTCATTTGCTTTGGTATATTCCTTGATGCTTGTTCTCTGCTCCTAAACTAGTCTCGGCGGTTATCTAAACTTTTTTTTACGTTTGTTTCTGGTTGCAGGTGAACCCTGACTCTTGCTTGGTGGACTCGGCAGCTGTTGCTCCTCAGGCACCACTTACACAGGAGGAGTTAGATGCTGAGATTTGTAGAGAGTTGTATAGGCAGCTAACTATGAACCTATGATCTACTTGGGGTGATGACAAAAGTCTGCTCCCTTAATAGCTTCTTATCACATACTTTACAAAAGTTGTGCTTGAAGCATCCTCGTTGCATTTCCTAATCAACGTTATGGACAATCTACAAATTCATCATCCTTCTTTATGCCCTTGTTATGCTCACCAGATTCGGCGTTACACTGGGAAAACAAACCAAAAATGTATCATGTTACTGAGAGGTTAGTTTGCTGCACTTGAGAACTTATTTGGCATGTATTACTTGAGTGATGCCCAAAAGATACAACTGTTGCTCATCTCTCTTGTAGCGTTTATGATCGATGCGAAACATTGATATATAATCAGCACCATTCCGTCCATCAATCTAACCATTCGCATTGGGCATTGATTTCAAGAGGTCCTGTCGAGATGCATGATTGCTTGTAAGCATCATGCCTCATGGTATCATCCTACTTCTTAAGTCACTCAAATGAGATGTCTTGACTACATTACATATGCCTATTGCGACCACACACTTTCTCAACACAGTCTTGGATAAAGAAAGAATCAAATGCATAACCTTCCAAGACAGAAATTTGTGATAATGGAGAGGATGCCAAATGCTCCATATTCGTGCAAACAAAGCTAGGATAAACAAATAATCAAATGCGTACTGCCTCGAAGACAAGCAAATTTTTTTTGGTACCTACACTTCCTTCACTAGAGTTTGGCATAATAATCATCAATCAATTGTTGAATCTGTGATTCCATGCTATCCTCCCGGCCAAAAGGGAGCTATTTGAATATCTCAAGGGACTTCGCTACGTTGATAGCTTATTAACAGTAGCTTCTTGAGACCTACCACTTCTAACAATCGTATCACATTGCACTTTCTACAAGTATGTCGATCCAATTTGCTTCCTTCTATATGATCGCATCCTGTTTCTTCATTGGTAAACAGATGATAGCATTGTTAAGACAAGAGAATTAGAAAAAGCACACAAAATAACTACAGAGCATCATCTTTTGTGGCCAGCATTTGCAACTCTAGTAAACTCAAATACAATGGTAGGATTGTAAAGTAAGTACCTCATTACCACTTGCATTTGCTCGTCCTTGGTCAATAAACTATAATCCTTTCTCACTTGTTCAATTGCAACAGCTTCAACGTCATTGCCAATTTTATCAATTCCAGATTCAATCAAAGGTACAGTTTTACTGATTCTATCTTCTCCATCCAAATGCCGTTTTGCCATTTCCTGGAAGTCATAAAAGGATTACCAACAAAATTTACAAGCTTTATGGGTTAAACACAAACCGAACTATAAACAAACTGCTGTCGCAGATGACAGATGCCTTTGAAGTTTGAATAACGAACAATTATTTTCTCTGGCATTCACTGCTTTACAAAATCAAACAGCACAGTGTTCCAAATTAAGGCATGAATAAAAATGTGCATCCTGGTAATATAAGACCTGATAACATACTAGCAATGCCTTCACACTTGACAAGTACTGAAATGCCGATTCAATAAGAAACCAGTTCACACATGCCATGTAATTCTAACCTTAGTTGGTTTTCACAAGAGGAGCTCCAGAAATGGTTGAGAGCAAAGTATAAGCCTTTGTAAAAGTTTACACAGGGTTGCAACAATGAATATTTAAGAGTGTCTTCATGAAGGCAATTTTCCTATGATGAAGAATCAGAACTTTGTTTAGACTTGAAACATCTAGAAAGACAAGAAATGAAGCTCCTTGATGGTCACCAGATAAGACAAATAAAGGTATTGAATAATGACATGCAGACCTCAAGAGTCTCTTCGCCCTTCTCAAACTCTTCCTGATCAGCATCGTCCTCATCCTGTTCAAAATCTTCTGGACGAAGAGAAGCAGCCATCTTTTGCTGTAACCTTCTAACTTCTGCCTCTTCTTCAGCAGGTGCCTCTTCGTCACTAGATTGTAGCTGAAGGCAATCCCAAGAAAGGGAAAAGTTAGACATATTAAAGACAAGAATGTCCAGTGCAAAGTGTTGAGAGATTATGAATAGATCCATGGATACAGTTCATAGCTGTAAAAGCATAAACAAGTTCGCGAACGCTTCACCTCAAAGTCCACATTCTCAGCATTATAATATATCTTTTTTCCTTTACCCCATGCTCTTTTCTCTTTTTCATCTTCCTCAGGTTCATCATCATCTTCGTCAAAAGTGCCTGTCTTTTGTCTCAATATCTTTGCCTGCTTTGCAACTAGATAACAACATAGAACATCCTTTCAACACACCTGTTCAGGTGAAATAGCTAGCTTCAAAGAAAACTAAAAAGTTGTGAAGTGACCATGAATCCGTACAGCTCCTTCACAACATTGAAAACCAATGAAACCACTTGTGACTTGAGAAAGTAAAACCTAACAACTTTTGCTTCAATAACAGAGGAAGTCGTAGTGGAAAAAAGAAGATAGCAAAAGTTCATACTTTTGGCTGAAAGACCAGTAAGTTCCTCTTCATTCAATTCATCGTCATCGCTATCCTGTATGCATTCAGAAAACACACATGAACCAACTAAAGTGTCTTAATATAAACAAACTGGTACAATAATATGACTTCCATGAGGAGGCTTGGCTTCCTGATAATTTGGAAACCAACAACCTTAGCCACTTCGGGCTAAAAGGATTTGTAGCTTATTGATGCACAACGCAATCATTTGCCTAGCTAAACCATTGCCTGTGAATAAATGTCACAAGTTCATCAGCACTACATTTGAGGAAATGAAGACATATTATCATAAGTTTTGATGTGCACATTTCAAAGCCATAAAGCTGCTGACATATGATAGATAGACCAAGTCAAGTTGGCATCCTTTTGAATAACTTGAAGCAAGCGTAATCAATCACATTTAAATAAAAAATAAAAAATAAAAATAAATAAAAAGCTGAACATAAGTACCCTATAGTTTGAACAAAGAAAACTACAATACAGTCTAATATACAGTTAGAGTATCAAATAAAGAAGATCACAAAAAAGAAAACGTGGTCGAATCTTGTGCTCACCTTATCTTCACTCTGGTCACTTTCTTCTCCCTACATATCAAAGAAATTGCATTAGCATAGTGAACTAAGCCACGAGTTTAATATCTATCACAAATAACTCCATAGACATGTACACATAATTTATAATATATATAAATACGTAGATCTGTGTGGAGGCTTAGTTGCACCAGATTAGTGTTGCAGGTCTTGCAGCTTGCAGGAAAGTACATTGAGCAACGTCAGCAGACATGACCACTCCAGAAAACAGACTTTTTTCAAGAATGCTCTTGGTTTTAATGTATTTGGATGCCACAAATAATATTCAGAAATGCCACAAATAAAATCCTCAAAGAAAAAAAACACTACAACCACTCTGCAACTGTATATCGAAATCCTTAATCTTCTAAAAATCGTCAATGCAAATCTTTGCTTCATCTATCTACCAAAGCAACCTACCACCCTTGAGATTGATCTCTCTCCCACTACTACCTTCATCCCTATGACTGTCACCATGTAAAAGAGTAGGCCCTAGGGGTCATTGTCATCATCGTCACCAAATGCTTTTTCAGTTCTGTGTGCAAATACTTCTGGATTGGAGATCAAGAAATTAGCTGCAAAAACAAGTGCCACATGTCAAGTTTCACATCGGCATCCTCAATAACATGCCTCTTTTTTATCGAAGGCCCAAACCAACTTATCCATGCCTCCAGTAATTATGGCACTATTGTGAGTATACTTCATCTTTTTCCGCATGTTCCTGAACCAATTATTGCCACCAGTGCATAATGCATTCAAGAAATAGAGAAATATCCTTAATTAGGACCATTTCATGCCCTTCATTTATTTTGGTCAACTATTAAGTGACCATTGACAACCAAGTTTCATTGGGCCCGCCACACAATCTAAATATACCTATGAATCTCAAAATTGGGTAGGCAATTGATTGGGGAGAGTATAGTTAGCTTTCCTTCACAATCCTTAACGAATTCCACCTTTCATATTCAGCAGTTATTGTGTCAGCTGGTCATTCCATTATCCATTTGATCACTACAATTGCATCTACTTCAGTAAAGCCCAGTTCAGTTGAAGCACATATCTTGTTTTGGTCAAAGCATCCTTGAAAAATCTTAAGTGATCCATCCCCCTAGTTAAGCTGATTGTAAGAAGCAGAGAGTTGATCGTTCAATAATATCCTATTGTAGTTTCACATCTTCTAATCAGGTCTCTTGGTGACTTTAGACTTTTATATTGGATATCCAAAAGATCAGTAATCAAGATAAAACTCTGCAGCTTAGGATATCCATATCTCAATTATGACAATAAACGTTGTGTAGCTCATACCTCTAAGTTAAAAACTGGATCTTCTTGCTCCTCGTCATCATCGCTATCTGCTTTACCAAATTACACAGATCAATATATTAACCTACCTTAATATTAACATTTACACCATACAAGCAAGAAGCACCAACCAGAAATGAACTATTGAGCCCATCAAGTCAGAACACCCTAGAATTAAAAACCTACACAACACAAAGAATCGAAGAAGACCTTTAAAATATAACAGGCACCCACACAATGTTTTCTTGATTTTCCACATAAAAGATTGTATAACCATTTCAAGTTGCCCTCCTTTGTTGACACTTCAAATCTCTCTCTCTCTCTCTCTCTCTCTCTCTCTCTCTCTCTCTCTCTCTCTCTCTCTCTCTCTCTCCCGTATCACGGACTTCTTCAATAGTCTCAGCTGATATCACATACAGCTTTATCTCTTGAAATCCATAGACATTTGGACAGCTTTCATACTTTTTGTACCCAGTGGGGATTGAGGGTAAATATATTGAAGACCAAAGTGATGGTCTTCCAAAGCTTTCATGCAGGGTCAGGAGATTTTCCTTGATGGTCAGCCTTTGGAGATTGTTTCATCTTATACTTACTTGGGGGTTCTACTCAGTGGTCCTATTTTCAGTATGCGGCAGGCTGCCTCGGATCGCCTTGGGAAGGGTCACGCCTCCCTGGTCCAGCTTGAGAGGTTTTGTTTCCGAAGTTATATTCATGATGCTCCCAGTAAGTGTCATCTCTTCAACACCGTGGTCATTCCTCCAGCATTGTATGCGGCAGAGGCTTGGTGTACAGGTATTACCTCCTGACTGGTCGTTATCAAGGTACTCCATGTAAGGATAGATTATGTCAGATGTGTTCCTTGGGAAAGATTGAGTTAGAGGAGCATTTCCTTTTCAGATGTTCGGCCTGTTATGAGATTTGAGGGCGTTATCATTGCCTTTTCAGAGATGCATCCACTTAACGTTCTCTCATCACTTATTTGGATCCTAGATGTGTTGCCCTTATGATATATGAGATGTCCTTGCTGCGGACATCCCAGTCCAGTGGATAGTGATACAGAGCCTCAGATTACTGACTTTTTCACTAGTCGCCATCCCCGAGCAGATTCAAATGATGACATAGATATTGACCTAGCTCATCGTGACTAGTCAGATTCAACGTCCACGGAGACGACACAAACGACATCAGCGTCCATTGTCATGCCCACGACTGATCTCGGATTGATTATCCTGCTAGAGGTCAATAGGCCTACCTCGACCCGTGAGGTAATTATGATTATGAGGGATTTGGGGCCCTCAAGTGTATATAGTCATAATAATGGTTGGAGGCCTAAACTCATGATGGTGGATTATTATGGGTCTATCAGTGAGTCATAGGGGAACTAGATGATGTGGCCCAGATAGGCTGCAGAGGTGTCTAGCAAGGTGTCACAGTGCACTACTAGTGGTGCATGGGACTTGGAGGGTATAAGTATACCCATTGGGCTCTCACTAGGGTAGGCTTGTTTGTGTGACTGGTAGCTAGCTACATGCTGCCGGTGTGACTCCTCTATCCCTTGTGCGAGATTGATCCATAGCTTGGGGGCTAGATCCGTAAGATATAGGTTTGGTTGTATGGAAAGACCAAAAGGGTTAACCAGGTAGTACATAACATGCTTTGAGCATATGTCAGTGTGCAAACCGATTTGGGTAAAGTATTTGCCCTTAGTCAAGTTCGCATATAATGACAAGAGACATGCATCCAAGGGCAGTCCATTTGAGTTGACCTACTGTTACTGACTGGAATGTCCAATAACCATACGTATTCCACATAAGGTATCAAGTGTTGCAGAGTTTTTGACTCACATGCACAATAGGCTTGAGGCTGAAAGGCAAAACCTTTCCAAGGCTCAGGCACAAGCGGAAAGCTATACACATGAGCATTGTGCCTTTAGGGAATTGGAAAGTCATTGCACAATGACTTTTCTAAAGGGGGTGAGATTGTTCGGACCCAAATGTAGCCCTAATTTACCCTGCAAGAACCGGTGACCAAGTGGGTCAGGTGACCACCAATTGCAAGGCAAAACCCACGACTGGCATAAGAGTTTGCCTATGAATGAGATGAGATTGATTCTTCACCAATTGATATGTTTCTTGAGAAGCCCGGAGAGCTAAGCACCTCACATTAGTGCCTACTTTCAAGGGGGAAAATGAAAAAATTTAAGTAATTCTATATAAAAATCAACAAGTTAGTATTTTCACTTACATGATTGACAAGAACCTTACAAAACAAATTCATGATTAAAGAAACCTCAATCCAACTTCATGGTCGAAGATAAATTCTATCCAGATTCCATTTCATACCTGGATTTTCAAAAGAAAGTGGAATCTTGTCTCGTCTTTTGTGGACTACATAATAGCAAAACAACAAAACATTAGATTATGTTATAACCAAAGACCTCCTATCTAAAACATAAGTTTAGGTTTCTTCATTGAATATGGCTAAATTTTCTTAAACATGTCACTTACACAAATCCATGTCATCCTCCAAATGTCCCATATTGGTGTCACTCTTTCCCTTGTAAGAAGGTTGAGGCCGCCCACGAACTCTCCCACTCCTTGACCCTCCCATCTCCAATGTTGTTTATAGAACTGTTACCCATGCAACAGTCAGTGTTTTAATAGGCAAATAATAACTTAAAAGAGAGTTCGAAAATTTTATCTACACAATCAATAATATCTTTGATACTATATGTTTTCCAAATATCTAAAATATTTTGATAAATAGTGTGATATTAAGAAGTTCATTTGTGAAGCTCTATGGCACATGGCTTTTGAATTGATAATTGAAGTACGCACTTGAAAATTCAAGCTATTTACCCTACATTCTGCGAAGAAGTTGCCTAACCATTAAATTTCCATGGAGGTGCAAGTAGGTCCTTAATCCTTTATGACTAAATGTCCCAAATTCATTCAACATGGGTTGAAGAGTCAAATGTAGATTTAAAGGCCTTAATCTGGCAAACCATCATAGAATGTCCTGAACTCCATGAAAAATATAAGCTTATTCGGAACATCATCAACTTTTTATTGTAATTGTTACTAGTTAAACACCTAAAATCCTAAAACTTGGAAGCATGTTGAAACGTTTCCTGGCAAATGGTGCTTACAACTGCAATGGTAGACTAGTCACTCGTGCAATAAAAATGGAATGGATAATAACGGTAAGCTGATACAAATGAAGTCACATCCAAAAGGGCTAAAACATTTCTTCTAAGCTAAATGATATGTAATCTGATCTGATTAGTGCTAGCACTCACTCTTCTAGATTTACAAACAAAAAATCTATCCATAATGTTTTTTAACAGTTTAGATTCAGTTTTAGCTGCAGGATGTTTGTTGATGGATTGGTGAGGAATCAATTTGTCCAGAATGAATAAACTAACCGTGGCTAGGATCTGCGGTAGTGACTGCTTGGTAAACTTGTATGAATTCCAGAAGAAGAAACAGCTGTAGATATTGCACGAATGGTTGCTCGGGTTCGTGGGTCGGCTGTTGGATCTATGCCTTTCAATTGCTAGCAGCAATTCTATGGGTCTTGCCAATGCCTTGAGGGCGCTCACTGTTCATCGCTGATCCTTTCAACCTGTACCTTCTTAGACTGGTGCAAGAGCGTTTTTCAGTAGTATGGATCTGGAACGTGCATCTGGAAATGAATTCCAGCAGTATAATGTATGCTTATTCACCTTTTCATGGGCGCATGAGGGATGATTGAAGGAGCTGCGATGGAGGTGTTTGTGGCTGAAGCGCAGCTATGGCAGCTTCTATTTCCAACTCAGGTAGCTGTGAGGGAGGAGCGCGAGCAGCAGAGGAAGCAGCAGGTCGCTTTTTCCCAGCCAAAACTGCCGTGGGAGAAGAACCCGATGGTAAAGGAGGCTGTTATGACCGTGGGAAGTGTTGATCGTCTATCGCCTTGCATGCTTACCTTTGAAACCTTGTTAGGGTTTGAAGGGCCTTTAGGGTTGCATTGAAACCTTGGGGGATAGCATGGCTATTTCCTTTTTGCTAAGGGGAGCTGGTGCATGATTGTGGAACGACCATTTTTTTGGATGCATGGCTATCTGCAATGGTAATGGCTGTCGCATGCCAATAGCCTAGAGTTATAGCTATGGTGAAAGCGATCGTCGATTCGGAAGGGGGATTATCGGGAAAATCTACCTGAATCGACAATGTGAATGGAATTATCAATTCTTCGGTCTGTAACCGAGGAATTGGTTGGTGAAATAATTTTGATTGTCGGTTAAATCCTAATTGTCAATCCATAAACTATGTTCGTGGATTTAGGATTGACGGCAAATTATTAAACTTTTCTCGTTTTTTTTCAAGCAGGTACCAGGTAGTCGGAATTTTGGTCCTGGTACCGTGCTATTTAACGGTTCAACTTTGGAGTAAGGGTACTCCCAAGGAATAGAGTTAAATTGTGTTTGTGGATTTCTTTAAGTCCATATATTTTCTTCGTTTTTGGTCGGTAAAGCACCCATGGTTTGTTGCGGTGTGTTCTAATTGACTTTGGTCATTAGGAACTGGACGAGCAAAAGCTTTTTGGCAAGATACTTGTTGAACTTGAGTTTCAGTTTGCGCTAATGAAGGGACCGGTAGGAATGAATGGCTTGTAGAACTCTTTATTCGGCGAAGATATTTTGTTGAATACAGTAAGAGGTGTTCTCAAATCCCCATTCATGAACTTTTACTAGTTATGCAAGGCGCTTTTACTATATGTCTATGAGAATTCTCGATACCTTAGCTTAGCCGATGGAACTTTGAGAAGAAATGGATATCAGGGTTAGTGAATGTGCTTGTATTATGTAATTTGGATTTGGAAATCCTTGTAGGGAAATTGCATAATACCAATTATGGAGTAATTCCATAAATAACTTGTTATACCGGAATTCATTTAGTTGAGTTCATAAGAAATATCTCTTATGACCATGAGAATGGGAGAGGAGATGGGACTATTTCCATAGACCCATCCATGTTGTAGCCCAAATTCTACACCTTGTGGTGGATACCAGACGTCCGGGTGACACATAGCTCCATCAAGGATGGGTGATATTGCGCATATTAAATCAGGAGTGTTGCGAGTCTTGTTTATTTGTTTACATTCTTTGGCCTATGCAGTCTGTAGACTGACACATGGTCTGGTTCTTTGCCCATAGGCCCGATTCTAAGGAACATAGAGCAAGATACACCATACAGTGAAGTTTGAGCAAAGCCTATGGCCTTTTGATCGAGAGTAGTGTCAGATGAGGGAGGATCAATTGCGACCTGTAAAGAGACAACATTAAAATTATCAACATTGAATCTAATTGAGAGAGATTCAATATGGTTCAAGGTTTAGGGTTTTGAACATAGAGAGAGGGAGAGAGATTCAATATCATTTTAAAGTGTTTGCTATGGTTCTCTATTCGTCCATTCATGAAGCAACAACTTCACCAAGTGTAGCATACTTTTAGGTTGGCACTGTATAATGCATTGTATTTTGTTGAGCACATTGGTTGATTCACGTTTCTATCACAAGGTTTGAGATGGGTGCTTATGCTTCATAATTGTTGTCAGTTTGCTACACATACAGATCACGTGATTTCATTTCACTTTAATACATAAATAGAGATGTTATAAAGAATCACTTAATGGCCCAAAACTGGACTGCACTCTCTTGAAACTCCTGGTAAACTAGGTAAATAAATTGCTCTTGAAATACCTTAAATCTAATAGCCATATTGCCATTTAAAATAAAAAAATTGCATTCCAGAAAACCCTAATGAAAAATACAGGATCACGTTCTGGAATGTGGGTTGCATCTTTTAAATAAGTTTCAAAAGAAGATTCATGGAGATATGTTATGTATGAGGAGATTGGTTAAATAATGAGGAATGAGACATGGGATCTTGTGGACCTCTCAACTACCTTCAAGGGCTATTGGTTGTAAAGTGGTTTACAAGACAAAGTTCCGAATATGATGGTACTATAGACAAATAAAAGGCAAGGCTTGTAGCAAAAGCTTATGCTCTCAACAGGAGGCCATTGATTAAGAAGAAACCATTGCACTAGTTGCAAAAATGAATACCACAAAGGACAGTTATAGCTTTGGCACCTTCGTTTGGCTGGGGATGGAGATGCTAAAGATAGAAGATGTCTTGGAACTGGTTGTATTAAATGCAATTCCAAAAAGCAGCCTACTATAGTAGTCTTCTACAAAGGCAAAGTATCATGCAGCTACAATTGCTGCATGTGAAGCAGTTTGGCTCAAGCGGATTTAGAAGGATCTTCACAAGGAGCAAGAGGGTCCTACAACACTACAATGTGACAACCAAAGCTGTATCCAATTGGCAAAGGATCATGTTTTTTATAGCAGGATCAAACACATTTGGATGCAACAACACTACATACATACAAGAAAGATTTCAAGAGGGAAACATTGAAAATGGCCAAGTGGCAAATATCTTTACCAAAGGGCAAGTGGTATAGAGAATTTTTTTGAAATTTAGAAACTCGCTTGGAGTAGTTGATAACCAAGGAGTGTGAGAAATAATAATTAACTAGTATTCCTCCTGAGGTCATGGTTTATTATCTATTCCATTTTCTAGGACCTATTCTACTACGAGTCAAGTCTAGTTTAAATACAAGTTAAGTTTAACTACAAGCTAAGCTGAGTACATGCTAAAGTAAAAACTAGAGCATGCTTCTTGGAATAGTGCATGATGTAGGACATCCTGGATTCCTGGCTTATGTAGGTCAAGCGCAGCACTTCTATTGTGTTTAGCTCTTGATGTATCTTTTGAATGCTAGTAAGATCTAGTTATTCATAAAGTGTACTCGTTGTTATTTTCCCGCACCAACACCCACGGTTTTAATTGGAATTACCAACAACTACTGAGCATGTCCACTGTCTATCACTTGGTACTGAATAATAAAATATGCATTTTGTGTATTTATATTTTGGACGTAGATGTAACGCTGTATCACGGAAATCAACAATGGCTTTAATTATTGGTTGCTCCAACATATAATGTTGATAATAGTCGTTTGGATACATGATAATAGCCACAGACGGATACAGCATAATCTTCTTGATGTTTATAGAGAGATTGCAACAATAACTTTTTAAGAAATTTATCGTGTCATTCTAGGCCAGTTAAATCTATGAAAATGAGAGGATGCTGAACCGACTTATTTCAACCAAATGAGCTGGCTTGTCGTGTCAAGTCCAGTACCTTCTATTTACCATGACCATCCATTAAATTGACAATGGCTCAAGAGGATAGCTTATCGCTTGCAAGACATTAAAATCAAAGAAAAACTACACACAGACAGGCTTCATCAATGGTTTAATCTGAAGTTAAGGTTGCGTGAGGCCGATGCCCACTCTTATGCAATCCGTTTGTCAAAAGCGACTCACTCTATCAACCAAGGGTGTCTAATCCAACCTCTGATTCTGCTTTCGATGGCTGTCAACCCATGCACGACAGACAAAAGCCATGAACATCATAATATCAGCTACACGAAAGAAAAGAAACACAAATGGAATCAAGCGTACCTTATGTCGCACCATCGCCACACTTCGTATAATGATCGTGAACACGGGGAACAACTCCTACTCCAGCGCCAAAACCCTTCTAGAATGGAAATAGGGTATTAGGGTATTGTCCAGTGTTGGGCGGGTATCACAATATCCGCCGGGTCAGGGTATTGTAGGTTTTTAAATAATTTAATACCAACAGAGTATCAACATAAGGAGGTATAGGAGTTGTAGACTGGTATAGACCGGGCTGGTATCACAAGGGTGATACCAGCTGGGTATACATGTACGAATTGCTAAAAATATATTTTTTAAAGAGCAATATCATAGTTTAAAATATAAAAAACCCGAAATATAAAAATATACTAAAAATAGTACTACTATTGATACCATGGCAAAAATCCACAAAATCTCCCGAACCTGGGTATCAATATGAATAGTAAAATAGTGAATACTAGGTGTCCGATTCTTGACCCTAGTATAGAAATCCATATACCAGTCGGGTCAGTTTTTTGATACCATGTTGATACCCATTATTGATACCAGCCGCGACCCTATATACCCGCCCAGCATTGGTATTGTCACACCTCCTTTCTCCCACCTACATTTTTAGGGTTTTTATTGGGTTTCATTTTGGAGCTCGCAAACCCTAATCTCGAGCCTTTAAAACCCTAACTAGAGCCTTCCTAGTCCAACCTCTTGCCTCCACCCACTTGCTAAGCTTATCTGCCCTAAAAGTACATCTATATAACCCTTTAGAATTCTGCACTCACTTGCAAGCGTATTTGGCCTAGAAGTATATCTGTATAAACCTATAGAATTAATCTCACTTTTCTCCCTCGTAATAAAATTGGGAGTTTAGATCAGTTCGTTCAATAATATTTGCTAGGTTATCCTATGAATACTCGAGCAATGAGTTAGTACTACCTCTGAATATGATGGAGCTCAATATGAGAGTGAGGATCATATAAATTCTTTGTAATATGCATCTCTAGTTAATCGTGGTACTAATCCACACCATATTATGATGCACTTCACAACCACCCTGATTGGAGCAACAAGGAAGTGGTATTATGTTCCTTCAACCATCGTTCAACACACCATTCCTTTGGTAGAAGGAGCAACGCCAAAGGTAAGCTAATACTACCACACAATCCAAATTACACATAGTTGATAAAAAAGGAGCAATTGTTAGATGCTAAGCTCATCTATAAAATTGAGTATACAGAGTGGGTATTATCAATCGTCATCGTAGGAAATATTTAATATATCGACTTCTATGGCACTTTTGCAAAGATTAGATGTCGCAAAGCAAGCCTACCTGACCCTTTAGATAAACAAATAGCAAGTTTGGTAAAAAACAATAGCTATTTATTTATACAAATGTATAGAGTTCATTTCATTTTTTGATTATGGCACTTTTTCAAAGACTACATGTCATAAAGCAAGCCCACCCAACCCTTCAGGTATAAGTAGTATATTTGGTGAAAAATCCTAATTATTAATGTGGCTAATTGGTATTTGAAACCACAATATATCCATAATAGGTGACATTCTAGTGATTTTACAACTAAGAAGAGCAAAAGAGAGAAAAAAATTAACCTTAAACTTCTACAAATTATCAAAAAGTAAGTCTAGAAAACCCTTTTAAAATTTTCAAATTTAATCATCATATCTGCATGTTGATCGCAACGTTTGTAGTACATATGTGTAAATAAAATTCATGAATCTCTTATACACCATTTGTCGCATCATGTGACAAATTCGCCATACCAAACGAGTCTATTTCTAACAAGAGGATGCATGCAATGTGGAGTCATTAAATAATGACACATCATGCTCCAATTCATCCCTTGTTGCACATTTTAAGCTACAAACCATATCACCGATATTCTCGCTTAGAAGTATGTGGAGTATCATGATCATCATTTTCTGGAGATGATGACATTGGTGTGAAAAAATTAGATCACAAGACCTAATTATGCCTCTTGATCTTTGGCAAATTTGGCGAGCACATCTAGCTTTATTACAAATGTAGAAATCATGCATCAACTACACAGAGAAGATGAAAACTCAACAAGTACTTTTCATAAACACTTAGATAGGATAATTTATTGTTCATGTCTGTACAACAGTCGTACAATAACAGTACTCACACGTGTGAACTCATATACATAAGAAAAATAACATTCTACACAAAATCTCACTATATCACCACCAAGATGCAAAAAATGGATGTAGAAACCCAAAGAGATATCTTTCACAAGAATGAATGAGAGAGATAAATTTCTTCCACACTTGTATGCGTATTTATAATATCCTCTTGACTTATTTGGATCATCTTGCCTAAGATTAGCAACTTATGAAAATTTATAGGTACTTGTCAAAAACCTAGATCTAACATGACTATATTCAATGTATCTTTACTAACCATTTAGAGTAGGTCCAAATCCGACCTAATCCACCTATATAGTTGTTAGAAATAGTAAGAACACTATTTTTAGTCCTTATTGACATAAAGAAATATATCTCTAAGTTGAAAATTCACTTTGGCCTCCAAATTGCCAAATTAGACAACTTAACTCAAATTCTATATGCAAAAGCTAGGAATTGGATATAGAATCTGGAAGAATGATATAAATCCTTTCTTATGCATTAAAACTCGCAACAATCTAACAAGTAGGGATTTGATTCGTAACACGTGATCTGCCATGTAATGTTGTTTTCCCTTGCGAACTACTATCCGAAAATCAAACTCCAACAACAGAAGCAGCCATCTAGTGATTCTTCCGGTGTTGCAAGTTTTATTAACGAGATAGAGCAAGGGTTGATGGTCTGTATAAAAAGCAAAATATGTGGCCATCAAGTAGTGTCAAAATTTATTAACCGCATAGATCATTGCCAGTGCTTCTCGCTCTGTGGTTGAATCATTCATTTCGGTATCACTGAGCTGTCGGCTTGCAAATCGGATTGGAAAATCTTTTTTGTGTTCACCTGGCTGGATTAAGACTGCTCCAACTGCATGTTAAGAAAAACAGTTTAAAACACTCGACCGGATCGATCACCTCAGCACAACATCAAGTGCAACAAGACAAGACAACAAAATTGCTCTCCACAAGCTGTATATTCAACTAACTTACAAGTACAAAGATAAAGTTGCTTAAAAGCACTCAAAGGGCTTGAAAGATGGCCCGATAATTCTAGAACTAAGCACACGTGGTGCCGTCGAAATAAGAAAGCACCGTATAAGTCGATCATTGCTATTTTAACTCTCTCCCTCAATGATCAACGTCTCTCTTTAATTCGGAGTTTACTCTATTCATGGAACATACCTCCATGATAGTATTACAAGTAAAGGCTTTTTATACAACCATATCCAAGCCATGTTTGGCTCTAAAAGTCTCAAACTTTTCTTTACTTAAAGCTTTTGTAAATATATCAGCAACTTGTAACAACGTAGAACAGTGTACAATACTTATATCTTCATATTGTAGCTTCTCACGCACAAAGTGATATTTTACCTCAATATATTTTGTCCTTGCGTGAAAGACAGGATTTTTAGCCAATTGTATTCCACTTTGACTGTCACAAAAAATAACAGTAGGGTTTACCTGCTTCATGCCAATCTCACATAACAACTTACGTAGCCAAACAGCTTCCTGGGTAGCAGAACTTAACGTTTTGTATTCGGCTTCTGTAGAAGAAAGAGAAATAGTATCTTGCTTCTTGCTAGACCATGAAAAACAACCGCTACCAAATTTGAAGGCATAACTTGTTGTTGACTTTCTATCATCTATACTTTCTGTCCAATCAGCGTCAACATAACCCTGCAACTTAGGTAAAACACTTTGTCTTTAATGCGGACTTCACATCCATTTGATGGATCTTCCACCCAAAATGAGATGCTAGGGCAATGATAAGGCATAGCGTAGTCCACTTAGCCACTAGAGCAAATGTCTCTTCATAGTCAATTCCTTTGCTTTGCTCATAACCCTTCACTACTAGGCGTGCCTTATGCTTTGCTATCGTGCCATCCGCATGAAACTTCGTTATAAACACCCATTTGTTGTCAATGGATTTCTTTCCAAGTGGTAGATCAACCAACTCCCATGTATCATGCCTGTGAATGGATTCTATCTCCTCTTCTATTGGCCTTTGTCACTCTTTGTGATCTTTTGCCTCGTCAAAGGTTGATGGCTCTCGACACTTCAAAATGTCACTCATTAGGGCATAGTTCACATGATAACAATCGGGAGACTTCCTTTCCCGCGTTGATCTTCTCATTTCTCCTTGTGTGCTAGATCCTGGTTGACTTAGCTTTGCATCTTTCATGATCTTTTCATACCATTTTGGTATCTTAGATTCAGGTGATACACTACGTGAAGAGTATGTATCCCAAGGAGTGTCTAAGTAATGTCTCTTACTTCCAACCGGTTTCTCCTTTATTGCTCCTATTGGTAAGTATCTCCCCTTAGGCTCTTGAATAGATGGTGTCCTTTCATACTCACCCTCTCGACTCTCGTCTCCACGTACATCATCTTGTGGAGCATCTTCTTCATCTTATTCTTCCAAAATTGTGGGAAGTCTTTTGATGCTTTCACCACTTGCATGGTCTTCATCTTCATACCTATGCGTCTCATCAAAGATCACATCTTTGCTAATGTGAATCTTGTTCATTACAGGATCAAAACACCTGTATGCCTTCGTCCTCTCGTCATAACCGACGAAGATACGATTGATTGCTTTGGCATCAAGTTTCATTCGCTCCTCCTTTGGCACATGTACATAGGCTTTACGTCCAATGACACGAAACTTGTCAATTTTTGGCTTTATTCATGTAAATGCTTCTTCGGGAGTCACATTTGGAACCGCAACTGTAGGACTCCTATTTTGCAAGAATGTTGCCGCACTGCATGCTTTCGACCAAAGTGAATCGGTCAAGCCCATTTTCTTCATCATGGAGCATGCACTCTCCATAATAGTCCTGTTTTTCCTTTCAGCTACACCATTACTATGTGGCTTGTGTGACTGTGTGAATTGTCTTTTGATGTCGTGTTCCTTGCAAAAGTCCTCAAAATCATCAGATTTGTATTCGCCCCCTCTATCAGATCTTAGCACTTTGATGCGTGCATCCAGTTGGTTCTCTACCAAAGTCTTGAACTCCTTGAAGCAAGCAAAAGCATCAGATTTTTTCTTCAACAAATAAATCCATGTCCTCCTAGAGTAATCATCTATGAAAGTCATAAAATAATATGCTTTCCCCGACGACATGGTCTTCATTGGGCCACACAGGTCGCTGTGAATAAGTTCCAGCGGTTTCTTAGCTCTTGCAGCTCCACCTTTCTTGAATGTCTCCCTGTGATGCTTTCCCATGACGCATCCTTCACATATTGCATGATGATCATCCTGCAATGCCGTAACCCTATTACCATCTTCAGCTTCGCCATCAATCTCAAGCTCCCATAGTTCAAATGACCAAGTCTCCTGTGCCACAACTCAGATTGAGATGATGTTGAGATAGCCAAACCATATTCTCCTGGTTTTGCAGCATCCAATTTATAAAGGCCACAGTTACTATCTCTATAACCCTTCGCCACCACTTTATGGTTCATATCCCTCATAAGGCAACCATCCTTGACAAATTCAACCTTAAGATGTTGATTTGCCATTACACCAACAGAAAGCAAACTCTTTTTGAGTCCAAGAACATAAAGCACATTAGGGATGTTCTTGATTTTACCATCAGGAAATTGCACAGGTACATTGCCCACACCCTGTATTTGACATTCCTCCCCATTGGCTTGAGTGACCTTATCACCATCATGGATTGGTGAGAATTTCTCAAACCAATCACGTTTCTCGGTCATATGCCTTGTGGCGCCTGAATCTATGAACCATCTGGCACCATCATCAACCTGGGATGCCAATGCCGATGAGAAGACACTTGTCTCGTCATCTTCGACAATGTTGCCTTGTTGAGTCACTTTTCTCGCCTTTATGTCCGCTTTCTTCTTGTAACACTCGCGTGCCCAATGACCCGGTTTGTGGCAATAGTAACATTTGTCTTTCTTCTTCTTTTTCCCTTTTGATGATGACTCTCCCTCATCATCATCATCATCCTTGGATTTTTTGGAAACCCTTTTCCATCCTTTCTGCTTGCCTTTAGCAAGCAAGGCTTGATCCTCCTGTGGGGTTTGCCTTGACTTCACCACTTCGCAACGCTGCTCTTTCTGCAACATGATTCCGTGGAAGTCTTTAAAAGTAGACAATCTCTCCCTCGAAGCTATGCCATTCACAAACATCTGTAGCCCTTCTGAGACACCGCTCATTGTGGTATGTACCAGTTCAACATCCCTGATTGGTTCTCCAATCGCCACAAGTTGATCTCTCAGCTCCTTTATCCTTGTGAAGAAAGATCCCACTTATTCACTTTCTTCCATCCTTACTGCGTTCAATCTCGACTTCAAGAACATGGCCCGAGCTGGATTCCAAGTTTGAAATTGCATTCTAAGAGCTTCCCAAGCTCCCCTAGCCGTCGTGGCATCACTTATATGAGTGATCACATGGTCTTTCACTGAAAGATTGATCAAGGACAATGCTCTCTGTGCCTTTTTATCAAAGGCCCTCATGTCACCTGGAGTGGTATTTGGCCGGATTTCAATACCTGCCACAATCTCCCAAAACTCTTTCTCCATCAAAATGCTCTTCATTTTGAATTTCCAGATGTTGTAGTTAGAAGCCCCATCAAGTTTGCTTGCATCGCCCAAAATTGCCTCATTGATATTTGCCATCTCCAAACTGCTTGAAACTCCACCTGTAGGCTATAAAGTGTATGTCGAAGCCAACCGTGATGTCAGAAGTCCAAAATAATGACCTGTAATTTTTGGCTTACCGGGCCACCCGCCGCTCTTTCGCCAAATTGAAAGCCAAACTGGCGTCGCTTTCCGAAATGCTTCTCGTCACCAACTCCCACCTACCTGCTCAATGGAATGGTGAAATCACTTCTGGCGCGCTTTGAACACTTTCTCCATAACAATCAATCTATTTTGGTGTACCGTACTTGCAGGTACAGTCAGGGTGCCCTTCGTTTGGAGGCTATAGCCTTTCGTTTGGCCAAAATAGGATAAAGGAGGTGAAAATAAGGGCAATTTGGGTTTTCGAATTGTTTCTTCAGTGTGAAGAAACTTCACCCTTCAAAAACTTGGAGCCCAACAATTTTTTCAGATTGAAGATTTCTAATGAAGTTGCAATGCACTTTGCACTTCAAACCCCTTCGGGCTTTTTCACATGCATCCCAACGGTGGCCCTTGATCCTGCGGCCTATATTCCTCCATTTTCCATCATAGATCTTCAATAGACATGATCCAATGGTCGAGGTTCCTTCAACACGCTGAAATGGATTCCTTGCAAGCGCTAGACCCCTCCAAACGCTATGGTAGTTGCGTGATTGGGCGCTGCAGAGGTCTGTCTGCCTCCTTTGCTCTCCAAGCTCCCCTGGCTATGGCCTCCTCACGAGTTTTCTAGCTGCTAATCACGATCCAGCTCTCTATCCACGACCTTCCACGGCCTCTTGCAGCTCAGGTCACACTGCCAAAATGCCCTATTTCAGCCATTCACAGCTTCCAAAAGCATTGCATGTTGCAAGAGATTTCAAGAGTTTTGATTTGAAACCCTTGTTGTGAGAAAGCTTCAAAAGCAAACTACTCTTCCCATGCATCATGACTGACCATGGCCTTTTAGCCACTCCTTGGCAGCACTATGGCGCCCTCCCTCGTGCACTTACAATGCCTGAAATGATCTCCTACAACCAAAGATCCA
Organism: Diphasiastrum complanatum; assembly: GCA_029204225.1. Taxonomy (NCBI): domain Eukaryota; kingdom Viridiplantae; phylum Streptophyta; class Lycopodiopsida; order Lycopodiales; family Lycopodiaceae; genus Diphasiastrum; species Diphasiastrum complanatum. Next base: position 48,738,324 of record CM055104.1, on the reverse strand, counting down.
CAGTTTAATGCCTGTAAATCCTAGTCATGAAAGAAGAAAAACTTCTTGAGCTATGTTCAGGTTTTTCTCTGAGCCACTTTTTGCAGCCTTCTACTGCACTCAGGTCGCCCTACAATCAGCCATCACCTGTTTCAAACATATCTTCAATTGGCTTGAAATTGAATCCACACTAGGCAACCTTTCTACAGAGTTCTTTGCTTCCGATTAGCTTCTTACAGTTTCGAGCTATCCCACGGATCTCCACAAACTCGGTTTTGTACTTCCTAGCCAACAAACCGTCGTGAATTCGCAGCTCTCTGTTCTTGTTCGGTGATTCAAGCCACCAGGGGCTCTGATACCAAGTTAAGAAAAACAGTTTAAAATACCTGACCGGATCGATCACCTCAGCACAACATCAAGTGCAACAAGTGAAGACAACAGAATTGCTCTCCACAAACTGTATATTCAACTACCTTACAAGTACAAAGATAAAGTTGCTTAAAAGCACTCAAAGGGCTTGTAAAAGAAAGACGGCCCGATAATTCTAGAACTAAGCACACGTGGTGCCATCGAAATAAGAAAGCACTGTATAAGTCGATCATTGCTATTTAACTCTGCATACTTCGATGCGTCCGTATGCACATGGAACTCAATGGACCAATTGGGTGGGTGTAAGATTAGTGATGAAACCAATGCATCCTTAAGCTTATGAAAAGCCTTTAAGGCTTCCTCGTTCCAATGTGGATCCATTGTGAGTTTGTAAATTGGTCGGGCTAACTCCGCAAAATCAAAAATGAAGATCCTATAATAGTTAGCATGACCCATGAAAATGTAGACCTCGCGGATCGTCCCCGGTGGTGGTAGATCAACAATGATCCTAATCTTAGATAGATCTGTGGCAATCCCGTGTCTTGACACTATATGGCCGAGAATCAAGCCAGGTGTCACCCAGAATTGACATTTTTCTGGATTCAGGGAGATTTGGTATTCACGGCATTTTTGTAACACCTTCTCCAAGTTGGATAAGTGTTCTGAGTCTGGTCCATGCACGCACAGATCGTCCAAGAAAATTTCCAGAAATTTTTGCAAATAATCTTTGAATGCCGCCAACATGACTCGCTGGAAAGTGCTTGGGGCATTGCAAAGTCCGAATGGCATCACTTTATAGGAATAGGTTCCCCATTTCGTGGCTAATGCTATTTTGTGTTGGTCTTGGGGGGCTATCTTCACCTGATTGTAGCCGCTGAAGCCGTCTAGAAAACTGTAGGCTTCGGCTCCAGCTACTCTGTCGAGGACACTTTCCATAAATGGTAAAGAAAAATGGTCCTTTTTGGTGACTGCATTTACACGTTCAGATTCACACAAATCCGCTTTTGTCGTTCTTCTTAGGTACTATAACTATCGGTGATACCCATTCAGTGTGCTTGATTTCATAGATGAAATCTCCATCCATCAGCTTCTGCAACTCTTGCTTGATCAGTCTGTATATTTCGGGTTGCAGCGGTAGCAATGGCTTACCTTGGGAACTGCTCCGTCCACCAAGGGTATGGTGTGTTGGACTACTGTTGGTGGAATGCCCTTAAGATCACTGTAACTCCAGGCAAACAGTCTTTATGTTCCACCAACAATGATCGTAGTCTCTTGAACTGTGTGGGTGTTAACTGCTCTCCCACATGCACTATCTTTTCTTCTTCACCTGGCTCGGCAAGGTTCATCGGCTGTGTCCGCACAGGTCCCTCAAAGACTTGTGCTGCTGGTGCATGACTTTGATCAGGTTCTCTCTGGGCTTGCGACATCATGATTTATTCGTAGGTGCCTTGGGTGGATCAATTTTTGTGACCTTCGCCATAGCAAACTTTTGCGGTGGTTGAGCTGGTACTTTCCTGATTCCGTAACGATTTGGGTCCATGTGGTGTAGGACCTGTTCATCAGTCAGTTCAATCTCTTTATTATAAGTTAGAGCATGTTGCCAAGGGACCAAATCATCGTCCACTAGGTTCTCAATAGGTTCCGCTGACAGCCATGCTACGTTTATCATATTCACCCCAAATGTAATGGGTGTGTCCATAGTGTAACACTTGGGTGAAGATATACTAGGTTCTGGATCTGATTCATATTGACATGCCTAACAGTCAATAGTTGCTAATGCATCCGTCTATATCATGACGTCCTTCTTTGAATGATAGTGATCCCCCTTGGCTGCCTTTGGGCGATCAATCGTGTGATCTGTCGTGGATGATCCATCATCAGCTTTGGGTGCAATAGGTTTCACCGCCCATGTGGTTAGATCAACCTTTACAGCCTGCTCTCTGTTCTCGAAGGTGAGCTTTCTTGTACCCCAGTTGTGTACTACTTGCGCAGTCCTCAACCATGGTCTTCCCAATAAAACACGGTATGCAGATGGAGATTCAGGTATATCCATGACTACAAAAGTAATCACAAAAACCGCATGCTTGCTATCTTTACAAGGACATCGGCAACTACACCTTTTGGTTTCACACAGGATTGATCTGCTAGCTTGATGGCGAATGTTGCTGGCTTCAATTCTTGTAGACCCCATTTTTCGTACAAAGTAGTGGAGATCAGATTGACACCCGATCTTCTATCTACCACTGCCACCTCGTCCTCGTATCTCTTGTGTTGATTGGCAAAGTGATGTTGTGTTCCTCACTTTCCCATGCTGCTCCGATGTGGAGGACGTTACTTGTTTCTTCATAGCCCGTACAATATATGGACTCAAGCACTACTGGATCCTCATCCACTTTGGCCCATTCAGCTAGAAGGCTTTTCGCTTGTGGTGCAATCCGCAATAGTTCTCCGAGTGGTAAACTGACATGGCTTGACAATAAAAGTGCGAGCCTTTCAGTGCGTGGTTCCTCGGGCTCCACCATGTAAAAAGGTGGTTCATGTTCGTGCAACCGATCATTCTGATCAGTGTGCAGTGGTGAGCCCGTTTGCGATTCTCGTTCGACGCTAACTGGAGGTTCCGTCGGATTATCTCTTTCTTGCTCTTTTTCCTCCGCTTGTGCTTTCTGTACCCAGTGTCCTATTTTCTGGTACTATCTTCTTTCTTCCCTCACATTCAGATATGGCGCTGAAGTTGAGGGATGGTTATCAATGACCGATGGTGGTGCTGAGGGAGCCACTTCCTTCCTCTTATGTGCTCGCGTATTAGCTAACACGGGAGCGTGGAATTGTCGTCTTTCCGATGGCATCCCTGCTGGAACTGCTAGTTGCTGTATTACAATGAGGTTAAGAGGTGCACTGGTTCCAAATCTAAATGGACAATTCTTGTAACAGTGTCCATAACCGCATTCGCGACAGAAGGATGTATATAGTCCCTTGTAGGGACATTCTGCAATTTTGTGTCCTTCGCCGCATCCGTAGCAGCCCGTAGTTTCTTCCGCCTTGTTGCTGAGTTTGAGCTACGTAGGTCGCAACATATTCATTTATGAGAGGATCCATAAATGGTTCATCTGGTCCGTACCATCGCTGCTGCTCAGGTTGAGGTGGCATTTGCATCTCTGGTTCTGCTGTTGTCAGGTTTACATGGGCCACCTGTTGATTGGCTGGCACTGGTGGAGCAGGTAAGGCCATACGCTGTGGTTGATTTGTGTGTCGTACCTTGGTACCGCATTGGGTGTCCCTTGATGTTGAGGATAGGAAGTCTGATAAGGACTTCTCTTCTGTTGAACAATCCGGGGGTTGAACGGGCAAAATGTCGTATCGTGCAATGTTGCATTGCACATATGGCATAATCTATGTGTCAGTCTCAGATTTTGCTTTAGGACTGGACACTCGTTCGCTGTATGGTTTTGCGTGCATACTGAACACCATATAGTTTCCCGTCCTGGATACTGCAGCTGGTTTGGTTCCGGTTGATGTGGTGTTACTGCTACAACTCCTTGTAAGGCTTTCAATTTCTGGTCAAACTACGCCGTAAGTTGCTCCATCTGTTGTTTGTGTAATTTTGTCATTTGTTCCAATAGCAGTTTTGTGGATAGAGCAGATGTGTTTGATGATGGTGATGCGATCGAGGGAGTAGGGGTGTGGGTGGATGGATATTCGTTGTCAGATCCCTCATCTTCTTCCCTGATGGCATCTTCCGTAGCTTCTTGCATAGTAGCGTACTGCTCTCATCGTTTCAGTTCTCTTCTGATGCTTCGTGGTAGCCCGACTAGGAACCACATGATCACTGCATGATCGGGAGTTAGGGCTGCACTGCACTCGGATCGTAAGTGTTTGACCCACTCAATATAGTCCTTGACCCTTTCTCGTTTTCCCATTTTGACTTTGCACAGTAGGAGGAACGGGTCTTCTAAGAACTTTTTTGGTTTAAAGCGCGTAATGAGAGCCGCCTTAACTGCTTTCCAGGTGGATTTTTCTTTCTCTGATAGGTTGAAAAACCAATCCTGAGCCATTGCCAATAAGGACATGGAAAACAGCATCAGCTTTTCCGCAGGTGTCTGTTCACCGTAGATTTCACAAGCTTGCTCATAAATCTGGAGGAATCGGATGGGATCTGATGATCCATCGTATTTTGGTATTTCCATCTGTGGTGCTCTCCGGACTGCTTGCAAAGGAGCGACAGGTACGGGTTGGCCCATTGGATCTATTGGTGCTGGTTCTGGTTCTGCCTCTTGTTGCATAGCTGCTAATCTGGAAAGGTGTGGTGCTTGATTTGCTATCCTTCGTGCTACTGATCGTCCCGATCTCATATTCATCCAATGGTGGGTTCCAAAGTAATTGGATCTTGCTTATACAATAGGATGCAGTCTGGATCTCTAAGGATCTAATCAATCTGATCGGTCGAAAGTGAATTTTAGGCTCTTTACGGTGGTTTTTCCTCCTTGCACTGATTAACCTGAGATTTTGACAGTAGCTGGATCTGATGCAGATCTTTCCACTGATCTAGTCTGCGAGGGTTCTCTTGTGTGAGGGTTGGTTGTGCGAGGGTTTTTTAGCTGTTTTTGCAGGTAAGAAACTTGATATCTTTCAGATCTCTGGGAAGTAACTCTCGCAAGGCTCACAGTAGCTGGATCTGGGTCAGATATCACTATAGAATTATCTGCGAAGCAAGAAAATAGCTAAAATGCAGCTAAACTAGCTAGTGGAAACCTATCCCCAGCAACGGCGCCACTATAGGGTCAAAGATCTCGCATAGTATAGCCCTCCCGCCTGTTAACAAGGGTTAAATCACTGGATAGGTACCTAACTATGCATAGATGCTATTTTAAGTTAGTTTCCTACTTTGTCCCTTAACTCTACTCACCACTAACACTACTCTCCCTTAACTCTACTCCTCTACACTAACATTCATCATGATTGTAGGTGAAAGGAAGGGGGTGATTAGAAAAGATGGAGGGAAAAGAAGATAGAAGAGAGAGATAGAGGGAGGGTGGTGGTTAGCTCAAATGCACATTATACTTGCTAAAGGAGAAACATAAACTATTGAAACCAAAAAGCATGAACTTGAAAGCAATAGAAAACAACAAGAGCAATGGCAAGCATTGAATTGCAAATGAGGATGCTTCTCTTCCAAAATTGGTAGAGTTTCCTCCTTCTCATTAAGCATGAAAATAGTGTACAAATGGTGCCTTTCTATAAAATGGGGAAGGCCCTTGCCCCTCAATCCTATTGGCTAATATTCACAATGATCCTATCCATTCATCTTGGACCCATATTGATCTAAGGGTCCACAAAAAGTACATTGGTAATCACAAGATTCATGTGAGTCCCAATTTGGACCCAACTCTAAAAAGTAATCTTTAAGTTTAAAAATGACTTTGGGCCTCTCGTTTTATTTTAATTTCATAGATGAGCTTAGCATCTAACAATTGCTCCTTTTTTTATCAACTATGTGTAATTTGGATTGTGGTGGTAGTATTAGCTTACCTTTGGCGTTGCTCCTTCTACCAAAGAAACGGTGTGTTGAACGATGGTTTATGGTTTAGGATACCACTTCCTTGTTGCTCCAATCAGGGTGGTTGTGAAGTGCATCATAATATGGTGTGGATTAGTACCACGATTAACTAGAGATGCATATTACAAAGAATTTATATGATCCTCACTCTCATATTGAGCTCCATCATATTCAGAGGTAGTGCTAACTCATTGCTCGAGTATTCACAGGATAACCTAGCAAATATTATTGAACGAACTGATCTAAACTCCCAATTTTATTACGAGGGAGAAAAGTGAGATTAATTCTATAGGTTTATACAGATATACTTCTAGGCCAAATACGCTTGCAAGTGAGTGCAGAATTCTAAAGGGTTATATAGATGTACTTTTAGGGCAGATAAGCTTAGCAAGTGGGTGGAGGCAAGAGGTTGGACTAGGAAGGCTCTAGTTAGGGTTTTAAAGGCTCGAGATTAGGGTTTGCGAGCTCCAAAATGAAACCCAATAAAAACCCTAAAAATGTAGGTGGGAGAAAGGAGGTGTGACAATACCAATGCTGGGCGGGTATATAGGGTCGCGGCTGGTATCAATAATGGGTATCAACATGGTATCAAAAAACTGACCCGACTGGTATATGGATTTCTATACTAGGGTCAAGAATCGGACACCTAGTATTCACTATTTTACTATTCATATTGATACCCAGGTTCGGGAGATTTTGTGGATTTTTGCCATGGTATCAATAGTAGTACTATTTTTAGTATATTTTTATATTTCGGGTTTTTTATATTTTAAACTATGATATTGCTCTTTAAAAAATATATTTTTAGCAATTCGTACATGTATACCCAGCTGGTATCACCCTTGTGATACCAGCCCGGTCTATACCAGTCTACAACTCCTATACCTCCTTATGTTGATACTCTGTTGGTATTAAATTATTTAAAAACCTACAATACCCTGACCCGGCGGATATTGTGATACCCGCCCAACACTGGACAATACCCTAATACCCTATTTCCATTCTAGAAGGGTTTTGGCGCTGGAGTAGGAGTTGTTCCCCGTGTTCACGATCATTATACGAAGTGTGGCGATGGTGCGACATAAGGTACGCTTGATTCCATTTGTGTTTCTTTTCTTTCGTGTAGCTGATATTATGATGTTCATGGCTTTTGTCTGTCGTGCATGGGTTGACAGCCATCGAAAGCAGAATCAGAGGTTGGATTAGACACCCTTGGTTGATAGAGTGAGTCGCTTTTGACAAACGGATTGCATAAGAGTGGGCATCGGCCTCACGCAACCTTAACTTCAGATTAAACCATTGATGAAGCCTGTCTGTGTGTAGTTTTTCTTTGATTTTAATGTCTTGCAAGCGATAAGCTATCCTCTTGAGCCATTGTCAATTTAATGGATGGTCATGGTAAATAGAAGGTACTGGACTTGACACGACAAGCCAGCTCATTTGGTTGAAATAAGTCGGTTCAGCATCCTCTCATTTTCATAGATTTAACTGGCCTAGAATGACACGATAAATTTCTTAAAAAGTTATTGTTGCAATCTCTCTATAAACATCAAGAAGATTATGCTGTATCCGTCTGTGGCTATTATCATGTATCCAAACGACTATTATCAACATTATATGTTGGAGCAACCAATAATTAAAGCCATTGTTGATTTCCGTGATACAGCGTTACATCTACGTCCAAAATATAAATACACAAAATGCATATTTTATTATTCAGTACCAAGTGATAGACAGTGGACATGCTCAGTAGTTGTTGGTAATTCCAATTAAAACCGTGGGTGTTGGTGCGGGAAAATAACAACGAGTACACTTTATGAATAACTAGATCTTACTAGCATTCAAAAGATACATCAAGAGCTAAACACAATAGAAGTGCTGCGCTTGACCTACATAAGCCAGGAATCCAGGATGTCCTACATCATGCACTATTCCAAGAAGCATGCTCTAGTTTTTACTTTAGCATGTACTCAGCTTAGCTTGTAGTTAAACTTAACTTGTATTTAAACTAGACTTGACTCGTAGTAGAATAGGTCCTAGAAAATGGAATAGATAATAAACCATGACCTCAGGAGGAATACTAGTTAATTATTATTTCTCACACTCCTTGGTTATCAACTACTCCAAGCGAGTTTCTAAATTTCAAAAAAATTCTCTATACCACTTGCCCTTTGGTAAAGATATTTGCCACTTGGCCATTTTCAATGTTTCCCTCTTGAAATCTTTCTTGTATGTATGTAGTGTTGTTGCATCCAAATGTGTTTGATCATGCTATAAAAAACATGATCCTTTGCCAATTGGATACAGCTTTGGTTGTCACATTGTAGTGTTGTAGGACCCTCTTGCTCCTTGTGAAGATCCTTCTAAATCCGCTTGAGCCAAACTGCTTCACATGCAGCAATTGTAGCTGCATGATACTTTGCCTTTGTAGAAGACTACTATAGTAGGCTGCTTTTTGGAATTGCATTTAATACAACCAGTTCCAAGACATCTTCTATCTTTAGCATCTCCATCCCCAGCCAAACGAAGGTGCCAAAGCTATAACTGTCCTTTGTGGTATTCATTTTTGCAACTAGTGCAATGGTTTCTTCTTAATCAATGGCCTCCTGTTGAGAGCATAAGCTTTTGCTACAAGCCTTGCCTTTTATTTGTCTATAGTACCATCATATTCGGAACTTTGTCTTGTAAACCACTTTACAACCAATAGCCCTTGAAGGTAGTTGAGAGGTCCACAAGATCCCATGTCTCATTCCTCATTATTTAACCAATCTCCTCATACATAACATATCTCCATGAATCTTCTTTTGAAACTTATTTAAAAGATGCAACCCACATTCCAGAACGTGATCCTGTATTTTTCATTAGGGTTTTCTGGAATGCAATTTTTTTATTTTAAATGGCAATATGGCTATTAGATTTAAGGTATTTCAAGAGCAATTTATTTACCTAGTTTACCAGGAGTTTCAAGAGAGTGCAGTCCAGTTTTGGGCCATTAAGTGATTCTTTATAACATCTCTATTTATGTATTAAAGTGAAATGAAATCACGTGATCTGTATGTGTAGCAAACTGACAACAATTATGAAGCATAAGCACCCATCTCAAACCTTGTGATAGAAACGTGAATCAACCAATGTGCTCAACAAAATACAATGCATTATACAGTGCCAACCTAAAAGTATGCTACACTTGGTGAAGTTGTTGCTTCATGAATGGACGAATAGAGAACCATAGCAAACACTTTAAAATGATATTGAATCTCTCTCCCTCTCTCTATGTTCAAAACCCTAAACCTTGAACCATATTGAATCTCTCTCAATTAGATTCAATGTTGATAATTTTAATGTTGTCTCTTTATACAGGTCGCAATTGATCCTCCCTCATCTGACACTACTCTCGATCAAAAGGCCATAGGCTTTGCTCAAACTTCACTGTATGGTGTATCTTGCTCTATGTTCCTTAGAATCGGGCCTATGGGCAAAGAACCAGACCATGTGTCAGTCTACAGACTGCATAGGCCAAAGAATGTAAACAAATAAACAAGACTCGCAACACTCCTGATTTAATATGCGCAATATCACCCATCCTTGATGGAGCTATGTGTCACCCGGACGTCTGGTATCCACCACAAGGTGTAGAATTTGGGCTACAACATGGATGGGTCTATGGAAATAGTCCCATCTCCTCTCCCATTCTCATGGTCATAAGAGATATTTCTTATGAACTCAACTAAATGAATTCCGGTATAACAAGTTATTTATGGAATTACTCCATAATTGGTATTATGCAATTTCCCTACAAGGATTTCCAAATCCAAATTACATAATACAAGCACATTCACTAACCCTGATATCCATTTCTTCTCAAAGTTCCATCGGCTAAGCTAAGGTATCGAGAATTCTCATAGACATATAGTAAAAGCGCCTTGCATAACTAGTAAAAGTTCATGAATGGGGATTTGAGAACACCTCTTACTGTATTCAACAAAATATCTTCGCCGAATAAAGAGTTCTACAAGCCATTCATTCCTACCGGTCCCTTCATTAGCGCAAACTGAAACTCAAGTTCAACAAGTATCTTGCCAAAAAGCTTTTGCTCGTCCAGTTCCTAATGACCAAAGTCAATTAGAACACACCGCAACAAACCATGGGTGCTTTACCGACCAAAAACGAAGAAAATATATGGACTTAAAGAAATCCACAAACACAATTTAACTCTATTCCTTGGGAGTACCCTTACTCCAAAGTTGAACCGTTAAATAGCACGGTACCAGGACCAAAATTCCGACTACCTGGTACCTGCTTGAAAAAAAACGAGAAAAGTTTAATAATTTGCCGTCAATCCTAAATCCACGAACATAGTTTATGGATTGACAATTAGGATTTAACCGACAATCAAAATTATTTCACCAACCAATTCCTCGGTTACAGACCGAAGAATTGATAATTCCATTCACATTGTCGATTCAGGTAGATTTTCCCGATAATCCCCCTTCCGAATCGACGATCGCTTTCACCATAGCTATAACTCTAGGCTATTGGCATGCGACAGCCATTACCATTGCAGATAGCCATGCATCCAAAAAAATGGTCGTTCCACAATCATGCACCAGCTCCCCTTAGCAAAAAGGAAATAGCCATGCTATCCCCCAAGGTTTCAATGCAACCCTAAAGGCCCTTCAAACCCTAACAAGGTTTCAAAGGTAAGCATGCAAGGCGATAGACGATCAACACTTCCCACGGTCATAACAGCCTCCTTTACCATCGGGTTCTTCTCCCACGGCAGTTTTGGCTGGGAAAAAGCGACCTGCTGCTTCCTCTGCTGCTCGCGCTCCTCCCTCACAGCTACCTGAGTTGGAAATAGAAGCTGCCATAGCTGCGCTTCAGCCACAAACACCTCCATCGCAGCTCCTTCAATCATCCCTCATGCGCCCATGAAAAGGTGAATAAGCATACATTATACTGCTGGAATTCATTTCCAGATGCACGTTCCAGATCCATACTACTGAAAAACGCTCTTGCACCAGTCTAAGAAGGTACAGGTTGAAAGGATCAGCGATGAACAGTGAGCGCCCTCAAGGCATTGGCAAGACCCATAGAATTGCTGCTAGCAATTGAAAGGCATAGATCCAACAGCCGACCCACGAACCCGAGCAACCATTCGTGCAATATCTACAGCTGTTTCTTCTTCTGGAATTCATACAAGTTTACCAAGCAGTCACTACCGCAGATCCTAGCCACGGTTAGTTTATTCATTCTGGACAAATTGATTCCTCACCAATCCATCAACAAACATCCTGCAGCTAAAACTGAATCTAAACTGTTAAAAAACATTATGGATAGATTTTTTGTTTGTAAATCTAGAAGAGTGAGTGCTAGCACTAATCAGATCAGATTACATATCATTTAGCTTAGAAGAAATGTTTTAGCCCTTTTGGATGTGACTTCATTTGTATCAGCTTACCGTTATTATCCATTCCATTTTTATTGCACGAGTGACTAGTCTACCATTGCAGTTGTAAGCACCATTTGCCAGGAAACGTTTCAACATGCTTCCAAGTTTTAGGATTTTAGGTGTTTAACTAGTAACAATTACAATAAAAAGTTGATGATGTTCCGAATAAGCTTATATTTTTCATGGAGTTCAGGACATTCTATGATGGTTTGCCAGATTAAGGCCTTTAAATCTACATTTGACTCTTCAACCCATGTTGAATGAATTTGGGACATTTAGTCATAAAGGATTAAGGACCTACTTGCACCTCCATGGAAATTTAATGGTTAGGCAACTTCTTCGCAGAATGTAGGGTAAATAGCTTGAATTTTCAAGTGCGTACTTCAATTATCAATTCAAAAGCCATGTGCCATAGAGCTTCACAAATGAACTTCTTAATATCACACTATTTATCAAAATATTTTAGATATTTGGAAAACATATAGTATCAAAGATATTATTGATTGTGTAGATAAAATTTTCGAACTCTCTTTTAAGTTATTATTTGCCTATTAAAACACTGACTGTTGCATGGGTAACAGTTCTATAAACAACATTGGAGATGGGAGGGTCAAGGAGTGGGAGAGTTCGTGGGCGGCCTCAACCTTCTTACAAGGGAAAGAGTGACACCAATATGGGACATTTGGAGGATGACATGGATTTGTGTAAGTGACATGTTTAAGAAAATTTAGCCATATTCAATGAAGAAACCTAAACTTATGTTTTAGATAGGAGGTCTTTGGTTATAACATAATCTAATGTTTTGTTGTTTTGCTATTATGTAGTCCACAAAAGACGAGACAAGATTCCACTTTCTTTTGAAAATCCAGGTATGAAATGGAATCTGGATAGAATTTATCTTCGACCATGAAGTTGGATTGAGGTTTCTTTAATCATGAATTTGTTTTGTAAGGTTCTTGTCAATCATGTAAGTGAAAATACTAACTTGTTGATTTTTATATAGAATTACTTAAATTTTTTCATTTTCCCCCTTGAAAGTAGGCACTAATGTGAGGTGCTTAGCTCTCCGGGCTTCTCAAGAAACATATCAATTGGTGAAGAATCAATCTCATCTCATTCATAGGCAAACTCTTATGCCAGTCGTGGGTTTTGCCTTGCAATTGGTGGTCACCTGACCCACTTGGTCACCGGTTCTTGCAGGGTAAATTAGGGCTACATTTGGGTCCGAACAATCTCACCCCCTTTAGAAAAGTCATTGTGCAATGACTTTCCAATTCCCTAAAGGCACAATGCTCATGTGTATAGCTTTCCGCTTGTGCCTGAGCCTTGGAAAGGTTTTGCCTTTTAGCCTCAAGCCTATTGTGCATGTGAGTCAAAAACTCTGCAACACTTGATACCTTATGTGGAATACGTATGGTTATTGGACATTCCAGTCAGTAACAGTAGGTCAACTCAAATGGACTGCCCTTGGATGCATGTCTCTTGTCATTATATGCGAACTTGACTAAGGGCAAATACTTTACCCAAATCGGTTTGCACACTGACATATGCTCAAAGCATGTTATGTACTACCTGGTTAACCCTTTTGGTTTTTCCATACAACCAAACCTATATCTTACGGATCTAGCCCCCAAGCTATGGATCAATCTCGCACAAGGGATAGAGGAGTCACACCGGCAGCATGTAGCTAGCTACCAGTCACACAAACAAGCCTACCCTAGTGAGAGCCCAATGGGTATACTTATACCCTCCAAGTCCCATGCACCACTAGTAGTGCACTGTGACACCTTGCTAGACACCTCTGCAGCCTATCTGGGCCACATCATCTAGTTCCCCTATGACTCACTGATAGACCCATAATAATCCACCATCATGAGTTTAGGCCTCCAACCATTATTATGACTATATACACTTGAGGGCCCCAAATCCCTCATAATCATAATTACCTCACGGGTCGAGGTAGGCCTACTGACCTCTAGCAGGATAATCAATCCGAGATCAGTCGTGGGCATGACAATGGATGCTGATGTCGTTTGTGTCGTCTCCGTGGACGTTGAATCTGACTAGTCACGATGAGCTAGGTCAATATCTATGTCATCATTTGAATCTGCTCGGGGATGGCGACTAGTGAAAAAGTCAGTAATCTGAGGCTCTGTATCACTATCCACTGGACTGGGATGTCCGCAGCAAGGACATCTCATATATCATAAGGGCAACACATCTAGGATCCAAATAAGTGATGAGAGAACGTTAAGTGGATGCATCTCTGAAAAGGCAATGATAACGCCCTCAAATCTCATAACAGGCCGAACATCTGAAAAGGAAATGCTCCTCTAACTCAATCTCTCCCAAGGAACACATCTGACATAATCTATCCTTACGTGGAGTACCTTGATAACGACCAGTCAGGAGGTAATACCTGTACACCAAGCCTCTGCCGCATACAATGCTGGAGGAATGACCACGGTGTTGAAGAGATGACACTTACTGGGAGCATCATGAATATAACTTCGAAAACAAAACCTCTCAAGCCGGACCAGGGAGGCGTGACCCTTCCCAAGGCGATCCGAGGCTGCCTGCCGCATACTGAAAATAGGACCACTGAGTAGAACCCCCAAGTAAGTATAAGATGAAACAATCTCCAAACGCTGACCATCAAGGAAAATCTCCTGACCCTGCATGAAAGCTTTGGAAGACCATCACTTTGGTCTTCAATATATTCACCCTCAATCCCCACTGGGTACAAAAAGTATGAAAGCTGTCCAAATGTCTATGGATTTCAAGAGATAAAGCTGTATGTGATATCAGAAGAGACTATTGAAGAAGTCCGTGATACGGGAGAGAGAGAGAGAGAGAGAGAGAGAGAGAGAGAGAGAGAGAGAGAGAGAGAGAGAGAGAGAGAGAGAGAGAGAGAGAGAGCTGTATGTGATATCAGCTGAGACTATTGAAGAAGTCCGTGATACGGGGAGAGAGAGAGAGAGAGAGAGAGAGAGAGAGAGAGAGAGAGAGAGAGAGAGAGAGAGAGAGAGAGAGAGAGAGAGAGAGAGAGAGAGAGAGAGAGAGAGAGAGAGAGAGAGAGAGAGAGAGAGAGAGAGAGAGAGAGAGAGAGAGAGAGAGAGAGAGAGAGAGAGAGAGAGAGAGAGAGAGAGAGAGAGAGAGAGAGAGAGAGAGAGAGAGAGAGAGAGAGAGAGAGAGAGAGAGAGAGAGAGATTTGAAGTGTCAACAAAGGAGGGCAACTTGAAATGGTTATACTCTCTTTTATGTGGAAAATCAAGAAAACATTGTGTGGGTGCCTGTTATATTTTAAAGGTCTTCTTCGATTCTTTGTGTTGTGTAGGTTTTTAATTCTAGGGTGTTCTGACTTGATGGGCTCAATAGTTCATTTCTGGTTGGTGCTTCTTGCTTGTATGGTGTAAATGTTAATATTAAGGTAGGTTAATATATTGATCTGTGTAATTTGGTAAAGCAGATAGCGATGATGACGAGGAGCAAGAAGATCCAGTTTTTAACTTAGAGGTATGAGCTACACAACGTTTATTGTCATAATTGAGATATGGATATCCTAAGCTGCAGAGTTTTATCTTGATTACTGATCTTTTGGATATCCAATATAAAATTCTAAAGTCACCAAGAGACCTGATTAGAAGATGTGAAACTACAATAGGATATTATTGAACGATCAACCCTCTGCTTCTTACAATCAGCTTAACTAGGTGGATGGATCACTTAAGATTTTTCAAGGATGCTTTGACCAAAACAAGATATGTGCTTCAACTGAACTGGGCTTTACTGAAGTAGATGCAATTGTAGCGATCAAATGGATAACGGAATGACCAGCTGATACAAGAACTGCTGAATATGAAAGCTGGAACTCGTTAAGGATTGTGAAGGAAAGCTAACTATACTCTCCCCAATCAATTGCCTACCCAATTTTGAGATTCATAGGTATATTTAGATTGTGTGGCGGGCCCAATGAAACTTGGTTGTCAATGGTCACTTAATAGTTGACCAAAATAAATGAAGGGCATGAAATGGTCCTCATTAAGGATATTTCTCTATTTCTTAAATGCATTATGCACTGGTGGCAATAATTGGTTCAGGAACATGTGGAAAAAGATGAAGTATACTGACAATAGTGCCATAATTACTGGAGGCATGGATAAGTTGGTTTGGGCCTTCGATAAAAAAGAGGCATGTTATTGAGGATGTCGATGTGAAACTTGACATGTGGCACTTGTTTTTGCAGCTAATTTCTTGATCTCCAATCCAGAAGTATTTGCACACAGAACTGAAAAAGCATTTGGTGACGATGATGACAATGACCCCTAGGGCCTACTCTTTTACATGGTGACAGTCATAGGGAGTATTTGTCAAATGTGAAGGCATTGCTTAGTATGTTATCAGGTCTTGTATTGCCAGGATGCACATTTTTATTCATGCCTTGATTTGGAACACTGTCCTATTTGATTTTGTAAAGCAGTGAATGCCATAGAAAATAATTGTTTGTTATTCAAACTTCAAAGGCATCTGTCATCTGCGACAGCAGTTTGTTTATAGTTCGGTTTGTGTTTAACCCATAAAACTTGTAAATTTTGTTGGGAATCCTTTTATGACTTCCAGGAAATGGCAAAACGGCATTTGGATGGAGAAAATAGAATCAGTAAAACTGTACCTTTGATTGAATCTAGAATTGATAAAATTGGCAATGACGTTGAAGCTATTGCAATTGAACAAGTGAGAAAGGATTATAGTTTATTGACCAAGGACGAGAAAATGCAAGTGGTAATGAGGTACTTACTTCACAATCCTACCATTGTATTTGAGTTTACTAGAGTTGCAAATGCTGGCCACAAAAGATGATGCTCTGTAGTTATTTTATGCGCTTTTTCTAATTCTCTTGTCTTAACAATGCTATCATCTGTTTACCAATGAAGAAACAGGATGCGATCATATAGAAGGAAGCAAATTGGATCGACATACTTGTAGAAAGTGCAATGTGATATGATTGTTAGAAGTGGTAGGTCTCAAGAAGCTACTGTTAATAAGCTATCAACGTAGCGAAGTCCCTTGAGATATTCAAATAACTCCCTTTTGGTTAGGAGGATAGCATGGAATCACAGATTCAACAATTGATTGATGATTATTATGCCAAACTCTAGTGAAAGAAGGGTAGGTACCAAAAAAACTTTGCTTGTCTTCGAGGCAGTACGCATTTGATTATTTGTTTATCCTAGCTTTGTTTGCACGAATTTGGAGCATTTGGCATCCTCTCCATTATCACAAATTTTTGTCTTGGAAGGGTATGCATTTGATTCTTTCTTTATCCAAGACTGTGTTGAGAAAGTGTTGTGGTCGCAATAGGCGTATGTAATGTAGTCAAGACCTGACCACCATAGGTATGGGATTGTGGTTGTAAAATAGACATGATCTGAGAGAGATTAGTTTCAGAGTGTGATCTCATTTGAGTGACTCAAGAAGTAGGATGATACCATGAGGCATGATGCTTACAAGCAATCATGCATGTCGACAAGTCCTCTTGAAATCAATGCCCAATGCGAATGGTTAGATTGATGGATGGAATGGTGCTGATTATATATCAATGTTTCGCATCGATCATAAACGCTACAAGAGAGATGAGCAACAATTGTATCTTTTGGGCATCACTCAAGTAATACATGCCAAATAAGTTCTCAAGTGCAGCAAACTAACCTCTCAGTAACATGATACATTTTTGGTTTGTTTTCCCAGTGTAACGCCGAATCTGGTGAGCATAACAAGGGCATAAAGAAGGATGATGAATTTGTAGATTGTCCATAACGTTGATTAGGACATGCAACGAGGATGCTTCAAGCACAACTTTTGTAAAGTATGTGATAAGAAGCTATTAAGGGAGCAGACTTTTGTCATCACCCCAAGTAGATCATAGGTTCATAGTTACCTGCCTATACAACTCTCTACAAATCTCAGCATCTTACTCCTATGTAAGTGGTGCCTGAGGAGCAACAGCTGCCGAGTCCACCAAGCAAGAGTCAGGGTTCACTTGCAACCACAAACAAACGTAAAAAAAAGTTTAGATAACCGCCGAGACGAGTTTAGGAGCAGAGAACAAGCATCGAGGAATATAGTAAAGCAAATGAAAAACCTATACCTGTCTGATCCATGAAAGTGCATAGAGGTCGTGGATGAGCAATTCTATGCAATGTGCAACACATGGTGTCCACACAATGTTGGGTTGCTCCCTCATCAGAATCTCTCCAATCTGCCTGCAATTTGTGGCGTTGTTTGTGACAACTTGAACCATGTGCTCCACCCCAATGTCATCAATGACATCTCTCACAGCCTCATATGTGAAGTCGGTTGTGATGGTTGCACCACACCTAGTGGCATCCACACCACGCAGGAAGACTATGCCAAATGGGCAAGAAACCAAGATATTGAAGATGGATTGCCGACGAATGTCCGTTCATCCATCACTCAATATCGTGCATCCATACCTACCACAAAACTTCCATTAGCCACATGCAAAAAAGTGCGATACTTGCAAAATGAAACACATCCAAAGAGTTTCAGGAGGCAAGATTCTTACCTCTGCCACGCTGTGCGAATGGAACTCAGCTCCCGCGTGATGGTGTCCTCCTCTTGGCAGAGCATTCTGCCTCGCAACGCCTCTCCCATGGGAGGCCTCCATGTAGCATCTATTATTGCAATCTGCTCATAGGGCTCTTTGAATACCCAAGTGTCAGCAACGACAAAAGAGATGCTACACTCATAAAAGAACTGGCCAACCTGTCGGGTGCACCGAGCATGTTGCTCTCTAGGCCACCCACATCGATCTAGAGTTTGTTGCTTGGGCCTAACCTCTCTCTATTGTACATAGGGCACTTGTGGTCTAGCACACCCTGAGGATGTGGCGGATGTTGAGCCATGGGTGTGTCTGACCGTGCGGCGTCACTGTCAGGTGTTGGAGTTGTGTCCCCCTCTATGGTAGGATCTGTCAAAGCATGTGACGCATCTGGTGCTGATGACGACGGGGGGAGAAAGGCCTGCTGCCACTGATCCAATAGGCTCCTATGATACTCGTGGACTTCAACTAGGCCTTGCTGCTGTGGCTGGAACTGGAATAGCCTCTACTGGACCATGTACTGCACCTAAACCATGCCCTGCCATGCTACACCTGCACTTGCACCTATACTAGGCCCTGTACATGATCCTATAGCTGCCCCTGCTCCTTATCCCTGACCAAAAGTTTGTGTTGGTCTCACTAGCTGGGTGGATGTACCAGCAGGCCCATACATGTCCAACAGCCTCTGCACCTCTTCTTCAAAGATCCTGGTGCAAGCAGATATGCCCAATGTCCGCCCATCTAGCCCTCTGAACCATAACAAGTGAGCCTTGATCCTGGTGAGCGATCTTGTGAAGAGCCCACCGCAATGCAAGCATCTCCATCTGCGAGCACCTGTGCCATGATGTGTAGCCACATCCCCCTCTATATGATCAACCTCGGCATTGTGTCATTTTGAAATCAGACCTGCAAAAGAAATAAACAAGCAAATGTTCAGTTCAAGAAAATATATTGCATCGAATTGCTCACAACAGTTGTGACAAGCATCACCCTAAAATCCTAAGATTTTATGTTTAACAACAGGTTAAAATTCCAATGAATCAAGTTGAAAGCGTCGAATAGCTTTTTGCTTATCAGAGCATACATCCCAATCATTCTATTAAGCATGGAAAAACATAGTCTAGTGCCAAGCCACACCACAATTGAATGCCTATAGATTATATTAGAGGGAGGGCCAAAAAACACATGAAATTAGGGCATGGGATTGGATGATTCCACTACGAGCAAAAATCGGTGAATGTTGTTAGTGTAGGAGTCTTTGTAGGCGTGAAGAGATGCAGTGTAGCCCTAAACCACGCCCCAATCAGATGCTTACACAACACTTCACAGTTAGTCCGAAAAATACATGGATTTAGGGCTTGCCAATCGAAAATTGTGGTGCAGACGATGACGGGCGAAATTAACATCACGGGAGTTTCCGTAGGCATGTAGAAATGCAGTCTAGACGCAGACAATTGGATGCCCACACTTACCAAAGAACTCTGTTGATTGATTTTGCTTGCCACACAACTCAAATGCTGCTGCAATTGTGTGCACCACCTCTGGATCGACGAGTAGATGGACATCAACTACCAAAATACTTATCATTGGATAAATGAACCTTTCTTTTAGCTTTGAAAAATCAATAATGTCGTGTCTCGGCTTTTTAGGATTTGTAGTCCTCTTGATTTTGATCTGCACAATTTGCTGCAAGTTCGGTCCACATTTTGCAAATCTTGATGAACTTTCCTTTATCACGATTAGGTCCATTCAGTTGCACGTTTCATTTGTTAACAATTCATGAGCTAAGGTTCTCTATTAGGATGGGTGTACTTTTCCCTTTATTGAAGTCAAAGCATGACTGATTTGGTTCTATTCTTTTCGTAACAACATTATTTGGGAATGTTTGCTAGTTCTTACTTGGTGAACTTTTTAAACGATACATAATGAAATGGTAGCTGAAAAGCATTTGGTATGATTGTGTATGCCAGTATTATGATTGGACAATTACTGTACGTGATAGAGTGGTTCATGGCATGTCGAGTCGGTTCATCTAGTGAAATGTTATTACTACTTACTTATTTATTTTGCACTACAAGATGGAGAAAGTATCTATACTTATGGATAAAGGTTTTTGAGTGATATAGGCTCTAACTGGAAGTTTACGTGTTGTTTGCCCTCTAGTGATGCGCCGGAGCTGGTTGGTCTATTGGCGGAATTGAGAGAGGCCCTTGATGAACTAAAGAACAAAGTTCAACCTTTGTTGGAGAAGGTAAGAGTGTTGAACCTTACTTACATCTAATTTGTTGTCCTCCTTGTATTTGCTTCTTCCATGTGACTTTGAAGGCTTTATGCTGCATTTAAATGTTCTTTGCACATTGAAGTTGTGCTTCTCTTGTTTTTTGAGAGTTTGTTTCTTTGGTATTTCAACTTGTGGTTTTTGTTTTTAAAAAGGCTCCAAAGATCTACTGAAGAAAAAGACATAAACTTAGTCAAGTCCTTTGTTGTGTGCTATTAGTTTCTATTATTGGAAGCATGGTTTCAAGAAATCTCAATTTTGTAGTCTTCTGAGCATATTTGGTCCAAATTTTTGGAGATTCTAATGTGTTTTTTAAATATTTTTTTCTTAAATATGAAGTTTCAAATTTTTGGATTTTTTTTTGCCCCAATTAATTTTGGTGCTAGCTCACTTCGAGACTTCGCAAATTTTTTTTAAACAGTTTGTTTTCTTTGGGAACTATGAAATTTGTAAATGCTGGACAATGTAGTGTAGGTTCTCAAATGATTTGCATTTTTTATATGTTTATTAGGAAGTAGATTGCATGTTGTTTAACGTTGCAGACTTTGCATGGTATTTGTAGCTTTCAAGTTTATATTGTGATTGTTTCTCAACATAATCTGGTATCTAATTTGTGGAAGAGATTCGTTGAGAATACTTAAGCACTAGCCATCCAATTAAACAGTGATGTGATTGAGTTTAATGACAAATATTAAGAGGGTAAGTACTAAGCAAGCTCCTGACGTTATTTTCAAATGCTTGTGTCAATCTTTTTTTTTTTTTTTGCCACGGGGACGTCGGAATCCGACGTCCACGTGGCCGGATTGTCGAAATCCGACGTCCACGTGGCAAAAAGAAAACCTTGGCAAAAACCAAACATACTCTAATCGACAGGAATTCGAAGTGCATACGAAAAATCAATGATTACGAAAAATGACATAGATGAAACGAACTGAAAAGAGATAAAGCCATACCTATTTTAGAGTGCATATGTAGCCGGAAAGTGAAGAAGTGCTAGTCATGAATGCTTCAATTGATTCTACTATGTTTGTCACTTTGCTTCTGTCATTTGCTAGGACAGAACTGCTCTCAAGTAGAACAGCCATGAGGGCTCCCATTGACAATAAATCAGTGAGTTTTCAATGGTCGTTGATCGATTAGCTTTAGACAACAGTTGCAAGCTCCCTTTTCATGGTCGTGAAGGCTCAATTAGCTGAGTTTCTGATTTGACAACTAGCTTAGTGATGACTTTTTTTCATAGCTAATACTCATAGGTATAGTGAAGGCTTGCAAAGTAGCAGTAGCAATGGTTAGATGTATTATAGAGATAACGATGTTAATAATCACATCTCTCAACTCTCTTTTGGAAATAAGCAATAATCCTTAAGTATTTTGGAAGTCAACGTTCAATTCCTTAACGACTATAATGTGATTGAATGGTTAGATGGCTCATTCATCTAGCAACGATGGTAGGCCAGCTCTCCAAATATCTTGCAAAGAAAACTGGGTTCTAACTCTCAGAGCAAAGATAATTAAGCACCCCATAGCCAAGATATTTCAATCTTCCAACGGAGATAGTGAGTCAATGGCACTATTCAAAGTTCATTTTGAGTTCTGATTTTCAACAGAAATGCCATCATAGCGAGCACACTTCACTAGCTTTCTCTAGCTGATATCTCATTTTACATGTATCAGACAAGGATGAATTATCCTTTATGGCTCGATAGGGAGTAGCAACAAGATAGCCATATTGAATCAATCAGTGAGAAAAAGTGGTAGCTCTACATCTTTGATGGTGGAGCTGGTTATGATCTTCATTCAAACCTCAAGAGCTCTCAGTCTCACACTATTTCACAAAGAACATAACATTAAATTTAAATCCTAAAATTTACAAAAAAACATAATATTAAATCAAACTCTTCTATCTATATTTTTTTGCTCTCTCTCATGTCTCTCACACACATCCTTCTCTTTCTCTCTCATTCGCTCATGATCATGAATTACTAAGACACATATTTGTGTTTAACTACACAAAATATACAATACAAGGAAGATAGTGTACAAGAAAAAGTTACAAAGAAAGAAATTTTAATTGCACATAACAAAACAAAGGAATCGTATTTGGAATGAGACAAATAGAATTGATAGAGTTGAGAAGAAGCGCCAAAAGCCGATCTCCAACAATCTCCTACAAGAATAAAAAATAGGAAAATTCTAGAAAAATGACGTGGCTTTGAGAATTCGGTCACGGACATCGAATTCTAACATCTGTATTATCCGTCGGAATCCGACGTTTGTTTTGTGCTTTTTTTTTTTTGCACGGATAGGTGACGTCATTCATTTAAAAAGTTGCAGTCTCCGAAATGGGATGTCGTCCGACATTTTTATTGGCTGTCAGAATTCGACGTCTGTAAAAAAGAAAAAAAATTTGGCAATTTTTTTTTTTTTTGCGTCGGATTCCGACGTATTATTATGTCGGCTTTCGACGAAGTATGAAATTTTTTTGAATCCGTCGGAACCTTGTATCAGAAATCACGCATTTTGTTGTTGTGTGTGCTTAACCCTATATCACAGGTGTATTTGTAGAGACATCCAGGGACTATCATCAATAGGCATTACAAGAGTTCCATACTTGAAAAGGGCCTTCTCAAAAGATATTTTATTTTTTTTCTCTTTAGGAAAAGAGTAATATTTCTCATTCCGTTGCGCACGAACACTTTTTGTTCGAGTTCGTTTCTCGTTCGAGTTTCGAGTTCGTTTCTTTTCGAGCTATTTTTGTTTCTTACACACGACACACTTTTTTTTTTCAACAAGTTTTTCTTTGAAAAAAACACACGTTTGAAGACAATGACGTCGAGGAGGATATGCCAACAATGAAAGTCAATGATGACCTCATTGTGAAAAATTGTCAACTAATTAAGTTGTCTAATTTGACAATTTAGAGACTAATGTGACTTTTTAACTTAGAGATACATTTCTTTATGTTAACAAGGACTTAAAATAGTGTCTTTTTTAATTTTTAGCAAGTATATAAGTGGATTAGGTCAAATTTGGACCTACTCTAATTGGCTAGTAGAGATACATTGAATCTAGTCATGTTAGATCTAAGTTTTTGGCAAGTATCTAAAAACTTCCATAAGTTGATAAGCTTAGGCAAGATGATCCAAATAGGTCAAGAGGCTGTTATAAATAGATATACACATTGTGGGAGAAATTTATCTCTCTCATTCATTCTTGTGAAAGATCTCTCTTTGGGTTTCTACATCCATTCTTTGCATCTTGGTGGTGATATTGTGAGATCTTGTGTGTAGCATGCTAATTTTATTTTTTATGTATGTGAGTTTATTAGTGTGAGTACTGTTATTGTACAACTTTTGTACGGACAAGAACAATAAATTATCATATCTAAGGTGTTTATGACAAGTACTTGTTGAGTTTTCATCTTCTTTGTGTAGTTGATGCATGATTTTCACATTTGTAATGAAGCTAGATGTGCTCTTCAAATTTGCCAAAGATCAAGGGACATTATTAGGTATTTGTGATATGGTCTTTTCACATGGTATCAGAGCTTTGTTGCAAATTATATTTGGAGGAGAAGCCAATTCTAGTGAGTGATTTGTGATCGTCATCAATTCTAGAGTGTGCTAGGTAGATTTATATCATTATTTCAGATTCTATATCCAATTCTTAGCTTTTGCATATAGAATTTGAGTCAAGTTTTCTATTTCGACAATTTGGAGACCAATGTGACTTTTCAACTTAGAGATACATTTCTTTATGTTAATAAAGACTTAAAATAGTGTCTTTATTATTTTTAGCTAGTATATAGGTGGATTAAGTCAAATTTGGATCTACTCTAATTGGTTAGTAAAGATACATTGAATCTAGTCATGTTAGATCTAGATTTTTGGCAAGTATCTAGAAACTTCCATAAGTTGATAAGCTTAGACAAGATGATCCAAATAGGCCTAAAGACTGTTATAAATAGGCATACACATTGTGGAAGAAATTTATCTCTCTCATTCATTCTTGTGAAAGATCTCTTTTTGGGTTTCTACATCCATTCTTTGCATCTTGGTGGTGATATTATGAGATCTTGTGTAGCATGCTAATTTTTTTTTTTATGTATATGAGTTCACAAGTGAGAGTACTGTTATTATACAACTTTTGTACGGACAAGGACAATAAATTATCATATTTAGAGTGTTTATGACAAGTACTTGTTAAGTTTTTATCTTCTTTGTACAGTTGATACATGATTTTCACATTTGTACTGACGCTAGATGTGCTCTCCAAATTTGTCAAAAATCAAGGGACATAATTAGGTATTTGTGATCTGATTTTTTCACATGGTATCAGAGCTTTGTTGCAAACTATATTTGGTAGAGAAGCCAAATCTAGTGAGTGATCTGGAGACGCCATCAATTTTAGATTGTGCTAGGTTGATTCATTGTCAAAATCAACAATTTTCAAGTGTAGAATGAGGTTCGGGAAATTTTGTGAATTTTTGCTATGATATCAATAGTAGTACTATGTTTTAGCAAAAGCTTATGCTCTCAACAAGAGAGCATTGATTAAGAAGAAACCATTGCACTAGTTGCAAAGATGAATACCACAAGGACAATTATAGCTTTGGCATCTTCGTTTGGCTGGGGATGGAGATGCTAAAAATAGAAGATGTTTTGGAATTGGTTGTATTAAATGCAATTCCAAAAAGCAGTCTACTATAGCAATCTTCTACAAAGGCAAAGTATCATGCAGCTACAATTGCTGCATGTGAAGCAGTTTGGCTCAAGCAGATTCAGAAGGATTTTCACAAGAAGCAAGAGGGTCCTACAACACTACAATGTGACAACCAAAGCTGTATCCAATTGGCAAAGGATCATGTTTTTTATAGCAGGATCAAACACATTTGGATGCAACAACACTACATACATACAAGAAAGATTTCAAGAGGGAAACATTGAAAATGGCCAAGTGGCAAATATCTTTACCAAGGGGCAAGTGGTATAGAGAAATTTTTTGAAATTTAGAAACTCGCTTGGAGTAGTTGATAACCAAGGAGTGTGAGAAATAATAATTAACTAGTATTCCTCCTGAGGTCATGGTTTATTATCTATTCCATTTTCTAGGACCTATTCTACTACGAGTCAAGTCTAGTTTAAATACAAGTTAAGTTTAACTACAAGCTAAGCTGAGTACATGCTAAAGTAAAAACTAGAGCATGCTTCTTGGAATAGTGCATGATGTAGGACATCCTGGATTCTTGGCTTATGTAGGTCAAGCGCAGCACTTCTATTGTGTTTAGCTCTTGATGTATCTTTTGAATGCTAGTAAGATCTAGTTATTTTATAAAGTGTACTCGTTGTTATTTTCCCGCACCAACACCCACGGTTTTAATTGGAATTACCAACAACTACTAAGCATGTCCACTGTCTATCACTTGGTACTGAATAATAAAATATGCATTTTGTGTATTTATATTAACGTTGTATCACGGGAATCGGCAATGGCTTTAATTATTGGTTGCTCCAACATATAATGTTGATAATAGTCGTTTGGATACATGATAATAGCCACAGACGGATACGACATAATCTTCTTGATGTTTATAGAGAGATTACAACAATATCTTTTCAAGAAATTTATCGTATCATTCTAGGCTAGTTAAATCTATAAAAATGAGAGGAAGCTGAACCGAGTTATTTCAACCAAATGAGTTGGCTTGTCGTGTCAAGTCCAGTACCTTCTATTTACCATGACCATCCATTAAATTGACAATGGTTCAAGAGGATAGCTTATCGCTTGCAAGACATTAAAATAAAAAAAAACTACACACATACATGCTTTATCAATAGTTTACATTGAAGTTAAAGTTGCGTGAAGCCGATGCCCACTCTTATGCAATCCGTTTGATAAAGGCGACTCACTCTATCAACCAAGGGTGTCCATTCCAACCTCTGATTCTGCTTTCGATGGCTGTCAACCCATGCACGACAGACAAAAGCCATGAACATCATAATATCAGCTACACGAAAGAAAATAGAGTTCATTTCATTTTTTGATTATGACACTTTTTCAAAGACTACATGTCATAAAGTAAGCCCACCCAATCCTTCAGGTATAAATAGTATATTTGGTGAAAAACCCTAATTATTAATGTGGCTAATTGGTATTTGGAACCACAATTTATTCATAATAGGTGACATTCTAGTGATTTTACAACTAAGAAGAGCAAAAGAGAAAAAAAATTAACCTTAAACTTCTACAAATTATCGAAAAGTAAGTCTAGAAAACCCTTTTAAAAATATCAAATTTAATCAACATATCTGCATGTTGATCGCAATGTTTGTAGTAGATATGTGTAAATAAAATTCATGAATCTCTTATACACCATTTGTCGCATCATGTGACAAATCCGCCATACCAAACGAGTCTATTTCTAACTCTATTCACATATCTCCTTCAACTTTGCTATGAGTATGTAAATCTTTATTAGTTGATGGTGATGATGATGATGGAGATGAACAAGAAGATGTGTGCAATGTGGAGTCATTAAATAATGACACATCATGTTCCAATTCATCTCTTGTTGCCCATTTTAAGCTACAAACCATATCACCAATATTCTCACTTAGAAGTATGTGGAGTATCATGATTATCATTTTTTGGAGATGACATTGGTGTGAAAAAATTAGATCACAAGACTTAATTATGCCTTTTGATCTTTGGCAAATTTGGAGAGCACATCTAGTTTTATTACAAATGTAAAAATTATGGATCAACTACACAAAGAAGATGAAAACTTAACAAGTACTTTTCATAAACACATAGATAGGATAATTTATTGTTCATGTTCGTACAACAGTCGTACAATAACAGTACTCACACGTGTGAATTCATATACATAAGAAAAATAACATTCTACACACAAAATCTCACTATATCATCACCAAGATGCAAAAAATGGATGTAGAAACCCAAAGAGATATCTTTCACAAGAATGAATGAGAGAAATAAATTTCTTCCACACTTGTATGCGTATTTATAATAGCCTCTTGACTAATTTGATTAACTTTGCTAAAGCTTAGCAACTTATGAAAATTCATATACATAAGAAAAATAACATTCTACACAAAAAATCTCACTATATTATCATTAAGATGCAAAAATGGATGTAGAAACCCAAAGAGATATCTTTCACAAGAATGAATGAGAGAGATAAATTTCTTCCACACTTGTATGCGTATTTATAATAGCCTCTTGACTTATTTGGATCATTTTATCTAAGCTTAGCAACTTATGAAAATTTATAGGTACTTGTCAAAAACCTAGATCTAACATGACTATATTCAATGTATCTTTACTAACCATTTAGAGTAGGTCCAAATCCGACCTAATCCATCTATATAGTTGTTAAAAATAGTAAGAACACTATTTTTAGTCCTTATTGACATATAAATGTATCTCTAAGTTAAAAATTTACTTTGGTCTCCAAATTGTCAAATTAAACAACTTAACTCAAATTCTATATGCAAAAGCTAGGAATTGGATATAGAATCTAAAAAAATGATATAAATCCTTTCTTATGCATTAAATCTCGCAACAATCTAACAAGTAAGGAAGGAAATCGGCTTATTACAAGTATTTTTACTTAAATTGAGCTTTGGATCACAAAGATCTCCATTCTACACTTGAAAAATGTTTGATTTTGACAAGGAATCAACCTAGCACACTCTAGAATTGATGGCGCCTCCAAATCACTCATTAGAATTGGCTTCTCTATCAAATATAGTTTGCAACAAAGCTCTGATACCATGTGAAAAAATCAGATCACAAATACCTAATTATGTCCCTTGATTTTTGACAAATTTGGAGAGCACATTTAGCGTCATTACAAATGTGAAAATCATGTATCAACTGTACAAAGAAGATAAAAACTTAACAAGTACTTGTCATAAACACTCTAGATATGATAATTTATTGTCCTTGTCCGTACAAAAGTTGTATAATAACAGTACTCTCACTTGTGAACTCATATACATAAAAAAAAAAATTAGCATGCTACACAAGATCTCACAATATCACCACCAAGATGCAAAGAATGGATGTAGAAACCCAAAGAGAGATCTTTCACAAAAATGAATGAGAGAGATAAATTTCTCCCACAATGTGTTATTTATAACATCCTCTTGACCTATTTGGATCATCTTGCTTAAACTTATTAACTTATGGAAGTTTCTAGATACTTGCCACAAACCTAGATCTAACATGGCTAGATTCAATGTATCTTTACTAGCCAATTAGAGTAGGTCCAAATTTGACCTTAATCCACCGATATACTTGCTAAAAATAATAAGGACATTATTTTAAGTCCTTGTTAACATAGAGAAATGTATCTCTAAGTTGAAAAGTCACATTGGTCGCCAAATTGTCGAATTAGACAACTTAACTAGTTGACAATTTTTCACAATGGAGTCATCATTGACTTCCATTTTTGGCATGTCCTCCTTGACGTCATTGTCTTCAAACGTTTGTTTTCTTTAAGGAAAAACTTGTTGGAAAAAGAAGGTGTGTCGTGTGTGAGAAACGAAAATAGCTCGAAAAAAAAACGAACATGAAAGGAAACGAACTCGAAACACGAACGAGAAACGAACTCGAACAGAAAGTGTTCGTGCGCAGCGGAATGAGCTATATTACTCTTTTCCTAAACATGACTACGCATATAAAAAACGAACAAAACGTTAGTGATGGAAATCACGGTCGTTCTGATTACGTAACCAAACGTTAATAAGACATCAGAAGAATAATTAGTCGCGAATGATTTGTGAAGAGTTAGACTGAGTTCGATTGATAATCAGTCGCGAATGATTCGCGAAAAGCAAGACTAAATATTAGTCGTCACCAATTAGACTAATAATAACTCGCTAAGAATAGATTACCAGATTGAGCAACAAGAAAATCAGACAGAATGAAAGTGAGCATAACAATATGATACGAATCTGAACATAGAACAAAAGAGTTGTTATCAGATTAAGTATAGTATACATGTCAATAATGCGGTAGAGCACAAGACAATAACGAACGAAATCGCGTGCTCTACAAAGCTAATTCAATCTGAAAAACAATGAACCTATTACTGACAATAAAGAATCAATGCGCAAGGCATCTACTTCGTCTATCTCTGATAAGCTTCTGATGCTGTATTTTACACACACTTGTTTTTGGTTTCTCTCCTAGTTGTTGAATACG
Organism: Diphasiastrum complanatum; assembly: GCA_029204225.1. Taxonomy (NCBI): domain Eukaryota; kingdom Viridiplantae; phylum Streptophyta; class Lycopodiopsida; order Lycopodiales; family Lycopodiaceae; genus Diphasiastrum; species Diphasiastrum complanatum. The sequence continues at coordinate 48,708,839 of CM055104.1, read as the reverse complement.
CAAATGGTATTCAATATATATATATATATATGTATACACAATATTACAAGTGTGCAAATGAAGAAAGTACAAAGCGGATGTGCTGTCTGTAGGAGATCGTGGGTGATTGCTGTCGTTGTCAGATCTGATTGCACAGTTGCATGAGATAAGCGTGAGAAGGCCGCGATGTCAGCTTTTGCTGAAATGAACGTTGGTGAAGATGCGAAAAATGCGTAACACTAACGAAATGCCTTAGGATTTGATTTACAGCGTACCTTCTCTTTTCTTAGGGCACCTTTGGCATTTTGTAAGGCGATATGTGTGTTCAGATCCTGTATTTGCTGCTGCTGTTGCTTGGATTCTACCTCCAACTTTGCCTTTTCTTTTTGAATATCTGCCAGGGCTCCATCGTCGAGCTGCTTCATAGTGTATTGACCTCCTTAGATGCCAAAGAGGTTGAATTGGAGCTCATTCACCAACCAAATCACTTTTTGGGCCGCTAGGGATAATTGCTCCCAAGGGCCAATGTCATGGAGTGTGTGTGTATAATTGGGATATGGCTTGGAGTTGAATAAAAGAAAATCTGAAATTGGGGGAGAAGTTGGAGTGTGAAAAAATACAAGGGGAGGTGATTGCGGTATGATAGAGAATGTAGGTGGGGGTGATTGTGGTATTAGGGATAATGAATGTGGAGGTGACTGAATGTGTGTCGGAGACGTGTGGAGTGAATTAGTTGTGAAGGTGGTGGATGCGGTTTGCATTAATAGTTGTAATACAAAATTGTCTACATTGACTGCAGAGTCAAGTAGGGTGGAAGAATGTACAGGTGAGAGCTTCTGTGGGATAGTGGAATCAAAGCCCGTGTTCAATGTGAATGAAGAAGTGGATGTGGCAATAAATGGTAGGGGTAGTGGTGGAAGGAGAGTTGTGTTAGTAGGTAATGATACCGGAACGACTAAAGTTACCTGAGTAGATAGGACCACACCTACTGAACTAGAACCGGAAGCGCTAGCATCTAAAGAGCTAGCTGTTGTAGCTACCACTTGTCTTCGTTGTTGGGCCTGTTGGAGTAGGGTCTCCTGCTACGTCAGAATTTCCTTTGGGACTTGAGAGCATTTCAAGTTCCCTCTAGATTCAGCATACTCTTTCCCTATATCATTGGATAAGATATCAAGGGAGATGTTGTCGTCTGTGCTCACTGCCTTACCCTTCTACTTCTTTGTTGGTGGTGCACGTGAAATAGGTTCGGCTGCTGACACTTGTGGGGTGGCCCGCTTTCTGGTGCTAGAGTAGATGTCGTCTAACTCTTTGAGGGCCGCGACCGTTCGTTGTCCTAGTTATTTTGTGACCAACATGTGGAGGAGATATCCACATTTGGTGGTGGCTCTTTTAGCTTTTAAGGCCACACATAATTTCTCAACAACCTTTTCTGCCCACTTGTAGTTTTGAGTGGGATCATCCATGGTGAGGGTTAAGGAAAATAGATCACTTGGTGGAATGTGATCCATTTTAACAATATATACCTCGACCATTGTCATGAGAATTTCTACGGCTGCCCGTAGCTTAGGATCCTTGATCAGTTTGATGGCAACGTCATCGTTGGTTTGTGCAATGGTCTTTCCGTCATCCCCATCAAGAACTTCGTGGAGTATTTGGAGTCGTAGCTGGTACCCTTTTCATGAATCGTCTCGCCCAGGTTAGAAAATCCAATGCTTTGTAGATGCTCTGGGGAGATGTCAATTATGGTATAGTTGCCATTCTTGGACGTGATCCGGAAGGAATGAAACTCGTCCGTTAGTTGAATAGGCCGCTCGGACCAAACTCTCGCTCTACTGATCAGTGAAATAAGTCAGATCAAAGCTAAGGTTAGTAAAAATATTAGTGCTTTAGATAAATTCTTGATGCAGATCAAAAATATGTCGTCCGAGTAAGATTTAGGGGCCTTACGACGATGGAAGGAGAGTGAGGTGTCTCTGGAGGCCAAGATAGCAGTAGTTGAATGATTCTAGATAGTTCTGAAAATTTTGAATTTTTTGAAAATTTTAGTATGAACTCAGTTGCAAAGATCTAGAATGAACTCGTGGAGAGGATGGGTGAGGCCTATATATAGGCAGAAAATCGTAATTTCACGAAATAATCGTCCTCAGTGCCCACGATTTTCCAATGAGGTTCGCGAATTTCAAGACAATGTTATGAGGTCCGGCAAATTCTCATAAGTGATTTTTTTGTACAAAATGAGTGAAATTGTTTGACAGTACAAAAATTAGTTTGATCATAATTCATGGATGTGACAGAGAAATCATGCAAGAAATTTTGAGGCTCACCGAATTATCTACGAATTCTATCAGTAAAGATCTGATGCAAAAACTGGTTTTCTTCTATTTCTGGAAAGTTTGACATTGAGCTAGAATTTGCGGAGGTAATGAGTGAATCGTGGGCAATAAAATTGGGTCTGGGTGAATTCTATCTGATATGATTGGGCATCAAAACTTCATTCTAAAGTAAAAATCTTGTGGTTGCATAGAAAAGACTAAAAAAATCGAGTCGATATAGTATTGAAAAAATTTGATTGTAGATATCGAAAAATCTCGGATTTTGTGAATCGATATAGTATCGAAAAACTCTAGAAAACATTGAGTCACGTATTGAAAAAACGCAAGTATAAAAAAAATGACATTGAAAAATGTTAAGTATCGAAGAACTTTGAGGTCTCGAAAAAATCGAAAAAACGTAAAAGCTGAAAAAAAATTCAAAAAACGGAAAACTGAAAAACTGGAAAGAAAAATTCGAAAATTTGAAAAAGCGAAACAGAATTTGAAAAATTCCAAAATCTAAAAAACAAGAAAAACACCTTGAAAAACTCAAAAATCTGAGAAAGTCGAAAAAATATCTGAGAAATCGAAGAATCTTAAATCTGAAAAACTCAAAAAATTTGAAATACGTGAAAAAAACTTGAAAAACTTGAAAAACTCGAAAAATTCTGTAAAAGTAAAATTGAGTATCGAAAAATTATATAGTATGAAAAAAATTACAAGGGATCTAAAAATGGAAAGTATTGAAAAAATTAAAATGTATCGAAAAATCCAAATGTTGCAAAACTCGAAAATGATAAAAAACAATGGATGCAAACGGAAAGTCATTGGGTACAAGTGAGATGGAAGTCGGATTGAACTGGGAAAACATTGTAAATGGAGGGTTGAAAAATAATCACAAGATTAAAATTTTTTATGAAAGTAGAAAGGTCATTGTATAAAAAAAACACTATCGGATAGAATTGAGAAGGTGTCGGAGGCAAATAAAAGTGGTTTGGCGGAAGGAATTGATGACGAATAATGCACTCGAAAAATGCAAAATTATAGCCAAGACTCTGGTGACAAACTGATAAAATTAAATCACGAACGATTCGCGAAACTTTTCGCGACACTCGAATTATTTTTGTTCGAGTTCAATCAATTAGGCTATATAACACAACCAAATGAAACGAGATGAATTCTAAACGAAACGAAGCGAAACTTGCTCTGACATTGATTCATGTTGGAAACATAGATCGCGAAACGAAATGAAACGAAGTGAAATAATTCGTGACAAGATTAATCAAGCTTAGTAACGAGACGAGACAAGACGATACGAGACAAAATGGACGAAACGAAACCTATGTGAGCTCTGTAATGATTTACCCTTCTTGCTAAATATAAGCGAAGCGAAGCACAAAGTGAAAAGATTCGCTAACAGGATCAGTTTGTCAAGAATTTAGATGTGATCGCTAGTCACTGCCGGCTATATCACTCCTACAATCCTTTAGAGAGTAGTCAGACACTGCTGATCTACGTTAACAAATTAATATAGCATTCAACAATATCAAACCAAAGTGTGAAATTAAATGAACAAGCGAATCAAACACATGAATAATAGCAGACAAATTTACATACAAAATCATGCAATCATCTAGAATAATAATGTGCACAATAGTTACAAAATCATCTATTGATTTTTTTTTTTCTGATTCTTCAAGCACTGCATTGGCGTGAGAGAAATACAGTTCTATCACGAATTCAAGTCTCGCTTACTAGCGGACCTTGGATCTATTGATCCTATTACAGAAATTGTCTTGCACGCATGCGAACTGGTATTATGAATAATTCGTCTTCTGACTTCTTGTCTCGCTTACTAGCATTTGACTTACATTATGCATCAATTAAAAAAGTATATAGTTCGCGAACAATTTCGAGTCCCATTCTTGTAATTTACAGATTAGAAAAATTAAACATCTAGAACTAATTCACGAATTACAAGAGTGACAGATTAGCCACGATCTAAAATACTTCTGATGTTGTGGGGCACGACTGATTTCGTGTCGTGTCATCTTTTGTCAAAGGTTCAAAATTGAAAGCTAGCAACGCTTTGGCATTAGAAGCAAAATATTTTACAACTCCCTCTCAAAGCATGATAGCTTGACGACTCCAAGGCTGCTCCTCTGTCTCTCGAATAGACCTTGGTCTAGGGCCTTTGTGAAAATGTCAGCAACCATGTCTTTTGTTCCAATGAAGGTGGTCTGCAGCATCTTCTTTCCAATCAGGTCCCTGATCAAGTGGTACTTGATTGCAATGTGTTTTGTCCTTGAATGAAACTCAGGGTCTTTCGTTAGATGTATTGCAGATGTGTTGTCCATTTGTAAAACCAGAGGTTCGTTGCTTGTTTCGTCCAATTCGTCCAAGAACTGTTTGAGCCAAATTATCTCGTTGGCCATCTTTGCTGCTGTGACATACTCTGCTTTGCAGGATGACTGAGCCACAATGGTCTGCTTCTTGTTGATCAGAGAATCGCCGCTCTTGATGCAATGGTGCATCCTCCTGAGACAGTTTTACAATCGTTCTTGAGGGATGCCCAACTAGCATCACTATAGGAAATCATTTGAAAACCTACATCACAACAATAACACAGACCATAATCCTTTGTTAGTTGAAGATATTGCAAAATTCATTTTGCAATCTTTCAATGTATCGAGCCAGAATTCGTGCAGAATTGGCTCATCCTGAACACAACATACGCAATGTCAGGACGTGTGTTGTCTGCAAGGTACATCAACGATCCTATCAACTTTTTGTAAGGTGTGAGCTGCATCAATTCTCTCTCTACTTCAGTCCTCGAACAATTTTCGTTCGTCAGCACTGTTCCTACAAGGATTGGAGTATTCGCTCCTTTGCAATTCAGCATCCCGAAATCCTTTAGGATTTTCTGGATGTATCTGGACTGATGAAGGTACAACTTACCTCCCTCATAGTCCCTTTCAATTTTTAAGCCAAGGTAACACATGGCCTCTCCTTGATCCACAATCTCGAAATGTTTCGAGATGTCTTTCTTCACTTCAGCAATCAGCTTCTCACTCTTGTAGAGTATTAGAGTGTCGTCCACATACACAACCACAATGATGATCTTCCCATTAGTAATTTTCACATAGACATTGGAATCAGCCATCAGTGGCTTGAATCCCAATGATTTGAGGATTTGATCCTTCTTTTTGTACCATTGTCGAGCTGACTGCTTTAGACCATAGATACTCCTATGCATTCTGCATGCATAATCAGGAAGTGAATTTGAGACATAACCTGGGGGTTGATCCATGTAGACCTCTTCGTCTAACTCACCATGCAAGAAGGCTATCTTCTCGTTCACAATATGGATCCTGAGGTCATAAGCAGCTGCATATGCAAATAACAAACGTAGGGACGAATGTTTAACGACATGAGAGAAGATTTCAGAATAATCAATACCATATCTCTGAGAGAATCCCTTCGCTACCAGTCTTGCCTTGTATTTTAAGACATCTCCATATGGTGCATACTTGAGCTTGTATACCCATTTGCATTTGACAGCCATTCGCTTATTTGGTAATGGCTGCAATGTCCATACCTAATTCTTCCTCATGGATTCCATCTCTTTGTTCATGGCTTGGATCCATTTGTCCTTCTCTGGACATTCGATTGCCTCCTCGAATGTCTGCGATTCGTCACTAAATCCACATAATTCTTCTGGTGTGGAAGCAGAGTTGCTTGACACGTATCTTGCTGGCACTCTTCGTTGTCTTGTCGACCTTCTAGGAGATCCTCCTGGGACAACAATGCCTTTGCCTTTGTCTTCTCTGCTAGGTCCGGAACCATCTTGGTTTACTGGCACTGTAGTAGAAGGCTGCCTTTCGAATCTTTCATCTTCTGATTTGTTACTTGAATGCGAAGTGACTTGAAAATCTTTGTTTTCGTGTTCGTCTTCTGTTCCCTTTGTCGCTGGTGACAGATCATAGTATTGTCTTTCCAGAACTTCGTAACTGACATGATCATTGTTGGCCATTGTCCTGCTCACGAATCTGACATCTCTCACTATCTTCACAGTGTTCGTGTCTGGCATGTAGACTCTGTAGTATGATAAATTGTTGTCATATCCTACCCGAAATCCCTGTTCAGCTTTCTCATCAAGCTTCTTTCGAAGCTTATCAGAGATATGTGCATAAGCTGCACAACCGAAGATTCTGATGTGAGACAAGTTGGGCTTTCTACCCCACCATAATTTGTGTGGTGTCGTGTGAGGGACACCAGACTTCCATGTATTGTTCTAGATGTATGCAGCTGTAGCTACTGCTTAAGCCCACAGTACTCTTGGAGCTTTTGAGTAGGCCATCTAACAGCTTCAATCAGGGTCCTATTCTTCCTTTCTGCAACACCATTGTGCTGTGGTGTGTAATCTGTAGTCCTTCTGTGAATGATACCACGATCATTGCAGAAGTGAGTGAAGTGATTCGAGATGTACTCGCCACCTCGATCTATCCTGATCTGCTTCACCAGTGTTGCTAGTGCATCTCTCTGTCCAATTCACATACTTTGTGAATCTATCAAGTGCTTCTGATTTATTCTGAATAAAATACACTTTGGCGAATTTACTATAATCATCAATGAAGGTTATGTAATATTTGGGCCTCCTATTGAGATTACATTGAAAGGCCCACAGATGTCAGAATGCACTAACTCCAGAATCTTAGTTGTTATGTAGGAGTCTTTGACAAATGGAGTGCGAGACATTTTACCCTTGAGACATGTATCACAGGTGGTCGAATTGTTCGCATTCAAGATGCTGACCTCTGTTATTACTCCATGATGGCTTGCTTGGTAAAGTGCCATTGAGTTCATATGGCATAGTCTCCTGTGCCATAGAGTGTCTGGCGAATCTTCATGAGTCTGAATGCATTTGATCTGTAGGCAGGCGCACCTTCAAGTGATATAGATTACATTTTCTTCTGCCTTGAGTGATCAAGATACTGGTACTGGCATCAATAACGTTGGATGCTTCGTCAGAAAACGTTACACGCATCCCTGCATCAGCTATCCTTGCCATAGAAAGCAAGTCCTGCTGCAGTGTAGGCACGAACAGAACATGTTCGAGTCGTCGTGTCTCGACCATTCGTGTTGAGCCACAGTGAACCAATATCGTTCACTTGATGTTTGAATCCATCTCCAAGAACAATAAATCTTGAAGGATCAGCACTTCAGAAATTTGACATAATTCGTCTTGATGTCACGAAGTGTGAGGTAGCTCTTGAATCTAGGATCACCTCATGTATGTTAGGTATTGATGTTGTACACACATCTGCACAAATGTAGGCAGTCGAACAATTTCTGTTCGATCTCTCTTCGCCCATTTTCGAGCTCTCTGGCTCCTCAACATAGGACGAACTATTACTGTTCTCCTGTCTGTTCTATGCTGATTTGTTCCTTAGGTTTAGGCGACAATCCACGACTGCATGACTTTTCTTGTGACAGTGGATACACTCAATTTTCGTATTGAGCCATCACGTATCAACTGTGTGCCCATCTCGTCTGCATCTCACGCAGGTCTTCTTTTCTCCACCTTGCTGTTTCGACCCCCCTTTGTTCTTCCACTTGCCTTTGTTGGTCCCCTCTGCTTGCTGATCACGATCCTGCCTTTGATTCGACTCCCTCTTAGGCTTGAATTGTTTCTTTGTCTTTTCTTTATTGATGTAGAGGGCTTGGTCAGAAGCATCCTTGTGATCAAGATGCTCTCTCATCTCGACTTCCTCTCAAATCTCAACAATTGCCTTTTTGAGGGTCATTGTAGGATCTTTCGCGAGCATGGTTTTGGTTGTCTGAAAAGATATGGGTAAGGCTCTCAACAGGTAAGTGAGCTGCTTCTCAACTGACATTGCATTTTCTGTTCCAAAATTGTGTAGAGACAGAAATAGATCCTTCATTTTTTTTACAGAAGAAGTGAGGTCTTTTCCATCCCACTGTAGATTTGTCAGCTGATCTTCTAGCATCATTATTTGACTACGTGATTTCGTTTGAAATCTCGTGAGCAGTGTATCCCACATCTCCTTTGCCTTGGAGAGTGTAGCCAGGTCAAACATGAGACTATCCTCGATGGATGATGATAGCAAGGCTACTGCCTTGTCATTTTTCTCCCTCCATTCACGTACCTCTTTGTCTGATGTTGTAGGCATTTCCTCTGTGCCATCCACCCAAGGGAATAGACCTTCACCCTTCAGTATCAGTGAGGTCTTAACTTTCCATGCTAGAAAGTTAGATCTTGAAGAATCCAGAACTGTACATATTTTGGATTGTATGCTGTTGATTGAAGCCATTGCTTCTGAATTCGTGTTCATTTGTTGATGGTTGATTGTTTGAATGCTTAGCCCCTTTGGATTTGATAGCCTTTTGACTATGTCAGACTTTGACAAGGTGGGCTCTGATACCACTGATGATGCATAAATGCACTCGAAAAATGCAAAATTCTAGCCAAGACTCTGGTGACAAAATGGTAGAATTAAATCACGAATGATTCGCGAAACTTTTTGCGACACTCGAATTATTTCTGTTCGAGTTGGATCAATCGGGCTCTATAACACAACCAAACGAAACGAGATGAATTCTAAACGAAAACGAAATGAAACGAAACGAAGCGAAACGAAACGAAGCGAAGCGAAACTTGCTCTAACATTGATTCATGCTGGAAGCACAAAAAATCACGAAACGAAACGAAACGAAGCGAAATAATTTGCGACAAGATCAATCAAGCTCAGTAACGAGACGAGACGAGACGAGACGAGACGAAACAGGACGAAACGAAACCTAAACGAAACCTAGGTGAGCTCTATGATGATATACCCTTCTAGCTAAGTGATCATGAAGCGAAGCACAAAGCGAAAAGATTCGCGAACATGATCAGTTTGTCAGGAATTCAGATGTGATCGCTGGTCACTGCCGGCTGTATCACTCCTACAATCCTTCAGAGAGTAGTCAGACCTAATAAATGCATGAAATTCACTATTGGCCTCTACGTGGCATTTTAGCCTATATACAAGTAAACTCCCGTTATTGGCCCGAGACAAGCCCCCGGGTTGGCTTTTTAACTAAAGCCTACTAAACTGAAACAATACATAACTGTAAACTACAATCATAGTTGAGCTTACTATTTTAACTTATTGCACAAAATCTTATTGGAAGATTCAGCTTGTTAATTTTTGCTTGAGTAATATAGTGTACTAACCTGATGTATTACCACACTGCTTCTTTGGTAGCTTGAGAGACAACGATATACTCTAACTCTATGGATGAGAGAGCAATAGAGGTTTGCTTGCGACTGTTCCAAGCGATAGGACCATTGTTGAGGAGGAATGTAAATCTAGATGTGGATTTACGAGTGTCTACATCTCCCACCCAGCTCGCATCTGTATATCCACTGAGTATGTGGAGTTTGTCATTGTCGTTGTCGATTCTCCCATAGCAGATGCATTGGTCCTTCCGTATCTCAAATATATCTCTTGAATCTGATTAGAGTCTTCCAATGGATAATGCTTGGATTAGCCATGTATTGGTTTAGGGAGCTTATTGCAAAAGTGATATTAGGTTTGGTACAGACCATTGCATACATGAGAATACCTAGAATAGATTGGTATGGGTAATCTCTCATTTGCTCTTTCTCTTGCTTTCTTGGAGGACATTGGCCCCTTGATAAATTTAGGCTTGGATCCATTGATGAGTGATCCAATTTGCAGTTTATTAGATTGTATCTGATGAGTGCATCAAAGAATTATTTGGTGATATAAATCAACCTTTGCTCTTACAATGATTCTTGATAGTTTACGACTAATCTGAAAGTGGCCACATGTTGCAAGAGATTCTTGAACTGATTAATGTGATTTTGTAGTGAATCACCGTTTGCCATTTTGAGGGATAAAATTTTAATCCTGAGGTGCAACTTCGAGGTTATGTCTCTCACATTGTATAAGGTGCTCAAGATATCCTAGACTTCTTTCTATATATGAGCTTTAATACATAGCCGATTTGTGTATCTAATATGTTAAGAATGATCAATGCAAAAGCTTTACCGCCCTTGGAGATGACTATGTCGTCTGCTTTGAGCTTGACCTTGATATTTGAGACAACATCCCAGAACTCCTCAGCCATTAGCATTGTTGTCATCTTAAATTTTCACAAGTGGTAGTTGGATCCATCAAGCTTGTATATGATGAGACCGGCTTTACCTTGAGAATCCATATAGAACCTTTGTCTACTGATGATCTAATCTGTTAATGACTTACGAATGAAAAATGGAGTCTATTTATATTATCAAAACAAGAAAGCTATTATTCTACCAGTTTGGTAGAATCATGTCTGAAAGAAATAAACTCTGCTATTGTGTAGGTTCTAATGAGTGGAAGCTTCAATGCCTTATAGGCTTCTGATACCATGTGCCGAATTCATTTACCCTAGAGCAACACCACATTTAGAACCTTACCTAAATCATTCCTAAGTTAACAAATAAATCTCCATAAAAATTAACTTTGCAAGTATTTGTTCTAAACAATACTTGGTCACATATTTATGTTCACTGATTTAAGTGCACCAAATAAATTCAGTAACCAGGAATACATAGTAGATTATACAAGATTAATCGTGCACATATGAGAGTAATCTCACTATAACCTAGTACATAAACACATATTATTATCTGGCAGATTCTTTCAAAATCCACATATGTTATTCACATAGCTCACAAAGAATCTTGCAACTCAACTACCAAAGAACTCTATTCCTCATGAATAAATAACATATTTGGAAATTTTTAGACGTGAATAATTTCACATACATAGATTTTTCAATTATGAGACTTTTAATAAAAAAATTTCTTCACTCAATCAACCTACACCAGATCCTTAGTATTTCTACCAAGATTAGGTCGACTGATACAAACATCCTTGGCTACAAGATTAAGATTAGAGCTTTATTCGAACTTGATCCAATCCATAACAAAATGGTATTTATTAATACCAATAAGTTAAACTTAAATTTAATCTTTATTACTCTATTCATAGACATGAATAACTTACAGTTCAATTTCCAAACCTCCTCTAACTCTAGATTATTCGCAACAGTCCCTAGAGAGTTTTTCTATTTCACATGGATAGTTCAACCTCTGCACATATTCTAGATTTAAAAAAAGAAGAAGCTATGCAACCGGTTGATCCTTTGAAAGTCTCATTTTGATCACTTCATCTCTTCCTTTTAAAAAAATTCCATACAAGTTCCTCGGGAGACGATGTATAAGACATTAAAGATCATAAAAAAAAATTAATAATAAGCGTCCAACACTGTTACAAACCAAAATTTTTTCCTGATCATAAAATATCTTATTCTGAGTGACAAACATTTTATTTCAATAATCAAATATCAAATAGAGGTAATCATTTGGGCTTAAGAAATTTACATTCCATAAATTCAAACATTTTTATTATTGAATCATAATCAATTAAAAACTTCAATAGAATATGATTTCAAGTTTATTCATATCCATATGGAAGTAGAATTTCATATAATAATTGTGAAAGATTTCAATTAGTTTTATTATGTTGGTCATATTTGTATATTTGGCAATTGAGGTCAATTTTTTATATTAGACTTAGAGTTTGACTTTTCAAAGTTATATTAGTTTAAAAGCATTTGAATAAACACTTTTGGAAAGTGTGGGAAGCTATAGAACTCAAGTTTTAGAGATTCAAGTTTGAATTAGAATCTAGTCCTCATTATTGCTAGATTTTTCATTATGGAGGGAAACCAAAGTTCAAAGTTAGGTTTGGACCTGTTATAAAAGGATGTAACTCATGGGAAGAGAAGACATTCTCTCTATCTTATCTCATTCATGCTTATACATGGTTCTCTTTGGGTTCTACTATTCATTGGTGCACTATATTGGTATTATCTTGCAATTTTATGTGTAGAATGCTTATTTTATGTTTTTTTCGGATCCACACGTGTGAAATACAGTAGGGTATAGTTTTTGTAGGGACAAAAACTTCATCATATCTTATGTTTGATGTTTGATCAAGTTCTTAGTAAGTTTGCATCTCTTTCATTAAGTAGATGTTGATTTTTTCACATTGGCAAGATTGGTAGATTTGATCTATAATCAATCCAAGATCATTCTATGGAATTGGATCTTAATTGATCTCAAATTCTTCACATGATATCAGAGCTTGTGTTGCAAGTTGTGAAAGGATCAAGTACATCTATCAATGATTTGGTGAAGATATCAATGCTAAAGCATGCTAGATTTAGATTTCTATCCAAAAATCGAGTTTCTTACATATGTAGAATGCATCTTTTGTAGATCAAAACTCATTTCAAGTTATAGAACTTGTTGAATTTCGATTTCACACCACAATTATTAATGCCAATTTTGGATGCATTAGATAGGTCTCATTTGAGACTACAAGATTGCATATCAAATTTTAGGCAATTGCATGTAGAATTTGAAATAATCAATTTTTTGTGATTTTGTCAAAACCCTAAGTTTGATTGGATCTCTAGATTGTGAGGTTATTGAATTTCATTTGAGTGTATTTCAATTTTAGGAAGTGTCGAGAGTCAATGACATCTCTACCAACAATCACTTTGTTAGTAGAAGGGATGTAAATCTTGTAGGCTTTATTCACCTCACTATATCCAACAAAAATACCTCTTCTTGAAGATGAATCCTCCTTGGTCCTATCATCAAGAGTAATGTTGACATAGCATGTGCATCCAAAAGTTCTTAGAAAGTTGACACTCGACCTCCTCTTGAATAGCATCTCAAGAGGTGTCCTTCCATCCAAAATAGCACTCGACTACACAACAAAGCTTGATCCCAAAATGGTTTGTCAAAATTAGCACTTAACCTCATAGCTTTAGCAATTTCACATAAAGTCCTATTATTCCTTTCAGCCACTCCATTTTGTCGTGGGGTCCTTGATGTTGTATACTCCCTCTTGATCCCATGCTCATCACAAAAAACCTTGAACTTGGTAGATATGTATTCACCACCATTGTCACTCCTTAAGCAAGTGATCTTTGTGAAAAATTGGTTTTCCCTTGTTTTTTTGAACTTGATAAAGACATACACTTCATCCTTGTTCTTTAGTAGATAGATCCAACAAAATCTACTAAAATCATCAATGAATGTTACATACATTTTAGCTCCATTATTGCTAATTGTAGTAAATCCATGAATATCCGAATGTACAAGTTGAAAAGGCTTTGTAGATTTAGATATAAATCTAATATAAGGTAGTCTATGTGACTTAGACAAAGCACAATACTCACAAACATGTTTGATGTCACTTAAGGAACTTGGAAGACCTATCACAATCTTCTTCCTAGCCATTACTTCCAATGACTTGAAGTTGAGGTGTCCCATCCTTTTATGCCAAACCTCTTGAATAGGTATTTGCTCCCTTGCAACACATCCAACTTGGTTAGCAATAGCACAAGCATCTAGTTTGAACAACTTCCCTTGCCTTTTACCTTTTCCAACCAAGACATCCTTCCTTTTGATCAAACAAGCATCTCCATCAGACTCCACCTTGAGGCCTTTACTTAGCATTTGACTCACACTAAGCAAATTCTTGGTAATAGATGGAATAAACAATACATCCTCCAAATGAACATTCCTATTTGTAGAGAGAGAAATAGTAATTGTGCCAATCCCTTTGATTGCACACTCACCATCATTGGTCGTGTAGATCACAGTACTCTTTGTGAAAAGTCATGTGTGAACTTGCTCCACTATCAATCCACCATGGATTTAGATCTCCATCATTAACAAGCATACATGAAGATATCACAAAAGTATCATCATTTTGCATCTTGAACATCCAAACCATCCTGATCAAGAGTAAGATTATCTTGCTTGTCTCCTTGATCTCTCTTCTTCTTGTAGCAATCAATTGCAAAGTGTCTTTTGATGCCACAATAGAAGCACTTGAGCTTTGATCTATCCTTCTTTTTGCCACTTGTAAAAGCATCCACTTGATCTTGTCCTTTAGACCACTTCTCATTGATCAAGATCTCTTGAAGATCCATCAAACTTGGCAAAGTCTTTTGAATAACAATACTTTGAACAATGTTAGCATGAGCATCCAACAAGCCATTAAGAATTACTTGAATAAGCTCTCTTTCCTTAATGCTTTCATCAATGCAAGCCAACTCATCATTCAATGCTTTCATCCTCAAAACAAAAGTACTTGGACTTTCTTCATTCTTTTGCAAACAAGAAAAGATTTGCCTTTTTAGAGTCAACACTCTAGAAGTAGACTTGGATTCATAAAGCTTCTTCAATGAATTCCAAGTTTTCAAAGATGATGTGCACTTACCAGCTTTTTTGAGAAGCTCATTGGTAACATTCATCTTTACATGTCATACCTCACTTGATCTTGTTGTGTTGCTGGTCTCTCCTCCAAACTTACAACAATATCCAAAACATCATTCATCTCAAGAAGTGACTCCATCCTCACTTTCCACAATGAATAGCTACTTGAGGTAAGCCTATCATTGGCTTCCAACATGACTTTAATTGAGATTGCCATGTAGCAATGAACTGATCTTCTTTTTCAACCTGTTTCAATGCACAAAGCACTCCTTTGAATAACAACAAATGATTTCCAAAGAAAGCACCAAGATTTAAAACCATCTCACAAATTCTCTTCTAGCACTTATACCAAGCAAATCAACACATAGAATCATGGAATCTTGATCAACCTATGATCTATCCTTAATCTAATGACTTTTTCCACTTCCTAAGATTGAAACACACTCAAATGAAGTCCAGCAACCTCACTATCTAGACATCCAATCAAAATTAGGGTTTTAACAAAATCACAAAAAATTGACTATTTCAAATCTACATGCAAATGCTAAAAATTTGATATGCAATATATTAGCCACCACTTAGGCTGATCCAATGATCCAAAAATTGGCCAAATCCAGTATGTGAAATCAAAAATTGGAATTGATCAAGTTTATAGACCTATATATGATTTTGATTTACAAAAGATCCAATCTACAAAAGAAAACAAACTCGATTTTGGATTAGAATCCTCTCTAGCATGCTCTAGACTTGATATCTTCACCAAATCATTAATAGATCTGATTTCCTCCTTCATAACCTGAAACACAAGCTCTGATACCATGTGAAAGTTTTCAGTTCCTTAAGATCCAATCAACTTGAAAGATCTTTGGTTTAAAAAAGAAATACACTACCAATCTCACCAATGTAAAAAAATCAACATTTACACACAAAATGAGATGCAAACACTAATAGAACTTGATCAAACTTGAATGATATGATAAAGTACTATAGCTTTTCGTACAAAACCAGCAAGATACTGTCATTCACACGTGTGAAATCAAAAATAGCAATTATGGATCATTCTACACATAAAATTGCATGCAATCATGAATATAGTGCACAATGGATAGTAGAAAACAAGAGAACCATGTATAAGCATGAAATGAGATAGAGAAGAGAGAAGATCACTCTCTCCACGAGTCACATCCTTTTATAACAGGTCCAAACCCTATTTGGCCACTTGGTTTTCCCTCCAAAATGCTAATGCTACTATTTTTGGGTCTAGATTCAATGTACCCAACTATTCAAATTTTAATATCCTAAAACTCGCCTCCAAACTTTCCCACACTTTCAAAAAGTGTTTATTCAAATGAAATTTAGACTAATGAACTTTGAAAAGTTATTCTCTAAGTCTAAAACAAGTTTTGGCCTCAATATGCCAAATATGAAAATATTAACAAAATGATTAAACTAGTTGAATCTTTCACAATCATGACTTTGTTCGAGAGAAAATACTTGATGGAGCCATTGATATTGTTTCTTGTAAATTTGATAATCAAATGATAGATTTTCTTTTTAAGTCATTAGGTAGATGTAAATTTAAAAAGTTTCGTACTTTATTAGGAATAGAAGAATGTAATTTTATCATTGAGGGAGAGTATTAGAAACCAATGATAAACTTGTTACTATTTATGATTTACTATTGACAACTGTTACCAACTATAAGTAGCTGTAGGCTAGTCTATAGTCAACTACTAGTTCTCTCTCTCTCTCTCTCTTTATATATATATATATATATATATATATATATATATATATATATATATATATAGGGTTCATTGTACTCTCTTTCAATTAGTGTAATATTGTGATGGTGTGTTCTTCCTCTTTCTCTTGGTGATTGCTTATGGTAATTGATTGATAGTGCTCATCAAATTATTGACAAAAAATTGTACAAAATAGAACGATTTCTATCTCTACCTATGGAGAAACTCCATAACACTAAAGGCAACATCTGAGGGTTGCTAGCCTGCGCATGCTGTTGCGATCCTACCCCACCGTAAAAAATCCACTTAATTGGAGGTCAATTCCACTACCAAGGAAAAAAAAACAGAGATGTATTACCAAAAACCTAAAAAAAAACAAAAAAACAACTCCACCTTCTGATCGATGCAAAGCCAAAGCTCTGATACCATTGTAAGAATCGCCAAGTGAAGATCATGTTGCATGCAACAAAAGGACTATTATGGAGCCAAACTATCCAACCAACTGGAAGTCGAGACTCAAACTCCAAACAGCTTTTCCCTGAATACAAAAAAGGAGAGGATTTTGAAAATTGGAAATTGAAACCAGGTTGTGGAGATGGGCGAGTTTCTACATATTATATAGACTCCATAAGCCTAGAAATTTTTTTTATAGGATGTCAATTCTCAACCAATTGCTTTTGATATATTTTACATGCACTAACAACAGTCAATCACCATGCACTAGCTCGGTATGTCCTATTTAGAGCATATGGGCCCTCACAAGGTTATTAATTACATTTTCGGCCTATCCCGAAATGGCGAGGCATAACTATTAAACTTTTACACTGGAGTACCGAATATTCAAGTCCAGGATTAATATATAGGACATGGACATAACAGATTCGTAGAAGTAGCACAAGTAGAAGAAGGTAGTCAAAATTGATGAATTTATAATCAAGCACATAAATCGACTCAGAATTGAAATCAGCAACCTGCTCAGAAAGGTAATAAGATGTTTTGTAAGTACTACAAAAGGACTAATTATGAGATCCAAGACTGCGGGATTTTGAAGTTCGATAACAATAAAAGAAGCAACTTGATCAACAAGCAAATGCAGTGGCTGAAACATCTGAAAGTCCTAAAAATGAAGATGAGCAGAATGCATTTATGGTGAACCATCAAAATGTTTATCAAGATGAAGAATGGTTCCTCGATTTTGGAGCAACCTAGCATATGACAAGCCATCGAGAATGGTTTCAAGATTATTCAACCTACAATACTAAATAGTTTGTTCACCTTGGTGACAATAGTTCACATATGATTGAAGGTGAAGGTACTATTAGGCTACATTTTTAGAATTGTGAATCCAAACTTATTTCAAAAGTGTTGTATGTTTCGAATTTTACATCAAACTTGTTCAATCAGTAAGATTATTGATTTAGGACATAGAGTAGAGTTTGGATTAGACCATTGCAAAATTCTTGATAATACAAATAGAGTTCTTGCACCTGGAATAAAACAAAGATATCTACATAGGCTTACTCATGGGCTATTCAGTGACAAATCATGCTTTGAATAGTTCAGTCTTGATTAATAAAGAGTTAATTTGGCATGATAAACTTGGGCACTTGAATCATACATCTATTATATGTCTAAGCATTCTTTAGTTCTTAATCATTGAAATAGGAATTTCCACCCTCTAATCTGCCAAAGCTGTGTAGTACAAAAGCAGAGTAGAACACCTTTCAAATCAAATCAGTTTCTAGCAATCTTTTAGATATTATTCATTCAAATATATGTGGCCCAATACAAATACCATCTCTATTTGGTGCTAAATTTTTTATTACATTTAATGATTTCTCAAGAAGGACTGTTGCATATTTTATGAAGCACAAATATGAATTCAACCTTTCATTTTTTCAAAATTTTCAAAGAGTATGTTGAGCTACAAACATGGAGAAAGATCAAAACATTAAGTATTGACAAAAGAGGTGAATACACATCCAATGCATCCAAGTTTATCAAAATATTTAAAAGTTTTTGGATGTGCTTCTTATGCTCAAATTCTTAAAGAAACTAGATTCCAATTCTATAAAATCGATTTTATGGGTTATTGTTCTTCTAACAGTATGTATAAGTTGTATGACCCTACTACTTCCAACTTTTTTACTAGTAGAGATGCCACATTTCTTGAAGATCAATTCATTGACTTCAAGGGCAAGAACAAAATTACACAAGATGTTCTTGCTCAAAATGCTATCAAGATCCAATTTTGATTCCTTCAAGCAATCAGCCTATCCAAAGTGATTTAGAAGGTGTTGTAATTCAAGAGCAACCAATCTAGGGTCAAAATTTACAACAACAAGCACTTCCAAGAAGGTCTACCAGAACTCGGATTCTGCCTGTCAGATTTATTGATGAGTATGCTCAGTATCTCTCTCAAAAACCAGTTAATGTTAGTGAAGCACTCAAACATGCTGATTCTGACTTTTGGAAGGAAGCTATGGATAAATCATATAATTCTCTAATAAAGAATAACACATGGACTGTCACTAAGTTGCTTGTAGACAAAAAAATAATTGATTGCAAATGGATTTTTAAAATGAAGTACTAGGTAGATGAGAGCATTGATACAAGGAAGGCTCGACTGGTTGCAAGGGGATTTTTATAAATTCCTAGCATTGATTATTTTGAGACCTTCAGCCCAGTTGTGAAGCACTCCTCAATCAAATTATTACTCTCATTTGTTGCTGTTGCCGGACCTTGCGGTACATTAATTAGATGTACAAACAACATTTCTCAATGGAGTCATTGAAGGGGACATTTATGTGATCCATCCAAAAGCTTACATAATCAATGGCAAGGAGGATCACGTTTTCAAACTCCATAGGACATTATATGGCTTGAAAAAATATTTAAGAGCATGGTCCCAAAGAATTAATTCATTCCTCATTCAACAAGGATTTATACCTAGTTTAGTAGATTGCAATGTATATTTCAAGGCCATTCAAGAATCTTTTATAATCATCTCTCTTTATGTGGATGATACTCTATTGTTCAACAATAGTATCAATCTAATAAAAGATGTCAAGAAAATGCTATCTCAAGAATTTGAAATGACAAATCTTGGAGAATTCGTCTATTATCTTGGAATTCATATCCTAAAAGACAAAAAAAGAAAGCTCCTCTCAGCATTGGTATTGGTAGATGCAATAGTAGTGGAAGTGGTGTTGTGGGAAATAGAGCGAGCTCTTACTCTGATACCACTGTTGGATTGGTTGGATAAATTCAATTTCATAATTGGAATCTTTTTAGTTTCTTGTAGTTAGACTTAGAGATCCTAACTATAGTGTCATGGGTTGTGCAATTATTTGGTGAAAAGGAATGAACTGACAATGTAGAATTAAAGTGAGGACAACAACAACCTTCAACGTATCTGGGATCTACTATGAGCCAGGGTTTATGGAAAATTGTGCTAGGAAATCAATTTTAGTGTCTTTTTTGGAGTTTTAGCATGTGTAGTTCAAAACTAGTGAAGGATCTGAAATTTTCACTAAGTTAATTCACTTTGAAGTTGTTGAAATTCAGTTTGCATGTTGGATCTTTCCATGTATTTGGAATCCAGGCTCTTTTGTGGCCAAATTTGGCTTGTTTTCCATGTTTTTGGCACAAAATGGAGGGTAGAATTCAAAATACAGCAAGATTAGATCAATTAATTGGTTGTAACTCTGTATTTTGGATTTCATGTGGATTTGAAAAACGTTCTTGCCATTAATTTCCAATTGTGCATGGTTAAAAAAACCTAGAAAGGGCTAAAATTCATGATTTTTGCTTGTTTTTCCATGAAATTGGATGGTAGGAAGTTGTTGAATATCAATTGAATCTGGAAAAAGATGAATCATAGTCTTTTGAAGCTTTCCTAGAAGTTAGAGCCAAGAATTCAAGCAATTGGGTTTGTAGGAAGTAAAAAAGTGTCAAAAATTGACCAATTTTGGTGAATTTTGGGGGATGGATTTCTAAATCCATAAGGGGATCATTTTGGATTTTTCCAGCATGATTTGTATTCTTTTTTACCTTTCCAGCAAGCTATAAGACCTATAAATTGATGGGTAGAGGCTTATGTTTCAATTCCATCAAGTTTGTAGCAATTTTGACTTCTAGAAACCAAGAATTCACGGTTCTCAGCCCATACTGCTTCATAGGATTTATATGAAGGCTTCATGGAACTCTTAGAGACCATTTAAGATTGTTTGGATCATCACTTTTAGACTTTGTTGAGTGTTTGCATGTTTTTTGACAAATTGATCTTAAAAACGTGCGCTCTCCTACAGCTTAACTGGCTGTTTTGAACTCGCATGTGTGAGTCCTAGGTGGCAGGCTGACATGGCAAGTGTCTTGTTCACTGAGTCTCCCTCTGTACTGAGCTTTACAGCACCCAATTTGGTGTCCTGTAGCCAAAGATATGAGCATATGAAGTTGTGAAATTTTGTGAGCAAAATTGGTAAAATTTTCAATTGTTCTGAATGCATGCATGACAATTTCCTATTTTGAGGTACTGTGCTTGCATGGAATGTTTGCATGTGGTTTCTCTGAGTGATTCTGACATGCATGAGTTGGTTAGATCTGTTTTGAGTAGTCATATGCATGTACTCTGACGGTTAGATACAAAACTGGATTTTATAGTTGACAATTTCCGTAGAACTGAATTTTTACGTAAAATTTTGTAAAGTAAAAAATCAGTTTAATGTCGCATGTCATGCATGCCTGATGGACATTAATGAAGTAAAATTAAGAATCGAACAGTGAATCGAATTTTCGATTTCGATTGCTTAATAACTAACTGTGATTTTTTATGAATTTTTAGAAAACGTAAAAAAATTTAAAAAAGAATTAAGAGTGCGAAAACTCAAAATTTTTGATTTTTTTTTTCAGTTTCTTGTAATGTCTATGAAATTGACTAATAATAGTGATTTGACCATACTGGAATCAATTTCAGTCAGTTTTTGGTCAACATACTTCACTATGAGTTAATCAAATATTAACTAAATATAGTAATTTCCAAGATAGATATATCGAGATGGTCGAAAAAACTTCAAATCAAGCTGCAAATCCAGGTGCGCCATCTTATATGGTGATTTGTCAACAATTGAGTACAACACTCAATGATATGAATAATCGTAATCAGACGAGAGATCAGCAAATGGAGGTTCTTTTGAATCAAGTCAAGTTGATGTCTTCACCAAATCTCGATTTTCAACCGGAGGTTTATGCGGGCGAGAAGAAAGAAACCTGAGGTCTTCGAGGACTGACTGGCCAAGTGGAGTAGTTACTTCAATCTGCACGGTGTTCCTGATGAGATAAAAATTGAAAGTGTCGTGCTGTTCTTACACGACAAAGCGTCATCTTGGTGGCGAGATTTACTACTGAAGCCAACTACTTGGGATGCGTTTGCGGAAGTTTTTAAGAAAGCTTTCATAGTTGCTGATGACGTGGACTACTACATGAAATTCGTGAACTGCAAGATGAGTACAAATAGTTTAGACTCTTATATCCAGGAATTCATGGACCTATGGAATAGGGTTCCATCATTCGATGCGAAGTTGGCATTATCCAAGTTTGTCTTAGGTTTGCCAGCCGACTATCAGAACGAATGCAGGCGAAATGTGTTTCAAAACTTTGAGGATGCGTTTTTACGTTTAATTGGCACAGTTTTAGATCAAGAAGTAAGTATTTTATTGGACAGTGGTTCAACTCGTAATTTTATTAATTCTTGTTTTGTGCAGAAACTCAGCTTGGAAACTGAAGCCATCAATCATAGATATAAAGTTTATCTAGCTTCAAGAGCATAGTTGGAGACTTGGAACGTAAAAGTCCCGAAGCTCCCAGTTTTGGTGCAAGGACACACATAATTAGATAATTTTCATGTTTTAAACCTAGCTCGTACTGATTTAATCTTAGGTTACGAATGGTTATTCAGTAAATCGTCTTCTCTGTTAATTGATTTTGAGAAGCATGTTCTCACTTTCAAGGAGGGTGATAAGGTAGTTATATTATTTGGTAGTAATTTTGTACGTCCGTTGGATCAGATTTCTACAGTTAATAAAATGGAAGCATTGGATTATTCTGTGTATGAAGTTTTTTCAATTTATGCTATTCCAGTTGTGGATGTTCTTGAAATGAATCTAAATGGTTCTGAATTCTCAGCAATTCTTAACTCAGTAAATTTAGATCATGAACAAGTAGTGAAAGAACAGATCATAAGTGAATTTAGGGATGTTTTTCCATCTGAATTACCTCATGGTTTATCACCATCTATCTAGGTCAGTAGACCACAGGATTTTCCAGAAAGTCAACCTGTTACTAGACAACCTTATAGGTTCTCTTAGAAAGAGGAGACAGAGATTTCAAATCAAATAGAAAACTATCTGAGGATGAGACATATACAACCTAGTAAATCACCATGGGGCGCCCCTGTTCTTCTTAAAGCGAAGAAAGATGGAGGTTTCCGGATGTGTGTGGATTACAAGGGGCTTAATAAAGTGACTATAAAGAATAAATATCCATTACCCAGAATGGATGACCTTGTAGATCGCTTGGGTGGAGCGTAATATTTCACCAAGATAGATCTCAAGATAGGGTACCATCAAATAAGAAATAAGTCAGAAGATGATTAAAAGACAGGATTTCGTTCTAGATTTAGTCATTATGAATTTCTAGTATTGCCATTTGGATTAACGAATGCTCCAGCAAATGATGAACGATTTATTTCGTCCATATTTGGGGAAGTTTGTGGTAGTATTCTTAGACGACATTCTCGTTTACTGGAAATCCTTGGTGGAACACGTAGAACACTTAAAAATCGTCTTGATGAAACTCTGTCAGGAGTTACTCTACGCTAAAGAGTCCAAGTGTGAATTCTTTAAGCAAGAGTTGCTTTATCTCGGTCATAAGATCACAATGAATGGGATCAAGATTGAAGAGGATAAAATCAAGATTGTGATTGAGTGGCCAATTTCGAAAACTGTGAGGCAGGTAAAGTCTTTTTTAGGTTTTACACTTTTCTTCAAAAGATTTATTGAGGATTATGCTAAGTTAGTAGCACCGCTTAATAATCTAACAAAAGGTTTCGTTAATAAAAAGAAAAAGAGGAATCAACCTAGTCCGCCTGTTGTTTGGAACGAGGAATTGAATCAGTGTTTTGAGAAACTTAAAACAATGATTGTTTCAGCTCCCGTGTTACAAATTGCAAATTCAGATTTATCTTAAGTCGTGAGAACGGACGCAAGTGATGTTGCAGTTGGAACAGTTCTATTACGAATGGATAGGCCACTAGCGTTTGAAAGCAAAAAATTCACTAGTCCTCAGTTGCATTATACTACGAAGGAAAATGAATTGTTTGTTGTAATCCATGCACTTTAAACCTGGAGACAATACTTGTATGGTAGTAAGTTTGTAGTGTATACGGATCACCAGCCTCTTAAGTATTTTTGTAATCAACATGATCTTCGGGGGAGAAAAGCTCGATGGGCTGAATTGATGCAAAAATTCGATCATGAAATTCGTTACATAAGAGACAACTCTAATCAACTTGCAGATGCTCTTAGTCGGATCGGTGAACTGAACGAGTTGTTATTCACCCAGATTTCTATGGATCTATATCTTTCGCTGAGAGAAAAATATGAATCAGATTCCCATTTTGGTCACATTTGGAACATTGTTCAGACTAGAAGAAATGTGGACAATGTTGAGTCAGAAACACAGGGGACTCAACTAACTAAGAAAGACAAGAAGATTGTGGAACAGTTCACCATTCGAGATGGATTACTATTTTGGAATGGAAAAGTTTGCATACCTGGTGATGATGAGCTCAAACGGAAGATTTTGTTTGAATGTCATGACATACCCTGTGCAAGACATCTCGGTATACATAGGACTCTGGACTTGGTAAATGCAAGCCCTGTCAACTAGCAAAGGCTGAACGCCATAAGGTTGGTGGTTTGTTGCATCTGTTAGATATCCCAGATAAGAAATGAGAAAGCATGTCTATGGATTTTGTAGTTGGACTTCCAAAGATCCAATGACAAAATGATTCTATTTGGGTTGTAGTGGATTGGTTAACTAAGTTAGTTGCATTCATACTAGTAAAGTCAACTATAAAAGCTTCTGATTTAGCCCAGATCTTTGTTGAAAGATTATTTCGGTTGTATGGTCTGCCAAGTGACATTGTTAGTGATAGAGATCCTAAGTTCACAGGTCACTTTTGGTCAGCAGTATTCCATAAACTGGAAACTTCTTTGAGTTTGAGTTTTTCTGATTATCCTGAATCAGATGGCCAAACAGAAAGGACTAATCAAACTATGGAAGATATATTGAGGACGTATGTTTCTCACAGACAATCTCATTGGGAAGATTATCTCCCACTGGTTGACTTTGCATATAATAGTAGAAAACATTATGCTACAAGTTACAGTCCTTTTATGCTTATGTACGGTTTTCAGCCTAGATCTCCAGTAAATGTTGAGACGAAGTCTGTTAAGATCCAGAAGGTTGCTGATTTTTTGCATGATATGCAAGAAATGTTGCAAGTGGCTAAAGATAGTATCCGGAGTGCTCAAATTAGAGCTAAACACTATACCGATCTTAAGAGATCTCCAAGAGATTTTAAAGTTGATAATTGGGTATATTCCAAAAGATTTTAAGACGTTACGTATAGGGTTGCATTATAAGTTGTCTACCCGTTATTGTGGACCTTTCAGGATTGTACGTAGAATTGGTTCTTTGGCGTATGAACTTGATCTTCAAGGAAAATCGACTGCACACCCATTGTTTCATGTAAGTCGTTTGAAACTAAGTTTATATGATGGTGATACAGTTAGATCGGATGAGGATTTATCCCATTTGAACCTTTGGAACCTGAGAAAGTGCTCAGAACCAGAGATAAACAATTGAGAAATCGTTCTATCTCTGAGTGCTTAATTCGGTGGAAGGGTCGTACTGAGGATGATGATTCGTGGGAGAGAGTTGATAGCATAAAGAAGAATTTTCCGAATTTTAGTTTCCAAGGATAGAAACAGTTTAAGGAGGGAAGAATGTTATGTCCATGACCAGTACATAGGATACATTATACTCCTAGTCTTGGATATACGGTACTCCAGTAAAATAAGCTGTTAGTTATGCCACGTCATACGAGACGTGACCCGAAAGTAACTAATATCCTTGTGAGGCCCAGAACACACTAAATGGAGTTTAGACAAGGTATGAGATAGTGTATGCATGTGTAGAGTTATCAATAGCAATTCTATGAATAGTTGGTCCATGCATAGGACTCTATTCTAGGTGAATCTATGTATAGGGAACATAGGGCTACGCATGGCTATGTGCCCAGGATGCTTTTGGCTCTATATAAGAGGTCCAAACTCGCCCTACTCCTCATTATGGTTCTTGATTCATTGCCAAACTCTCACTCTACATTCATGCTTCTTGTTCCTTGGCTTGGGGGTGAGGCTTCTAGAGATTGATTGGATGCTTCTACTTGGTTGGGTGGTTTTTCCATAGTGTGTTATCCTTTGTGTCTAGGATTTGTAAGCAGGATCTAAGGAGCTTTCCTTTTAGTCGTAGCTTTGAGTTGCTGGTTTGAGAGATTCTGCAACAATAATTTGATCCAAATAGTTTCTTTTGTAGCCTGAGTTGCACCAATATACTCAACTTCTGTTAAAGACAGAGAAATCGATTTCTGCTTTCTGTTGTTCCAAGGGATTGGATTGCTTGCTAAATAAAAGCAATAATCAGGAGTTGATTTTTTGGTATATGGATCTCCATCTCCATCTGAATCGACGTACTCGTAAAGAGTTGATCATGCAAGAATGGTTCCATCATAGCATAGTGCATAGGCTTTAGTACTTTGAATGTACTTTATGACCCTTTTCAGAGCCTTCCAATGTTGTAATATTGGATTTGTCATAAAGTGACTAAGTGTACTAATTGTAAAAGCTAGATATGTTTGGGCACAGACCATTGCGTATATCAGTGGACCCAATCAAGGATTGATAAGTGGACTGTGTAAAATTTAGATCTTTGGGACACATGTCTTTTGAGAGCTTGTAAGCAAGATCCATTGGTGAATTGATGGACTTGCAGTCACCCATGCTGTATTTCTACAACATGTTATGCATATATTTGTGCTGCTTGAGATAAAGCTTATTATTTACTCTATCTCTACTGATACAAATCCGAGTAAATGATGTACTTCATCTAGATCAGTCATGTCAAATTCTTTTGAAAGAATTGACTTAATCTTTGACTATAAGAATTTGTCATTGTTGAATAATAATGCATCATCAACATAAAGTGCAATGATTACTGGTCTAGTATGAAAATGTTGTACATAGACATTGCTGTTAGTAGTGCTTGGTTTGAAACCAATATGCATAAGGTATGAGTTTATTCTATCAAACTAGGCACATGGTTGTTTTAGCCCATACAGAGCTTTATGCAATCGACATACTTTATGCTCTTGGTTACCTCATATCCTTCAAGCTATGAGATATAGATTTCTTCTTGGATATCTCCATGAAAAAATGTTGTCTTGAAATCCATCAAATGGATTTCAAGATTGTTAATAGCAGCATATGCAAATAGAGTTATGAGAAGACTGTAATTTGACTACGAGTTTGAAAGTCTTGTTGTAGTCAATACCTTGAACTTGTTTGTAGCCTTTAGCTACGAATCTTGCCTTCCATTTGGCAATAGACCCATTTGGGTTGAACTTTCTTTTGAAGATCCATTTTGAATTGATGACCTTCTTGTTTGGCTGATGATCTACGATAGATGTTTGCTAAGATTCATATGACTACTAGTGCTTATTCTCTGAATGACAGATTCCAGCCAGCTATCAGCCGATAGGGTCTGCCTGCTTCTAACTTCTATGATTTGCAGTATAATGGTAATGCAATGGTGATGTACCCGCCTTTCAATTAGCACATCTACGACCTGATCTAGAAAGTGTCAAGGCTATAGTCCTTGCACAACAGTCTTGGAACACAAATGGACGGGTAGCTCAGTGGTAGAGCACCCCACCAGAATGGGGGAGGTCCTGGGTTCAACTGACCACACACACCAAGTGTAAAAACTTTTCACATTAGTTATGAGGTTATACTGAGCTGTTGGCAAAATAAATCGTTTTAAAATGATCATTGGATTTTAGAGAAGATGTGGTGGGTATGGTGTCGAAAAGAAGTTCCTCTTGGACTTTGCCGACACTTTCTTGGAGTGCTGATAGCTTCTTATTGTTTTCTTCTTCTAAGATTTGCTGGTTCTTCTTTAGGGCTTCGTGCTTTTGAATCAAGGAGACATACTTCTCCATTTTTACTGCTACTCCCGAAGACGAAACTGGTACATTGATATCCTCTGGCCTTATTGGTTGCTTAACCGTCATCATCGCATCGATTAGTTTCTTATTTTCTTGAGTCAGGAGATCTAACTGGCGCTCAAACTGTTCTTGCACCTCTTGAAGGGACTAGAGATGATTTGAAAATTGATTTTGTTCCTCTAGTCTCTTGGCCCTTTCACTTTGCAATTCTTCCAAAACTGTCAACAACTCCGCGTCTTTTGCAGATCCTGCTTTGTCGTCTTGAGCTCATCTGTCTGTTGTGCAAGCTGGTGCACCAACCAATGCAGATGGTATGAGGTCTCGGTATGCCATTTCAAGATTTCCCTAGCTTTCTCACGCAAACTGTCATAGACTGGAAGAGTTGGAAATTCGCAAGGAAGGTGGTGGTAGGTAGGAAAATAAAACTGAGGGGTCGTGGGGTGAGTTGGAAGTGGAACAATTAGTTGTGTCTTTACATCAGTAGCAATGAATGATGGTAGTGGTAAGTGAAACGGTGATGGAGGCGGTATCAACAATGGTGGTAGTGGTGATACTAGTGTAGCTACCTCTGGAACGATCTCCACCTCCTCTTCCACAAGATCGCCTTCATCGAAGTATTCAAGTGCATCTACATCGATGAAGCTATCTTGCTTCAGAGCAGAGGAGTGTTCTGCTTTCTCTTCGGCCCTTGGACTTTCCTGGACTTCCACTAAAATTTGTGATGCCTGACCTTGATCTTGATCTTTTCTTGTTTCTTGGTCAAGATTGGCTGCAACAGTCTCTTTAGCTTGGTCGTCATGAGTGGGGTTAGCTACAATTGTGTGTTCTGCTTGTGTGGTTGCAGACAGCTCCCTTTTTCCCTCCCCTGAAAGTATTGCTTGTGTCTACTAGGCATGAGGGGGTGAGGTAACAACTGGAATGGATCCCGATGATGATTGAGATCGGGTGCTCATATCTGGTGATTGCATCAGTGTCTTTTGGGTAATTTGGATCTGATACTGAGGTGAGGAGGTAGCCGGTGAGGTTTGGCGTTGTCGAGTACGTCTGGTTTGGAGGCTACCCTCCTCTTCATCCTCGTGGTCGTCGCTACTTGACGGGACATCTTCATACCCTGCATCTGCTTGGTCTGCTTCCTGGGAGTCAACTTGGTAGTCCTTTGTTGTGGGGTATCTGATTCCATCTCTGATTCAGGGGGCGGCTTGCGGGCGGTCATCTTATTCCTGGACTTCTTAGGTGGTGGTGTGGTCTCAGTAGGTGGTGATGACCTATCATGTCTTCTCTTGATGCGACGTTCATGAAACATGGCAACCTGTTGAGAAAGGGAGGCGGAAGCTTGTGATGAAATATAGCCTCGGCTAGCAGCAACATCCCTTGGAGCTAAGACAAGCTTCAAGTCAATAGTGGATTGACTACGAGCTAAGTCAAAAAAGACATACCCCAAGGAGGTGACTGGAGCTCTCTTCTACAATGCAACAATAAGTTGTCGAGAGATGAATATGGCCCAATTGTACATATTTTGGCGGCCTTTGTAGGATTCTCCCAACATGGCAAATATCTAGAGGGGGATCCTCAGCAGATGTGCCTTTCTGATATAGGTGTACCAGGTGAGATAAGCACACGCAGCTACCAGCTCCTTGCACTTGATGGCCTCGAAGAGAATGCCATCCTTGTTCTTCCATGTGTCCAGAGTGGTATCAAGGAACCTGGCATAAGGTGGCTGCAACAGGTTGGTCAACTTGACTGGTTTCTCCTTGTGGCCACTAGGGAAGCCAAAGGTGGTGAGATTGCTGCCAGCCAAGTAGATAATCGACTGAAAATTTTGAAGATCAATGCAAAATGTAAGTTGCTTCTGATCAAAATTTTTCGTATGCCTAGTACATCAGATATAGGCTTTGGTGGCCCGTCCATGGTGAATTTGAAATTCAAGTGTCTTAAACATCTGTTCAGCCTGTGTATACCACTGATTCATGATGTCATCTTCATACAGAACGAGTTTGAGTGTCTTAGGCATATCAAAAATATCTTCACTGTGGTCTGAATCCGAATAGGCCATTTTTTGAAATTTTTTAATTTTTTTTGGAAGTTCTCTAGAGTGTTGGCGGATGGGATCTGGCAGCTATAGTGGCAGATGGAATGGCAGATGCAATCTGTCGGATGCAAAAATGAAAGTGGATAGCGGATGCAAACTGGATGGCGGATGCAATCGGGATGGCGATTGAAAGAACTGGCGGATGCAAAAAGACAAACTGTAAAGTGGAATGACAAGTCGTAGAGGCAAAACTTTGGAAATGAAAAGACAAAGAGTTTATAAAACAAGCACAAAGTTAAAGTTTTGTTCCGTTTGTTTGTTTTTATTTTAATGTTTGTGAATTGAAAAGATGTGTTAGGGGTTTTGAAAGCGGAGAGGAATGTGTATGGAGAACGACATAGAATGAATCAAACGAAAGAGGACGTGATAGCGGTCAGGATGCAAGCAATAGTGGCTGAATCAGATCAGAAAACAAGAAGATCATCTGAAATTTGCTAAGCAGACATGAACTCATTCGAAAATTGTGTGAAGTAAGAATGAACTTGGCGGCTAAGGTATTTATACCAATTTTTTTTTTTAGGCTTGGCGTTGGATGCAAATATCATCGGATGCACATGGGCTCGGCGGACGCAAATCAGACCGGCGGTTGGCGGATGCAAACGTGTCGGATGCAAATGAGACTGGCAATTGGCGGATGCAAATGTGTCGGATGGAGTTTTGTCAGATGCATTTTGTCGGATGAAATCCTGGCAGATGCAATCATGTCAGATGCAATCATGTCGGATGCAATATCGTCGGATGCATTTTGTCGGATGGAATCCTGGTGGATGCAATTTCGTCGGATGCAATCATGTCGGATGCAAAAAAAAAAAAATTTGTTAGATAGGACTTACCGAAAAAATATCCTCATAGTACCTCCGTAGTCGGCTACCATTGAGTAATGTGTCAAGGGGTATGCCTTCTAGGGTCTCTAATTGAAGTGCACCATTGGTGAAAATTTTCTTGACAACATAGGGGCCTTGGCTACGGAATTTCAATTTCCCAGGATGGACCTTGGAAGATGTATAAAGTAAAACTTGATCACCATCATGGATATCCTTAGTCCTGACATGACGATCATGCCAAGCCTTTTGTCGTCGTTTATGAACTAACTGTGCATGATAAGAGATAAGACGTGTTTCACACAGTTTCGTCAATGTAAAGAGTCGATTCTAAACTTGGTGTTGATAAGTACTATCGTCACACAAGTCAGTGGCATATGCTAAAGTGACGGGTAGAGAAGGAATTAAAAACTCTATTGGCATAACAGCCTCTTGGCCATAGACCAACTCAAATGGTGTTTTCCAACTCGTGGCTCGCTTTGGCGCTGTTCGATATGCCCAAATAGCAGAAAATAATTTTGTTTCCCAGTCAAATCGACTTGTTTCTACTATCTTGGTCAAGACTTTACAAATCGTTTTATTCGTAGATTCAGCTAATCCATTACATCTAGGATAGTACGGGGTGCTCTTTCGATGTATAACGAAGTAATGAGTAAGTAAACTGTTGATTACTTCATTAAGAAAGTCATAACCTCGATCACTAACAAGCTCAATTGGACAACCAAATCTAGTGATAATATTTTCATAGAGGAAGCGTGCTAGAGATTTGCATCTGCTTTGCGCGTTGCTCTAGCCTCTATCCACTTGGTTGCATAATCAATGGCAATCAAGATATATCGTGATTGGGTGCCATGTGCTACTGGACTAATAGGTCCAACAAAATTGATATCCCATTTGTGGAATTATTTGAAGTTCTTCAATAATAATGAAATAAGTGTGGCCCATTCAAAGTTTCATCAACACGGTGAAACAATGATCATGGCAATTAAGGTACTTTCTTATTTTCTTGGAGGACATAATTTTTCAAGAGTGCATGGAATAATGTTTGTTGAGAAAACTAGTGCACTTAAAATTTTAAGATACGAACTAGTGAATTCCATGCTTAGATCATCACATTTCACATTCTATGTTGCCTATGTTGATCTGAGTAAAAATGTCAGAACTATGAGCTCCTGAATCCATATGAAAGAAGGAAGTTATTGCATGATTCCAAATTGCAACTTTCTATATCAAAATCGAAAATGGAGTAAATTTTGGAAATTCCAGAAACTTTGTATTTCTTTAAATTTCAATATACAAGAATATCTCTTTATGTCTATTGCCTGTTGGCATGTATAAATTTGCATGCTTTTTGAAATTTTGCATAATTCGTCAATTTTGTATTATGATGGATTTGCACTCTTCTGTAAAACCATTGGATAAGTTGCAGAATATAGCTGTTCTTTGTGCTCGTTCCACCATGTTGTGTTCTTTTATTAATAGTGAGTGCAAAAAATCAAAAAGTTCAAACAACATCAATACAATTAAGCTAGAACTTACTTAATTGCATGGATTTTTCTTCTTTGGATGAATGATCACAAATATCCCTTATTATCAATCTCTTTTTCTTGTTACTTTTTGTCTTTTTTTTTAAGCAAATCCACGTCTTTAACCAAAGAGAAATACAAGATATGCATGGATTGGATCTTGAATGATCTGAAATCCTTCACAACTATTACCTTTATCTAAGCACCTACCCTTATTCCTAAGGCCGCTTATGTGCACCTCTAAACATAATTGGTACAAATGTAATGCACCTCTTAAAGTGATTGGTCTTGTGATCCACACCTCTAAACGTGATTAGGCCAAATGGATGCATTTCAATCCTAACATTACGTGACACTATCTCACTAGAACTCGAGTTTGAGGCCTTTGACTATTCAAACTCAACATAAATGAACTAAAATGATCCACACGTGGTAACATGCTCCACACATGTGAGATTTACATATTGACATGAAATCGCAAAAACTATTAACCTAAATTTTGCATATTCTTCACACACAAGTGCTTATACCATCTTTATTGGAGTTACTCATGGAGCTAAAGTGCATAAAGGATGAAGATCTTTCTATTGTCAAATGTGATAACATCTTAGCACAAGCTCTTGCAAAGAATCCGATTTTCCATGCAAGAATCTAGCACATCGAGATGGCAAACCATTTTGTAAGGGATAAAGTCATTGGAAGAGATATCATCTTGGAGCATATCAAATCATCATGATGTGTTGCGGATCTTCTCACAAAACCATTGCTCAAGAATGCTTCTGTCAAATTTAGATCTAATCTTGGCTTGATTTCAAGATCTATGTTAAAATAGATAGATATCTTTTAAGGAGTGTGAAAAATGTAAAAGTTATCTATCTTGATTTTTGGGGGTGCTATCCAAATCCACTCCATGTACACTTGTAAACATGTGATTTGGCCAAAATAAAATTTTGATTAGCTCGAGCTAGTGTAGGTTGTTGACACTTGGCTTGATGGTAGAGGGCAAGGACAAAGCACCTCATGATGTTATTTTGCCATGTGGACCAATAAGAGCAAGAGGTGTACCAAAATGGTCCAATCATTGTAAGAGGTGATCTAAGAGTGGTCCAATCTTTGTAGATTTTGGAGAGGTCCAATCATTGAGCTTCATTGCCATCCATCTTGGATCTCGAACCACTCTATGAGAGTGAGAGAGCTCACTTTGACACATAGTTTTTTGGATGAGAGTTTGGGAGAGAGCTCGACCACTTAGAGTTTTTTTCTCCATTCTCTCTCTACTCGAGAGCATTCACTTGTATTCTCTCTCTACCTAAGAGCAGGCCAATTTTATACTTAGTTTTTTTTCATCAAAAGTTGTCTTACTATGTGAATGATGGTTGAGGTACAAGAAAAAGAAGTACAATACTTGAGGCTGTTGGAAAGAGGTATGTGAAAGATAGGTCGAATAAGATTCGAATAAAAAGAATTCGAACGACAAGAAAGCAAACTTATCGTGCGCAGCGGAATAGACTATCTTCCTCTTTCTTCATGCATGACTACGCCTATCAATTTCGAACAAAACAATAGTTATAGAAATCATCAGTATTACAGTGATTACATAGCCAAACAATAATGAATTGAATTATTAGACAAATAATTAGTTGCAAAGAACTACAAAAATTCATACATTCTGAGACGAACCTGAACGCAATAAAAGATAGTATTGATTCTGTATGAAAACGAAACAAAAGTAAATGAGTACAATAAGTTGCAGATCGAAGCCGCATACTCTAAGCTATCTCTGAGCAGCTAAAAATGAATGTCTGAATTAAGTGCAATGCTGATAAGCAGTAAGCGCAATAGCAATCTCTAAACAACTCTAAGAAGTGAGCTAGAATGCTCAGGAGTGTTCAAGCTCGCAGGCTTGAGAGAGAGAGAGAGCTAACTATTCAATACTTGCTGATCTATTGAATAAAAACCTAAAGCTATAGGAATATGAACAACTATTTATACTAAGCAATTAGGTCATCAAAAGCGTCATCCAGTTGGTTGTGATGTTTTGGCATCCATCCAGTTAGGACTTCTCAGAAATTACTTGCTTACGGATTAATGCAAGTCGGTGGCTTTGGTCATAAACAGTTTGCTGTTTGCAGATTTAAACGTAAACTGTAACTTTGCAGAAATGAACGTAAACTGTCACAGGCGAAAAATGCGAAGGTCTTCGCCAAAGTCATTTCCTTAACTTTTAAGACATCTGGCATTTTGCGAAAAAGCTAAAGTGAGAGAAAATCCCGAAAGATGACAATTTAAAAAATGCTGACACTATGAGCCATTTTCGAGTAGTTATGCAAACTGTGTAAAAACACAAAGAAATCTGCAAGTTTGGATAAAAAGTTGGACGAAGATTAAAATGTCGATTAGTCGATTAGTAGGAGAATTATCCAACAGAGGCACGACAAGGAAGGTACACGAGTAAAGACATAAGAGAGGGAGGGGGGGGGGGGGGGGGTTGCAAGTATCAGCATGGGGTATGAGGTGAAGATTACAATGAATAATAGTGTGTGAAGGCGAGTAAATTGCAGGAGGGAAAATAATTACCCACCCATGTTCAAAAACATATGTTATCTTGCATGTTAGCCAACAATGGAAAAGTTTCCTAGTTCATTGTTAGAAAGTGTGCCTCTATTCCATTGCTCTTGAGCCTTATCCTAATTTGCTTTCAATGCTCCTATTTGGTAGACAATTCAAGCTCAAAGGTCCTTTCTTGTTGAAAAAACTTGGCTAATTTATTCATCAAGCTCAAAGGAACTCTCAATTGAGACAAGCCCCTCCACTAACCTATGATAGAAGAATTATGGGCCTCTAAGATGAAGCTTGAACTCAACTTGAAATCTCTACAAGCTAAAAGCTAGAGTTGTTACTTCTCTTGCTAGGAAAGGACTTTTAAAACTTCAACCAAATTTATGAGATTAATTTATGGGTTTGGTCAACATGTACATACCAATGTGGAGCTAGCAACCTTTGAAAAGAATTTTTTGGACAAAGTGAACACCACATTGGTTGACTGCATGACTATTCTTGAAGATGAATGTCCTATTCATTTTTAGACCTTTAGCATGAAACCTCCCTCGCTTGGATTGAATTGCATCGACGTATGTCTATCCAATTTCCTACCTTGACTCTTTTAGCAAAGTAGTTAGCTTTGTTGGAAAATTTCCATGTAAGTGATGAAGACTCCTTTTGTTGTTGGAATATGTGCATATTAGCTTTGCTTTGGATACCCTGGATTGCCAAAAACCAAAAGATATTTATATGGTACCCGATTGCCAATGGATGCCTGCATTATGCAACTACATCATGTAGAGTTTTTGTCAAATCCATGGTTAATTAATCTATTAAGTACATTCCATATGCCATATATCTTGGAATAGCCACTATATATATAGGGAACTAGAGCTAGAGAGCTACATCATAAGCCTCCTTGAGTGGTGTGTTGGAAATGTCTTTTTAGTCAACAATCCTGAGGAGTTTAATAGGTGGGGCCTCTTGTATGAAGGGAGAGGAAATCAGGTTGCCTCCATGGATGATCAATCTTTTTTTGATAGATGTACTTGTCGTATACAATACATTGTTTGAGTTAAACTTTGTCAAAAAAAAAAAAACACAGTATTATTCAAGCCCATGTGGATGCAGGGATGGTTGTAATGAATGTCAATGGGTGTGAGGATGAGGGTTTGCTTAGGATGTTGGTTGAGCATGACCTTGAATGTTGCTTGTTCAATTGCAATATTCTACAATGTCTTTTTAGTCAACAATCCTACAGGAGTTCATTATTATGTTGGGCATTTTAAATTAAGGGAGAGGATCCCTCCGTGGATGATCACTCTTTTCTTTACATACAATGAATACAATTGTAGAGTTAAGCTTTGTTGCAAAAGAAAAACATTGTTATTCAAACCGCCCATGTGGATGAGTGGGATGATTGTAATGAATGTCAATGGTTATAAGGATGAGGGTTTGCTTAGGAGGTTAAGCATGACCTTAGATGGTGCTTGTTAAGTTGCAATATGATTTCTACAATGTGGCTCATACTACATAATTATGGGTTGCAATGTGGGGCTAGATGATACAATGGTATGGAGCCAAAAGTTGTTGCCTTCTCTCCATGAGGTCACACGTTCAACTCCAATTGCCATATAAATGAGGGCATACAAGAAAAAGTAGATTGTTGTTTTAGTTCATTCCCATTCCCCACACAAGAAAAAGTAGATTGTTGTTTTAGTTCATTCCCATTCCCCACTACCAAGGTCAAATCACCCATATTCACATCTATCTACTATATCAACTAAACCTTTCAAAAGATTTCCACAAAAATAGAGGCACATGGCTTCTGCTAAGGTGGGGTCTCTAGTTGACAAGTCAATAGGAGAGGTCCATAACTTCCCTACACATGTATACATATTGACTCTTTATATATGAATAAACATATAGATTTTTAAATTAGATAACTAAATAAATATACAAGTTTGTGGGCTTGAGAGACTATTGACTCAATCAATGTTGGTTGTAAACCAAGTATATTTGCAAATGTTGATGGGTAGAATGTAGATAAAAGACATTACCTTCACTTTTCCATAAAAAAAATATGCATGGGTTACTTTGAAGGCCCCTTGTCAACTTAGCATGTCATATTGAAAAGCGATGTTGTCTTTACGGAATCCTATGAACATTTACAAACAAGATAGAAAGAAAGTTTATGCTATGTCAACATCCTTCCTTGTTTGTCTGGCATTAATATTTAAGCTATTCTCTACCAACGAGTGCTCTTACAACAACCATAATTAAATTGTGCTCTTGACTAGAATTCTTCCAAGTGTTTTTGTATGCAACTCTATTTTTATGACCTTGGACTAAATGTATTTCATAACCCTAGTCTAAATGACAATATATTTTAATTAGGAAAATAGTCCATCTTTGACCTCATTCTTTTTGCAAAAGCCATCATTGAAAGTCATTATTTGGATCAACGACAATTGATTATAGGAAAGGCGAATGTCCTAACAAAAATCTCATATGAACTTGATTTATTTCAATTCACATTTTGAAGATAGAGTCCACTTGATGTTTATGTTTGATGACCATTGATTTGCTAGTGAATGTTACTAGCTATTTTGTCGGAAGACTACAAATATGGACTTTAGGAATTCATATAGAGAATGAATACTCTGTTATTGTGTTCTAAATGATTAAGTAGGTGATATAGATATGACTACCTATTAGTTTTGTGATTGCATAAAACTTTTTGCAAATTCATGCTAACGGTACTATCATATAATTGATATACCTTGCTATGCAAAACGATTTGAGGCATTGTAGACAACCATAGTAATTCTGACAGCTAGTTATTTTGATTCAATCAATTAGCAATGTGGAATAAGGAATATACATAATGAGATAGAATAAAGAAACATGATGAATCATATGTGAAATAATGAGGAAATAAGAGAAAGCTAGTAAGCGACATTCATGCATTAAGATGTTTGGAATGATCCTTGAAAGGTAATTCATTCAATAATGAATTACACTAATTGAAAGCATTCAAGTGTTGTGTGGAGTTCTCAGATCATTTATGAGATTGATAATAAAGTATTGAAACGACCAAAACTATTGCACAGACATTCGACACTATTTGTTATGTCTCTAATTGTTCGATGAATATGATTACATGTATTTTATACATCATCCTCATACTCATCTTCTCATTCTCATTACATAATTTCATACTTTTTCTCTGATTCTATATATGTATAGATAGAGCATCATTTGTTTGACAAGTACTTGGAGATTATGATTGTTGCCAAGACAAACACTTGATACTAAAGGTAGTAATCTGGCATATCAAGCATTGACTTTGATTTGTTGTACTTTGTACAAGCAACAATAGATATTTGACATAGATGTTAGGATTGTCATTAAACGTGGGAATGGCGGAAGCTCGAAGCTTTGAGCGTAGGCGTGTTGGAACGGAAACACAACAGTTAGCAACAGAAATATTCAAGAAGAATGATTCATACAAATTGTGCAAATGAACAATACATTAGTGAGAGAACAATTGCACTCTGATTAATATCAATAGTGAGTACAATGGCTTGAAGTAATAACTTCAGCTTGCTGAGCGTGATAAAGCTGGCTATAGGTAACACTGATTGAAAGAGAACTT
Organism: Diphasiastrum complanatum; assembly: GCA_029204225.1. Classification (NCBI taxonomy): domain Eukaryota; kingdom Viridiplantae; phylum Streptophyta; class Lycopodiopsida; order Lycopodiales; family Lycopodiaceae; genus Diphasiastrum; species Diphasiastrum complanatum. Next base: position 48,670,445 of record CM055104.1, on the reverse strand, counting down.
ACATACATAGTTTGATTCAGCTAGTATATATATTTACAAGTGTTGAGAGACAAATATCTTATAAGCCTTGAATGCCTTTTACTCCAGTTTTGTATATGTACAAAAGTTGGCCGCCCTTGGAATATTTGGTTGTCCAGCTGTTTTTAGGGTTGATGATAAGTTGGTGACGTCGGTCTGCCAATGTAGCAAAAACCCGAAAAATCCGAAGGTGCCCTTAGACTGAAGGTATATAAATCCCGAAGGTGCCCTTAGACTGAAGATATGTAAATCCCGAAAGTGCCTCTAGAGCAAAAGCAGGGAAAATGCGAAAAAGAGGAAGGTGCCTTAAAATGGTTTCCAAGACATTTTGGCCACTGTGTCGCATTTTTCGTGAAGGTGCGAAAAAAGGCGAAAAATACAAAGGTGTCTTAAAATGGTTTCCAAGGCATTCTAGCCACTGTGTCGCATCTTTTGTGAAGGTGCCTTAAAAATGTTTAAGAGACAAAAAATCTCAAAGGAGAAAAATATGAAGGTCTGAAACATGTAGTCGGCCTTCGGTTTCTTTTTTCAGGATGCTCATTATTTGAATGATTTGTTTAAGATCGAGCATATGAAATCTAACAAGGATCGTATCTGAGTTTCATTGTTAGTGCGTTGTGAGATTTTCTCATGTATTTATGCAGTTTGCCTTTTGTTAAAAATTCCCATTCATTTTTGTAGACGGTCCTTCAAAGTCTATTCGAATAAGACTTGAACTTTTAAAATGTCGAACCTTGTTCGTTAGACTTTTTGAAGGCTCGAGCTTTGTCAATTGACATTCGGTTGACCTTTGATGGTTCGAACATTCATCAGTGATCTTTCAAAGTTTTCATTTAAGCTCAAATTATGTTTGAGATCTAGACTAGGCACACTATATGCGAAGGTCAAAATCCAATAGGATTAGGATACCTACAATGAAATAATAAATTTTTTTGAACTTGTTTATGATACGAACACCAACATTTTTAGTATATACCTAACATCTTATAAAAAATAATCAAAACATTGATACACCAAGTACTATTGTCAATTTGGATATGCAGATAAAGAATTAAATGCGACTACATAGAGAGCATCCATCAACGAAAGTGAGTACATTCAAGCACTACATAGTAGCACTGAAAATCAACAAATTTCAAAATAGATATCTCACAAATCATTTCCAATCTTCAAATTAGCTAATTGTACAATGCTAACTATGATCTAAAATACATTCTAGATCCATATGCAACAACAAACTATTGCATGTCATACATCACGAACACTTTAGACGATGCTATGTCAAAATCAGTTTATCAACAATGATAAATTAAAATTTTTTAGAAGCACAAGAGATGAATTTAATTATGCACAATTAGTTGCATTCCTGTTTTTTTCACTTCCACTCAAACTTTTATTCATCAACAAAAGTCTAGAAAATGAACAAACATTTCTTCTAAAGAAACAAGAATTTAATGCAAATCAAAGATTGATTACTACATTTTCAAGAAGAAGTTGCTACCATCATTTGGGTCTTGTTGAATATGTCACAAATTAAATAGACAAGGGAAACCAAGTATAATAGATTAAGTATTACTATATTTTCAAGAAGAACTTGCTACCATCATTTGGGTCTTGTTGATATTTTGGTTTGTCAATTACAATATTTGCAAAGACCCAAAAAACTAACAAAGGAAACATTTTCTTTTGCATCTATCATTTATTTGAATTTGAACAAAATATGAAATCAAACTAAGAATCTTGGCATGATGCTGATTATTCGACGCATACAAACTACATTATACAATACAACAAAATTCAATTATGACTACAAAACAACCAAAACATCGACATTGATTGCATGATGACAATAACATCATCATCACATTACAATGTGGAGCACTATGACTTGGCGTTGGATTTTCGTCGAAGAAGTATCGTCACAAGCTCACAATAACAACAATACTGAACATAACTTCACACACACACTATAACAAATACGAAAGATTGTGAATTCTAAACAATGCACAAAAATTAATTCATGAAGAGAGTCAATCCAAAGAAATTGAGTTACGTGCTTCAAATCTAAACATCAATGAAGAAGGTTATTTTTAGATAAAACCAACCATAACGATAGAACATTATTTGGACACAATTATCTCACTAAAAAATAGGAGCCAAAACAAGATATATAAACAAACATATTCACAATCATGAATTCAACACGATGTGGACACTTTTATAACGACTTATCGAAGAACTACAAATTGGAGACAATAACGTGAACATTCGCATCAGGAAGCAATTTCTAAATAAACTTGTAGCATCATGAACAATTTAACGTGCACAAGAATCAACTATCCAAAAAGTTATCAAGGCACATGATACTATTCTTTCAAAAATCAATAACACTAAAGATATGTACCTCATACAACCAATTACAACTAGAAAACTTGGTCATGTACCAAAAAATAAAACAAGAAATGCAATGATCACATGACACAACTACTCGTAAAATTGCTATAACCAACATCAACCAAGATATAAGCACACTGCATTACGAGCTCAGTTTGCAGGAGCGGTTGCTTCAAAGCTTCCTACATTACCTATTACTAGATCTATTTTAGTTAGTGATTTACATCAGGCAGTTGGTTTTGAGTAATTACCTTACTATTTTAAGTTTTACTTAGCTATTGGGTAGCTTAATTCAATTTTGTCGTTCTACGATATTATTTTAAATACTTTAATCTTTTTGTATGATCATGGGTTTTCCCATCACTTTAATAAAAGTAGGGATATTATTATCACAAGATGGTAGTGTTCTACCATCTTGTCTTAGATCCCTAGATCCAACCTCCTAACGAACATATATATACTTTGCTTACAAGAAACACGCCAAAGAGATCACACACTAATGCTTTCAAAACACTTCATTAAATCAATTTATCAATAAAAAATTAATAGTATACCCAATTTTTTTTTTTCCCGTAGTAAGGTGACACACAATCTCGGGGGTTTCTATTACGATTGCCCTACCTTCTACAAGGACAAAAACAAACCCTTGCAGTTTACATTGGGCAAAAGGGGGCTAAGGTCTTCAGGATACGAAGGGTTTAAAGGCTGCACCTTATCCTTTGGGATGAGACCAGTTTCTTCCCTTGGTCAAACCCGTTGCTTTGCTGCTCTCGAGACTCTCTCAAGAGTTATGAGCTAGTAGTCTTATCGATACTACGACAAAGATCAGATCCATAATGACATGATAGAATCAAACCCATATGTCATAAATGAAGCAAGATCATGAATTTGCATCTCTATTACAAAACCTCTGAATAGGGAGGATTGGCATGATCAGGATAAGAACTTACAAGCTTCAAAGGTTCAAAATTCTGGTGCCTAGATCAGTTGTCTGCATAGATCCAGATTAGTAGCTACCAGAACTAAAGGAACGAAGGAGGTCTTGGTATGGAGCTTTTGATTTTGAGGATCTTAAGTCCTGGAGCTCCATTTCTGCAACATATTTCGTCAGGAAGCTGGTGCTCTGAATAAAGACAAGAGTTTCATCTCTTGTAGCTAGAGTTGGGCAAAATATTCTTGCAACCCGCACGATAGAACTCGGTGTGTTCAGTATCAAATCTTCATAACAGATTGGAAAACTATAGAAATTTGATGGTGCCTTATCGTTTTGATTTCAAGGATCTTAAGTCCTGGAGCTCCCTTTATGCAACATATTTCGTCAGGAAGCTGGTGCTTCGAATACAGGAAAGAGTTCACTCCTCGTAGCTGGGGCTGGGCAGTATATTCTTGCAACCCACATGATAGAACTTGATGTTTTCAGTATCAAATCTTCAGAACCGATTGATAAACGAAAGAAATTTGTTGGTGCCATATCGTTTTGCCCGTTGTAAATTAAGCTATAAATTAATTGGAAAGGAGCAGTTCCGGATATTGTAAAATATGAAAATAATACTTTTAGCTGGAAGTTCCGCGGAGAAAGAATCTGGTGTGGCGAAGCCAGAAGCAGCTGGGGATGGAAAGCAGCTTCTCCTATCTTTGGTAAGCTGTATCAACTCATGTTTTTCTTATAATTTGATTTTGTTGAGGCATATATCTATTCTGCCTTGTGTGTAGTGCAGTTGCTGACAAATGGCATTGGATTCCGAATGCACAGCTGTGGAATTGTTCGAAAGACTTGGTACTTTGGGTCTGCAACGAAACCTGATAACATACTTTGTGAAGAAGATGTACTTGAGTGTTCCAAAGTCGGCAAGTATGGTGTCGAATTTCGTTGGTGCTTTATATTTGACTCCATTCATTGGGGGATTCGTTGCTGATGCTTATACTGGGCGATTTTGGGCCATCATCCTCTTCGCATCTATTCAACTTATTGTAATTATAATCTGTCAAAAAAGCTGACTGCAATATTGGAAACGAACATTCTCGCATTTTGTTTTCAGTTTTATTTCCTTATCTTTAACTAAATTGACAGGTTTTTGTGCTCGTTATGGGTTCTGATGATGCAGGGTATGGGTCTTTTGACATTGTCTTCTGCATTGCCATCGCTTAGGCCACCAGAATGCTTTTCTTTACAGGGAAATGAGTGCCGAGCAGCGCATGGCTCCGAAGTGGCCGTGCTGTTTATGGGACTCTACCTCATCGCTTTGGGAAATGGTGGCATTTGAATGAATGTATCAGCATTGGGTGCTGATCAGTTTGACGAAAATGATCCTAAAGAGAAGCAGCAAATGTCGCATTTCTTCAATTGGTTTTACTTTGTAATCTCAGTGGGTTCTCTCTGCTCCGTGACGGTGATAGTATATCTGCAGGATAACATAGGCTTCAAATGGGCATTTGGCATCTCATCTGTGTTGTTCTTTATAGGTATTATCGTATTTTACTATGCCTCCTCGTGGTACAGGCAACAGCCTCCAGGCGGCAGCCCCTTGACTCGTATTGCCCAAGTCCTGGTTGCTGCGACGAGAAAGTGGAACTTGCCTTATCCATCTGATGCAAGCCTCTTGTACGAAGATAATAGTCTACACGACACGCTGGCACACCGACCAATTTCGGTAAGCAGTTCCAAGAGCCCAAGTCTATAAATGCTCGAGGATTTTTCATTCTTTTCAGGATCCTATCCTTGATAGATAGCTAACCCCAGACCGAACTTTTGATGACTAGAAGAACCTATATACCTGAATTCAGATAAAGAGTATGCAAGGTAGAATTTGATTTTACAGATTGGACCAGAATTTCTGTTTCCGTGAGGTGGGACGCTAATTCTACAGACTGTTTCATGAATGCAGCTTTCTAGACAAAGCACCTGTGGTTGATCCAGAACATGCAGTGAACCCCTGGAGGCTTTGCACAGTTACTCAGGTCAAGGAGCTAAAAACAATGATTATTTTGCCAATATGGGCAAGCACCATCATCGTCTGGACAGCTCTTTCTCAGATGGAAACTTTTTCTGTCCAACAGGGTGCCACGATGAAGAGAAACATTGGACGGCACTTCAATTTTCCCCCTGCATCGATGTCAATTTTTGAGCTGGTCAGTGTCCTATTTTTCCTGCCATTGTACGACATTCTTTGTGCCTTTTGCAAGCAAACACACTGGTCATTCTCAAGGGATCACAGGTCTTCAAAGGATTGGCACAGGCATGGTGTTTGCAATTCTTGCCATGGTCATAGCAGGGGCTGTAGAGGTGCGCCGTGTACAAGCAGCCAGGGATCATGGGCTACTTGATATGCCAAAGGCAACTATACCCATCACAATTTTCTGGCTGATTCCTCAGTACTTCCTAAAGGGGTACCACAGAGATCTTCACACAAGTTGGGCGCAGCTTGAATTCTTCTACAGGGAGTCGCCAGAACGGTTGCACGGTGTTGGCACTGCTCTATATCTGAGTACCTTGGGCGTGGGCCATTTTGTGAGCAGTGTGCTGGTGTCTACAGTGAGAAAGGCAACCAGGCATGGGGGTGATCATCCTGGATGGCTCCCTAACAATCTGAACCGTGGCAAGCTCAAGTACTTTTACTGGCTTCTGGCAATCCTGACCTCACTCAATTTTGTGTTTTACCTCTTCTGTGCCAGATGGTACAAGTACAAATCCACAGAGCAAAGGGCTGAGTCCCCTCAGTGCATTGCTGCTGCTGCAGAGGGGGATCAAGAAATAGCTGCTGTTTGAGGCACAGATGTGGATCTTGGCACTTCACAAGAGCTGCTTATTTGTGTGGTGTGTAAGATAAGAGGTCGAAAATATCTTTTACTCAAATTTCTGGAATAAAACTGCAAACTTGATCCTCAAACACTTGTTTGAATGAAAACAGATTTCCTGAAGGATCAGATGCATGACAATTCCCTTCTTTTAAACCCAGATATCATACTATGATAGGTTTGCTGCAATTCATTCAGACTAGTTAAAATAGGGCAGTGCTCTGGAAAATCTGCAAAGTATAGGAATAAAATGGGCATTATTTTTGTAAAATAGATATCATTAAATTTTTTATGGTTTTTTATATAGGCATATAGACCCTTTGATGAGTAAATAGAGAGGCTGAAAAAAATGCAAGTTTTTTGATAATAACTCAAAAGAGGTTTCCCGAGCACTTAAATTGGGCATTTGATTGATTGAAATAAGGTGCTATTGTCACAAGGGGGTGGTTATGGTTCTTGAAATCTTGGTATGGACTACAAATTATTCCATCACCTCCATGGGTTTTCACAAAACAAAGAGCAAGCACATGAAGGACATAATTGGACACATACGGATGCCAACAAGGTACGGAGGTAGTTTTTAAAAATCATTCAGATGGCAAGTTGTCAAGGATAAAGTTTCATAATTGACATAAAATGATACGTGTACCATATACTTCATATGGTATTTGGATATAAACTTCATTTAAACTATATGACACTTACATCAATATTAAATTGATAATGTGTTCATTCGTTCTAGTGGTCTTGAAAGGATGCTAATTGAAGATATACAAAACGTAGTATGACGCGCACTAAGTTTTTAGCTTGATATAATTATATCGAGTGGATATCCTCCAAAGAAATCAGAAGAGAAGAACAAATGCATCTCAGATCCATAGAGGTTGTTTGTGCTCTAGAAACATGTCATCCTCCTAGTTTTAAGGACACCCAAGTACACCCTCTTGTTGACCTTGTTGATGAGTTGGCACTTGCTCGACCTGTGCATTCCACATGGATGTTTTTTTTGGAGTGATTCCTAAGGCTGTTGAAGCTCTTTGTTTGACAAAAAACATATGTAGAAGGCCAGAAGGGTGGTTGGCACAAGAGTCAATATTTTATATTATGAAATTATTTGTGACAGTAAATCTAGAAACTCCAAGATCATGGAATGACAATAATGATGAAACAATCAATGAAAAACTGTGCAAGGCGCCAAGAAGCATGTCAAACTTCAGAAATGAGTAGTTTAAGAAATAAAATTTTCACTTTCATCTTATATACTTCACAAATATTGAACGTTTGAATTGAGTTGTTCGAAAGATGAGAGAATAAGAAATCTAGAAAGAGACCAATGGCGACGAATACATAGGTCTTGTTGGGATTTAATCTAACTCCTACTCAACCCAACAACCCTTCTTCCTTCTCTGATTTTTTACTCTCTCAAATGCAACCTGCAGAAAATGAACCGTTTTCCAACAGTCTGCATATTTGAACTAATTGTCGCTACAGTCTGCATTTTTACTCAGGTTTTTCCATAGGTGAAAAACTTGACACCCGACATTGTCGCTTCTTTTTAACTTCCTGAGCAACTAAGTGTTTAGCGACACTTATGAAAGTTCTTTTTGGGCCATTTAGGCACTTCCAAAAAAGCGACACTGTGTGCGAAAAGTGTGAGACAACATTTTTACATGCAGTTTCTGACAGACAACAATAAGGGCAAAATGCGACACTGCATTTTTACATGCAGTTTCTAACAGGCAAAGAATGCGAACTATTTTTCCTCGCAGTTTTTGACAGGCGACAATCAGGGCAAAAAAGTGACATTGCAGTTTTACACGGAATACTACACAGGCGACACTGCAAAGGAAGAAGGTACTGAAACTCAGAATGAGTGAATGCACCTCAGTAAGCGACCATCTGAATGAGTTCAAACAGTTGCTCAACCAACTGGCTGCAATAGGTTCGCCTATCTTAGAAGAAAACTCCACCATGTCTCTTCTCGCCAATCTTCCATCCTCCTAACGATAATTTAGTGTTGTTTCTTAGCAATACTCCTGCGCCGTCTCTCCAAAAATTGACAGCAAGTTTGTTGTAGGAAGAAATTAGGAGGAAAAGCTTGTCTACAACAACGAGTACCAAATCCATGGCACTCTACTCAAACAAGCAACAGTCCAAGAAGAAGAAAGGCTTCAAGGATAAGAAGACAAAGGCAGAACAACCAGTAGCATCACAACCACAACAACAACAACACATCCAAGACCAAGATATTTTGTAGATACTACAAAAGAACCAACCACAACATCAAGGACTGTCGTACCCTCAAGCATAATGAAACGAGGAAGAAGATGCAACAGCAGCAAGAAGGCAACTCTGACACAATCAGAGGTTTCCAAGATGATGATAAAGCGTTGATGGTACAAGATCAACCCAGTAGAGATGCCCATCAATGGTATCTCGATTCAGGTGCTTCTCAGCACACAACGCCATGCAAAGACCTCTTCACTACACTCACAGCTACAAAATCAAAGTATATCTTCTTTGGTGACTCCAATTTACATCAAGTCGAAGGCCAAGGATCTATTCGACTACAATTCTCTGATGGAATCACCAGATAGCTTAATGGTGTACTTTATGTACTCAAGTTAACTAAGAACCTATTGTCTATTAGCAAGATCACAGATCAGGGTTATAGAGCCATGTTCACTGCCAACCGATGTACTACTTTAGATGAGAATTCAAAAGAAATTCTCTCTGCTTCCCTACGATTTGATTCAAGGGGAGAGTACTTATCAAATGAAATGAAGGACTACCTATCTTCATGTGGCATGCCCCATCAGTTTACCACGAGCTATACTCCATAGAACGGAGTAGCTGAATGGAAGAACCGCACACTGTTGGAAGCTGCACGATCCATGACAGTCAACGCGCATTTTCCTCAAACCTTTTGGGCAGAAGCGATCTCTACGGTCTGCTATCTGCAAAATTACTCTAGCACTAAAGTAGTTGATTCCAAGACACCGTTTGAAGCCTAATATGGCTACAAACCAAGCTTGAGACACCTACGTGTTTTCGGTTGTCTCTGCTATGCACAAGTTGTCGGAAAGTGGTATGCTGAAGATAAGTCTAGCTCGAAAAGAAACGAATGAAAATAATTCGTGTGTGTAGAAAGAAAACCTTTCGTGCATGGCGGAATAAACTATCTTCACCTTTCCAATGCATGACTACGCCTATCAATTTCAAACAAGACAATAGTGATAGAAATCATGTTTGAACTTATAGTAACTAACTTTGAAATCGTCAATACTACAGTGATTACGTAGCCAAACAATTAAGCATTGAAGATTATCAGACAAAGAATTAGTCGCGAAGAAATACAGAAATGCATACAGTCTAAGACGAAACTGAACGCAATCAAGAATAGTATTGATTCAAAATGAAACAAAAGTAAATGAGTACAATAAGTTGCGGATTGAAGCCATGTATTCTATGCTATCTCTGAGCGGCAAAAAATGAAAGTCTAAATTAATGCACAATGCTGATGAGCAGTAGCGCAATAGCAATCTCTAAAACAACTCTAAGAAGTGAGCTAGAATGCTTAGGAGTGTTCAAGCTCGCAGGCGAGAGAGAGAGAGAGAGAGAGAGAGAGAGAGAGAGAGAGAGAGAGAGAGAGAGAGAGAGAGAGAGAGAGAGAGAGAGAGAGAGAGAGAGAGAGAGAGAGAGAGAGAGAGAGAGAGAGAGAGAGAGAGAGAGAGAGAGAGAGAGAGAGAGAGCTAACTATTCAAACGCTTCTGATAATTCTGATTTTCAATGAATTAATCTGTATGAATATGAACAGCCATTTATACTAAGAAATTAGGTCGTCAATTGTGATCGCCAGTTGGCTGGTGATCCACTGACATCCATCCCGTCCTTGTCATTGATTGCTGATAAGCGGTTAAATTGGCCATAAATGTTCTGTCTGCATAAATGAACCAAAACTGTAGCTCTGCAGAAATGAACTAAAACAGCCATAGGTGACACTGTCGGGTTTTTTTTTGCAAAAATGACGAAAAAGATGAAGGTGCCCTTAAATCTCATCTAGGGTTGCCCACACTTTGCCAGAGTCATTTCCTTAACATTTGAGGCTCCTTGGAAAAAGCAAAAAATGTGACTCTGAAGATAGAGTTATCGAAGATTGCTTGTGACTGTTCTAGGAAATTGGACCATTGTTGAGGAAGAATGTAAATCCGGAAGTAGATTTACGAGTGTCTACATCTCCTGCCCAACTCGCATCTATGTAACCATTGAGAAAATTGAGTGTCGTCGTCGACTTCACCATAACAAATGCAAAAGTACATAGTAGCTCAAAGATATCTCATGACTCTGATAAGAGCCTTCCAATGTGTTATACCAGGATTAGTCATAAACTGACTGAGAGAGTTGACTGCAAAAGCTATGTCTCACCTGGTATAGATTATGACATACATAAGAGATCCTATAATCGAATGATAAGGATACTCACGCATCTGCTGCTTCTCATGAATTGTTTGGGGACATTGGTCCTTTGACAATCTGAGTCCTGGTTCCATTGGTGAGAGAGCTAACTTGCAATTGATCAGATTATATCTGACTAAAATGTTGTAGATGTATCTCTGTTGTGTAATGTAGATCAACTTCTGTTTTCTGTCTTTGTGGATTTGTATACCAAAGCAGAAATGAGCTTGCCCAGATCGGTCATGTCGAATTCGGAAAATAACATTGTCTTCTTCTCTTTTATCAGATCAATATTGTTGTTGAAAAGCAATGTATCATCCACGTATAATATGATAATGATAAAAGACTGATGCACTACTTTGAAGTAAATGTTTGAATCTGAAGAGCTAGGTGTATAGCCATGATCAATGAGGAAAGTATTGATCCTTGGAAACCATGCTCGAGCAGATTGCTTCAAGCCATAAAGGGCCTTATGGAGTTTACAAACATGATTGTGCCTACCCTCGATAATATAACCTTTGAGTTGCACCATGTAAATGTCTTCTTCGGTAACTCCATTTAGATATGCTGTATGTACATCCATTTGCTGTATTTCCAAATCTGTTGCAGCGGCAAATGATAACAAAAGTCAAATAGAAAAATGCTTGACTATTGGACTGAAGGTCTCAGTGTAATCGATGTTGTATACATGAGGAAAGCCTCTGGCTACTAGTCATGCCTTTCTTCTGTTGATGCTTCCATCTGCGTTGTACTTGACTTTGAAAATCCATTTGCATTCAACTACGTTTCTGCTAGCAGGTAATTCGACAATTGTCCACGTCTGGTTCTTGATAAGAGATGAATACTCTTTATCCATAACTTCTTTCCAAAGATCTGAGTCAGGTTGACTGAATGCCTCTTGGACAGACGTCGGTTCCTGAACATGATATGCTGCAGACTCGTCAATATATCGGTTAGGTGGTCTACTAGTCCTTGAAAATCTTCTGGGTAATACAAGAAGTTGATCATTTCTATCATACTGTAGTTGCTGAACTGTAACATCATCATCTTCTGATTCACCGTTCATTCGTTGTTCATCGAAAGTAGAAGAGCTTGGGCCTTCAATGAGAATAGTCGCATGTGGAACTGGAAAGTTCAAAGCGTCAGGAGAATCTGACAGGTCGGCTACATGGGAACTTCCCTTTCCTTTGAGGTCTTGAAACTGATCTTCGATGAAGATGACATCTCTGCTAGTGAATATCTTCGACTTGATGGGATCGAACAACTTGTAGGCTTGATCTGAAGTAGTGTAGCTGATGAAAACACACTTGATACTCTGGAAGTCGAGCTTCTTTTTGAGATCGTGAGGTATCTACGCAAAAGCAATACATCCAAAAACTCGTAAGTTTGATAAAGAAGGTTTGGTACCTGTCCAAACTTCAAATGGTGTTTTGTCTGAGAGAGGCCTTTAGTAGAACAACTGTTCTGAATATAGGTTGCTATTAAAACATCTTCAGCCCAAAAGGACTTCGGAAGTGTCGCATGTGATAACATGCACTTTGCCGATTCAACTAAGGTTCTGTTCTTTCTCTCAACAAGACCATTTGATTGAGGCGAATAGGAAGTGATGTATTGTTGCTAAATGTCGTTGTTAAGGCAGTAGTCCTTGAATTTGTTGGAGATATATTCTCCCCCATTATCTAACCTCAGTGCTTTGATTCATTTTCCAGTTTGATTCTCAACATGCTCTTTGAATTGTCTGAATTTGATGAAAGCCTTTGATTTTTGTTTAATGAAATAAACAACTGTTCTTCTGGAGAATTTGTCAATAAAGGTAATGAAGTACTTTGCATCTAGCAATGAAGGAATTTGCATAGGTCCACATATATCTGTATGAGCAACATCTAATAGATCTTTTGCTGCATGCATATGGCTTGATCTAAAGGAAACCTAGTCTGCTTTCCAAAAATGCAGCTACACAAACAAGGAGATCGACCTTACCAGAAGGATAGTCGAGATCAAGGACCATGGATTATTTGGTCATGTTCAAAATAGATGCATGATTCACGTGTCCGGAGCGATGATGTCATAATAATGCTTTATCGACTAGAACAGAGGTTTTCAAGGCTTGACTAGACTCAAAATAACAGTGTGCCAATTTATATAAGTGAACCTGCCTCTTGTCAAGTGCAAGGATATTCTTATCACTCCTATCAATAATTCTGCATTGATCAGATTCGAATTCTACCTTACGATCTGTAATTCTACTCACAGATAACAGATTTCTAGAGAGTTTAGGAACATATAAAACCTTTGATAGTAATTTGAATTGATCATGCTGGAATCACAATCTTACAGTACCTTCACCTTTAATAGTGTGAGTACTATTGTCACCAAGATGAACAAATTTCTTTGTGCTGTAAGGAGTGTAGGAGTTGAAGATCTCACGTTGATTGGTCATATGTTGAGTTGCTCCAGAATCCAAAAACCATGAATCATTCAGAAATGCCCTTTGATATTTGACCATGAATGCGCCTTCGTCCACTTCGACCTGGGGAGATGATGAGATTGTGTTTGCTTGTTGATCAGGTTGCTTGGTTGCGTTCTTCGCTTGGAGAATTTGGCAATCCTTGATCTCATAGTTATTGCGCTTGCAATACCTGCAAAACATCTTCGTCTTCAACTATGGATTCAATGATTGTTCTTGACCTTGAGTCTGTTTCTGATTCGTTGCAGTCTTCTTGAAGCTTTTTAGCTTCCTTCGCTTCGAGCCTTTGTTGACAAATAGAGCCTGAGAGGAGGAAGTAGACAAAGTGTCTTTACTTCTTCTATTGTCTTCTTGCAGTAACATAGTGATAACTCTAGTAAGAGTTTAATCTGAGTGTGTTGATATGATCATCACCCAGTTCTCATATGTAGAGGGCAAGCTTGAAAGCAATGTCATAATTGCATCTTGATCGTCTATGACTGATCCGACAACAACCATCTGTTGCAAAAGATTCTTAAACTGGTTAATGTGACTCTGAAGAGAATCACCAATAGACATTTTGAACGTGAAGAATTTCCTTTGTAGATGTAACTTAGTAGTTACGTCCCTTACGTCATATAGTGAGTTCAAAATGTCCCAAACGTCTCTTGACGTTTTAGCTTCAGCTATGTGTCCAATCTGTGTATATGATATATTGAGGATAATAAGCGCGCTTTACCGTCCTTCGATTTTCACTTTGAGTTGTCGTCTTCAAGTTTTACTTCTGTACCTGTAACAACATCCCATAATTTGCTGGCAATTAGCAAGGTCTTCATCTTAAGTTTCCACAAATAATAATTGGATTCATTCAGCTTGTTTGTAATAAGACCAACTTTACTTTGAGAATCCATCTGGAACTTAGTTTGTCGATTGTATCGATGATACCACAGATGTGGTAATGCCAACAATAAGAAATCAATTCTCTGATACTGAAAGGTTGAAAAGAACTGAAGAGTATGATATTAATTTGATATCACGAAAGATATGAAGTATTAGATCTTTCGCTCTGATATCATATTGAAATCAAATAAAGAAGTAGTGAAACAACTCTAATACCATGTCGAAAAGTGGTATGCAGAAGATAGGTCTAGCTCGAAAAGAAACAAATGAAAATAATTCGTGTGTCTAGAAAGAAAACCTTTTGTGCATGGCGGAATAAACTATCTTCACATTTCCAATGCATGACTATGCCTATCAATTTCAAACAAGACAATAGTGATAGAAATCACATTTGAACTTATAGTAACTAACTTTGAAATCGACTACAACCATGTGCCAAGTCCCACTTGGTCATAGGTATTTCCAATAAGCAACTTTCAAGGCATCATACATGCAATCCACATTGCAATGGTCAAGAAGCTTCTCAAGCTGACTAGGATAAGGTTGAGACTTGTGGGCTTTGATACCAATCTGTGGGATCGGATGGAATGTGAATTATCAACTCTGCTACTACTTCGGTTGATGTTTGGATTGATGTCAACTAAAGAAACAAAGAATTCTTAATAGTAGGATTGTGGATTACTTAGAGAATGGATATATTGAGCTGTTGAATTAGATTATCAGCATAGGAGTCATAGACTGCCATGAAAGAGAGATTGCGAAGATGATTAGGCGTCTGAGACAGCCATGCAATCCTCTAGTACTGATAACCTGGTATGAAGAGAATGTAGAATCAATTTAGGCATCAAAGACAACCATACAATTATCTGATAACAGTGTTTGTGTAAGAGGAGTGAGAGTTATCATTCAACAAGAATGCAAAAGGATATAGAACAATAGCGAATTTGTATAATGAAGTTGTAGTAACAGCAATCAGATCAAAATACAATAGCATTGATAAGCGCGTGATCCTACTTACAAATTTAAAACAATTGCTAACATTCTGAATCTCTCTCTCTCTCTCTCTCTCTCATCACTAACTCTAAGGAGTCAGCTACTGTAAGACCCATTTTGGTCGTTTGATCTCTGGTAGATGACTTATGATGACACTTACAATGACTTCTGATATGTTCTCCTCACATCTTCAATCACCCATTTTCATTTATAGCAGCTAGAAGGTCTTGCATTATTCTTGCTTTACATTTACAAGATTACTTAACAGCTGATTAACTGCCTAATTAGATAGTTGTCATTGGCGCGTGAAGACGTAGACAGTCTGTACAAGGAATACTGTGTATTTCTGCAGAGTGCCACCTGTGTAATATCCCGTGTAAATCTGCAGTGTCGCCTGTGTAGTATCCCGTGTAAAACTGTAGTGTCATTTTTTTGCCCTAATTGTCACTTGTCAACAACTGCGAGAAAAAATACAGTGTCGCATCCTGTCATAAACTACATGTAAGAATGCAGTGTCGCATTTTGCCCTAATTGTCGTCTGTCAGAAACTGCATGTAAAAATGCAGTGTCGTATTTTTCGCACACAGTGTCGCTTTTCTGGAAGTGCCTAAATGGCCCAAAAACAACTTCCATAAGTGTCGCTAAATACTTAGTTGCTCAGGAAGGTAGAAAGAAGCGACAGTGTCGGGTGTCAAATTTTTCGCCTGTGGAAAAACCTGATTAAAAATGCATACTGTAGTGATAATTAGTTCAAATATGCAGACTGTTGGAAAATAGTTCATTTTCTATAGGTTGCATTTGAGAGAGTAAAAAATCAGAGAAGGAAGAAGGGCTGTTGGGATGAATAGGAGTTAGATTAAATTCCAGCACTCCTCCTTAAGCTAACTACTATAAATCTGATCGTGTGGGGCAGAAAACAACGATGGG
This sequence comes from Diphasiastrum complanatum, assembly GCA_029204225.1. Taxonomy (NCBI): domain Eukaryota; kingdom Viridiplantae; phylum Streptophyta; class Lycopodiopsida; order Lycopodiales; family Lycopodiaceae; genus Diphasiastrum; species Diphasiastrum complanatum. Next base: position 48,654,517 of record CM055104.1, on the reverse strand, counting down.
CTCCTGCAATCCACTTTGCGGTCGTCCATGATGTGAAGCGAGATTTTTAGGAGCCTCCCATCATTGCTGCACGAAAGTATGAATGAGCAACCGATAGCTGATCTTTGATATTCTCTGAGGCCATCAGCTTATTTGGATCGAATGCTAGAGGAGGGAGACAATCGTCCCATCTGGTTACCATTGATGCCAAAAGAGTTAGATCTTTTGCAAATAGTGTCGATTGTCGCACTGTTGGATCTGGAGAGTGGACATACTCTCTTTGGTACGCTTGTATAGCCCGGTGGAAGTCCACTAATATTGTCCAGTTGTAGGACTGATGGATGATTGGCCAATTGGGCGTATGGATGGTGATCTTGTCCATATCCAATCCCAAATCTTTCCATTTATTCCTTCTCGGCATTGGCACATAATAAGGATTGACCCGCAATTGGCGAGGGCTGGCCACATAACTACTGATTGATTCCAAAGTTTTCTCAAAAACGGTAATTCTCCATGCCGCATGCTCTCCCAATGCAGGTATTTTGTCCAACTCTTTGTCGGAATCTATCTCGGAGGTCTTGAACTTAAGGACCCATCCACCACGCGAGGACTCATGCAGATGTTGCGATAAGAAGCTATGGATTTGGTCCTCGACGCTGATGGGCCTTCTGAATAGTGGTGTGGTCCTTGATGAGAATGGACCCGCTTGCACTGCCGGTAGAATTGGCGGTTGTTTTGGTATTTCTGGGGCTCCCGTCTGGTCCATGCCCGGATCCAACCATGTATCCATTGGTACATCTTCTTGGCACGTAGGGGAGGATTGCGGCATGACTGGTACAAGGATTTGTGGTCCGGCTTCCAACACCTGAGCGACTACTTTTTCATAAGCGTTGATGGTTTCTTTAGCCTTGGCCAACAGTTGAAGCTGCTCCTTTGAACTTGTCAAAGTGGCCTTGGAATCCCTGAAGGGCCACTTTGTACGTTTCCACTTTATTGAACAAATACGTGATCTCCATCGGTGTGACCAGATGATCTGGTATTTGCGTCTGAAGATACGCATCACGCTCAAGGGTGGTCGCATCCAATTCACCTTGGAGACGCGTGTGATCCTGCTCCGCCATCTGCAATTGACCCTTTAGCAGTTGCACTTGTTGCTTTGCATCCTACACAGCCTTATCCACCTGATCTTGTGCGGTTGTCAGGACGTTTTGCAGGGAGCTGACGTATCCTTCCAGGCGATTAGCTTGTTGCTGGGCCATCTTCTTCTCAGCTTCAGATTTGTCTTCATGCAACTTGGCAATCTTCAAGTCTCAATCCAGCTGGACAATCTTCTAGCGGATGAGCATGTTTTCCGATCCCAGATCTGAAATTCTCTGCTCCATTTCTTTTTTCTTGTCAAGCATAGACTGGATCACTTGCGCAAGGCTTGAGACCAAACCGAGAGCCTCACCAGAATCTACTGTCGTGGAGGTGGCAGCAACAGGAGGACCTGATGGTATTGTCCTTGGTTGGCGTGAAATAAATGCCGGTACGTCTTCTTCTTCAAAAATATCTTCTTCCTCAAAACCCTCAGGCACGGTGGCATCGAACTGCTTCAGTGATTTCACAACTTGGTCGACTGCGGTTGGCCTGTCTTCAGCTTGAGGTTGTTGGCTTGAATCTTCAACACCGACAGTAGTTTCGACATTATGAATTTGTTCGAATCCTCTTCCAGGGGATTGAAGTTCAAAGGGTGCAGGGCTCTGGGGCATTTCAAAAATTTTAGGGGCCCCGAGGGGGTCGGAATCATCGAACATATCCATGAAAAACTGTGTGTTTGGTGAAGTAGCTTCGGTGTGCGGGGGTGAGGCGGCCTGGGCAGCTGTGATGGGAATGGTAGTCAAAAGGTCACAAACTGTCCTTGAGTGGAAGCAGAGGCGAGAAAAGCATCAGAGACGTGAAGAATTGGAAGTTCAGTGTGAACAACAGCAGGGGGTGGAAGCGCAGCTGACGATGTATGCCTAGTGCGACGTTGTGACGCGGAAGGTGAGTCAGGAATGACGATCTCACTACGTGGATGACGACCATGCTGATGACTTTTCTGACTTTTGCTCATTAGTCTTTTCTCAGTTTTTTTTTTCTTTTTTTTCTTTTTTTTCTTTTTTTTTACTGTCTTTTTCCAAAAACCTCAGCAATTAAATAATGAAAACAAAAAACTGAAAAACAAATAAAAGCAAAAAACCATGAGATTAGGCTTGCTGAACTGGTGGAGTAGGCTGCAAAACTTGCGTAAGCGGTTGCCATTCACCGGAGTATCAAATCGTTTTCCATCCAAGTGCTCAAGAATTACTGCGCCATAGTTCAAGATTTCCTTCACTTTATACGGGCCTTCACCAGTAAACTTCAATTTTTTCTTGATCAGTTTGGTTTTGTACATCAATGCGAGATCTCCTGCTTTCAGATCTTTTTTGTGCAATCGACGATCGTGCCATGCCTTGCGTTTGGCTTTCTCTGCTGCTAATGCATGAACTGCCATCAATCGGGTTTCACATAATTTGTGCAACGCTTCATGACGTAGTTGTAAGACTTATCATCATTTAATCATTCCGTTGCTACTATGCGTAAAGATGGGATTAAAAATTCAATTGGCATGACAACATCTTGACCATAAACCAATTGAAAAGGTGTTTGATTTGTACTATTTTTGTAAGCGATTCTGAATATCCATAAAGCTGCATACAGTTTATGTTTCCAATCAGACCGACTCGCTTCAACTGTCTTCGTCATAATGGTGCAAACAATCTTATTGGAAGATTTAGCTTGGCCATTCCCTCTGGAATAGTAAGGGGTGCTAAATCTATGTATCACAAAAAAATCTTCCAGTAAACACTTTATTGTTTGATAAACAAAGTGTGTACCCCGGTCATTGACAATCTTGATCGGACATCCAAATCTGATTATAATATTTTCATAGAGAAACTTGGCCGTAGATTTTGCATCAACAACTTTGACAGCTTTAGCTTCAACCCACTTGGTCATATAATCAGTTGCTATGATAATGTATCTGGCTTGAGATCCTTGCGTGGCAGGATGAATAGGACCAACATAATCTAGTCCCCATTTTTCAAACGGTGCTTGCAATAAAACCGGATGCAAGGGTTCATAATTTTGTCGAGTAGGTCGTCGTGCTCGCTGGCAAACATCACATGTTTGAATAAAATTTTCTGTGTCCTTATGAAGCGTAGGCCACAGTCAACTTGATTACAAAAGTTTGCGAACAGTAATATCTGTAGAGAAGTGTCCTCCAACCATGTCATCATTTGAAAACATGAATAAATCTGGTACTTCATGTGGTAAAACACATCTTTGTAGAATTGATCCACGACGATACAATTGTCCTGCAATCAATTGATAATGTTGAGCCTTATGAATCAATTGTCTCTTCTGTACTTTTGTCAAAGAGTCATTTGGTTGTCCTAGCATCAGGTACTCAACAATATCCGCTGCCCACTCAGGTACTACTTCGACATAGAACAATGCAGCATCTGGTAGTTCATCATCCACTTCAATGTTAATTGGTGTGGATTCGATTCCTGAAACGTGATCGGCTAGATAATATTGCTTCCCCTTTCGAACCACAATTCGAAAGTCAAATTCAGTCAATAACAATAACCATCTTGCAATACGTTCAGTATTGCACGTCTTGTTTACCAAGTAAAGTAACGGTTGATGATCCGTATAAAATGCAAAGTGCGTTTCCATGAGATAGTGACAAAATTTTCGAACAGAAAAAATCATGGCTAATGCTTCACGTTCTGTTGTTGAATAATTCTTCTCCGGATCTGTAAGTTGTCTGCTTGCAAATCGTATACGATAATCTTTCTTATAGTCACCTGGCTGCGTCAAAACTGATCCAATGGCATATAAGTTGAGGCATCCGTGTGAACATGAAATTCAATCGTCCAATCTGGAGAACGCAGTATTCGTGCTATTAATGCTTTTTTTAACTTTTTAAAGGCTTCTAACGCCTCTACTGTCCAAGTAGGAACAATAGTCAGTTTGTATATAGGTCGTGCTAAATCCGCAAAGAAGATAATAAAAATGCGATAGTAGTTCGCATGACCCATAAACACATAAACTCCACGAATCGTTGTTGGCGGTGGCAATTCCAAAATAATTTTGATCTTAGAATAATCTGTGGCAATACCATGTCTCGATATCACATGTCCAAGCACAACTCCATGGGAAACCCATATCTGGCATTTTTCTGGATTTAGAGAAATTTGATATTTGCGACATCTTTCAAATACTTTCTCCAATCGATCCAGATGGTCTGCATCTGTACTATGGACTCCCAGGTCATCCAAGTAAATTTCAAAAAAAAATTGTAGATAATCTTTAAAAGCAAATTGCAATACTCTTTGGAATGAACTTGGTGCATTACAGAGTCCAAACAACATTACTCTGTAGGCATAGGTGCCCCATTCTGTTGCAAATCGGCAAGTGCAATCTCAACCTAGTTGTAACCACTAATCCATCTAGGAAACTATAAGCTTCTGCTCCAGCAAGGTGATCCAAAATGCTTTCAGTAAAAGGTAATGGAAAGTGATCCTTCCACGTCACTTTGTTCAAAGCCTTGAGATTCACACAGATTCGCAATTTCCCATTCTTCTTAGGAACAATGACAATCGGTGAGATCCATTCGGTATGCTCGATCTCATAAATGAAATCGACGTCAAGCAATCTCTGAAGCTCTTTCTTTATCAGGTCCGCAACATCAGGATTACAGTGATAGTGTAGGAATTGATCGTGGAGGTGATGACTTTTGAGACGATGATGTCTTGCTAGAATTCTGACTTGTAGAATCATCCTCGACTTTTCCTTTGCCTTTATCTAGTAAGGGTGGCACACTCTTTGAATCAATCTTTTGAGAGGGATTTTCCCATTTTAGGACTGTGTTATAATGTTGCTTGGCTTGTTTCTTTGTCATTGATCTTGTGATCCTATCTTCCTTCAATATAACTGCTTTGGGCAGTTTTATTGTTGGTTCATCAGGAACATTATGCACTCCAAATCTGGTTGGATCCATATGATTGAGAATCTGCTCATCCGTAAGTTCTACATTGTCATCATAAGTCAAGGCATGACTCACAAGTATGAGATCATCTTCAATCGAATCTGGTATAGGTTCCGTTGATATCCAAGCTACATTCAACACATTCAATGGAAACGTGATCGGTGTATCCAAAGTTCAATCTAATAATGAAATCTCGCTCAAATCTGATTGATTATCTTGTTGACACATATATCTTGTTGTACAATCAATCGTTGCAAGAGCTTCATTCCAGTTGACAATATCCGTTTGAGAATCATAATGAACTCCCAAATTTTTCTCTGGACGGTCACAAGTGTGATCCGTTGTTGATGAATTATCATCATCTTTTTGAACCACTGGTTTAATAGTCCAAGTTGTAGGATCAACTTTGACTGCACGTTCATGATTTTCAAAAGTGATTTTCCCGGTACCCCAGTTATGAATTACTTGCGCAACTCGTAACCATGGACGTCCCAATAGGATTCAGTAAACATTTGATGCTTCTGGTAAGTCCATTACTACGAAAGTAATGACGAACTGTACTTCGACAATTCTGACAAGTATATCTTCAACCATTCCTCGCGGACGAACTGTTGTTTGATCAGCTAGCTTAATAGCAAAAGTAGCAAGCTTGATCTTTGTAAGGCCCCATCAAATCAGGTTAACTCTTGAACCGCCATCTATCATAGCTGCTTCCTTAGAAAATTGTCTATGATGTATCGGAAGAGTGATATTCTTTTGTTCACTTTCCCAAGCAGCTCCGACATGGAGGACTTTATTAGATTCTTCAAATCTGGCACAAAAAAGTGGCTCCTGATGCACTTCTGGTTCTACTTGAGCTAACTTTTGCGCTAAGACTTATTTTGCTTTTGGCACCAACTACAGGAACTCTCCTAATGAGATATTGACCTTGCTAGACAAAATGTTCAGGATCAGTTTTGTTTGTGGTGCTTCTGATTCAGTCATCTTGAAGGGTTCTTCATGATGATGCAACTGGTCATTCATATCCGTACGTGAATTTTTTGGTGGCTGCAATGGTGAAGAACGAACTTCTGTTGTTGCTTTAGCAGCTTCAAGCTCCTCTTCTTCTTGTGGATGTTTAATCCACTGTCTTATATCCTGATATCTTTGTTTTTTTGCATGAAGATTTGGATAGACTCCAGATGTTGTTGGTATATCGCTCAATGGTATAGAATCAGCAAGTACTGGATCCGCTATTGGTTCTTTTTGCTTCTGTGCTCTGGTGACCACCATCATGGATACACTTGATTTATTTTGAGCTACCAATCGTTGCTTGATTGTTATCAAATTGACAGGTGCTATAGCTGGTGGTGGCTTTGGTCTTGCTAGACAGTCTTTATAGCAATGTCCATAACCACAATCTCGATAGAATGGTACAAATTTCTCTTTATTTGGACATTCTGCAACTCTGTGATTTTCTCCACATGCAAAGCATCCAAGTGGTGCTCTGGTCCAATTTCTAGAGGCCTGTTGTTGAGCGGCAGCATAAATAGCATACTGTTCTGAAGATCCTCCTAAAGATCCACCTTCTTGATCATTACCATAGTTCCATTGCTCAGCACTTCCGTACGGTTTTGGTTCCATTAAATTGGCAGGAGGAGCGGAGTGCTTTGGTGGGGCTGGTAAGGCTAAACGTTCCGGGTATCCAAGAGCAGATTGTCGAGGTCTAGCTGCTGGATTTCCTCCATAATGTGGTTCTCGATATCCCATTTGGGCATACTGTTGCTGAATTTTCCGAGGATTGAAGTTGCAAAAAGCAGTCTCATGATCAGACGAATTACACAAATGGCAAACATTGATTTCCATTCGTTTTTTTAATTGAGGACACTCGTTTACTGTGTGATTTCCTGTACAAATATAACACCAGACATTTTCCCTGGTAGGAAAAGTCTTCGCAAACTTTTCAGATTCCTTGTTTGCTTTTCCGTAAAATCTTCCAATGCTTTGATCTTCTCATCAAATTGCGACTGCAACTTTTCCATCTGTTTCTGCTAGTTCTTCTCGAGTTTCTAGAACTTGTTGAGCATCATTTCTGCAGTAGCGTTGGCATTCGTTGATGCAATAGTGGTGGATGTCGTAGTAGTCTGTCCTGTTGTATAGGACAACATACTGATATTCGGCTCATCATCTGAATCTTCATCCTCCTCCCGAATCGCATCATCCATAGCATTTTGCAAGAGTGCATACTCATTATGGAGTTTTAGCTCACGTCTGATCCGTTTAGGTAAACCTGACAAAAACACATAATCATGGCATTTTCGTTAATCAGCTTAGGTTCGCACTCAGATCTGAGGCGCTTCACCCGTTCAATGTAATCTCGAACCATTTTTGCTTTCCCATTTTAATTTTACTTAGAAGTAGGAAAGGGTCTTCCATAAACTTCTACGGTTTGAACCGTGTGATAAGGGCTCGTTTAACAACCTTCCAATCTATACGCTCAGTTTCATCTTGATCATAGGACCAATCTTGTGCTGCGTCTGTTAAGGCCATAGGAAACAACTTAAGTTTATCTTGGGGATAAATCTTGCCATAGACTTCACATGATTTAGCATAGATCTGGAGAAATCTAATTGGATCTGTTAATCCATTATATTTGGGTACATCCAAACGGGATGCTCTTCTAACAATAATTGATTGACTTCTTGAGCACCTCCAGGGGCAGCTCGAGGGGAAGCCATCTTTATAAATTTAGATCAAGCAGACAATGAGATTGGATTTAGATTTGTCAATCAAACACTATCTCAGATCAGATCTGCTAGATCTATTCCACTTTCTAAGAATCAGATAATGATTTCAAAATTCAATCAATCGATACTTCTCAAAAAATGAAAAATTTCTCAGAATCCAAATTAGAATATATCAGATTTGATCCAATTTTTGCTAGAGACTTGATCTGGAAAATCCAAACCTAAAAATAGTACTGGCGAAGGTTTCCTAAGCGAAGATTGACTCGGCGAAGGTTCAACAGTGCTATTTTGGAAAAAAACAAAAAAAAACAAAAAAACTCTTTGATCAACTTTTCTGACAATTTCTTGGGAAATAACCTTCGCCGACCTCTCAGATGAAGGATCTGACACAGATAAAACTATGAAAAACCGGACGAAGGTTTTTGACACAAGAAAATACAGTTTCTATAGTTTGGCGAGAGTAAAAATTAAAATTTTCTATGATTTGGACAAGAAGAATCTTCACCGAACTCAAAATAAGTATTTTACTATAAATAGAATGTTCTGAAAACTCGACGAAGGTTCTGGCAAAGGATCAAGAGTAATAATGATATTTTTGCAAAAAAGTGACTTTTTTTGCAAAAATATGACAATATGACAACTGATTTTCTAGAAAACCTTCTATTTTTGGTATTATTCTTCGCCGACCTGGCAGTAGATAGATCTGAATCACACCTATGCACAGTAAATCAGGCGAAGGTTCTTTTTCTGTCTTTTTAGAGTTTTGGTGTTTTTTGGCGATTTTTCTGATATTTTTGGAAATTTCCTGGGAATTAATCTTCGCCCTTATTACAAGATAGCATTAAATATGAGAGAGATGGAGGAGAAGGAGAAGCAAGGACATCCAATGCCAAAAATGGTGAGTAGTGTCGTAAAACGTGGGGATGACCGACAGCGGAAGCTCGAAGCTTTGAGCGTAGGCGTGTAGGAACGGAAACACAACAGTTAGCAGCAGAAATATTCAAGAAGAATGATTCATACAAATTGCGCAAATAAACAATACAGTAGTGAGACAAAAATTGCACTCTGATTAATATCAACAGTGAGTACAATGACTTGAAGTAATAACTTCAGCTTGTTGAGCGTGATAACGTTGGCTACAGATAATTCTGATTGAAAGAGAACTTACTTACATAGCTTGATTAAGCTAGTATAAATATTTACAAGTGTCAAGAGACAAATATTTTATTAGCCTTAAATGCCTTTTACTCTAGTTTTGTATATGTACAAAAGTTGGTAACCGCCCTTGGGATATTTGGTTGTCCAGCTGTTTTTAGGGTTGATGATAAGTTGGCGACGTTGGTCTGCCAATGTAGCGAAAACCCGAAAAACCCGAAGGTGCCCTTAGACTGAAGGTATATAAATCCCGAAGGTGCCCTTAGACTGAAGGTATGTAAATCCCGAAGGTGCCTCTAGAGCGAAGGCAGGGAAAATTTGAAAAAGGCGAAGGTGCCTTAAAATGGTTTCCAAGGCATTTTGGCCACTGTGTCGCATTTTTTGCGAAGGTGCGAAAAAGGCGAAGGTGTCTTAAAATGGTTTCCAAGGCATTCTGGCCATTGTGTCGCATTTTTTGTGAAGGTGCGAAAAAGGCGAAGGTGCTTTAAAAACGTTTAAGGCACACAAAAACTCAAAGGGGAAAAATATGAAGGTCTGAAATATGTAGTCGGCCTTTTTTTTTTTTTTTTTTTTTTTTTTTCAGGATGATCATTATTTGAACTATTTGTTTAAGGTTGAGCATAAGAAATCTAACAAGTAGGAGGTCAAACAATTTGCTCAATAGATTCATAAAATTGGAACCCTCTACAAACATGAGATGTGGTGAGGGCCCTGAATTAAGCAAAGTGTTGTTGTAGACAAGCTCCATATGTGGACAAACAGGCTCTTGTGTGCATGCAGATGTGAAGAGTTGAAGGTTAGTAAGGGGGAACTATTTGCTCATGTAAACCAAGAGATAATTCACATGTGCAAATCATGTGTGACAATTGGCATGCATGATGTAAATGTGAATAATTTTGCATGATTGTTCGCCTACCAAAAGGCAAAAGAACATTACATTGACCCAGTTTGAAAGGGTTGGAGCGCTCCTCAAAATATTTTCAAACATCATATATAGAAGAGAAATGACATACCCTTAAGCAAAATATTTTCAAACATCATATATAGAAGAGAAATGACATACCCTTAGGTACTTGCAGCTAAAATAAACCTCAATTGAACCTTGCTAGTTAGATGCTATAATCATAAGTTAAATTAAGTGTAGCAAACTTTCAAATGTTTGATAAGTTACAACTAAGACTAAATCATTTACAATCTTTCATAGGAGGGGAATGCTCCAACCTTTAGTTGAAGTTCAATTAGAAGCATCCCCCCCTCCTAATTAGGATCCTCCTTGCTTGAAGTATGAGAAATGCAAGTCAAAAAGAATGTTGGATGGGGCGGTCAAGTACTCTACTCCAATAAGGATTTGGTTTATGTATAGTGGAATTGACTAGAATCAGCCAAGTTGCATCCATGATCCCTTTGAGCCTAGTAATGAGAGCCAGGTTCTCTATCAAACAAGCAAACTCTAGCCAATTTCAATGCATAAAAGGAATTTTAATTTGATTTCTTTTTACAAGCTTCAAGAAGGTCACATGCCTCGTGCTAACCTCGACAATTCTTTACCCCCCATTTACAAAGGCAAAAAACCCGTAGCCTTGTTGTGTCGACATCAACATTTTCTGAGGCTATGTTTACAGAGGCATGCAATCCTTGGCCTTTGACCTCATCCTTTGAGTCTTGTATGTCATCTTGAGTAGTGATTAGTTTCTCAACATTTTTAGGAGCCAACTTCACAAAAGCATAAAATATCAAGTGCTAGAGCCAAAGGCCAATACAATGCCCCATATGAAGGTGGGTCACATGACCTGCCTAAATTGCGTGCTGGCAGCCTATTTAGCAATGACATGACCTTCGTCTTCGTCTTCGTATTCGTCTTCGTATTTCTGCTCCTCTTTCCTCTTTCTTCCTCCATCTCTCCGATCTCTTGTTCCTGGATCGCGATCGCGAGGGCGAGGGCGAGAGCGAGAGCGAGAGCGAGAGCGAGAATTAACATTATATATTTAATGGGGTGGGAAGGGCAGGTGGGTGCGGGCGTCAGCTTCTTTAGCGTGGGCGTCTGGCATGCCTATGCCACCGTCAAATCCATGAAAGCCTCGGGCACCAACCGATCCCATGGCAAAAACCTCGTCAACGATCTGGAGCACTGCCTCATTGCATCGCTTTCCCTCCTTCACATCATCACCAGCTTTGTTTTAGCCCACAGGGATGCGAATTTGGGGTATGACGTGAGCATGGCCATGGTTCTAGAGAGATCTGGAGTGGCATCAGTGTTTTTTTTGTATGCTGTTGTGGCTTTGGTTTCAGATAGAACGCGGGTCTTACCCTTGCCACAGGAGGTGCTGCATTTGTTTGCGATCTCTGCATTCGGATTGGAGTTCATCTTTTTTTATCTGGGGGAAGAGCGTGAGAACAGCCTTGAAGGGCAGTATCATCACCTGATGCTTGTTCCTATTGGGGTTTGTGTGATGACCAAAATTTTGGAGATAGGATACCCTAAGAGCATTCTTCCGTCTCTTGCTCACAGCATGGCCCTTATTCTTCAAGGCACCTGGTTCTTTCAAATGGCTATTTCTCTCTTTAGCACACCATTCATTGCCATGGGTTGCCATCTGGATCAAAAGGGTGAAGGAGATTATGCGATAAGGTGTGAGGGCATGTCTCTAATGAGGGGAAAAGCCATCGCGACTCTTCAATTCAATAACCATATGGCCATTCTGTTGTTATTTCTACTTCCCCTTTTTGCTTTTATGACGAAAAAGGGCAGCGTCCCTTCAAGCTATGAGCCGCTGAGTGAATATGAGGGCTCTGTGCAGGAAAGAGAATTGGTCCATTTGAAAGGTAGAGTTCCAGAAGGAGCTTTCGTTTTGGAAGATGATGAAGAGCATTCTGAAGACTTGACTGAAGTAAACGGCTTCCATAATGGGTCAGTGTAGTGATATGGATAAATTCAATGTGCCATGATGGCGTTGTCCGGTTACTATGTACAGAGAGTAACATCTATTGAAGCGAATAATCACTAGGAATGCGAAGTGAGCTCCAAACTATTCTCTGATTTGAGAAGAGGTAATTTTACTTGGTGCTACACCGCTATCTTTCCCGGAAAAGCTATATATGATGTAACTTTAGGGTTTGATGTTGAATCTAGTGTTTACAAGGAAGAAAATTGATAGGGTAACTGAAACCGATACTGACAGTGGCAGCATCCATTTTATGCACCAATATGATCAAATTGCACTCAAAATCTTTTAGTATCTGTTCTCAGATATTTGGTGAGCAGCAACTTATGAGTCCTTTTGTCCCAGATATATGCTGAAAGAGTATTTCTAGCCTTTTTATTTCAATAAACTTTAGGTCCTCTTTCAGTTATTTTTTATATATTCTTATGGCTTTCTTTGAGTACATTCCAACAGATTTATTCTAAGCTTCTGCATCTTCAGTGATGTGTCGAGGTTTGTTTTGTTACTATTATATACTTCAGCCTTGCAGGCTTACATCATACTGTAACCATCTAGTCTACCAAACAATAAATTCTTTCAGACCCAAGATTCCAAAATGTTGTGAAGGTATTTCTAATATTGTTTTGAGGACATTGTGATGCAGCTGATTTTGATGTTTGAAGTAAGTTAAAATCATAACACAAGCAAAATTTTTAGAATTTCCCCTCATTATCTTTCATTTGGGGGAAGTTTCCCCTTTTTTGATCATTGTACAAATTCATGCTCTAAAATTTTCGTACATAGATTGCACTGCATCATAGGGGAACTTTCATTTGTTAAAAGATGAGTAAATTATATTCAAGTTTAACATAGTTTTTACTATATGAACTCTTCTTTATGTTTCTCGTCTATTTTCTGCATCTTATGAACACTTTTTTTCCTTCCTAGGTTGTCATCAGTCCTAGTCAACATTCCGTCTACCCAAGAGAATCAACATAATCTCAAAAGCTAAGTAGCAACTTATGCTTCTGACCATTGAGAACATATTTAGTAATTGTTTGTTAAAGTTTCTTGTTTGTTTGTGCATTTGATGTGAATCTTTGTTGCGTGATATCTTGCAACTTTCTGTAATGACATTAATGTAGGGCCCTATTCAAATTTTATTTTTGGTGTAGATTTATTCAAGTCTCATGAAGAGAGACTTTTTGGTCACTTCAGCAAGTATACAAACTCGTTATTTATGTCATCTGAATAGGGACCAACTCTGTTGACATATTTTAAGCCTCGCCGCAAATCTAGTTTTAATCTTATAATTTTTTTGAGTTAGGTTGTGGTTATAGTTCGTAGCGTGATCATTTGAAATGCTTTTCTAAATATCTAGTTTAAAATTTTGTGCGAGATACCCTATTTTTCAAAAGATGTTCTTCTAGGTTTTTTAATTTTTATTAATAAATATGCATGCATGTAGAAGTTATAAAATGTTGTCGATGGTCAACGTTCTTATATGTTTTTGTATATAATATATATGCTTCAGGTATAGTAAATTACAATAAGTATATGCATGCACAGTACAATTCAGTTTATTGCCAAAACGCCAATTCTACTAGCATTGTTATGTACAATATTTACACTTTACATCACATAGGAAGGCCAAGCTGAGAAGGAGCACAAGACTCCAAACGTCAACAATATTGCAACTAAGATTTGAGCCTTACAAGCATGGACACATTTCCAACTCTTACCTAACTTGACTCTTGTAGAGGAATATAGTACAATTGTGTGTGAAGAGAGAATATGGATAATAAATGAATTTTATTTATCTTTGCATTTGATTTAAGATTAATTGAATATTACACCTTCCAACTAGCTTTGTTATGTACAATATTTACAACTTTACATCAAATTGTAAGGCCAATCCAAGAAGAAGCACAATGCATAGTTTTTTTTGGGGCTGTTTAAATCAGCCAATTCATCTGTTTGAATTGGGAAAGAATTGGCCCAACTTGTGAGACAGATTATTGGGGCTTATGGAGTACACCTACAAAGACTTAGACCATTAACTCCATCATGCATAGCATGGACCAAATGCCACAACATTCCTACTTGTCAATGCCCAAGAGTAGGTGCAAGTCATGTGCACATTAGCTTAAATACATTTGTACAAAGACCCCCATTCAAAGTACAATTATTGGGATATGGACAATATCACTTTCTTTAGATTCATCAATCTTGTAAGTTTTTGCAAAAACTATCATATACATCTAGCATTCTATCACAATTTATTCATGAGCAAGAATTGTGAATGCAGACTTTTAGTATCCTTTGCTTCAATACAAAGTATATTACAAAAGTGCAGCTAATTACATACGTATATAAAAGAAAGCATTATATCAAAAGGACAAATATATTATTCAACTACTATTGACAACATTTAAAAGTACAAATGTTTTGGAAACTATAACTAAGTGAAAATTTAGACTTTAAAAGTAATAATTGCTTGTAGTATGGTACAAATGGAAAGCACTATTTCAAGTGTGCTCGTTAGGAAACCATGTTCAGAACCACATTTGAATTTTTCAAACTATTTAAACATGACATATACTTTGAGAGTGTTCTATTTTTGAGTTTGATTGTTATAATCTTATGTAGAAACTAGCTCTCTTTTAAATATAGTGAATTAGAGTTTTCTTTTCAAATACAAAATCTAGATATACTTTACATAATATTATCAATGAAATCTAGATATACTTTAACATAATATTATCAATGTTATGTCTCCCATCATAACAAAGAAGACTTGCAATCTTCAACCTTATGCACTCCACTAGCAAAGTCTTACATCATTAACTTCATCATGCATAGTATGGACAAAATGATAAAAGTAGCATTCATACAAGTAATTAAATAATCATTCACAAGCATTCTCTAACAAAGAAGACTAATGAAATTTATGACTATCGATAGCTCAGGCAGATCTCCAACAATTATCTCCAATACAAAGATGGAATAACCCTTCAAAGAGTTGAAGAATCCGAACTCATGATTGACTAATGAATAGCCTAAGTGGTTGGTTTTTCTTAGAGGACTAATGAAATTTATGACTATCGATAGCTCAGGCAGATCTCCAATACGCAGATGGAATGCCCCTACAAAGAGCTGAAGAATCCAAACTCATGATTGACTAATGAATAGCCTTGGTGGTTATTTATACTAAGCAAAAGCTACTTCCCTTCATTTGACTTGGAGGGAAATTATGAAGATTAAATAATAGGGCCCAAAATTGGAGACCATGTAAAATAGTGTTTTAGGGCTTGACAAATGCAATAAAAGTGCATGGCCAGAAATAGAGAAGTATGGACTATGGGTGTCCTTATCCCCTAACTTCAAAAAATATTGCTCTCAATGTGGGGCTCAAAATATGACTAAACCTTGAAAAATAGAAGAAGGGTCCCAAGTGATAGTTGTACTAATAGCCAATCATAAACAAATGTGAAAACAAAACTATCTACAAATTTATCGACCAACGAAGATACTGAAGGAGAGGACTTCCTCACAACATGTATTCCAAAAGCAACACATAAAAATCCACAAAGCATAGTACATCTACTATAAATCATGTTGCTACTATATCGCTAATGGAATGGTCATCATGGTACTACTGCAAAAGAATAAGTCGAAGTAAATGCAAGACATGAAGAATCAGAAGGATGATGTAAGTCTCTCAAGGCATTCTAGTAGCACAAGAATGCCATAAGAAAGTGTTATCATGTAGGATCTAAAAAGCTAGTCAAATGGCCTAGGAATACCATAGGAAAACGTAAACGTGGCAACCATAGCAACAATTGTGCAACATCGTCGGAGGCCAAAAATATGTAACAACCATGAGTGCCAAAGAATATGAAGTGTTACTTTGACAAGTAGCTAGAAGGAACACTTGTGCAGCGACCCAAGGTATTTGTAATGCCCAAGAATGTATAGTAGTATCCAAAAAAATAGGATCAACACTCCAAGGAATCCATAAAGCCCAAGAACAACATTGAAATTGAAACCACTGGAATAAGCGAAGTAATAGAAGCAAGAATAACATCTGAACAATGCGCAAGTTCAGTAGATATAGTAGGGTAGTAATGAGCAAAGTCCTCAAGAGCAACACCAAGGCACTCAACATCAACATCATGATATCGACGTTGACTTATATCTCATGATCAGCTATTAGATTTGGAACATCTTGAGAATCATTCATTTCCATGCAACATTCGTTGAAAGTAAAAAATCTATGTTCAAAAATATGTATAGGCCTGTGAGATATATCGTTGTAGATTGCACTTGTTGAGTAGGACTGTGTGGTATCATAGATAAATAGGACTATGTAGTATCATAGATAAATAGGTCTCCATTTTATGGAGCCAATTAGCAAGGTCATTGCCATTTAAAGAACCATTGTAAATGGTTAGCTGATCTTTATCATGGAAATCATACAATACGGTGTGAAGAGCAAGTGGAGGAATAGGAATGGGTGAAACAAGAATGGATAGATCCAAGAGTTCATCTTGGGAAACAAGTGAATGAGAATGAAGTAGTTGTGGAGCACTAAATGCTTGTGCAACGACAAAGTGAATTCGAGAAGTGATAACAACAACCATTTGTTGGATATTATCAAGCTAAGTAGCATGATCATTATCCAAACAAGCAACGACATCCTCAATACTAGAGAAGGCCTATGTGGATGGTATGATAGCAAAGTGATAAAATGCGACTTCTACGATTGTGCCAAATGCAACTTCTATAACTTACGTTTTTGCTGTGGTTTAAGCTACCTTGTTCATAGCCATACCTAATGTAATACCTTAATCAATCACATACCTTAATCAACAAGTCAAAAGTCGAAAGCCAGCAAACAAATGCCAATGAAAAAATGTTGAAACCTCTTCCAAATAGGGCATTAAAAAGTGTAATAGGTATGCCCAAAAAATCTACCAAAACAGCCACCAAAAAAGGTAGCGGTCCACAAAAATTGTTACTGAAAATTATGTGCCAAAAAAAATCATTTTTTTTCTACTGCCAAGCTTAGTAGAATTTCTTTCACTAAAGATCCTCTAGAAAAAAAAATGGACATCCACCAAGTGTGGAACAAAACTAGCACTCCACCAAGGAAGGAAAGTGCTTTGATACCAAGTTGAAAACACATTTACAAATTTAGCATGAAAGATAGCAAGTAACATACATAAAAGGGTCTAAAAAATTATTCACAAACATTCTCCAACAAAGAAGACTAATGAAATCAATGGTTGTCACACTTTTTGTTTTCTAGATTTTGTAACCTAGACAACAAATCCCTTTTATGAATGTTGGAAATAAAGTGCTCTATGATGGAGAACTCATTTCAAACTTAAGTTGTTGCCATTATGTTTGTGATAGTTTAGCAGTTTGGCAAGTTAAATTCGATCAATCCTCTAGGAACAAATATAAGAATCTAGTTGATAGAAGTAGTTTGTTGAAATTCAAAAATCCTTGGATTAGAGATAGATTTACATAATATTTAAAAAAACATTTCACATAAAATAAAATAGTTTTAAAATAACTATAATTGATTTTGTCTTTCTCTTGTATGGAACCAACATTATTCAAATTGCTTTCATAAGATTTAGATCTCTTGAACTACTATAATTAGCTCGTTGAGAACTTGCAAACACTCTGTACTTGAAAGTCCTTTTTTTTTTTTTCCTATGCTTTTGATGTGAAAATGTTGACCTTTGTAAAGTATGGACACATATTAAATGTAAACAAGAAGGTGAAAGCAATTTTTATGAATTTGAGAAATAGAATATCGAATGTAGTACTTACATGCCAACTACATCCATGTGTTTCCAATAAGCAACTTTCAAGGCATCATACATCCAATCCACATTGCAATGGTCAAGAAGCTTCTCAAGGTGACTAGGATAAGGTTGAGACCTATCTATTCGTTGCCGTTGGTCTCTTTCTAGATTTCTGATTCTCTCCTCTTTCGAACAACTCAATTCAAACGTTCAATATTTGTGAAGTATATAACATGAAAGTGAAAATTTTATTTCTCAGACTAGTCATTTTAGAAAGTTTTACATGCTTCTTGGCGCCTTGCACATTTTTTCATTGATTGTTTCATCATTATTGTCATTCCATGATCTTGGAGTTTCCAGATTTTATTTCACAAAAAATCTCATAATATAAAATACCGACTCTTGTGCCAACCAACCTTCCGCCATGTTGCCTTCTACGTATGTTTTTTGTCAAACAAAGAGCTTCAACAGCCTTAGGAATCACTCCAAAAAGAACATCCATGTGGAATGCACAGGTAAACAAGTGCCAACTCATCAACAAGGTCAACAAGAGGGTGTACTTGGGTGTCAATAAAACTAGCAGGATGACATCTTTCTAGAGCACAAACAACCTTTATGGATCTAAGATGCATTTGTTCTTCTCTTCTGATTTCTTTGGAGGATATCGACTCGATATAATTATATCAAGCTAAAAACTTAGTCCGCTAAGTATTATCCCTATCGTATTCTAGTCAACGTAACATTTGCAAGCCTCTTCATTAAAGTATGTGTACCTCACAAGTGAAGCTAAATGTCATACTAAGTTTGTATATCTTGAATTAGAATCCTTTCAAGATCAATGGAACGAATGAACACATTATCAATTTAATATTGACGTAAATGTATGTAGTTTAAATGAAGTTTATCTCCAAATATCATATGCCATATATGCTCCACGGATCATTTTATGTCAATTATGAAACTTTATCCCTGACAACTTGCCATCTGCAATGAAGGATTTTTAAAAACTACTTCCGTACCCCGTTGGCATCTGTATGTGTCCAATTATGTCCTTCATGTGCTTGCTCTTTGTTTTGTGAAAACCCATGGAGGTGATGGAATAATATGTAGTCCATACCAAGATTTCAAGAACCATAATCACCCCCTTGTGACAATAGCACCCTATTCCAATCAACCAAATGTCCAATTTCAATGCTTGAAAAACTCTTTTGAGTTATCCTCAAAAAACTTGCATTTTTTTTAGACTCTCGAGTAAATCTAAGGGTCTATATGCCTATATAAAAAACCATAAAAAATTTAATGATATCTATTTTAGGAAAATAATGCCGATCTTATTCCTATACTTTGCAGATTTTCCCGAGCACTGCCCTATTTTAACTAGTTTGAATGAATTGCAGCAAACCTACCATAGACATATCTGGGTTTAAAAGACGGGAATTGTCATGCATCTGATTCTTCAGGAAATCTATTTTCATTCAAACAAGTGTTTGAGGATCAAGTTTGCAGTTTTATTCCAGAAATTTGAGTAAAAGATTTCTTCAACCTCTTATCTTACACACCACACAAATAAGCAGCTCTTGTGAAGTGCCAAGATCCACATCTGTGCCTCAAACAGCAGCTATTTCATGATCCCCCTCTGCAGCAGCAGCAATGCACTGAGGGGACTCAGCCCTTTGCTCTGTGGATTTGTACTTGTACCATCTGGCACAGAAGAGGTAAAACACAAAATTGAGTGAGGTCAGAATTGCCAGAAGCCAGTAAAAGTACTTGAGCTTGCCACGGTTCAGATTGTTAGGGAGCCATCCAGGATGATCACCCCCATGCCTGGTTGCCTTTCTCACTGTAGACACCAGCACACTGCTCACAAAATGGCCCACGCCTAAGGTACTCAGATATAGAGCAGTGCCAACACCGTGCAACCGCTCTGGCGACTCCCTGTAGAAGAATTCAAGCTGCCCAACTTGTGTGAAGATCTCTGTGGTACCCCTTAGGAAGTACTGAGGAATCAGCCAGAAAATTGTGATGGGTATAGTTGCCTTTGGCATATCAAGTAGCCCATGATCCCTGGCTGCTTGTACACGGCGCACCTCTACAGCCCCTGCTATGACCATGGCAAGAATTGCAAACACCATGCCTGTGCCAATCCTTTGAAGACCTGTGATCCCTTGAGAATGACCAGTGTGTTTGCTTGCAAAAGGCACAAAGAATTTGTCGTACAATGGCAGGAAAAATAGGACACTGACCAGCTCAAAAATTGACATCGATGCAGGGGGAAACTTGAAGTGCCGTCCAATGTTTCTCTTCATCGTGGCACCCTGTTGGACAGAAAAAGTTTCCATCTGAGAAAGAGCTGTCCAGACGATGATGGTGCTTGCCCATATTGGCAAAAGCCTAATCATTGTTTTTAGCTCCTCCACCTGAGTAACTGTGCAAAGCCTCCAGGGGTTCACTGCATGTTCTGGATTTTCTTTCCCATCAACCACAGCTGCTTTGTCTAGAAAGCTGCATTCATGAAACAGTCTGTAGAATTAGCTTCCCAGCTCACGGAAACAGAAATTCTGGTCCAATCTGTAAAGTCAAATTCTACCTTGCATACTCTTTATCTGAATTCAGGTATATAGGTTCTTGTAGTCATCAAAAGTTCGGTCTGGGGTTAGCTATCTATCAAGGATGGGATCCTGAAAAGAATGAAAAATCCTCGAGCATTTATAGACTTGGTCTCTTGGAACTGCTTACCGAAATTGGTCGGTGTGAGCCAGCGTCTCGTGTAGACTATTATCTTCGTACAAGAGGCTTGCATCAGATGGATAAGGCAAGTTCCACTTTCTCGTCGCAGCAACCAAGACTTGGGCAATACGAGTCAAGGGGCTGCCGCCTGGAGGCTGTTGCCTGTACCACGGGGAGGCATAGTAAAATACGATAATACCTATAAAGAACAACACAGATGAGATGCCAAATGCCCATTTGAAGCCTATGTTATCCTGCAGATATACTATCACCGTCACGGAGCAGAGAGAACCCACTGAGATTACAAAGTAAAACCAATTGAAGAAATGCGACATTTGCTGCTTCTCTTTAGGATCATTTTCGTCAAACTGATCAGCACCCAATGCTGATACATTTGTTCGAATGCCACCATTTCCCAAAGCGATGAGGTAGAGTCCCATAAACAGCACGGCCACTTCGGAGCCATGCGCTGCTCGGCACTCATTTCCGTGTAAAGAAGAGCATTCTGGTGGCCTAAGCGATGGCAATGCAGAAGACAATGTCAAAAGAACCATACCCTGCATCATCAGAACCCATAATGAGCACAAAAACCTGTCAATTCAGTTAAAGATAAGGAAATAAAACTGATGACAAAATGCGAGATTGTTCGTTTCCAATATTGCAGTCAGCTTTTTTTGACAGATTATAATTACAATAAGTTGAATAGATGCGAAGAGGATGATGGCCCAAAATCTCCCAGTATAAGCATCAGCAACGAATCCCCCAATGAATGGAGTCAAATATAAAGCACCAACGAAATTCGACACCATATTTGCCGACTTTGGAACACTCAAGTACATCTTGTTCACAAAGTATGTTATCAGGTTTCGTTGCAGACCCAAAGTACCAAGTCTTTCGAACAATTCCACAGCTGTGCATTCGGAATCCAATGCCATTTGTCAGCAACTGCACTACACACAAGGCAGAATAGATATATGCCTCAACAAAATCAAATTATAAGAAAAACATGAGTTGATACAGCTTACCAAAGATAGGAGGAGCTGCTTTCCATCCCCCAGGCTGCATTTCTGGCTTCGCCACACCAGATTCTTTCTCCGCGGAACTTCCAGCTAAAAGTATTATTTTCATATTTTACAATATCCGGGACTGCTCCTTTCCAATTAGCTTATAGCTTAATTTACAACGGGCAAAACGATATGGCACCAACAAATGTTTTTCGCGTATCAATTGGGTCTGAAGATTTGATCCTGAAAACATCAAGTTCTATCATGTGGGCAAGAATATACTGCCCAGCTCTAGCTACGAGGAGTGAACTCTTTCCTGTAATCGAACCACCAGCTTCCTGACGAAATATGTTGCAGAAAGGGAGCTTCAGGACTTAAGATACTCGAAATCAAAACGATAAGACACCACCAAATTTCTATACTGTTATGACGATTTGATACTGAACACACCGAGTTCTATCATATGGGTTGCAAGAATATTTTGCCCAGCTCTAGCTACAAGAGATGAAACTCGTCTTTCTTCAGAGCACCAG
The DNA here is from genome assembly GCA_029204225.1 of Diphasiastrum complanatum. Classification (NCBI taxonomy): domain Eukaryota; kingdom Viridiplantae; phylum Streptophyta; class Lycopodiopsida; order Lycopodiales; family Lycopodiaceae; genus Diphasiastrum; species Diphasiastrum complanatum. Next base: position 48,632,597 of record CM055104.1, on the reverse strand, counting down.
CTTCCTGACGAAATATGTTGCAGAAATGGAGCTCCAGGACTTAAGATCCTCAAAACCAAGACCTTCTTCGGTCCTTTAGTTCTGGTAACTACCGATCTGGATCTATCCAGAAGAACAACTGATCTAGGCACCAGAACTTTTGAACCTTTAGATCAAAGTGAAGCTTGTAAGTTCCTATCCTGATCATGCGAATCCTCCCTATTCAGGGGTTTTGTAATAGAGATGCAAATTCATGATCTTACTTCATTTCTGACATATGGGTTTGAATCTATCATGTCATTATGGAATTGATCTTTGTCGTGCTCCTGTATCGATAGGACTACTAGCTCAACGGGTTTGACCAAGGGAAGAAACTGGTCTCATCCCAAAGTATAAGGTGCATACCTTAAACCCTTCGTAAGCACCAATGAAGTTTGATGTGACTAAACTAAGGTGCATTCATTTACATGGAAAGTAGTGCGGGCATATGTGTAAAGAAGTTAGAAAATGATATTATAATTACTTTATAGTTATTTTTCTCTCTCTTACATGACATTTCTTATAGGGCCCTCTTTGGGCCCATATTTTCTCTAATGCTTACACTTCTGTTTATTTCAGAAAACTCTTTATCTTAATGAGTTTGCAAGTCGTTGAGGGCAAAGATCTTCTGCTAATGAATTCCAGAGAAGTCATGCACTGGGCCATTTCAAGTTCTTCAAGAATAATGAAATAAGTGTGGCCCATTCAAAGTTTCATCAACACGGTGAAACAATGATTATGGCAATTAAGGCACTTTTTTATTTTCTTGGAGAACATAATTTTGCAAGAGTGCATAGAATAATATTTGTTGAGAAAACTATTGCACTTAAAATTTTAGGATATGGATTCAGTGAATTCCATGCTTAGATCATCACATTTCTCATTGTATGCTACCTATGTTGATCTGAGTAAAAGTGTCAAAACTATGAGCTCTTGGATCCATATGAAAGAAGGAAGTTATTGCATGATTCCAAATTGCAACTTTCTTTATCGAAAGTATCGAAAATGGTGTAGACTTTGGAAATTCCAGAAACTTTGTATTTCTTTAAATTTCAATATACAAGATTATCTCTTTATGTCTATTGCCTATTGGCATGTATAAATTTGCATGTTTTTTGAAATTTTGCATAATTCGTTGATTTTGTATTATGATGGATTTGCACTCTTCTATAAAACCATTGGAAAAGTTGCAGAATATAGTTGTTCTTTCCACCATGTTGTGTACTTTTATGAAATGCCACTCTTGCTTGCCAATGAGATTTTTCCGTTCCTTGTGATGACTATATGCTGAGACTTCCACTATTTCTTGAAAAGAATGTCAAATGATGCCATAAAATGTGCTACATTTCATAAAAGCAATATATAAGTCATTACCAGGTATCTAATTTAGTTGCACAAATTTGTCTATAATGATGTTGCACCTAAATCATACCATATAATGTTATGTGATCTGCTCCCTTTGAACTACATCAACAAATTCATTGGTTATTTTCTATAGCATTTGCACATCAGTATTTGAGAATTTATTTTTTCTTGAATATTTAACCATGTTATCAAGATTTTTCCAAACTTCTGCTCTGAGTAGTCGAGTTGAACCTCATTTATCTAAATCTTAAGTTGCAACAATTATCTCTTTCCATTAAACATCCTCTAATTTAGAAATGGCTTGCTTCGAAGATGACTCTGCCTTGGTATTCCATGCAAACAATATGCAAAGATATATTAATTTTTCTATTATACGCACCTTTGCATGCAATGTACAAATATGAACATTATAAATAGGAATTGGCAGTCCGGGTTGTCAATTTGAATCTTCTCAATATTTTGATATTCTTGTACTCCTTGTCATGTCTTTTGTTGTCGTCATGCAATACATATAAGGGTGCTTTGAATTAGCTCCATGGAAAATGTTGAACATACATTTTAACATTTTTAGGACTCCCGCCAAATGCCACACTATGTAGAAATTGCCAATCCTAGCAACATTAAGTGGAACTCTTTCCATGTGACTTCTGATGATGGCAAGATATGATGTTCTACTAGATATCCATGAGAGAATGTCATGGTCTTCTTTCAACACCTTACGAGAAACAAAAAATTGTTTTATCATAATATCAACATAGAGATTAGTATCCATATAGAAACTGTAATAGTGCAACTATACCTGAAAAGCTGCCAACCACCAATTGAAGCCTGTGAATGACGGTTGGGGAATTATAGATGTATGTTTGTGTGCTCTTGCCTTGAGATTGTCAAGATAGATTGTTTGCATCATTTAAGAAGAGATAGATCTATGTGCAATCACACACACCTTAGAAGATCAATCACATTGATTTGTGAGTCCTCACACATGTGAAAAGTACACATATAGTACGGGGGCACTGCTAATAGGGGAGAAGTGGGGGAGTAGGCGAAGGAAGAAAAAGGGCGTGAGTATTGAAAAAAGGTGGGGGTGTGAGTAGTGACACATGGGAGGAAAGAGTGAGGACGATGGGAAAAGAGATGGGTACAAGAAAAAGAGGTACAATACCATAGGCACGACAAGGAAGGGAGTTAGTACACGAGTAAAGACATAAGGGGGGGGGGGGGGGGGGGGGGGGGTGGGTGTGCAAGTATTAGCAGGGGGTATGAGGCAAAGATTACGACGAATAATAGTGTGTGAAGGCGAGTAAATGGTAGGAGGGGCAAATAATTACCCACCCATGTTCAAAAACATATGTTGTCTTAGCATATTAGCCAACAATGGAAAAGTCTCCTAGTTCATTGTTAGAAAGTGTGTCTCTCCTCCATTGCCCTTGAGGCTTACCCTAATTTGCTTTCAATGCTCCTATTTGGTAGATAATTCAAGCTCAAAGGTCCTTTCTTGTTCAAAAACTTGGCAAATTTATTCATCAAGCTCAAAGAAACTCTCAATTGAGACAAGCCCCTCCACTAACCTATGACAGACGAATCATGGCCCCTAAGATGAAGCTTGAACTCAAATTGAAACAAGCTAAAAGCTAGAGTTGTTACTTCTCTTGCTAGGATAGGACTTTTAAAACTTCAACCAAATTTATGAGATTAATTTATGGGTTTGGTCAATATATACATACCAATGTGGAGCTAGCAACCTTTGAAACAAATTTGTTGGACAAAGTTAACACCACATTGGTTGACTGCATGACTATTCTTGAAGATGAATGTCCTACTCAATTCTAGACCTTTAGCATGAAACCTTCTTCCTTTGACTAGACCTTTAGTAGGACCCTTGGTGACCACTTTACTAGAGGTTAATACAACAAAAATGGGATAGACAAGAGCCTTCCACATTTTGGGATAGATTATTTGAATCTTTGACCATAATCCCTATTGGCAAATCTAGATACTTTGCTTATCCCATCCTTTCTCATCTCTTCCCCTAAGACTGAATAGGCCCTTTTCTAAAGATATAGACTGCCCATTGGTTCCTTTGAAGAGGAAACTAGCCAACAACCCTCACTTGGATTGACTTGCATTGACGTATGTCTATCCAATTTCCTACCTTGACTCTTTTAGCAAAGTAGTTAGCTTTGTTGGAAAATTTCCATGTCAGTGATGAAGACTCCTTTTGTCGTTGGAATATGTGTGTATTAGCTTTGCTTTGGATACCTTGGATTGCCAAAAACCAAAAGATATTTTTATGGTACCCGATTGCCAATGGATGCCTGCATTATGCAGCTACATTGTGTAGAGTTTTTGGTCAAATCCATGGTTAATTAATCTATTAAGTACATTTTATATGGAATATTTTGGTATAGCCACTATATATATATATAGGGAACTAGAGCTAGAGAGCTACATCGTAAGCCTCCTTGAGTGGTGTGTTGGAAATGTCTTTTAAGTCAACAATCCCGAGGAGTTTAATAAGTGGGGCCTCTACACAATTCTTCATGGATATGTTCGATGATTCCGTGAAGAACCTACAAGTGTTCGAATGCATCGCCTACGTGCAGATCCCGAAGGAGACAAGCAAGAAATTTGCTTGTTCAATTGCACTATGATTTCTATAGTGGTAAAGGAGCTCATTATTATATGGGGCACTTTAAATAAAAGGAGAGGATCCCTCCGTGGATGATCGCTCTTTTCTTTACATATGTACTTGTTGTATACAATAAACACAATTGTAGAGTTAAGCTTTGTTGCAAAAGAAAAACATTGTTATTAAACCACCCATGTGGATGAGTGGGATGATTGTAATGAATGTCAATGGGTATAAGGATGAGGGTAGGAGGTTAAGCATGACCTTAAATGGTGCTTGTTTTCTACAACGTGGCTCATACTACATAATGATGGGTTGCAAGGTGGGGCTAGATGCTACAATGATATCGAGCCAAAAGTTGTTGCATTTTCTGCATGAGGTCATACGTTCAACTCCCAATTGATATAGAAATGAGGGCATACAAGAAAACATAGATTGTTGTTTTAGTTCATTCTCATTCCCCACTACCAAGCTCAAATCACCCATATTCACATCTAGCATACTATCTACTATATCAACTAAAACTTTCAAAAGATTTCAACAAGAATAGAGGCACATGGCTTCTGCTAAGGTGGGGTCATAGTTGAAGAGTCAATAGGAGAGGTCCATAACTTCCCTACACATGCATACTTATTGAATCTTTATATATGAATAAACATATAGATTTTTAAATTAGATAAATTAATGAATATACAAGTTTGTGGGCCCGAGAGGTTGTTGACCCAATCAATATTGGTTGTTCTCTATGCCAAGTGCCTTAACCAAGTATATTTGCAAATGTTGATGGGTAGACATAACCTTCACTTTTCCATTAAAAAAAATGCATGGGCTGTAACTTTGAAGCCCACTTGTCAACTTAGCATGTCATATTGAAAAGAGACATCTTTACATAGTCCTATGAACATTTACAAACAAGATAGAAAGAAAGTTTATGCTATGTCAACATCCTTCCTTCTTTGTTTGGCATCAATATTTAAGCTATTCTCTACAATAATTTTGCAGATAACAGACTGTAGAAATTGCTTCTGCCCAAAAGTTCTGGGGTAATTGAGCGTTGACAGTCATGGATCGTGCAGCTTCCAATAGTGTGCGGTTCTTTCGCTCAGCTACGCCATTCTAATGTGGAGTGTAGCTGGTTGTGAACTAATGGTGCACGCCACATGATGAAAGGTAGTCCGCCATTTCATTTGATAAGTACTCTCCCCTCTGAATCAGACCGTAGGGCCTTGATTTTCTGGCCAGTCTGATTCTTAGAATATTGCTTGAATTCTTTGAAGCAATTGAATGCTTTTGACTTGTTCTTTATGAACATGACTCTGGTAAATTGGGAGTAGTCATCAATGAATGTAATAAAATATAGAGCTTGACCCAAGAGAGGTAGGCTCATAGGACTCATAGGACCACATAGGTCACTGTGAATCAGTGATAGAATTGTCTCCTGGCCTGTCCTCTTGGAAATTTAGTCCTAGCTTGTTTCCCTAGTAAACAATTTTCATAGATAGTCTAATTAGCTATAGAAACAGCATTGATATTCATATCCTTGACCATTTTGTTATGATGCATGTACAAGATTGAATGCATGTTTAGGTAACCTAGTCTTTGATGCCAAACATGAGCATCTGTACTACTCATAGAAAGTGCATAATCATCCGTTGAATTTGTTGATCAAGCAGATCTCTGAGGTTGAACCTTCCATTGTAATCGAGTAGCAAAGATAAAACACAAACTGAATGAACCAGCTCTATAGAACTAGATTATATGAAGTTCTATTATAAGTCCTAGACTCTAGTAATCTAATAAACCAGTGGCTCTAATACCACATTTGTAGGCTCAAAAAATGGAAATTATTAGCTCTGATACCACACCTGCGAATCCTGTCTTAAAGGCAAGATGACTAGAACACCTTTCAGTAAGGATGTTTATAAAGCAATTAAGGTACTTAAAATTGTGCATTCAGATATTTGTGGACCATTCGGAGTATTGTCGTTGGGTGATGCGAAGTACTTCATTACGTTTATTGATGACTTTAGCAAGTTCGTTGTGGTATACTTTATTCGTACAAAATCTGAAGCTTTCGAGAAATTTGTTGAGTATACAAATTGGGCTGAGAAGCAGGCAGGCAATAAGCTAAAGCAGATTCGCACAGATCGTGGAGGTGAGTACATTTCCAATGAATTCAAAGCTTATTGTACTGATCGAGGTATTATGCATACAAAGACTGCATCATACACACCTCAGCACAATGGAATAGCTGAACGAAAAAATCGTACACTTATGGAAGCTGCAAGGTACCAAAACAGTTGTGGGTAGAAGCAGTGGCTACATCAAACTATCTTCAGAATCATATTTAGAAATCCCGAATACCGGATAAAATTCCTCATGAGATATGGTGGAAGTCGAAGCCAAATCTAGCGCATGTTCGAACATTTGGATGCACAATGTATATGCACATACCAGATGAGCTGAGAAAGAAACTCGATGAAAAGATAGAACAATTTTTTCTGGTAGGATTCAAGTTACATTCGTCATATTATCATGTCTATGTACCCAAAATTGGCAAGATAAAAGTTGTTCAAGATGTCAAATTTGATAAGTCGAAATACATAGCAGACAATGATCTAGTCGGCTATGAAATTCTTATAACTTATTATGAGCTACCAACGACAACAGAAAAAAAACAAGCAGAAGATGAAAGAGAATTACCAAATTCAGAGGGAGGTGAAGATCGAGTGTCTGACAGACTCGAATCGCCAGTTTGAATTCCAGCAGAATAGTTTGAATTAGAATCGAACTCAAAACCTGCAAAATTGAACTCGAAACCACCTGTAAGAAGATCTGATAGACAACGTAAACCAAGTCAAACATACATCAGTTCACTTGTTATTTGCGTATGCAGTGGCTCATGATCTGAAAATGCATATTGTGGATGAAAAGACTACTTTCTTGCACGTAGAATTGGAAGAAGACTTATTCATGGACCAACCACTTGGTTTTGTAAGCCAAGAATATCCTAAATATGGATGTCACATGAAGAAAAACATTTATGGTCAGAAACAAGCAGCAAGACAATGGTATAGAAAGAAGGACGAAGCACTACGTTCCTTAGGTTTCAAACCTCTATTTGCTGAATCAAATGTCTATATCAAGCATGTCCAAAATGAAATAATTATTCTAGCTATCTATGTTTATGACACGCTTATCTTCTCAAGAAGAGGTAAGTTAATTTTAGATGTCAAAAGAGACATTTATGAAATATTTGAGATCGATGACCTAGGAGAAGCTAAAATCTATCTAGGCTTGCAGATTCAAAGAGACTTTGAAAGTGGTAAGTTGTATCTTCACCAACAAAAGTACACTCAAAAGATCATTGAGGACTTCAACATGCTCGAATGCAAAGGTGTGCATACTCCCATGATATTTGGAACAATACTGAACAAGGTAGATTGTCCGTAGACTCTCAAGGAAGAGAAGCGAATGGCCAATACACCCTATCGTAGGCTGATTGGATCATTGTTATATCTAGCAGACAACACTAGACCTGATATAGCATTTGTAGTATACAGACTGAGCCAATATAATCAGAACGCATGATTATTGCATTGGAAGTTGGCAGAGAGAGTACTACAATATCTCTAGAAAATGAAAGACTATGGACTGTGTTATTTGAAGGAAGCTTGATTTCACATCGAATCCTACAGTGACGCAAGCTGGGCATCCATGAAGGATGATAGCAAAAGTATTTCAAGAGGTTGTACTCTAGCATCTGGCACAACCATACTCTGAATAAGCAAGAAGCAAACAACAATAGCTCAATCTTCCTGTGAAGCGAAATATGTAGCAGCAGCCAAAATGGCAAATGGGCTGATCTGGATCAAAAAAATGTTGGAAGGATTTGATGAATCTATTTCTGAACCTTTTGTCTTGTTAATGGATAACACTTCAGCAATCTATCTTACAAAAGATCCTGTATTTCACTAAAAAATGAAGCACATAGCTATCAAGTATTATGTTATTCGAGACTTAGTCGAGAAGAAGATACTGAAGACAGTCTTCATACCCACAAAGGAAATGAAAGCTGATATCTTCACAAAGCCACACAGTAAAGCTTTGTTCGAGAAGCAGCGAAGAAGATTGGAGTTAATCCAATTGCCCACTTTGAGAGAGAGAGCTGTAGAACAACTGATCAGACAGATCTTGATTCTACTAACAAAGTGCGCAGTTTACTTGACAAAAGATGAGAAGGAAATGAACGTGAGCTCGAAACATTTCTATTCATGACCAACTCAAAAGATTTGCGAAGGATTCACGAAATTTATCTTGTAGTCAACTTGAAAGATTCGCGAAACAGTTTCTTGTAGAAGCTCGTGGCTTTCTTGTTGAAGCTCAAAAGATTCGCAAACAGAATCTTGTTGCAAAATATTCTGTTTCTTGTTCAAACCTTAGATGTCGCAAAATTGTCGCGAACAATTTGCAAAATCTTCTGGATTCTTCTCCAAGTTCATCTATCTTGAAACTGTCACAAACAGTTTGCAAAATATTCTGAATTTCTTCTTCAAGCTCAAAGTTGTCATCTGTCGTGAAAAATTCGCAAAAGATGAAAATGTCGCGAAGAGACAATTGTCGTGAAACACGAAACTGAGATGAAGAGATGGATTGTCACGAATAATTCACGAACAAAATTTATTTGACCCTGGAAATAGAGCGTCTATTTGAATATCAACCGTCGTAAACGGTTAGATATCTATTGTTACAGAAATGAAAGGCCAAAAGACCTATCCTGTAGCAATATAAATTTGAACCAACATTTGTTGGTCATATGGCCTGGTTTGTGACAATGATCACAAGAAGAAGATTGTTGATTCGAGGACTTCGTCTTCTCAAATCTTGGCTTGTTCTTGTTTTTTTTTCTTTCCTTTCGTGAAGAGAGCCTTCTCTTGATCACTGCTTCCCTCTCCTTCATCTCTCATCGGTCTCTCATCAGCGACAAGACTGACTGCTTTGTCGAATGTCATATCTGGTAGACTCAGTATGAGCATTATCAATGGTTGATAGGACGTCGGTAGATATTTCATGAAGTACATCAGCTGCTGTGGTGCTGGGACCTGGTGCTCTTGTCCTGATGCAACGAGTTGAGCAAAGATCGTTCCGATCTTCTCAACATGCTGATCTAACTGGTTGACATCCCATCATATGGATTGCAGCTGATTGTGAAGGTGCATGACTGAAGCTGCAGTCCTCACTTCATACTTCTGTTTCAATCTTTTCCATGCTACATGGCTGCTTTCGCAATCTTCAATCTGCATGAGTAGATATTCATCTATGGACGAAACGATGATCGCCATTGCGCGCTCATCTTTTCTGATCCATTCAGCTCTCCTCGGGTCTCCCTCTGAAGGCTGCACCTCTGAGAGTTCGGTCATCGACCAAATGCCTTTGCCCTTCAGAAGTGTTTTGATCTTGAATTTCCAGATCCTGTAATTTGCGCCATCAAGACTGATTGCTACTCTCGTTTGGATTGTTGTAGCCATATTGTGTTATCTACAAAATCACTCCCTAGATATCAGTAGTGATAACCTATGAGCTCTGATACCATATCACGAAACCATTTTTTGTTTTCTTTTTCGTATTCGCGAACGATTTTGTGTCTTTGAATTTTCTTTTGTGCGAAAGCTTCACAAGAACCTAGACACGCGACTGCACATCACAGAACACATTCTATTCTAACAATCAAGACAAACAACGCAGGACAGGGAGATGCACAAAAATAGAACAGCTGTATTATGAGTTTAATTTTTAGAGCGAGATCGTTGGTGTCTCGCTCGTTGGCGGAATGACACCCTGCTCTTTCGCCGTGTTCTGCTCGTCGGCAGACTTTCATGCACAACTCTTTTGTTTCTAGTATTTTGCTTTTCTGCTCTACTCACTACCTCTCTCTTTCTGTCTCTTACAGAAATTTTGTCTATTCTCTTCTCTCTTTTTTATTATCCAGAAAGGATAGTTTATATCTCCACTGTGTGGAGTTTACAAGATAGCTAAATGCAGAATCACAAGACTAGTTAAGGCTAATCAACTAACCAGTTACTCTCCATCATTGCCACTCGTTTTAGCTGGGCATGAAGTCTATGACTCCAAGCCCATTGAGTTGCCAGCTGGCAGCACACAAGATTCTTCTTCTTTTGTTCCGTTTTCTTCGTTTGCTTTCATTTTTTTCATTTCTTTCGTAACCTTTTGTTTTGCGTCCCTTTGCGGTTGCGGTCCTGGAGGTATGTTTACGATCCGCGAATGATTCGCGAATTGTTCGTCCTTCGAGTCAAGGCACGCTGACTTTCATGAATTGTTCTCGTTCGACCTTCGCTTCGTGTTTGTGTTGCGACAAACTTGCGGGAGTTCACCATTTCTGACAATCTTGACTTTTTTTGTATTTCTACAGACTGTGCGACAATGCGAGTGAAAAATGTAGCAATGTGAATGGAAACAGATTAACATGGAATTTAGGAGAGAGGAGGAGATAAATCCAACACTTTTGTTGGCAAGAAGAAAGATAGGTCAAAGTTAAAATGCTTCTATTGTGGAGTCAAAGGGCATTTTGCTAGTGATTGCTTCAAGAAGAAGAGAGATCAAGGTGAGAAGCAAACCAACCTAACTATTGATGAAGATGGTGTTGATGAACAGCTCTCGAATGATGCTTTTGTTATGTCATCTTGTTTATTGGCTAATCACGAAGACGTTGATCCTTGGTGGATTGATAGTGGAGCTACATCACATGTGACATATCATGAGGAGTATTACTCATCTTTGATGGCATTTGAAGGTGACAAGAAGGTGATCTACACGGCCAGATCTACACGGCCAATGATGGTGAGTGTGCAATCAAAGAAATTGGCACAATTCCTATTTTTCTCTCGACTAATAGGAATGTGAATTTGAGAGATGTTTTGTTCATTTCTTCCATTACTATGAACATCTTAGTGTGAGTCAATTACTTGATAAGGGATTCAAGGTGGAGTTTGTTGGTGATGCTTGTTTGATCAAGAGAGAAGATGAATTAATTGCAAAAGGGAAAAGACAAGGTAAATTGCTCAAAATTGATGCTTGTGTTGTTGCTAACCAAGTTGGATGGATGGAAAAAGAGCAAATGTCAATGCAAGAGGTGTGGCACAAGAGATTGGGCATCTCAACTACAAGTCATTGGAGGTGATGGCAAAGAGACAAGTTGTGTTTGGTCTTCCTAAATCTCTAACAATCTTGAATCATGTTTGTGAGCAATGTGCTTTATCAAAAGCACATAGGTTACCTTACAGGAGGTCTACATCAAGATCAAGTAAGCCTTGCATTCAGATATTCATGGTGTTACTACAATTAGCAATGGAGGTGCTAAGATGTATGTGACTTTAATTGATGATTTTAGTAGATTTTGTTGGGTGTATCTACTAAAGAGCAAAAATGAGGTGTTTGATGTCTTTGTCAAGTTCAAGGTTTCAATGGAGAACCAATTTTCTACAAAGATCAAGTGCTTGAGGAGTGACAATGGTGGTGAGTATATTTCTACGAAGTTCAAGACATTTTGTGATGAGCATGGGATCAAGAGGGAGTACACTCACAACTTTTGATGAAGAACCAAGCTTTGAAGCTATTCCATGTCAATTTGGATCTATCATATTGTTTGCTTGAATTTTGCTCTCTCTTTCTCTCTCTAATTCGAGTAGAGAATTATGCTAATGCATTAAATTCTTGTACTTCTTCTCTTTTGATATTGAATGGAATCATTCTTTGATTATTAGCATGCTAGATTGTGCTTTGGTCATAAATTCTAGAACTGGATCTTGATACTCAATCTAGAATCAATTTATGTGCTAAACACAAAGCTTAACAAGATCATTCACACTTGAGGATTGTTCCCCACACGTGTGAAACTTGCTGGATTTTTTTTTATCAAGGTATTAGAGCCAAATTAAGCTTTGCATGCTATTATCACTGATTGTGCAAGAATTTGTGAGCTCAATTCAAGCAAAAAAGTTGTTTATCACTTTTCTTTACCTTTTCTTGGAAAGTGTTTGGATCAAAGAGGATATAATCAAGATTTTCAGATCAGAATTGACATTGTACAAAATTCTAGAATTCTGCACATGTGAAAATCAGATATTTTCATACCTCTTTATTTCCTTCATCTTTGGTCCAAAGATATTGATTTATAGCTTGATGGAAAGCTTATAAGGAGTACTTTCCATTGCAATTGATCTCAAATATATTGATGTGTCTATTCAAGAGTAATCAATACAAAAGCTTGAGATCAAGACATATTTTGAGTTATTGAACACATTGAGCTTTCTTTGAATCAATAGTGTTGTCTTTTGAAGCATTTCACACTTGCCAAAAGTAGAACCAAAACTTGTCTTTACCCTTATTTCATTTTGAGAGGTTGATCTAGTTTATCTTGTTTTGGTGGAATGTTTTAGATCTATCTCAAATACAGTTGTCAGATTTCACATAGATTTTTGTAGTTCACCCTTGAAAATTCCTATAGTGAAAGAGAGTAGCAACATGTAGTTTGTTTGGAACAAGCTCAAACATATAATTGTCTAGTAACAAGAATAGTCTTCACAATTATGGCATCTGTGGGAGGATATCTCCTAGAAGCAAGTGAAAGACTAAGTACCTCCAATTATTCAATATGGAAGGTGAGAATGGAGTCTATTCTTATACTCCAGGATGTTATGGACATAGTACTTGGTATTGAGGAGGAGCCTCAAGCACAACTTGAAATACCAAAGTATAGGAAGAGAGCTAGGATGGCTCTACACTTCATTAAAATGAATGTCTCTAATCAGAGTCTAAAAGAAATAGGATCTTGCACCACTGTTGAAAAAAGCTTGGGATGCACTTAAGTCTATTTATGAAGCTAAGAACACTTCTAGAATTCTCACTCTTAGAAATCAGATTTTTCAAAGCTTTCAAAGAAGTGAGGAGAGTGCATCAAATTATGTTCTAAGAGTAAAAGATGTTCATAGGGAGCTTTCTTGTGTTGGTGTCACAATCAATCAAGATGAGCTATGTGAGGTTGAAGGGATTAAAAGAGAATTTTCTTGTGCTTATTCCCCATCTCAAAATGGGGTTGCTGAAAGAAAAAATTCATCTCTATGTGAATGTGCTAAAGCAATCTGAGTTGAAGCTTCTTTGCCTATTGAATATTGGGGAGAAGCAATTAATTGTGCAATAGATTATTTCACAATACACTTTCAGGAAGATCACCGTATGAAGTCTTATTTAAGAAGAAACCTAAGGTTGATCACCTTAGAGTTATGGGATGTGCTTGCTTTGTTCATGTACCCTTGTAAACAAGGAAAAAAGATGATCCAAATTCTATCAAAGGGATCATGGTTGGATACTCATCCAACAAGAAGGCATACATAATTTATATCTCCTCTACCTCAATTACGATTGAGAGTAGAGATGTTATTTTTTATGAGAATAAAAAATACATCTTTGATGAGGCCGAGATCAAAGAATCTCAAAGAGATTCTCTTAACATCACCCTTGAAGATTATCATGGAGGAATGAGGCCGAGAATTGAGGAGGAGTCACCTCGAGTCTTCTCACCAAGGAGATGACAAAGAGAAAGATCCGAGCCTAAGAGGCTCTCATATGGAGATAACGGCAAACAAGTGGAACTCAACTCCACTAATTATGCATATTTTGTTTCACATGAAGAGCCAAAGGATGTACATGAAGCACTCAACTCAAAATAATGGTTTCTAGCCATGAAGGAGGAGTATGATGCATTGATTGCCAACAAGACATGGGAGCTTGTGGATCTTCCATCCAACAAGCACACTATTGGTTGCAAATGGGTGTTTCGAGTCAAATATAATCAAGATGGCACAATCAACAAGTATGAGGCAAAACTTTGTGCAAAGGGCTTTGCCCAAGTTTATGGACTTGATTATGAGGAGACTTTTGCTCCAGTTGCAAAGATGGTATCAATTAGAATCATCATTTCTATTGCTTTTTTTTTCAAATGGCAAGTTTCTCAACTAGATGTCTCAAATGATTTTTTAAATGGATATCTAGAAGAAGAAATTTATATGGAACAGCCCCTTGGGTTCATCTAAGACAAGACCAATGTTTGCTTGCTCTTCAAAAGTCTCTATGGACTAAAGCAAGCACCAAGATCGTGGTATTCTCGGCTTAATACTTTTCTTATCTCACTAGGATTCATTCTTAGTGACTATGATCCTTCCTTGTATATCAAGTTATATGCTAGTGATATTGTCATTCTTCTAATTTATGTTGATGATATTATCCTAACAAGAAGTTGTATCAATTTAGTTGAAGAAACTAAAATTGCACTTGGAGGAGAATTCAAGATGCAAGATCTTGGAAGAATTCATTACATCTTAGGATTAGAGATTGACTTTCATAATGAGAAAGCTTTTGTTTGTCATTCCAAGTATGCTCTTTCAGTGTTAAAAAAGTTTAATATGCTAGATCGTAAGAGTATTGATACTCCTATGGAGCAGATTGTAAAAGAGCCTAATAAAGGTGATGAAAGATCCTTCGTGGACATCACTCTTTTTAGGAGTCTTATAGGCTCCTTAATTTGGCTCACTATAACTAGGCTTGATGTAAGTTTTAGTGTTCATAAGTTGAGCCAAGCTATGCAAAATCCTACTATTCATCATTGGAAAATGGCCAAAAGGGTACTTAGGTACATATCTTCAACCTATGATTATGGTTTATTATACAAAAGTGAAGATCTTTCTATTGTTGGCTATTCTGACTCGGATTTTGCTAGTGATAAAATAGATCGGAAATCTACAAGTGCATTTATCATATAACTTGACTTTTCAAAAAGGAAGATACCATATCACTCTCATCTTGTGAAGTTGAATATAAAGCACTTACTACTAAAGCAAAAGAAGTGTTGTGGATCAAGAGGTTGCTTTTGGAGCTAAAGACTATCAAGGAAGATGATCTACCATTGATCATGTGTGACAATATTTCAGCACAAGCCCTTGCCAACAATCCAATATTTCATGCAAGTAGCAAACACATCAAAGTTGCACATCACTTTGTGAGAGAGAAGCTCATTGGAGGGGAAATCTATTTGGAGCACATCGACACATCATTATGTATTACAAATTTGCTCACCAAACCTTTGACCAAAAATTCCTCCATCAAGTATAGAGCCAATCTTGGATTAATTCCAAGATCCATGTTCAAGTCCACATAGATTAATTTTTAGGAGGAGTGTTGAAAATGAAAAATCATCTATCTTGACTTTAGGCTTTGGCAAAGTTTTTTCTATGTGTATGTAATGTTTCATATTGCAAATGCCAAATTTGGCCTAGAGAAAACTCGAGCTACATGATTTCATATGTCAAGTTGGTCAATTACAACATGCATATAGAATGTAGACATAGAAATGCCATTTTTTGGGCTTGTAGAAACTCGTGGCATATCACATGCAATGATTGTAAGTGATCCAAAGTGACAGGCAAGGCATGCACAAAGTGAATTGGACACATGCATGGTGATTTGGACAATTCTAGTTTAGAATTTGACACTTATTAAAAGTAGGTAGAAATGCATGTATGTAAAGTGACAAATGTCACTAGTTTGCTAGTTATCACTCTTAGATGTGGATGAAAGTAGGAGAGAGATGGTTCTACCTCGAGCTACTCCAATCTCCATAAATATGTGTAGGCTCTCTCATAACTTTTGATGAAGAACCAAGCTTTGAAGATATTCCATGTCAATTTGGTCTATCATATTGTTTGCTTGAATTTTGCTCTCTCTTTCTCTCTCTAACTCGAGTAGAGGATTATGCTAATGCATTAAATTCTTGTACTTCTTCTCTTTTGATATTGAATGCAATCAATCTTTGATTATTAGCATGCTAGATTGTGCTTTGGTCATAAATTCTAGAACTAGATCTTGATACTCAATCTAGAATCAATTTATGTGCTAAACACAAAGCTTAACAAGATCATTCACACTTGAGGATTGTTCCCCACACGTGTGAAACTTGCTGGATTTTTTTTATCAGACTCTATTGAATCGGGTGATGTCAAACCACCTGCATGAGCCTATCTCATTCAGTTTATGGCAGACGAAGCTCAAGCAAACTGGAATGTTGTACGAATCGTCTATGGAAATGGTGCTGACATCCATTTGGCTGGAAAGGAGAGATCTTGTTTGTTTCACTTTATGGATAGTGTCAACAAGCACACCCAGAAATACATAAAGCAGCAAGCACAAGATGAGCATGTTGCTTTGTGCTTGCAATGGAGAAATGCAACCACTCAAGATTCTATAGATGGGCTTTACAACAAAAAATCAACGTGGCGGAAGGTCGGCAATTGATACGATAATTGTTTGCAAGAATTGGAAAGTTAGCTAGCTTACCGGAGAAATCAAATCCATCGATGGGAAAAGCTTAGAATTATTGTACATACTAAATCTTGTTTTGTATGATATTTTTTATGGTAATTCACGTTGCTATTATGTTTTTTATATATGCTTAAATGACAATGTGTTGTAGATGATGGACGACGAGGATGAAGCGACAATGCCAACAACAAATTTGTTTGAGGTAGTCCACAATGTATGGTAGCAAGTGGACAACTACAACATGAATTTACAATTTATGAGGCTGTTGTGGGGAATCTAGCAAATGCAATATGCAAAGAAGATCAAAATTTGAGAGGGGGGGGTTGGGAACGGCAGAGGAAAAAAAATAAAAAACTAGTCTAATAAGATACTAAAAAATAAGAGGTGAATTACTGTCTAGAGTAGTGGAAAACTCTAGCATGGCGATGAATTGCTTCTTTAAAACCTTCAATTCATCATCCACATCCTTGAGAGCCAGTTTGTCTTCTTTGAATGTGGTGCACAGGTTTGCCACCTCGGTATCTCTGGTTGTGAGCACCGCCTCATGAGTTTTTTGTTGATCCCTGTAGAGTTGGATACCAAGCTAACAGATCCTTGTAATACTTGGCTCTCTTCTTCTGGAGTTTTTGAGTAGACACTCCGTGTCTTCTTTCATAGTAACAATGCAACATGAATTGCCTATGATTGTTGCTCTGCCTATTGTACCTTGAGCAGACACCCTGTGTCTTCTTTCATAGTAACAACCATTTGATCAAGTGCAACATGAATTGTATACAATTGTTGCTCTACCTATTGTACCTTAAGCTCCAGGGTTGTTTGTTGGGGTGACAAAGTTTTTCTGGGCTCGTGTTGCCATTGATTTCTCCCTAGAGACATTGTGCTCTAAGGTGTAGATGAGGTCCCTGAGAGATCTCTCATTGGCTTTGAAAGACTCTCGATTCAGCTCCAGCTCCCTAGATTTCAGCAAGAGGTGTTGACGATCTCACTGGTAGGTCTGTCGGGCTGTCTTCTCTGCATCAAGTTCGACCTTGAGATTTTGCATGAGATGACTTTGCTGTTGGGCCGCCTGATTTGCTTTCTAGAGCTGGTCCTGAAGGGCTTGGACCTAAGCTTGGCTCTCTACTTTTCCACTCTCTCTCTCTCTCTCTCTTTTTCCAACTACGCCACCTGATCAGTCAAGGCCTACAACATTTGCCCTACCACCAATTGGCCGCGGGATTGCTCAATAGCTCGTTTAGTGAGCAGTTGGTGAAGTTGTTGTTGGAGGCCCATTAAGGCTGTCCAGCAACCCAGCACCTGAGTGTCCCAGCTGGCTGAAGGTGGCATGGTTAAGATGAGTCGAGGAAGAGGTGCAGTCATGGAAATGGTGGTTATGGGAGAAATGGAGGTGTACCAATGGTCGTGATGAGGGGGGTGGTGGTGGTGGTGAAGAGGGGGTGGTGATGGCGGTTATGGTTGGAATGACGACTGGGCGAATAGGGGATGAGGTGAGTGGAATGGTGATGATAATGTAGGAAAAAATAGTAATTATTCTTCCATAGAGAATACGATGAAAGTTTGAATAAATCAAACTAATATCAATGTCTTCAATCGGATCTGTATGTGATCTATGTACTAGTAGAACAGTTTTTGCTATGATTGAATGTGCGTGCGAAAATAAGAGACAACTTTAGACAATTTTAGACAGCAAGAAACTATTGATCAAAAATGAACTTTTTTAACTCTGAATCTGAATAATCAACATACATCTCTTGTTGTCTTATCTCGCTGTTGTGTCTCTGATTGAGTGAGTGACTGCAAGAAGAAGGGACATTCTGCATACGATTGCAGATTCAACCCAAAAGGAAAGAACAAAGCTGAAAAAGCTAATGTTGCAGAGTCATCCAAGGATGCAGATAGAGGTGACGAAGCCTTCATGATACTTGATGAAGCTTCAACGAGCTACACTAAACACGACTACGATGTAGTCATTGATTCAGGAGCAACGTCACATATCACCTGCAACAAGAAGATCTTGATTGACTTCAGAGAGTTCAAAAACAACAGAGCAGTGATTCTAGATGACGGGAGCACACACGATGTCAAAGGCATCGGCACTCTACAGCTGCAAACACTGTCAGACCAAGCAGAGCTGCCAGGAGCACTCTATGTGCCCTCACTCAGAAAAGAGGTGCTATTTGTCTCCAAGATGGCAGATCTTGGCATTCGAGTTTTGTTTGACGACAACACATGTTGCATGATGGAGAAGACGACAAACAAGTTGCTGACGGTCAGATGCAGAAAAGGAAACCTCTACCAGGCCAAGATAATCAGCAACTTTGATAGCATATTAAATGCATCAAAAAATGAAGATCAGCTCTGGCATAGGAGAATGTATCATCTGAACATGCGGAGCCTGTATGATATGAGCAAAAAAGACATAGTCACAGGTCTCAAGATTTCAAGGCCCGAAACCTAGTTCTGCGAAGCTTGTCAGAAAGGCAAGCAACATCAGAATCCATTCACGCATGAGGGAAGAAGAGCCAAGGAAGTTCTTGAGCTCGTCCACTCTGATATATGTGGACCGATGAAAATGGATTCTTTCTCAGGTTTGAGGTATTTTCTGACGTTCATAGATGATTACAGCCGCATGACCACCGTCTACTACTTAAAGAAGAAATCCGAAGTGTATGATTCCTTCAAGAAGTTTGTGGCATTTGCAGAGCGACACACCTCGAAAAGGGTCCAGTTCCTCAGAATTGACAACGAAGGTGAATACAAAAGCAAAGAATTCTCAAAATTCTACGAAGAACAGGGGATCGAAACAGCAATTCACTCCTACATACAAAGCCTCTTGTGCCACAATATATATATTGATTCCTGAGTTTGATTGACTTGTTCGATTCTAGTTCGAATGTTCAGGTTAAATCTCCTTCTCTGTTGTCTTTAGCAACCAGGTTATCAAAATCTTCCTTGAACAGTTTACAAGAATTTTTCGTGAAGGTTACTAACATGCATGTATCGACTATCTTAGCTACGGTTAGAAGATCTTTATCAAGAGTAAGGACATGGAGAACTTCCTCCAGTTTCTTGTCTCCCTGATTTGTGTCTAGCCATAATACACTAGTTCCATCAACCACGTGTTTAGAACCGTCTCCAAGTATAATAAATCTCGAATAGTTCATCTTCTTGTACTCAAACAAAATTTGTTTCGAGGAAACAAAATGTGAGGTGGCTCCCGAATCAAGTACTACTTCTCGAATTGAATTAAATGAACAACATAGATCAGCACTGACAGAAGCTGTTGAGTTCCATGTTGTCCTGTCTTCTACTACTCTAGAGCATTCTGCTTTGTCTTTGACATAGTTTGAATCTGAAGGTTCGCTTCGATTTTGCTCGTTTTTGTTTCTGGGATTCTGATAACAATCTACTGTTGCATGACCCTGTTTATGACAATGAATGCATTCAATCTTTGGATTTAACCAACACTTTTCTTCTATGTGACCTGATCTTCTGCATCTGTTGCAAATCTTCTTATCACCAAAATTCTTCTGTTGTTTACCAGATTGTTGTTCATTTGTCTTAGACTCATTCTTTTTAGACGACTCCCTCTTAAACTTAGACTTCTTAGAAGATTTATTCTTTTGAGTAAATAGAGCATTTTCGAAATCACCATTGTCGTCATAGTGTTCACAAGCTTCTACTTCCTCTTTAACTCTGTCTATTGCCTTTTGAAGTGTCATTGCATCTTTCACGAATAAGGTTTGAGTTGTGTGGAATGACCTGGGTAGGACTAGAAAAAATAACTAAGCTATTTTTCCTTTGAAATTGTATTTTCTACACCAGAATTCTGCAAGGAAATAAACAACTCTTTAATCTTTCGCACAAATATGTTCAAGTCTTTGTCGTCCTAGTGTAGGTAAGTTAATGGTCTTCCAAGAACATAATCTGATTACGAGATCGAGTCTCATTTTTGGTTTGCAATTCTTCCCATAAATCTTTTGTGTTCGAAATTGATGTAAGATCTAGTATTATATTGTCATGCACTGAAGACGCAATAATTGCTATAGCTTTGTCATTTTTCAAACTCCATTTTCAAAGTTCTTTGCCAAGAGTAGCTACTGCTTCTCCTCTACTGGTTCTACCCATTGCCATAGACCTTCGCCCTTCAATAAGAGTGAAGTCTTTAATTTCCAAATCAAGTAGTTTTGCATCCAAGATCGTAGTGATCTTTGCTTGAATATTGATGATCGACAACATTTTCTAATTTTTTGAATCACTCCAGATAGCGGCTTGCTGATGGATGTATGAAAAATGTTAAGAGGGATGCGAAGATACTACTGTATTGACTCTTATTTGTTCTAATATTACTGTATCAATTTTGAATCTATACGCTCTGATACCACTATAGGATCTCGCTGTTGTGTCTTTGATAGAGTGAGTGAGTTACAACGAGTAGTGCACATGTATTTATATTGCTAGAGGATAGGTCTTTTGGCCTTTCATTTCTGTAACAGTAGATACCTAACCATTTAGAATGGTTGATATTCATATAGATGTTCTGTTTCCAGGGTCGAATAAATTCTGTTTGCGAATTCCCGATAGTCCATCTCTTCGTCTCAGCTTCGTTTTTCATGAATTGTTTGCGACAATTGTCTTTTCACAACATTTTTGTCTTTCGCGAATTGTTCGTGATAGAGAGCGTGAAGAAGAAATTCAGAATATTTCACGAATTGTTTGCAACAGTTTTGTGACAGGTGAACTTGGAGAAGAATCCAGAAGATTTCGCGAATTGTTCGCAACAATTTTGCGACATCTGAGGTTTGAACAAGAAACAGGATATTTCATGACAAGATTCTATTCGCAAATCTTTCGAGCTTCAACAAGAAAGCCACGAGCTTCTACAAGGAATTGTTTCATGAATCTTTCAAGAATCTTTCAAGTTGACTGCAAGATAAATTTTGTGAATCCTTCGCGAATCTTTGGAGTTGGTCACAAATAGAAATGTTTCGAGTTCGCGTTTGATTCTTTCTCATCACTTGTCAAGTAAACTGTGCCATTTGTTAGTAGATTCAAGTTTTTTCTGATCAGTTGTTCTACAGGTAATAAGAGGTGATGTGGCGATGGCTAGAGTCATGATGGGAGAAGATGAGGTTGTCGCAACTATTGATGAGATGGGCGTGGCAACTGGATGGATGGGACTAGGGGTCATAGATGTAATATTGAGGAAGGGAGAAGAGTGGGTAGGGCTGGTGCATGTGGGGTTAGTATGCGTGTGGATGGGGGATGTCGTGAATGACTCTTATCCATTGGCCAGGAGGAGCAGAGGCGCCCGAAAGTCTATGTTTCAATGTCATATGGACGAATCAGAATGTGATTTGGGTTAAACTCTCCCTCTGAATTAGACTGTAGGGCCTTGATCCTTTGACCAGCTTGATTCCAGCGTATTGCTTGAAATCTTTGAAGCAACTAAATGCTTTTGACTTGCTCTTTATGAATATAACTGGTAAATCGGGAGTAGTTATCAATAAATGTAATAAAATATAGAGCTTGACCTAGAGAAGGTACGCTTATAGGACCACAAAGGTCACTGTGTATTAGTGACAAAATGGACTTTGCCCTTTTGGCTTGTCCTCTTGGAAATCTTGTTCTAGGTTGTTTTTCTAGTAAGTAGTTTCACAGACAGTCTGATTAGTTGTAGTAACAACGTTTATATACATGTCCTTGACCATTTTGTTATGATGCATATACAAGATTGAACGCATGTTTAGATGACCTAATTTTTGATGCCATAAATTAGCATTTGTACAGCTCACAGAAAGTGCAAAATTGTGACTTGGTATATACAAATTTCCTTCTCTGTAAGCAGAGAGGATTTCTTTTGAATTCTCATCTAAAATAGTACATCGACTAGCAGTGAACACAGCTCTATAGCACTGATCTATGATCTTGCTAATAGACAATAGGTTCTTTGTTAACTTGGGTACATAAAGTACACCATTAAGCTGCCTAGTGATGCCAGCAGAGAACTGTAGTTGAATAGAGTCTTGACCTTCGACTTGATGTGAACCGGAGTCACCAAAGAAGATATACTTCGATTCTGTAGTTGTGAGTGTAGAGAAGAGGTCTTTGCATGGCTTCATGTGTTGAGAAGCACCTGAATCAAGATACCATTGATGGGCATCTCTACTGGATTGATCTTGTACCATCAGTGCCTTATCATCATCTTGTGGAGTTCTGACTGTTTTAGAGTTTCCTTCTTGGTGCTGCTGCATCTTTTTTCTCGTTTCATTATGTTTGAGAATGCGACAATCCTTTATGTCGTGATTGGTTCTTTTGCAATATCTGCAAAATAGCTTGGGGGGAACCTTCTATTGAAAAGTCATGCCCTTTGGTCTCTATAATGTCCCTAGGACCTTCTAACGTGTTATGCAAGCTGTCTTTTTTCAACAGATGGGCGACACCCTAGAAGTTTACGTGGATGATTTAGGTGCACATTCAGAAGAATCACGACATTTGTCTGTGTTTGACAAAAAAAATTTCCAATGTCAACGATTCGGCATCTCCTTGAACCCTGAAAAATGCCAGATCTGGATAATCCACGGTATTGTGTTGGGCCGTATCGTTTCAAAAAATGGCATCACAAATGACCTAGAAAATATCCTCACCATAGAAAATCTACCAGAACCACGTACCATCCGCGAAGTGTATTCTTTCCTTGGCCACACCCACTACTATCAGTACTTTATTATCTCATTTGTGTTCCCTTTGGGAGGGTGCATAGCTTGAGGGAAGGTGCTCGAGCATCCTCTTGCCTCCTTCTCATCGGTTTGTGTTGTGGCATGTATTTATTTGATTGATTATTAGTTAGCCGCAATCTATCATTCCATGTCCCTTGTGGGTGTTAATTTAGGATCTAGTTTAGTAGCCTTGCTAGTTGGGTAAGCCTTAGCAAGGATTGGTTACTTATTGTTTTAGATAGTTTTATTTTCGTTTTGGGCACTAGTCGAACAAGCTTTAATGCATTCATTTTTGTTAACTATTTCTGTTTGAAGCTTTTTGTAGGAACTTAAAAGGTGGACGATCCTCTCTATGCTACACCACATCGTGAGTAGATCTAGCCAACACAAACAAGATTTATTTCCAACAATTGATACTCAAATCTGTGCATATGTACAATGGCACAGAATGTTGCCCTTATAGGAACGAACATCGGCCTGAGCTTCACTCTCCAATCATTGGGTATGATTGGGAACGGCTACATAACTCTTTGGAGTGTCGCTCTAAAACGTTGCACACTCTTAATTACAATGTACTTACAAGATGCAAATAGGCCTTTACATGAATTTAGGCTCTATAATAGCATATTTACATGTTCAAAAATTCAAAATTTTACATCATATAACAATTTCATAGGATAATGTGGAATCATAGGCCTCCACACAAAGGCAGATGGAAGAACAAAGGAAAGCCGAGACAACAGGACATCGAAAAGAAGGCGTGCATGAGATGCAGATGCGAAGGACACACGTTCGATTTGTGTTGGCTGAACCTGAACATTGAATGAATTCATTGCCACAAGAAAGGTCATGCAGCCGTGGACTGCTGCTACCAGAATCCGAGGAACAAGTAGCCTCAAAGCAAACGGGAGACCCACAACAATTCATCCTACGTCGAAGAGCCAAAAAGCTCAGAGATGGACGAAGAAAGGTCAAACAATGAAAATTTGACAGCCTATCTATATATAGATGTGTGTGCAACCTCGACATCTGACACACAGGAGGTGATCCTTGATTCAGGAGCAACCTCTCACTTCATTACATTGAGACGAATAATGTTTGACTTTCAAAGTGTAGATTCATCCAAACACATAGTTCTTGGAGACGGATCAAAACATCAAGTGAATGACATTGGTTTGCTATGGGTCAACACAAACAGCAAAGATCAATGATTAGACGATATTCTATTTGTGCCCACACTACAACAAGACTTGCTCTTAATTGCCAGAATAGCAAACGTTGGGATGCGTGTGACATTTTCAAATGAAACATGCAATTTCATTGATGCAAGCACCAGCACACTTGTTACGCAAGAAAGACAAAAAGCCAAATTGTATCACTTGAAGGTACACCTACCGACAGATCAAGCACACCAAGCTCATGAAGCTACAGATGTTCTATGGCATAGAAGACTATGCCATATGAATTCAATGGCATTGTATCAAGCAAGCCAGCATGGATTTATCACAGGAGTAAGCATCACGAATGCAACAAATTCGACAACCTGTGATGCATGCATGAAAGGGAAGATTTCCTTAACTTCTTTCACCAGAGACTCCTATAGAACAACAAAGATTCTAGAGTTGGTACATTCGGACATCTGTGTACCTTTCGACGTGATCTCAATTGGTGGCTCAAAATATTACATCACCTTCATTGACAACTATAGCAAGTTCGCCAGAGTCTACTTCATATACAACAAATCGGAAGCACTCGACAAGTTTACAAAGTACGTGAACTGGACAGAAAGATGCATAGAAAGTAAGGTGAAGCTGATCATAACTGATCGTGGTGGAGAATACATCTCGAACCACTTTGCGGACTTTTGAAATGATCGAAGAATCCTTCATGGAAGGACTGCATCCTATACACCACAACACAATGGTATTGCTAAAAGAAAGAATAGGACACTCACGGAAGCCGCAAGGTGTATGATAGCCTACTCAAAGACACCAAGAGTGCTATGGGCTGAAGCAGTAGCTATAGCTGCCTACATCTAAAACAGGACAGGCAAATCAGGTGTTCCTCACATGACACCACACAAACTATGGTGGAGTAGAAAGCCCAATCCGACGCACATTTCGTATCTTTGGCAGTGCAACTTATGCATATGTTCCAGACAAGCTTCGAAAGAAGCTCAATGAAAAAGTCGAACAAGGATACCTCATTGGGTATGGCATCCATTCGTTGTACTACAAGATATACATGTCAGAGACAAATCAAGTGAAGACAGTCAAAGACATCAAGTTCGATGAGACCAGAACAATGGTCGATGATGATTCTACTAGCTATGAAGTCTTACGAAAGCAATACTATGACCTACCAACCATGACAAAGGGAGCGAAACTCGAACACTCAGACGAAGATGTTCAAACTCCACATCAACTGAGTGACAAATTAGACGAAGAAAGGACTACAAGTCTACCTACAGCTAGAGCCCTTGTAAGCTGAAATGGTTTTGGAACTAGCATAAGAGACAAAGGCAAAGACCTTGCAGTACCTCGAGAATTTCCTAGGAGATCAACAAGAGAACGCCAACTAGATTCGTGCTAGGAAGGTCAACTTCAACATCCGAAGAGTTCTGCGGATTCAGTGGTAATCCACAGACATTTGAGAAAGCCATCGACAGTCTAGCCAAGGACAAATGGATCCATTGCAGCGAGCGCATCAATTTTCTAGGTCAGCAAGAAGCAGACCATCATAGCTTAGTCATCATGTGAAGCAGAATACGTTGTAGCCGCAAAGATGGCCAATGAAATCACATGGTTCAGACAGTTCCTCGACGGACTGGGTGAAACCACCAGAGGGCCTCTGATTTTGCAGAGGGATAACACTTCTGTCATACACTTGATGAAGGATCCCATATTTCACTCAAGAACAAAACACATTGCAATCAAATATCATTTGATAAGGGACCTAGTCACAAGAAACGAATTGAAGACCAACTTCATTGAAATGAAGCAAATGGTGGCGGACATCGTCACCAAGTCCTTAGACAAAGGATTGGTTGAGATGTAGAGGAAGAGTCTAGGAGTCGTAAAGCTACCATGCTTTGAGAGGGAGCTGAAGACATAAAATATTTTAAGCCACAAAGCTTTGCTAGCTTTTGATCTCAAGTCTGTATAAACGCAAGGGAACTGCCCGAATGCAAAGACCAAGGCTTCGAGGACTGAAGGATACCCAAAGACAAAGGTGAAATGTTCGTGGACTGAAGGACACCCAAACGCAAAGGCCAAATGTTCGTGGACCCAAAGAGGCTCAATGGCAAAGCCGAAGGCCGAAGAACACACGAAGGCGAAGAAGACTCAAAGAACGAAAGGCGACGGATCTTGATGCTCAAAGTACAAAGAAAATCAAGAAAGTACTAGGAGGAGTACCTCCTACACGGATGATGCTAAAGGCAATCCGAATACCGTTGGAACATGCTTAATCAGTCATTCTTGTAATCAAAATTGATTACCTTAAATCCTTTCTCCTTCCATCTACACAATCAGGTTGAGGATGAGAGAATCGGTTGAACACCAAATTGGTTGAATGCCAATGTGATCTAAGCATAGAAGAGCTAGCTGATGTCCAAGAAGTCCGCTAGTAAGCGAGACGATCTGATATAGTTCGTGAGAGATATAGCAATCTCTCACGACGATGCTTTGTCACAACAGTGCTCTCAAGAAAGAGGATCATTGATAATAGAGTAGCTGTAATGCACATGTTGAATGATCTTGAATGCTCTAATGTCTGATTGTTGTTTGTTTGTAATTAGTTGTTTATTCTTTTATTCCGCACACTGGGTCATCTTGTTGAATACTTAAACAAATCAAACGTAGGTCAGTAGTGTCTATCTACACTCTGGAGGATTGTAGATCTGTTATAACAAGCAGTAGCCAGCAGACATAATCGAATTCCATCCGGGTTCTAAGAGAATTAAGACAAATCAACCCCTACTTGTTCATTCACAACAGTGGTGTCGTTAAACTCGTCTGATTTTCATCAGGTTTTGTTGATTGAAATGAAGCTATTGGAGGCTCATTATTTCACTCATTCATGATCAAGTTATCAAGTGATGATGGCATCTTATTGCAAGATGGAGATAGAGGCTCATTCATGAAGGTTCAAAGTTGATAGCATGGAGGAATCATCTCATTTACATTCAATGTGATTCTTCATGTCAAACTTTGTGAGGGAGCAAGTCATGTCAAAGGAGGTGGAGCTTCAACATGTTTCTTCAGGGGAATGTGTAGTTGATATCTTCACCAAAGCATTGGGAAAGGACCTGTTTATGAAGCATAGGACATCACTTGGAGTGTTATCAAAGTCCATGCTAAAACTAGTCAAAGAGGGAGTGTGAGAGGTTTCAACTAGTTTAGTCAAAATTGCTACATTTGTTTATGTGGCATTTGAGGCCAATTTCATATTAGACATAGAGTTTGACTTTTTAAAATTATATTAGTCTAAAAGAATTTGAATAAACACTTTTGGAAAGTGTAGAATACGAGTTTTGGAGGGATTCAATTTGAGTAGTAGAAACATTGAATCTAGTCACAATAATAATAGGATTTTTCATTTCACACTATATACATTGTCCAGGTGGGGTCATCTCTAACCATAGGAGTCACACATGACACGCGTTAGTTGTGCACACTAACGTGGGTCCATAACAAAGGGTCTGCTTGCACCAAAAGGACACTGACACATGGCACCCAAAGACCTATAGCTCTAGACCAGTGTTATGTCCCATAAATGAGACCGTCAGCTCAAGTAAGCTGTTGTGTGCCCTTAGGGGTACGTAACATATCCAAAGGAAAGGGGAAAGTACTCATGCCTTTAATTTAAGAGTCAAAGTCTTAAATGATAATCTAACATGTATTGATGATAGCATTAAAAAAGTAGAGCTTGTACAAGTAATGCTCAATGGATTGTTAGATACTCATGCTAACCTTGTGCAAAGTTTTGCCATCCAAAAGACATTGCCAAGTGTGGAGGACTTGCAACATGTGTTGGTGGAAAGGGATTCAAGAAGCAAGGGGACTTGGACCAAGGTGAGGCATCTTCTTTTGGTGGTAAGAAAAAGGAAAAGTCTAAGCTTAAATGTTCTTATTGTGGAATGAAAGGACATTTTTCTAATGAATGCTACAAGAAAAAGAAAGATCAAGGAGAGAATTGAAGAAAATCTACCGCTAGATGATGATGATGTTGAACAAAATGATGATTCCTCTGTAATGTCTTCAAGTTTGTTGTCAAGTGAAGGTGATATCGATCCATGGTGGATTGATAGTAGTGCTAGTTCTCATATGACAAGTCATAAAGAGTATTGCTTTTTTTAATTGACTTATGAAGGTGAGAAGAAAGTCATCTACACAACAAATGATGGTAACCAACTTTAAAATTGGTCATGTACTTCAATTTTACATGTGTGAACCAACCATGTGAAGTTTATTTGCTAATTTGGCCCATTTAGGCTCAAATTGGTCATGTACTCTAATTTCACATGCGTGAACCAATCATGTGAAGTTTATTTGCTAATTTGGCCCATTTAGGCTCAAATTGGTCATGTACTCTAATTTCACATGTGTGAACCACCCATGTGAAGTTTATTTGCTAATTTGGCCATTTAGGCTCAAATTGCCAAACTAGCTACAACATTAGAAAACTAGTTGACAATTTTCGCATTCCCTCTTCAACTAGTTTTAGCATAGATTTAGAACATAAACCAAGATGTGATCTATGCTTTATGAATAAGTCTTTTCCTTTGATTATCTCTAAATATGAAATGGAAAGACTTCATAATTGATATAGAGAATAGTGTCCCTATTGGATGATGATTCACTATTTCTTACATCAATTTTACATATCAAGATGAAAAGCCAACATGAAGAATAAAATATAATGTAAATGTTATGATCCCTCCATGCTTCCACCTTTAATATCTCTAGAAAACAGTAGCAAACAAGTAATAAATGTGAGTGAACAACAAATGCTTCCTCCATATTTCACTTCATGTGAAGTGTATGTGTCCAAAACTCCCATATATGAGCCTCCATTGTCACCTTGCCATAAAGAACCATCAACCCTTGACTAGGAAATACATGAGTAAAAGAGTACAAAAATTATGCTAATCCAGCTCCACATTACTCCATATAACTAGTAGGTCACACTATTCCATCTTCAAGATCCATTTGATACAAAAACAATGACCATAGATTCACCAAAATTGACAATTTCCAAACATTGACATGACATAGCTCAAACTTGAATTTAGATAAGTAAACTGAGTTTGAACAACACTTTCTTGTTGCTCTTTTAACCTAACTTGAGTCTTCAATAACCTGCAAAAACATATCCTTAGTACATTGAACATTTGATTCCCCTTCGATGCTCTTGACTAGCTCCAAATTGCTAATTTCCCCCTTGTGTCGATGAAGCACAACAAGATCATCCATTTAAATAGACTAGAGGCATTAATTGAAAGATCCTTTGGCTCATTTGAAAATTGAGAGAACTTGGACCTCCATCTCCTCTTCCTCCTTTGTGCAACATGATCTTCCTTGCTAGGCTCATGTGCCCTAACACATGCTTGTAAGATGTTGTGGAGAACAACATGAGCACTTATGCCTACTCTATTATTCTTGCTACATTCTGGTGGTTTGGAGTAGAATAGTTATGTTTGTGATATTGAAGCAATATTTTCAAGATTTTTCTATATACATTCCACTATCTCATGTTTCTTGCTTGGTGATGGCAATGGCGGTAGATGTAAAGAAACATGACATTTTGGTATGGCGTAGAATAGTTACATTTGTGGCATTGAAGTAGCATTTCCAAGCTTCTTTTGTATATATTCTACTACTCATGTTTCTTGCTTGGCGGCCTATGTAAAAGAAACATGACACCTTCTCTACCTTGGCACTTAGTATTCGTCTTTTGAGCTAAACCGATATGGTTTTTGAAGGACCTATCGACTTGAGTTCTTGGCAAGAGGTCTATCTTCTAATTTACATAACTCATATGAAGCGAACCAAATAGAAAATGCATCTACAAACTCTAAATTCAAATATCATACAATATATAACGCATCCATCACTTTTTTTAAATTTATAAACCTCAAAACAAAACGATATGACAATTCGAACAATTATTTACATTATCATCACATTCTACATCATGCTTTGTTACAATATGAAACTGCTCATACTTATAATATTCAAAAAAAAAAACCCTTACTCTATATAGAAGATATAAGAGGAGAAGGGGGATATCAAATTTTACTTGATTCAAAGTAAAAGCAATCTATCACTAGCAAAGTGATTCTTAGAATCATTTGATAACATATCAAATCTACTAAAGAGCTAGTCATATTCTAGTATTCTAGGATGACATAAGTTCTATCGATATTCATGACATGGAAGCTTTCTGATTCCAAATAATTTTGCACTTACAATCTTAGATTTGGTGTATTTCAAATATAAACCTTGGTATCTATCCCTATTGCCAATTCTACCATGTACTTATGGCCATTAGCCTCGGTGGGAACATAACTTTTGTATCAATTGAATGCTCAAGAATTTGTGGCTATAACAATCATTTAATAACACATTCATTGTTTCAATTAACATCTTTTTTTTTATTCAAAAGAAATTATTAGGTCTAGAAACAGTCGAGCTAAAAGAAATCACAATCAAAACTCTCAATCATAGCAACTTGAGACCTCCACTGGGCAGCTCTGTTGAAATTTCACAATTCTAGCATGATTAGTTTTGATAAATCCACTTGTAAATCGTAATATGGCCATGATGTGGGATGTCACACGTGCCAAAAGCATAGAATACTTTATCTTGAGTCAAATCCGTAACCTAGCTTTGGAATGTCACCTTTGGAATGAGGCCAAAATGTGCATAGATAGGCTAGCGAAAAAGTAGGAGCCAAAAATAGCAAGTTTTACATTGTTTTTGGATCTCAAGATCTAGACCCTTAATTAGGGTGGATCCAATGATTTATTAGGTTGGATAGGGTTATGTTATGATGAGTTCAAAGAAGCCCTAAAATGCTCAGATCCGAGCTACTTATGTATAAATATGTGATGGTTTCTCCATCAATTCATGAGTACAAAATTGGTTTCCTTCTATCAATGTTATTGGTAATCCATATGCTTGATATTTGCTATTTGCTTTGAGTTCTTTGCATTTGTGGGATTGATTAGCAAGTTAAGGTACTGTACTCTGCTTGTGGCAATCCATACATTCACACGTGTGAAGGAAATTGCAAGATTTTGAGCCTTGTAGTGGAGTTCAAGTTAAGGAAAAACTAGGACTAAATTGGTTGGTGTTTTGGCTATAGGATCTCAATTGGATCCATTCAAGGTGCTTCCTCCATCATTTAAAACATTTATTGGATTCTTTTTGCTGCATTTTCAACATGGTATCAAAGCTATGTCATGAAATGAGCTAAATTCTTGCAATTGATTCACTAGCGGGCCAGAGCTTGCTAGCTTGCTAGCTAACTCATAAAGAATCCATTGCTTCTCAATTCCGAGTAGTCTCCATCAACAAAAATAGGATACCGTAAATGATGGAGTATAGAATAGCTTGATCAAGAGGAGAGCAAAATGCGAGAGTTTTAACTATTCCAAGGAGAGCCACAAGAGCAAAGATGGAGCTATAGTATCTCATAATTGGCAAATAATCCATGCCACTTTCTATCAGCCTTTGCATGAGAGCTCTCTTTGCATGAGAGCTCTCTCGTATCAGCCTTTGCATGACAGCTCTCTTCTCCCAATACAGTATGTTCACTGAGTGAGTGACTGAATGAGTTTTATGAACATTGTAGTCACCTTGTCTTTTGCAATGCTCCCTTCTAAGAATCCACGCTTGCTCACGAATGTAGTCTTGCCTGCTGCAGGTTACCATACTCGTCTGCCTCTTTCCTTGTGTTATCGATTACTCGTCTTCCCTGTCAGCTGGCTTTCCCGTTTGCCTTCTCATTGCTCTCAGCTACTCAGGGACCATGCTGTGTTTTCTCAAGCTACTATGACTTCAGTAGCCTACCCTACTCAGGACGAGTACGGGAGAAGACGACTTTGTCAGATTCATTGCCCGCTAGACCCAAAACTGTGCCAGCAACATCAGAAGACCCTCGGCCTGCAGTAGTGCGTAGGGTGAAACCTGCCCCTTTGGAATGTGAAACTGAATGTCAACACCATCTGATACAAATCACATGCTAGCTTTCCTGAGTAGGAGAAGAGAAGACGACTTTGTCAGATTCTTTGCCCCTAGATCCAACAATGTGGCAGCAACATCAGAAGACCAGAATCCCATATCCAGGAGCATGGAAAAGATGGCCCCAACAATGTGTCAGCAACATCAGAAGACGAGAATCCCAAATCCAAGAGCAGGGAAAAGATGGCCCCAACAATGTGCCAGCAACATCAGAAGACAAGAGTCCCAAATCCAAAGCATGGAAAAGATGGCCCCAAATCTTTAGGATCACTGACATACAGAAGTAAAGCATCAAAGAGACCAGCAAGAGAAGCCTTCAATGGCAACAACAAGATGGTGAAGAACAGAGACAACCACTGGAAAGATTGCCTACTGAAACATAGGTGAAAATTCCCATGAGTATTAGAAGACAAACAAGGGTAGCAGCTATGTGGAGATCTATATGAACAACCGAGCAATGCCACCATAGGAACATGAGTAGGCTGTCTTGAAAAGCCCCTCAAACTTGGATTGATCTATATGCAAGCTTCAAAGTTCAGCTGCATGTCAAAGCATGATGCAGGCCTCAGAAGTCAAAATAAGACAAGGGTGCACCCTCTCTCTCATGGAGTGTGAAGGGCTAGGAGTGAATGAGGCTTGCAAACCTCTTTGCACATCATATAGAGGTGACATTTAGCTCCACCCCCCAAACTTGCTACAATAAAAACAAACTTATCAATTAAAGACATTGATAGATCCATTCAATTTGCTTGGAGAACTAATGATGTTGATATAGATGTTGTGAAGTCTAGAATTTCCTCCCTCAATGAAAACCTTGATTATTTATCTAGTTACTTTAAACCTTGGATTGCTAATGGTATCAAAAGATTCACTAGAACCTAGTGGGGGTGGTTGGGGTAGGAGTAGTAGGCATTGAAGCCATGGGTGTAGGGTTCTTAATACAAGAGTTTTGATTTTGGCTTCAATGTCAAATCTAAGTTCCAATGGAAGCAAGCCATTTCCCATGGCTTCAATGGCTTCCCTTGCATATTCCATTTTAAGTTGAAATCCATTTTCTCTAGGAGGAGGAATTTATAAAAGCTTCCTAAGGGAGCTAGTGTACTTGAAAAAATAAGTTGAAATTTTTTTTGGTGAAAAACGGTTTTTTACCTGGCAAAGACTTCCAAACTGAAGGTGTCTTTTATACTAAGCCATCTAAATACCTTGTAATACACTCAGTTTGGAAGTCTTTGCCAGGTAAAAAACCGTTTTTCACCAAAAAAGTTCAACTTATTTTTTCAAATACACTAGCTCCCTTAGGAAGCTTTTATAAATTCCTCCTCCTAGAGAAAATGGATTTCAACTTAAAATGGAATATGCAAGGGAATAACACATCAGCCTCCCCAACAATGCATTTAGAGAATTTAACATGTATCTCCTATTTTTTGGTTTCTTTCCAGCATGTCACAATTTGGCTTATGCCACGACATAGACTCAAGAATTTCCACACCATACTGAAATTGGGCAACTAGATTGGACATGTTCTACATATCTACTCCTTGTTGAATCTGCATATGATTTATTTAAACTAAGAGTTTTACTACTTAATCAATCAATATGGGTGTTCCATTGCCATATCAGTAGATTGCTTGGATTTCCACAGTTTATAGTGATTTTTGGCTAGTATTCTAAATTTTGGCCTGAAATTCTCATAACATACAATATGTTAATGACTTCAATAAGATTATTTGCTATTTTTAATCATTAAGCATGTTTTAATGATTGCTTGACAATTATGTCATTGATATGATCTCTAGACCATGTTTTATAGTTGAAAGTGATTGAAAAACGATGTTTTTTTTTTTTGGCTATAGATTGAAAATAGGGTATTATTGAGAAATGTTTTGTTTTGGCTAAAATTAGGATTGGTTGTACTTGCACGATTTAAGATCCATCAAAATGTGTCAAAAAACTTGAATTTTGATTAAGAAATGTGGCTTTTTGAAAATGAAAAATACATGTTTTTGATAGACAGAATCGCTTTCTACACTGTTGAATTTGCATACACACTCTATGAGGTAGTTTGAGGTTGCTCAGAATTTGTGGAAAGAAGAAACAAGCTGTAGAGGTCTAATGGTATCAAAAAAGTCCAAAAAAACTAGTGTTTTTTAGGCTTTTTCGGACATTTAGTTGTTTGATTATCTGATCTTATTATTGGAGGGTCAAATTTTGTGCATTTTGACCTTTGAAACAACCTATTGAGTTCTGAGATATATAAAGTAGGGGTTCCCACCAAAGTTCAAATTCAAATTGGTTCCCACTCTTTTTTAAGTTTGAATAGTTAGGGAGGTAGAAATGGACCAGTAGGATTTCGAGGTAGGATTTCGAGGCCAGGGTCCTCCTCTCTACTATAAATAGGGGCAAATTCGAGTTGCTCCTCATGTTCATATCCTCATTTCAATACAAGCAAATTGGTTCTCTTATGGAATGGATTTTTGAATGTCCTTGCTCTCTATCACTTTTCCTCCATCTCTTATACTTTTGTTGTGTCTGCTAATTGTTGGATCAAAATGTTATTAGGATATATCTTTATTATACTCTTTGTGGGAGAGAAAGGGAGAGAGAGAAAGAGTAAGCTATCTTCGTTGTGGATCGTAGTGTTAATGAATGTAGTGTTAAATGGTTAGGGTTAATGGATGTTAGAATTAGATGTGGATCTTCCATTCATGCTGAAATCTGAGCTATGCTATCACTCTCACGGGAACGAACCTACGCGTGACAACTACTTCATCTCCTTGATGCTAGATTACTTGGATCTTGGGTTGAGGATAGGCTAGGAATGAAACCCACTACAATTTTGGCGCGGTTGCCGGGGAGCTACGCCAATTTTTCAGTTTGTAGCATGTTTGTTGAATGGTTAGCTTGCATTAGGCATTTTTTTTTGGCATAAATAGTGTTAGAACTGCATTTAGGGTTAGTTTGGAAGTGATTTTGCCTGATTTGAGTGGATTTTCTTGTTTGAAATCTTTCCAAAAACATCACAAAAACCATCAGAAAACATCAAAAAATAACCAAAACCCTAAAAAATTACAGAAAAAGAACGTTCGTCGATTCACTATGCATAGGTGTGATTCAGATCTATCTACTGCCAGGTCAGAGAACGATAATTCCAAAAATAGAAGGTCAAAGTGACTGTTCATCTAGAAATGGATAAAATTTTGTGAGATCTTAAACTTTTTCATAAAATTTCCAGTTTCCAGAAAGTACCTTTACCATAAACCTTCGCCAGATTCTGTGTCAGTCTGACTTACCATTTTGGCTCATCAGTGAGTTTGGCAAACGATAAGCATAGGCCATGTGTCATATTGTTCATTTTTGTCAAAAAAAAGTCTCTTTTTTTGCAAAAATAACAGTATTACATTTGTAACGTTCATGGAAACTTCTGAGAATTCTATTTATGATAAGTTACCATTTTTGAGTTCGACGAACAATAATGTTGTCAGAATCGAGAAAAATCTCCATTTTTACCCTCGCCAAACTACAAAAACCATATTTTTGTGTATTAGAAACCTTCACCAGTTCCACCCTAGTTTTATCTGAGTCAGATTCACTATTTGAGAGCTCCGCGAAGGTTTATTTCCACCAAATTTGTCAGAAAAAGCTTGATCAGAGATTTTTTTACCAAAAGTAACATTGATGAACCTTTGCCGAGCCAACCTTTGCCCAAGAAACATTCGCCGGTACTATTTTTAGGTTCTGATTTTTTAGATCAAGCCTCTGTCAAATTTTTTGGTCAATTCTATTGCAAATTTCTGAGAATTCATTATTATGAGAAGTGTCGATTGTCTGATCATAGATCATTTTTCAAAACTCAAAAATCTAATTATTGACAAGTGAAAGAAAACTTTCTATTACCTTTTACTGAAAGCATTTTGGACCACCTTGATGGAGCAGAAGCTTACAGTTTTTTAGATGGATTTAGTGGATACAACCAGGTCAATATTGCACTTGCAGATCGCAACAGAACAGCCTTTGTGTAGGGTTGATGTTCTCGCGTCGTCGTAGCCCTCCCGCCTGTCAACAAGTGTTAGAACGCTAGATAGGTGCCTAACTATGAATAGATGCTACTTCTAGATAGTTCTCTACTTTTTCCCTAACACTAACACCACTAACACTACTCACCCCTAACTCTACTCCACTAAACTAACATTCATCATGATTTTTGTGAAAGGGAAGAGAGAGTAGAAATGAGAGAGAGGAAGAGAGGAAGAGGAAGAGAGGAAGGGAGTGAGGGTGGAGGTTAGCTCAAATGCTCCTTATGCTTGCTAATGGAGAAATATTCACTATCACAATCAAAAACATGTAAACTAGAAGCAAATAGAAAGCACAATCAAAAAGCATTAGCAAGTAGTGAATAGCAAATGAGAATGCTTCTCTCCAAAGTTTGGTAGAGTTTCCTCCTTCTCAATAAGCATGAAAAATAGAGTACAAATGGTGCCGATTTATAAATGGGGAAAGCCCTTGCCCTAAAATTCTATTGGCTAATATGTACATTGATCCTAACCATTCATTAATCCAAGGGTCCACAAAAAGTACATTAGAATTCACAAGATTCATGTGAGTCCAAAGTTGGACCCAACTCTAAAATAATAACCTTCTAAGTTTAAAATGACTTTGGGCCTCAAGTTTTATTTTAATTACAAGGGGCCCAAGTCCATTATTTCTATTACAATCGCTTGCGTGTTCCTTGGGTCATGGACTTATACGCGTAGGAAGCCATGCCCTCGCAAAATATTTATTGACTCATTATTTTTTATTCGCTCTATGTTGGGAATATCCCCAATAGGACCCACAGCCTGAAATAGTGCCAATCCCTCGGCACTCTATTGGTTCAGTATAGTGAGCGCTTGGCTCGTCGCTGGTTGATCAGGTAGGTCGTTACATCTTCCATGAAGGTGATTCTGCCAATGTATCTCAGGTCCTTACTTGTGTGCAGGGACTTGTGGACACTGATGATCCATCTTGATCGATCCAAGCTTGAAAACAGCTCATCGAGAGATGATTACAAAGGATCTTTTTTGGATTTAGAACTCCTCTAATGTGAGAGCCGCTTTAACTGCTTCCCATGTGGATTTTTCTTCCTCTGACAAATTCAAAAACCAATCTTGAGCCACCGCTACTAGTGACGTGGGGAACAGCATCAACTTCTCTGCGGGTGTTCGATCGTCGTAGATTTCACAAGCTTGCTAGTAGATTTGGAGGAAGCGGATGGGATCTGATGATTTGTCGTATTTTGGTATCTCCATCCGAGTGCCCTCCAGACTGCTTGCAAGGGAGCTACAAGCACGGATTGACCCATTAAATCCATTGGCACTGGTTCAGGTTCTGCCTCTTGTTGTGCAGCTACTAATTTGGGAAGGTGTGGTGCTTCATTCGTTGTCCTTCTTGTTATTGATCATCCAGATATCAGATTTATCCGATAGTCGGGTCCAAGATAGTTGGATCTTACTTGTATAGTGGGATGCAATCTGGATCTTATGGATTGATCAAACTGATAGGTCGGTGTTGAGGATTCAAGCCTTGTACAATGATTTTTTCTTGATAGCTTTTTTCTCCTTGCACTGATTGTCCTAATATTTTGATAGTAGCTGGATCTGATGCAGATCTTTCCACTGATCTAGTCTGCGATGGTTCTTAAGTGTGAGGGTTGGTTGTGTGAGGGTTCTTTAGCTGTTTTGTAGACAAAAACCCTTGATATCTCTCAGATCATTGGGAAGTAACTCTCGCAAAGATCACAGGGGCTTCATCTAAGGTAGATCTAACTCTAAAAGTCTCTGCGAAGGGGTTAACTCTCACATTAAATGAAAATTCCACTGTTTGCAAGGGTTTAAAACCACTAATTTGGCTTGATCTTCACCAATAATCAGTACTAACTCTCGCAAGCTTCATCACTAATGAAAATTGACATTCTAGATCGATTGGAGTGGTCTACGAGAGTTCTTTTTGGAAGGATTTGCTAGATCTTCACTTTTTAGTGATTTTTTTGCACTTAAACCCAATTTTCTGCTCACTGGAATCAAACTAACTCTCATAGACTCTTCTGTGTCCTAGTCTCACTGAGATGGAACTTCAAAATTTTCTACGAGGGCTCTTGACCACTGGAACTGAAAATTTAGGTGTTTGCGAGGGTTCTTTGGTACTTTTCCATCTTTTTTTCATTGGGAACTCTCGCACAGATACTTAAATATTGAACTAACTCTTGCAAGCTCCACTGTGTCTTGGTCTCACTGAAATGGAACTTCAAAGGCCTCTACGAGAGTTCTTATGAAAATTTGAATTTTTTTTGGTTTTTTACAAGGATTTTTGAATTTTTATGATTTTTTCTCTAATTTTTGCAATCTGCTTGGAGCTAACTCTCGCAGGTTTCTATGCAGGTCCGGGACAGTACCCTGGAGCTGTTGCCAATCATGTGAGGGTTATCTCTCACTGGTTTTGGAGAAAACAAAATCTGATGAAAAATTTGGCTCTTTTTCCCTCCAAAATACAGATTGGTGTGTTTTTTGGGTTTTCACAGGTTTTGGTTTGGATGTCAAGCCCTTAGAGGCTGTTCAGGATCTCCTCCACCCTCTCACACCTCCTCCGCTTGCTGGGAATAGTCCAAACACAAGAAAATGCAGAAAACTAACTCTTCCTACCCCAAAATCCACCTAAAACTACTCTAAAAAACAAGAAATAACTTAAATGCAGCTATGCTAGTTAGTGAAAACCTATCCCCGGCAACGGCGCCACTGTAGGGTCGATGTTCTCGCATCGTCATAGCCCTCCCGCCTGTCAATAAGGGTTAGAACACTGGATAGGTGCCTAAGTATGAATAGATGCTACTTTTAGATAGTTCTCTACTTTTTCCCTAACACCAACACCACTAACACTACTCACCCCTAACTCTACTCCACTAAACTAACATTCATCATGATTTTTGTGAAAGGGAAGAGAGAGTAGAAATGAGAGAGAAAGAGAGGAAGAGAGGAAGGGAGGAAGAGAGGAAGAGGAAGA
Source organism: Diphasiastrum complanatum (assembly GCA_029204225.1). NCBI lineage: Eukaryota > Viridiplantae > Streptophyta > Lycopodiopsida > Lycopodiales > Lycopodiaceae > Diphasiastrum > Diphasiastrum complanatum. The sequence continues at coordinate 48,593,193 of CM055104.1, read as the reverse complement.
GAGTGAGGGTGGAGGTTAGCTCAAATGCTCTTTATGCTTGCTAATGGAGAAATATTCACTATCACAACCAAAAACATGTAAACTAGAAGCAAATAGAAAGCACAATAAAAAAGCATTATCAAGTAGTGAATAGCAAATGAGGATGCTCTTGTCCAAAGTTTGGTAGAGTTTCCTCCTTCTCAATAAGCATGAAAAATAGAGTACAAATGGTGCCTTTTTATAAATGGGGAAGGCCCTTGCCCCAAAATTCTATTGGCTAATATGTACATTGATCCTAACCATTCATCTTGGACCAACTTAATCCAAGGGTCCACAAAAAGTACATTAGAATTCACAAGATTCATGTGAGTCCAAAGTTGTGGACCCAACTCTAAAATAATAAACTTCTAAGTTTAAAATGACTTTGGGCCTCAAGTTTTATTTTAATTACAAGGGGCCCAAGTCCATTATTTCTATTTACAATCGCCTTGCATGCTCCTTGGGTCATAGACTTGTACGCGCAGGAAGTCGTGCCCTCGCAACACATTTATTGACTCATTTTCTTTTATTCGCTCTATGTTGGGAAAACCCCCAACACTTTGCAAAAGAATGGGGGACTTGTGCTTATAAAGTAATGTTGTTTGGACTCTATACTGCACCTAGTTCATTCCAAAGAGTGTTGCAGTTTGCTTTCAAAGATTATCTTCCTCAAAATTTACTTGGATGACCTTGGAGTACATAATAAGGGCTAACTATCCCTCAAGATAGTTAAGTTAAATTAAGTTAAATAAGAGCATTGTCTATAACTAGGCAAGAGACATCATTTTGTGAATCTTTTTGCTCATTTGCAAGTGAGAGCTTCTAGCTTCCTTGTGAATGCAAGCCATAGGAATATCCATTGCTAGGTCTCATGTGCCCTATCCACATGAATTAATGCTCCATTTCCATTGATTGTACTCTTTCTTACATTGCTAATGCAATTCCATTGCGATCTCATTCTTTCTAGCTTTCTATTGATATGCTATCATGAATGTCTTGTTATCTTCTTGCTTCTAGCTTTACTTCATTGCTATTGCTATTAGTTTGGGATTTGGCACATGACATTTCTTGGTATCAGAGCATAGATCCATGATTCATGATGATTCTATGAGAATTTCATTAGATTTGATGAGTTTATTGTTTTTGTAGCTTTCTTTTTGCTAATTTTTAAGCTTGAAATTTTCAGGTTTGCTCAGACCAATTTTTGACATTCAAATTCATTTTTCATTATTAATTTGATTCTATACATCTGTAGAGCTCTGTTTAGCCTTGAATTTCATTAATTTGCAAGGCATTTGGATAAGAGATGCAAAAATTATTGCACTTTTTTCAAAAGCTGTCAAAATAGGTGACTAGAATTTATCTTTCAATTTGTTTGCATTTTTTAGATTTGATCTGAGTTTTTATTTCAAGTTTGTTTTTATAGGATTTTAGAGCACTGTTTTAGCTTTGATTTGATTCATATGGCAAGTCACTTGGATTAGTATCCAAAAAGTTGTAACAAATCTTGATTCTCAGCTCTAGTTTTGTAGTTTTCTTTCTTCAAGATTTTCAGCCCTGTTCTGTGGTTAATTTGACATACCAAATCACATGCAATCATTAGTCTAATGATATAGACTGATAGAGCTTGTTGTTACTCTTCATAGGTACTGAATCTGTTTGATTTGGATCAATATTGTGAAAGTTATGATCAAATTAGTGAAGATGGGTTAGAATTGCCAGAATTTTGGAATTTTTTTTTTTACAAGTGAGAAAGAAGCACTTCAATCTTTGAGCTTTGAAATTTTGTTTCTGTTGTAAATTTTTTTTTGAATTCTTCATTTTGAAGTTCAAATAAAAAAAACAAACAAACCTAAACAGACCTACCTACCTATCCTAACGTAGACACGACCTAAACCTAACCTAACCTACCCTAAGCCTAATCCTATCTCACTCGGCTCTCTCACACCAATTCATTTTCTTGCTTGATCCTCCATTTCTCTGATGAGTGATAGGAGAGCGCCATTTCTGTCATCGCTGATCTGATTTGCTCCTTCATTTCTCTCATCAACTTTACTGGAATATTCTCTCAAAAACTAAAGCAGGTAAGGGAATGCAAAGTCAACAATGTTGTTCATTCAGGCTAGTTCCAGGGCGACATCAGCACGGATCAAATCGTAATACGTAAACAAACAGGCTACAAAACACTCTTCCTTAACTTGGTCCACAACATGATACAGTCGAATCCCATGTTTGGTTATTTCTAGCATGTTGTTGCTGTGAAAGTATGCACGAAGCCATTTATTAGACTATGCTAGCACACTTGCAATTGTTACATACTGATTGACAATCTTTGTCGAATTAAAAGGAGAGCTGCTTCCAAGGCCTCATAATCTCTGAATGTCACGTACGGGATCTGAGATCCACTCCCTTCTCTATTCAAATCTAAACATTGGATCTTCTCTGAGAAATAAAAGAAGTCCACAATTTTGGTCTGCTTGCAAACAGATTGCTCAATCTCACTATCACGATTTGATTCCTGAAAGAGCTCGAGCCTTGGTCCACATCTCTCTCTACCGCCCCTCTCTCTCCTTCGGTCGAGTTTCCTCTCTCTCTACCTCCTTCTCTGTCCTCCGGTCGAGATCCCTCTCTCTCTAATCCATTCTCTCTCCTCCGGTTGAGATCCCTCTCTCTCTAATCCATTCTCTCTCCTCCAGTTGAGATCCCTCTCTCCCTAACCCCTTCTCTCTCCTCCGGTTGAGATCCCTCTCTCTCTAACCCCTTCTGTCTCCTCCGGTTGAGATCCTTCTCTCTCTACTTTTTTCTCTCTCTAAACCCCTCTCTTCCTCTGGTTGTGGCACCCAGCAGGACTCTTGCGCCTCATTTAAGAATATTCTTTGAGAAGATTCCTTGCAGATATCCCCTAGAATATTCTTCTGTTTCCTCTGCTCGGTGCTCCAAAAAAAAAACGTTTGCCGACAGTTTTCGGATTTTTGACTATTCTTTCTATTCTTCTACGGGCACAAGAATGTTTCATGGATTCCAAAAATTTCTTTCAACCCCTTTTTCTAAGTTGTGTATTTTAGTTTATTCTCATTCTATGATTGTACATAACTTCTTTTTTTTGAGCTCGGATTTCAGCGAAGCAGAAACTAAAAGTGATCAGAACAACGAGTCTGACATTGATAAGTTATCAAAATCTTGTAATTATTACGTTTCAATTTTATTTTCTTCAAGACCCCTTTTCTTAAGTCAAAGTTTTGTGTCTTCATTAATTACATTCGAATCCTCATAACTTTTTCGTCTGAGCTTGGAATTGAATACTATAAAAAGCAAAAGTACTTAGTTTTATATGACCTACATGTGTTTTTTGCCTTTCACTTTCACTCATCTTAGAACTCTGAGTTTTAAGTGGGTGGAGAAAAGAGCATTTCAGCTATTTATCAAAGTCCATTACACATCAACTTCAGCTTACTATATCATAACTTACCAGTCCTTCAATTGTCAAGATGGGTGTGGATTCCGAATTTGAGTATAATGATGATGGTGACTATGAATACGAAGATCAATCTAACTATGATTTTGAAGATCAGTATTATGAGTACAACGATGACAAATTCAATCATTGCAGCGAATCCAATCAGTGCGAACAATTATGTACAGACCACCAAGTATGGCATTCTACCCAACAAACGTCTACCGTGGAGATCCATTTCAACGACTTCCATCAGATAATGGACAGATATGGTTATTCGGTGGAGGAATTTAAGACAATGCACTTTGTTTTAGGCTTAAAGACTGAGATAAGAGCTTGTTTATCTAGGGATATACATCGTGAAACTTGGATAATGTCACTATTTGACATAAGATCTCATGCTCACACCATAGAATATGAACTAAACAAGGGTCAACGTGAAGCTGCTACAGAATATTCAACACCACTAATATACACTTTGGACATACACGGGACATTAGCTTTCAACAAAGTGATGGGACAGTTACAAAAGCTGAGGGATCAGGACACAACGCCTAAGGTTCAAGTGGGAAAAACTGTTAATCCAAGAATCCAAAAAAAAAAAAGATAGGCCAAATGATTGTGGTGAATCATCATCAACATCATCAAAGGATGAATTGGAAGTATGAAATGATGATAAAGATAATTCTTCATTAACATTATCAGCGAATAAAGTGGAAGTACAACTATCAACAATGGGAAAGCTTGTTCACCAAATAGACCAACCAACTTCGTCAGCAGTTTTTGATTTTTCATTGAATTCACAAGAAATGGCCGATCAACATTTATGCAGTGCTATGGAGTGTACACAAGATCAACAACATAAATGTAATTTTCGATTTGAACCAAGTAAGACAATTCCAAATGTGAGCACAATATCAATGCAGGGACACCGAAAATCAACTGAGGACAATGAACACGATGTGGAGGATTATGAGGACAATATTTTTGTTTTCAGTATTGATTTTCAATTGAGCAGTACAAAGGCCAGTTCAGACAATGAAGTTGTCAATGGGGCAAATTACTCAAGGACCTCATCTTCCTTGAGAGCACAAGGACTGTTGCATCAAGTTCAACCAGAAGACTTGTCTAAGACTTCTTGCAAAATAGAAGTAATAGACAAGGATAAAACTGACTATATGAATGTTTCACATTCGGTATAGAGTGTACAATGGAATGTGATGAAACTTGTAATATACAAGCTGGAAATTGTCCTAGCTATGAGATGGGACAAACAATCCAAGGTCCATTATATTAAAGTTTCCAGTTTATGGTTCAAAATATTGGAAATATCAATATTTTTTAACATGATGATCTAATCTACGAAAGATTTTTCATAGAGACTTTGAGTGAAAGAGATATCATCACTCTTTGCAAGCATCTCATTCACTCAATATTCTTGGAAATGAATGTCCATTCAAAATATCAATTGTTATTTCCAGAGATGATCCATCCAAACATATTGGTTCCTATATTGAAAATTGACTATGCCAATCATTCCTTCTTGTGGGATCTTAACAATTCAAATGCAATGCTCATGGTTATCATCGAAGCATTTGGATTGAACGACAAAGTGACTACCAAACAACATGACAAAATCTTTAGGCCAGCACAGCCGGATGCAATGACAAAGTACGATCCTAAAGGAATTGGATAGATCATCCAATTTGTCATGATGCCGAAGAAGCAGAAAAAAATGGATATTGTGATTTGGTTGTCAAAAAGCAATATGGTGTTTTATGCATCTCTTCTTTGAGCATCATTTTGAAAACTTGTGGATGTGAAATTGTTCACTTCATAGATTTCTCAGATATGTGATTTACTCATGAGAAATAGAGTTCTTTTGTAGCTGAGTTGCAAGATTCTCAGTGAGTTATGTGAGTAAAGAATCTGCCAGTTTATAGCCTATGTTTGTGAGATATATCAACCACATACACCACAACATAATGGCATGGCAAAAAGGAAGAACATGAATATTGAAAATGGCAAGATCAATACTAAAAGGTAAGAAGCTACCTAATACATATTTTGGACTAAAGCTTGCATTACTACAATGCATGTGCTAAAAAGGTGTCCACCAACAAATGCAATTGAGTTTAAAACACATGAAAAAGCTTTTACAAGAGTGAAGCCCAAAATGACACATTTGTGGTATTTTGGATGTGATGCCTATGTACATAAAGCATGTTGAAACTCCAAATAAGGTACCCAAATGGCTTGTAGAGGTGATTAAGGATGCAAATATGCATGATAGACCCAAAGCAAGTTCTAGTAGAGATGCAAGAAGATCAACAAGAGAAATGAAACCACCTCAAAGCTATGAGATAAATTTGGCACAAATATGGGTCAAGGTCAAGAGTCAAGGATTTATGAGTTTACAACAAATGGATGTAAAGTCAACTTTTAAGAATGGGCAACTTTGTAACTCCAATTTCAAGGAAGTATGTTAGTTTCCTGAAATTGTTGTTACAAGTCTCAGTGGACAGATCCCCACCTCATCTATATGTGGTCCTTAGTTGAGCTTCTTCTGCTCTAGAATTCATGACCTTAGAATGCAAAGTGGTTCCAATTAGCTGTAATGTTTTAACAATCGACAACATAAATTCATTGCTGAGATGCTTTGCAAATCAGCACCAAGTCTCAGTGGCTCATCTATCAGATGCTCAAGATGAACTTACTCAAACAAAAGTGCAATATGTCATGCTTGTCTTTGACTCATAAGATTTTACAATAACTAAAAAACATGTCATAATCAACATATGAAATGAAATAATTTATCATATATCTTTCCATTTGTGGTGACTGCTCTCTTTACTGCTTAAGAATAGGTTATTCAAAAAAAAACTTGAATATGTTGTGACTTCTTTGATCCAAAAGATGTACAAAAACTAGGAACACATGACAATTACCACATGACCTACCAAAATTATCATATAATTGTGTAGGGTCGAACGTCTTGCTAGTAGTAGCCCTCCCGCCTGTCAACAAGGGTTAGAACACTGGATAGGTACCTAACTATGTAAAGATGCTACTTTTAGATAGTTCTCTACTTCTTACACTAAACTACCACCTTTAACACTACTCCCACTAACTCTACTACTCCCCTAAGCTAGCATTCCACATGATTTGTAGTGAAAGAGAGGGAGGGGGGGAGAGAGAGAGAGTTAGATGGATAGAAGAGAGAGAGAGAAAGAGAGAGAGAGAGAGAGAGAGAGAGAGAGAGAGAGAGAGAGGGGGGGGGGGGGGGGGGGGGGTGGAGGTTAGCTCAAATCAAATGCTCATTGTACTTGCTAAGGGAGAAACATAAAATATTGAAACCAAAAAGTATGAACTTGAAAGCAAATGAAAAACAATGAGCAATAGCAAGCATTGAATAGCAAATGAGGATGCTTCTCTTCCAAAAATGGTAGAGTTTTTTCCTTCTCATTAAGCATGGAAATAGAGTACAAACGGTGTCTTTTTATAAATGGGGAAGGCCCTTGCCCCAAAATCCTATTGGCTTATATTCACATTGATCCTATCCGTTCATCTTGGACACAACTTGATCCAAGGGTCCACAAAACGTACATTAGAAATCACAATATTCATGTGAGTCCAAAATTGGACCCAACTCTAAAAAAGTAAACTCTAAGTTCTAACTTGACTTTGGGCCTCAAGTTTTATTTTAATTACAAAGGGCCCAAGTCTATTATTTCTATTTACATTTAGCTTGCGTGCTCATTGGGTCATGGGCTTATACACGTAGGAAGCCATGCCCTTGCAACACATTTATTATTAAATTTATCCCTTTGCTCACGTTGTGTTGGAAATACCCCCAACAGGACCCATGGCCTAAACTAGTGTCGGTCCCTCAGCACTCTGCCGGTTCAGTAAAGAGAGCGCTTGGCTTGCCGCTGGTTGATCAAGTACGTCGTTACATCTTCCACAAAGGTGATTCTACCAATATTTTTCAAGTCTTTATTTGTGTGCAGGGACTTGTGGATGCCGGTGATCCATAGTTGATCGATCCAAGCTTGAAAATGGCTCATCTCGGAAGGACGGCTCGGTAATACACACGAGCGATTGCCAGTTGATCTTCGCAATCTGAGGCCAATGCCTTATTAGGATCAAAACGGATTGGTGGGAGAAAATTATCCCACTTGGTCTCTATATCCATCAGATATTCCAAGTCTCGGGCATAAGTTGTTGCCTCGCGGACTATTGGGTCAGGGCAGTTGAGATATTTGCTAGAAAACTAGATGAGAGCCCTTCGTCTACATCCGTATTCCACCCGTATTCTGATGAAATTCTCGGCCAATTACAATTATTGAGGGTGATTTTGTCCAGAGGGGTGTCGCATTCCGCCCATTTGTATCGTCCTGTGCATGGCAAGAAATGCGCGTTCACCTTGAGTTGTTGCGGACTAGTCACATACACCCTGGTGGCCACAAGGTCGTGTTCAAACAACTGCTGACGCAACTCTAATTGTGGGTGGAAGGTGGGGAGTGCTTGCAGCTCGTTTCCTTTGATGGTTTGGGCTGTAAATGAGATCTATCAGCCGTCTCTAGAAGACTCATGGAGATATTTTGATAGGAATTCGTTGATCTTTTCCTCCATGGATTTGGGGCATCTGAAGGTCCAGCTGGCAGATATAGAGCATGATCCTCGTGATGATGAGGCTTGTCCTTCTCCTTGGCGCTGGATGGGGCCCATGTCTTGGCCTTGGTCCTGCGTGTCTGCTCCAATATCGAGAGGCCCTTGTTTTTGCTCGCCTAACCCCTGATCCTGACTTGTGTCCTCTGCTGTCTGTTGGCCTTGATCTTGGCTCGTGCTTGCCTGTGTAGCATCAAAGAGAGGTGGCATTGAAATTACCACTGGGGTTGGATGAGCCTTCTACTCCATAAATTACTGACAAGCCTTTAGGGCTTGTTTGGCCTGGGTCTAGGAAAGCAGGAAACTAATCCACTCTACTATCCACAACCACACACAAAGGAGGGAAGGGCAAGATCATGAATGCATCACTCAAGAAACAAGCATGATCAAGGAGCTCAATGGATGCACCAAAACTCATGGAGGCTCTTCTCAATTCAGCATGGAGTAGGTACATATCACAAAATCTCCTCTTCTCAAAGAGAGAGTCTCTTAAATAAACGAGAGAGCTCCTTAAGTGGCATCTTATTGGCATTTCCACATTTCACAAATTACGAGTGGAAATAATGCTCTCCACTACCATCAAAAGGTGGCTCACTCTACTTTCTTTAAGAGGGATCTACTTGCATTTATTACTTTGCCTAGAAATACTAGTTCCTACATGGTCATTCCATCTTTCGGGATTCACCATGAGGCTTACACAGTTCTTGCTTGTCACTCCTAACTAGCATTTCTCGGCTCTCATACTCGGCTCTCGGTCTTCCTTAGTCTCGTCTTCTTAGAGACCTCTTCGGTCTAAGGTGAGAGGTGCTCTTGGGTAGCTCTGGCTGAGTATCTTGGAGATTCATCAGAATCGGCCAACATCATCCCACCCCTAATGTGTTGCAGAATCCACTACAACTCATATTCAATGATGTCATTCTGCTTCCGCATTGGCATTCTCGACTACCACTTGGAAAAGCGTAAATCCTCGTTCGCTTGCATAAAATCAAGTGTTTATTATTGCCAGTCTTTATCAAAACTGCTTTCAAAATTTGCTGCAGTGTAACCAGAATGTCTTATTGCTGCAAGTGGTTGACATTCTCAAAATTGGAGAGCTCCCAATAGCTTTACAACTTGCATGCCTAAGTGCTTTCTTTTTTTTGTCTTTTGCTTCTTCCATGGATGGCTTCATCTCTGGTTTCTTGGCAAGCACTAACTTATGGGAGGTCTGTATCCTCCATTTCGCTTCTAGGTGTTTCTGCAGTTCCTCTCTCAGTTGAAGTTTCAGTCTTGTCGATGCTCTTGTCTTGACGAGAAGAGGAGAACCTTCGATCGGTAGGTCACACAAACTTTGGGTTAACAGTCTTCAAGCGAATTAACTTATCATCAAGAAATTGGTGGTAGGAACAGATTTGGATGGATGGTTTGCTAACGGTAAGGAAACATGATGAAGGCTTGGTGGAAGGGTGAAAGAACGGATAGTTCTACAGTTGCAGCCTTGGACCCTTGCAATGTCGAGCTTCGACCACCACTTGCTAGGTGAGGAGCTCGTTTTATTTTGCAGGTTCACAGTCGTCTTCATCTTTTTTTTTTGCAGCTCTTTCATTTGGAAAACAGTTGGACCATAACGTCGGGGGATGTTTCGCCGTAAACATCACATGCATTCTCAAAGATTTGCAAGAGTCTTTGACGGTCCGAACTATCGTCAAACTTTGGTCGATCTAACTTGGGTGTATGTCTCTCAATAGGAGCTCTGTGAGTGGCAGAAGTTCCATTAAGATTTGTTCTGGCGTGCGATATTTCAACACCATGAACATGGGCTTGTGCTCGTGAAGACTCAGTCCTATCAGGTTCTTGTCCCTTGAATGGATTTGTGGAGGGCTCGTGTATGTTGGACCGCATTCGGTAGAACCTGCGACGTCTGATTTATTCAACTGTAGGGGACCGCATTTTATATGGATAATCTGCTGGGATATTTGGATTAGTATGGTGGTCCATTCTGTACTATTTTGTCTTTTTTGTGTTTTGTATGGGTTTTTGGTATTTTTGTCTTTTTAAAAAAAATTGTTCTATTTTTTTTTTAATAGGAAAAATCCTGAAAAAATGCGGAAAAGCTTGAAAACGAGAGATTTTCGAAAAAAATCAGAGAATCTCGAAAATTTTAAAGATCAGCAAATCTCGAAAATCCAAAAAACTCGCGAAATTTTCAAAAAATAAAAAATATGTCAACTTAAAAAGCGAAGAAAGTGAAGGTGTAGATAAAAAACGAAAAAAATGAAGGTTTAGAGTGGTTAAAAAAATGAAAAATATGACAATTTAGGGTTGTGGAAAAACGAAAAACGCGACAGTTTTAGGGTTCAGAAGAGCAAAAAATGCGAAGGTTGAGTGCAACGGTAAAAATACAAAAGCGAAGGTTTTAGGGCTTTGAAAAATAGGCAAAAAACTTGAAGGTGGGAAAAACCCAAAAAAGCGAGACTAGGGTGATGGCTCGAAACACTAAAAATGCCAAAAAAGCGACACTCTAGGGTGATGGCTCGAAACACCGAAAAACGAGAAGGTGGAAAAAACCCGAAAAAGCAAAAAGAAACAACAGTTTAGGGTTATGGCGAAAAGGGAGAAGGCGAAAATGATGAAAGCAAAAAGGGTGAAGGCGAAAATGAAAAGGCGACCACTCTAAAAAAGCGAAGGTTGAAGAAAAACGTGAAGTCTCAAAAAAAAACACGAAGGTGGCGAAAGCAAAAATTGCAAAGGTAAGGGTTTAGACGAAGAAAACGAAAAACCAAGAATGCGACAGTCTACGATTAAGGTGGAAAATTGAAAATGTGAAGTTTAGGGTTATGGTAAAAAATGCGAAAAATGCAACAAGGTAAAGGTGATGGAAAACCGACAGTTTCTGGTTGTAAAAAATGCGAAGTTAAAAACAGCGAAAAACAGCGAAGGGGGTAAGATAGCGAAATAATCTGAGTAATATGTGGTGTCGACGTGGTAGATGCAGTTTATGTATGCCTCTTGTTGTGGACCACGAGTTAGTGTAACAAGACGAAAAATGCGAAGGTCAAAAAGAGAAAAATACGAAGGTCTCTGGTAATGCTAAAAAAATTAAAAAGCGAATGTTTGAGGGTAATGGTACAAAAAATGCTAGGGTGTTCACAAAACAAAAAATCGGATTAGGCTGTGATAGTCTAGGGCAGTGGAAAAAGCGAAGAAAGCGAAGGTCGGGGATGGTGGAAAAAATTGAAAATTGTGAGGGTGATGGAAAAACATGCAAAAACTCAGAAGGCACTGGAGAAAAACCCGAATGTTTTGGACGAAAAACCCGAAGGTTTTGAAAAAACGCGAAAAAAATCTGATGGTCCGGTCGAAAATTGAAAAAGTGCCCTCGGTCGAGATGGTAACAAAGTGCTTCGATCGAGATCGTAACGAAGTGCTTCAGTCGAGATCGTAATGAAGTGCTTTGTCGGTCGAGATCTGACGAAGGGCTTCGGTTGAGATCTGATGGATTTCTTTGGTTGAGATCTGATGAAGGGGTCGGTCAAGTGTTGATGGAGGGAAGGCTCTATCAAGATGGTGATCGAGGAGTGGCACGGCTGAGAGTTGAAGGTTACTGCTCGGTCGAGAGCATGATGGAGTGGAGTCACTGAGAGTTGAAGGTTACAATTCGGTCAAGATTGAGTGAAGAGACATTGGCGAGATGGTGAAGGAGTGTGGTGGTTCGGTGAGATGGACTAGAAGCAACGCGGTCCAGATTTCACAAGACTATTTGGTTGAGATTTGAGCTTGTATGGTTCGTCGGTCAAGATGTTCCAGTAGACTCGTCGGTCGAGATTGCAATCAATGTCGTCGCTCGAGTTCTCAAGCAGACCCGACGGTCGAAAGCTGATGGAGGTTGGCGGTCAAGACTAAATTGAAAATGACGCGGTTGAGAGCTGAAGTAGAATCCTCAGTTGAGATCAAAAAGGAAAAACTTGGTCGAGATTTGAAGTTCAGACCCGGTCGATATTTGACGCTCAGACCCGGTCGAGATCTGATTGATGTCTTCGGACGAGTTCTAACTGATGTCTTCGATGGATATCTGACTGATGTCTTCGGTCGAGATCTGACGCAAAGTCCTCGGTCGAGATCTAACGGATCTCTACAATCGAGATCTGACGCAAAGTCGTCAGTTGAGATCTGATGGATGACTGCAATTGAGATGCCAACGGAAGCCTTCGGTTGAGATTTCAAAAATATTTTTTGTTAAACACCTGTGTTGGTCGAGATAATAAGAAAAGGAGACTCGGCTGAGATGGGAGAGAAGGTGCTCGGCTGAGATGGGAGAGAAGGCGCTCGGCTAAGATGGTGACGGAGAGAGGTGCAGACGATGGGTAAATTGTTCATTTGAAAATTCACAGGTGTGGGAATGCCCTAATGTGTGAAATTGATCTCCTCAGCAATGCTTTTGCACTTTAGATCAACTATTGATTGAAATCCAAGATCAATGTCAAATTCTAAGGCAAAGAGGCGAATCTACATGCATACATTCATAACCGAAGCTGTTTCACACGTGTGGAGCTCATCATGAAAAAACTAAGGCAAATTAAGCTCCTCTCCTCAAGTAGAGAGAGAATAGACCAATTTTGCTCCTTGGTATAGAGAGAGAAAATACACACAAAATTGAGAGATCTCCAAATTGACTCAAAAACTCACATTAGATTATGCTAAAAACTCAAAGTACATATTGAAGTCATGGAGATCCATGCTACAATCCTATTGGACCCCTCAATCATAGCCTCTCTAATCCTATTGGATGTGTGATGCAACATCCCTTACTTTTGATTGGACCCTTACAACACATCTCTCTCTTATGATTGGACTCTTTGACTTTTGCCACCACATAGGATGCATCACTCATCAAACCTAAACTTGACATGTGTAAGCAACCTAACTAGTTCGATTTTGTCATCTTTGACTTTTGGTCAAATCAACACAAACCAAGTGTACTTGATTTTTTTACCAGCAAAGGCCAAATTGGCCCTATCGACTTATGACACCTAGATGCTTGACCATAAAACTTTATGACACCCCTAAGGTCAATATTATAGACGAATTCTAACTATTTTACACACATGGGAACATGCTCCTCACGCGTGAAATGTACTTACAAACATAAAACATAAAATTGCCAAGCTAGATTTTTGCCAATTTTTCACACTCCTCAAAAAATAGCTTGGTAAGGTATTAGATCATCCAAGGACTTTGTGAACTTTTTGAGTGGATCCTTTGGTATGCATAAGAAGTGTAGATCATCCAAGGGATCCATCATAGCATCACCCTCTCCATATCCGTGATAAGAATTCTTTGGTAGAAATCATTTGCCAACACCTTTGAAGAGCATTCCACCAATTTGCCACTATATCCATGTGCTTCCTCTATGCTTGATGATGATCTTTGATTTGGAAAATCCATTGGGCAGGAGATATTGACACACGAAAATCAACCTCTGGATTTGTCTTCTTGTTCAACCAAGACCCAATCTCATGGAACAGCCAAAAATAGACCTTGGTAGCATTATTTTCAATAGAATTGGAATACATAGCTGCCACAAGTGCTACCAAGGAGACAATTTGGCTGAGGAACCTGCTTGCAAATATCAAAATTTTGCAGTCACATCCAACGACCCTCTATTGTGACAATCAAAGCGCTATTACATTATTTTTGAATCTGAATTTCACACTTCACGTACTGGATTTGGCCGATTTGTTATGCATTAGAAATTCCTAAGTGGTGGCTACAAGATTGCATATCAAGTATTAGGCAATTGCATGTAGAATTTGAAATATTCAGTTTTTGTGATTTTGTCAAAATCCTAATTTTGATTGGATGTCTATTTGTGATTTTGCTATACTTTATTTGAGTGTGTTTCAAACTTAGGAAGTGGCAAGAGTCACTAGATTGAGGATAGATCATAAGTTGATCAAGATTTTACTATTCTATGTGTTGATTAGCTTGATATAAGTGCTAGAAGAGAATTGAGAGGTTCCATATCTTTGTGATTTCTTTTTGAAAACATTTATTGTTGTTCAAAAGAGTCCTTTGTGCATTGGAACAAGTTGAAAGAGTAGGATCAAGTCATAGTAACATGGCTACATCAAGTGGATACATGTTGGAAGACAATGATAAGCTTACCTCAAGCAACTATGCATTGTGGAAAGTGAGGATGGAATCACTTCTTGAGATGACTGATGTTTTGGATATTGTTGTAGGTTTTAAGGAGAGGCCAGCAACACAACAAGAATAATTCAGGTATAACAAGAGATCCAAAGAGCTCTACACATGATAAAGATGAATGTTACCAATGAACTTCTCAAGGAAGTTGGTAAGTGTACTTCATCAAGGGAGGTTTGGGAAGCTTTGAAGAAGCTTTATGAATCCAAGTCTACTTCTAGAGTGTTGAAATAAGAAGAAAAATCTTTCAATGTTTGCAAAAGAGTGAAGAGAGTCCAAATACTTTTGTTTTGAAAGTAAAAGCTTTGAATGATGAGTTGGCTTGCATTGATGAGAACATTAAGGAAGGAGAGCTTGTTCAAGTTATTCTTAATGGTTTATTGGATGCTCATGCTAACATTGTACAAAGTCTTGCTATTCAAAGAACTTTTCCAAGTTTGATGGATCTTCAAGATATCTTGATCAATGAAGAATATGGGCTTCAAGCAAGAGGTGGATCTTTGTCAACATCTCAAATTGGAGAGCAGGCTATGTTCATCAAGGGCAAATTCAAGGGCAAAACAAAAGCAAGTGGTCTTAAGGGCAAGATCAAGGGGAGTCTTCTTCAAATGGAAAAAGGAAATATAGGTCAAAGCTCAAGTGCTTCTATTGTGGCATCAAAGGACACTTTGCAAGAGAGTGCTACAAGAAGAAGAGAGATCAAGGAGACAAGAAAGGTAATCTGACTCTTGATCAGTATGGTTTGGATGTTCAAAACTCAAATGATGATGCTTTTGTGATGTCTTCAAGTATGCTTGCTTATGATGGAGATCTAGGTCCATGGTGGATTGATAGTGGTGCAAGGTCACACATAACTTTTCACAAGGAGTACTTCACTTCTTTGTTGGCATAGAAGATGACAAGAAGGTGATCTACACGGCCAATGATGGTGAGTGTGTAATCAAAGGGATTTGCACAATTCCTATTTCTCTCTCTACAGATAGGAATGTTCATTTGGAGGATGTTTTGTTCATTCCATCTATTACCAAGAACTTACTTAGTGTGAGTCAAAGTGGAGTTTGATGGAGATGCTTTCATGATCAAAAGGAAGGATATCTTGATTGCAAAAGGTAAAAGACAAGGTAAATTGTTCAAACTATATGCTTGTGTTATTGCTAACCAAGTTGGATGTGTTGCAAGAGAGCAAATATATATTCAAGAGGTTTGGCATAAAAGGATGGGGCACCTCAACTTCAAGTCATTGGAGGTAATGGCTAGAAAGCAAGTTGTGATTGGTCTTCCAAGTTCCTTCAGTAGCATCAATCATGTTTGTGAGTCTTGTGCTTTGTCAAAGTCACATGTATTGGCACATGCATGAACATTTGTACATTTGTATTGTAGAAAGTGACACAAGTAGAGAGTTGGTAGAAGTAGTTGCATTTCTCTATATGCAAAGTGATAGGTGTCATATTTTAGGTAGATACTACTCTTAGAAGTGGAAAAATATGATTGGAAGCATCCTCTACCTCGAGCTATTACATCCACTATATATATAAGTGAGATCCCTCACTAATTTTGATGATGAAGCGGGCATTGAAGCTATTCTCTAGTAATTTGGATTTTTACATTGTAAGCTTGAATTGTCATTCTCTCTCTAACTCAAGGAGTAGGTTTTGCTCATGCATTAAATTCTTTTGTACTTTCCCCACACGTGTGAAAGTAATCATCTTTTGATTATTAGCATGCTAGATTGTGATTTAGCCATAGAATCTAGAGATAGATTGTGATTTTCACTCTTCAATTGATCTATTTGCTAACACAACTCAGGAAGATCATTCACACATTTATGGTAAATCCCACACGTGTGAACTTGCTGGAAATTTATCACAAGGAACAAGTAAAAGAGGCATTCTTGAATTTCAAATGCATGGTAGAAAATTAATTCAACAAGAAAATCAAAGTTTTGAAATGTAACAATGGAATTGAGTATATTTCCAAAGATCTAATTGTAGTTTGTAAAGCACATAAAATCCCAAGGCAACTTTCTTGTCCAATGACATCCAAACAAAATGGAGTGGTTGAAAGGATAACTATGACACTTTATGAGTGTGCTAAAGCTCTTAAATTAGATCAATCTCGTCCTTTGACATTTTGGTGTTGTGAGGCAATGCTAACTATCTTTGAAATAGATTACGAAGTGCGCCTCTTGATGGTAAGTCACCCTAAGCTTGGACCTGGAATGAAACCTAGAATCAAGAGATAAAGCTATAGCATAATAGATCTTCATAGGTTGTGAAGGAGTAAGACCAAGATTTGATAAGAGGCGTCTTAACCAAATCGTTTCTTTTGCAACATGTGCAGCAACAATGTACTCGGCTTTTGTAGAGGATAAAGCGACAGAAGTATGTTTCTTACTATTCCAAGAAATAAGACCATAGTTGTGAGGAAAAACATACCCTAAAGTTGATCTCCAAGTGTCAACATCATCCATATAGCCTTCAAGAAAAAATGGATTATTGACGGTTGAGTTGACTCCAGAACATATGCATAAATTTTTTATTGACTATAAATATTGTAAGACTCTTAAAAGAGCTTTCAAATGTATAAACCAAGGTTTGACATGTATTGGCTTAATGTACTAACTGAAAATGCTATGTCAAGCCTAGTATATATCATGGCATACATTAATGAGCCGATAACTAAATGATAAAGACTCCATTTGCTCCACTTCTTCTTGAAATTATGGTCTCAGCAAGTTCTAAATATGCCTCTGCTGACTGATGAAAATCTATCCTGATCTCTAAAATTTTGAATCGCTAGGCAAAAATTTGATATAATAACGAGCTACTTGCTTAAGCAAAATTAGATAGTGCAAAAAACCTTGATCTTATATTGGTGGAGTAAACGCTCAAAGTCGAACTATGGCTGTAACATAAGCATAAAATGTTATGAACAAATTCGTTTCTTGGAATAAGTTGCTAATTTTATTGATGTGAACAAAGGCTAGCATGTGCCAATTTCCAATCTAGTACTAGCTACCCTACACCTGGATGTTTTGAAAAGTGTTGGAATCAACAACCTCCACATGCAATGCATAGGGGTGTCTTCTAAAGGGCGACATCATACAATATGACTACTAACGAGTGTTGCTTGATTTACCAATGTAATAAACTATTAACTTAATACATGTACATATATTTTTGAACTAACATCAACCAACCCAACAATTGTGGCACGGTTTGGTTTTTGGTGCTTAGTCATATAATATGAGATTTTACACGTATATCACTAGCTCTTTATACATCTCTCGATTCTCTAGCTCTAGATTGTACAATGACATCTAGCTGGCATTGCTATAGCAATGGTACCAAAAAATATATATGTAAGGACAATATGGTGTATCATGATAAGGTTGGTCATAGTGCAGTTTTGGGTATTTGCTAATCTGAATGCTTATGTAGTAAGGTGGCGAGAGACGGAGTTTTGAAAAATGAGATAGAGAAACATCATCTTTATTAACCTATAGACATCTTAGTAGCATGTTAAGGTTTATATCTTCAACTCGAGAGGCTCCTTCAATCTAGCCATATATATTAAACCATGAGACAATCTCATGATTTAATATACATCATGAGACAATCTCATCCACAAGAGGGCCTCAAAAATATCACATAGTTTAATGAAACTCAATTTATCATTGCCCATGTTTGTGGAAAACTTTGAAAGACATGCCTCCACCTTGCAAAACACTATAGACCAACCATGGCATTTCTTAAAACCTAATGATAACTTTGTAGTCAACCAAACCTAACTATGATATATTCCATGATGTGCCCTCCACAAACAAGTGGAAGCTTTGCCATCCAAAAGTGTAGATGCTAATTGGATTTTATTTCAATCACTCTTGGTTATATCTCAACAGATTTGTCATCCAATTTCTAGCTCATTGCCATTCATCTACAAACCATCATAATATATAGTATAACTTGTACTTTTTCCTTGAAATGATTTCAAGATGTATAGTTGGAGATGAAACAATAATTGGAGTGGTAACACGATAAAGTGTGCATGGAAATGAGTGATAGGTATAGAACCTACACCAATGGTAGCAATAGTAGATAGAGTGATAATATCCATGTGTAGTAAGTCACAAGCTCTTTGAACATATATTGCATCTTCGGCTTTTTGAGAATAAAAATGATACATGTTCTTACAGGACTCGATGATTCTCTAAGAACCCATGTCTATCCTTATTGAATCTATGTCCTCACATACGCTGGTGGAATAAAAACTACATGTACCAAATGCATAAGGCATTATCATGTGCTACTACAACAAAGTGGTTGGATAAGTGACAACAAATCATTGATAGCCTTTACTAAGGCACTAGCTCCCCCACTGATTTAAAGGACTAGAGTATGCCATCAACAACGTATCATCACCAATTACTAGATCAAGAAAGTGGTGGATCATTCAAAAAAAAAAAGCAAGAACACTTATAAATGTTCTATGAAACCAATCACTAGCATTGAAAAAATATAAGGCCACTTGCTAAAGGGAAAAAGGTTCAAAAAGCAATTGCTAATGTGTTAAACCCCTGGAATTAAAATTATTGGCTACAGTAGAACAAATATGTTTGTGCCTCAATTAATGATAGAAAAGAAAGCAAGCTACACCTGCAGATGGAGTTTTTGAGTAGATCAATGATAGAACCCAATCACTACATGATACAACAATCCCCCATGGAATTTATCCTTAGACCAAACAGGGCTTCTGCGGGCCCACCGAACCTCGTGTGAATATAGTCATGGATAAAATTGTGTGAAACTTCCAAGTGTGGAAGTTCCACATGGACAATCTTTCTAGCATCTAGCCACTACTCGGGAAATTTACAATTTGAATTCTGTGGAACTTCCGCACATAACTTGATCACCACACTAGGGTGCCTGAAAGTGAAACCTGGATATTGTGTGGCAAATTTGCTACATATAGTATCCACAGAAATTCTCCTAATAGGTATGTTAAAGAAGTGGCAACTAACTTTTTGGTACGCAATTTTTGCAAACATTAATAGATTGACATTCAAGCTCACGTTTGGAAAGAGCCAAGGATGTGCATGCTGATGTCAATACAATCAGCATAGCGACAAGGTTGTCCCTGCAATTTTAGACATCTTGTGGAGTAGTATGAATAATAAAAGTGAATCGCACACCAGCTCGCATCATACAACTAAGATGGCAAAGATACTTTCTATGCTATCCTCATGGATTTGTACTCGTAACAGATTGAAAATACAAACTTCAATTTTATGAATGTTTTGCACAATCCCTAATTAGTTTTTTATCTGAAAGTGATACAAAAAATTTCTAGCTCAGAAGTTGCTTCATCTGAAGATTCTCAAAATCCATTCAAGCATCATATATCAAGCATGCGCCTAGAGACTAATCAAGAACACTCCAGTAGCATCACCATGAGAAAGATTTGAGCTATTGCAGGATACATTTCTTCCACAGTGCTACCCAACAATCTGGGTACATTTGTTTTTCTAAAGAAAAGAATATACCACTATGTGATGACACACTGTACATTTTGATTCTCAATGCCTAAAGCAATAATGTAGACAAGTGAGGCCAAATTAGCATGACATATCTAGTGGCTTGTCTCATTAGAAATGGAAAATTCACTAGTATGATTACCTATCAGCCATTTTATCATACAATCAATGAAGAATTATGATCCCAAAAGAATTTCTTCTAGTTCTTTGAAACCCCGAGAAACAGTTTCAACATGTGCCGAAGGAAGTGCAAGCCTTCTCACCTCCGTCATATATCTGCAAACAAGAATATATTCAAGAGTATAGAATGAGAAACAAGCCATGAACCAATGTTTTACTAACTAGGAGTAAGAAGGAATCCTCGTAGAAAGTGCTATACCTATTAAGAACACTGCTCAGTGTGTCTCTGACCCCTTCACCCAGAGAAGCAACTTGATCAGAATTCGGTAAAGTACCCAAAACTGAAAGGCCCGTGCCAACACTTGTTCCCATCTGTTGAGACAAGGTTGACATTGTCCATTCCCGCATAACAGTCAGTACAGATCTCAATATACGGAGCCGTAGAGAAGGTGATGGAAGAATGGCTCCAGAAGCCAGCAGTTTATCATATGTTCGCAAGATTGGTTCTGCTGCACCTTTGCACGCTGTAAGTAATGCATTTGCCACATCCTCATCTCCAACTATCTCTGCACCTGAAACAGCCCTTTCCTGAAACAGTTCAAAATTTGTCATGTGCATCAGCTGTGTTCTCATTACTAGCCACTGTCTTTGTTAATTCACAAGATCTCATATTGAGGATGTGCAAAGAATTGAATTATGAAACGCAAGGAAACAAAAGACAAATGAGCAGAAATTGGAAGAATCAACACCTGTAAACACAAAAATGCTCAAAAGAAATGTTTAGCCAGCTGCCAAATCTTCAAGTCATACCATACGCACTTGATTTGTACCCAAAATTTGAAGCTATCAACAACTAAGAGATGATACCTGAGCTGCCCTCTCTAAGTGAAGACAGATGGAATCAAGTGGCATGCTGCCACCTTCTCCAGGGTATAGCTTTGGACCAACTCTTTTTACAATCGCACAGGCTTCACCAATACCACCAACTTTAATAGCCTGGTCCAATAACCTTGCCCATGTTTCTCTCATGACACTGTTATCAGTATCTCCGCTATAATGAGAAAAGTGAAGAATCTCCAAACAAACCTGGAAAGAAGGCTCAGTTATAAGGACTTCCAGATTGAACATGAACTCCACCTCAGCTTGATAGTAATAAAGACGAAGTTAGCATGAATATTTAAAAAGTAAAACTAATGTAAACCAACTACTCATTTATCAGAAAATCAAGTGATGAGGTAGACAATTTCTATTTCCTTGAAATTAATTGTCAGAAATACTACTCATACTCACGACTGGTGAGTCTAGTGATATATACCTCCCAGAGCTCAAAGCGTACAGCATAGTCGTTGTAAAGCTGAGTAATACTTTTTAGTTCGAATCCTAATTCCTCAGCTTTTTCTTTTGCACTACGTGCAAGAGTCTCAGTCTCTGAAGCTTCCCTAGGCACACTTTCTTTTCCAATTCGCTTTTCAATGGCTTCCTCTTCCGATGTAGCTGAGATTCTTAAAAGCTCCTCACGAATCTTCACTTGGAATCTAAGAACCGCAAGCTTGCCTTCAAGTAGCTCTAGAAGACCACTATCGGCAATTTCACTAGTGGAACCAACTGTACCTGGTCCATGATTGATGCTTCTCGCCTGAAGCACTGCATTACTCAGATATTCAAATCTGTTGAAGCCCAACAAAGAAAAAAAGCAAAAATTATTCATTTGAGATTTTAAATCCATTTACATAAAGATTCTACTCAAAGTTGGAATTCCAAACAAGAATAGAAACCAGGTGTGTTCATATATGCAGTTTCCTAGAAAGCTAAAACTACTAATGCACCCAATCATCTTGATTTTTATCAGAAACATATTCTACAAGATGAGAGCATAACTTGGGAGCAAGTGGACCAGCTAACCTAACTAAAATGTTACATTAAGGACTAAGGTGTATGTAAGGTCAGCAATCTGGGCCAAAACAAGTTTATCCAACAACAGGTCCCTAATTCACTGATCCAATATAAGCAAGAAAACCACAGATAAATTGGAAGATGTGGCCTATATCTGCAATAGCCTTCATGAATGCATCGGTTTGTCATTCAGTAATCTATAAATTAGGCCAAGTTACAATGCGTCTGTAAATTGGCAATCCATTTTAAGCTCGTGTTGTTTTGATCATAAAAGCCAAATTCTCCTTTAGACTGGATCTCTGAAGATCATATCAACTATTCACATCGAGCTCCAAAAGGCTATGTAACATAAATTTGAGTATCTCCAGTTTTTAAGAGATTTCCTTAAATCGTTATTGTAATCATTAGAAGCTGAGCTACCAAGTTCCACTTTTTTCCCGTTCAGGGACTTCATCTTTTACATAGTTATTTGGTTACTTTTGGGATAGTTTTACATCCTTGTACTCAAAAGGTTCCAAAGTAGAAATAAATCCTCCAGGATGTGCAGCCATCTTAGCCGTCAATCGACCAATTTGGCTTTATTAAATGTCACACTCACAATCAAGATCATTACGGAAATACATGCAGACATGACTCTAGCCATAGTAACAAACAAACTTTGTCTGTCAGGGAGGTAAAACACCTGTGTATTATGAGATCACCCGTCCATAAGACTGGTGATCTTATAAGACCTGATAATTATTGCACCATTGTGATTGGGCATGTCATTGTGAAACCCTATGGTAACGTCCTTTAGTCTGCAATGAGTACCGAGGCAGAGACCAAGAGATTGGATGCTATGGTCAGGCAGGTTTCAAAGTGTCAGAATTATGAGTACAATTCAAGATAAAAAAGTAGACTAATCATCTTAGTACTCACACACACAACAAGATGATTCAGCAATAGAAACATATCTCAGCTTTGTTGGAATGTAAATGGAATTGCTTACATTACCATAGGTTACTTTGATCCAAAAGGTCGAGAGTTGTGTAACCATGGTCATTTATTATATTAGGCCTACTAAACTTAGAATTAGCTAAGTTCGTATGACATTAACTTGGTAGGGACTCATGGGTCCACTAGGACTAATTGTGACATTAAGTACCCCAACTTGACATATTGGAGGTCCCTTATTCTTTCTATGTAACTTATAGAAAGTTGGATAGTCAATAGTCAAGTAGTTGGACAGCCAATAGTCAAGTAGTTGGATAGCCAATAGTCAAGTAGTTGGATAGCCAATAGTCATGAAGTTAGATAGTCATCTTGGACTATATATATGTGTGCATCCCATTTGTATAAGACACTTTTGTAAGCAATACTGACTATTCTCCTTGGCTGTCCAGGAGTTTCTACAAGCGGGTTTCTAGCCATCTCTCTCTTTCTTTTGAAAATGCTTTGTGTGATTGAATTGTTAAGATCCTAGATCCTTAGGCTTCTATTTCCTACATGGTATCAGAGCCTTTAGGTGATCATATTGCTTGCAGGAGGGCACCCAATAGGAGGCTATCTTCTTCCCCGTTTGGTTGCAGAAAATCATCAAGCTGCTGATTTTTGCAGGAGAAGAATCTGTTCTTCTTATAGCTTTTTTGCAGGAAATTGCAGGGCATCTTCACCTATTTGAGAGCTAGCAGTAGAGCGCCCATGCTCAAACCAATTGCATGTGATCTTGACTCAATTACATGTTGAAAATTTCAGATTTACTTCTTAAATGAAGATACATGTGTTTTGGACACATTTCTTGCTGAAATTTCCCGGTTGGTGAGCTTGGAGTAGGGCGCTACCATCAGCTCTATATGCACATAGTGTGCACTCTTTTTAGCCACAAATTTCTGGTTTTGGTTTTGGCTTTGGCTTCATTTGAAGTCTACCTATTTGTGAGCATTCTGTTTTTTGTGCAGAAATCAACCACCTATTTCATTACTTGTTGAGCAAATTGCATGTGGAGTATTGCAATCTATTGTGCTCATAATTTCAGCTTTGAGGTTGCTGCCTTTGAGTAGATTTTGTATTGGAAAGTCTACTTCCTATCTACTACAAGCTGATTTTTCTGTTATGGCTAAAGAATCGGAGTCTATTGGTTCTTTATTTAATAAAGATAGGCTGGATGGCACAAACTATTCCTTGCGGTGCTACATGATAAAGAACCTTCTAATTGCTAAAGGTTTGTGGGAAGTAGTTAATGGTGACGAAGAGAGGCCACCTACCTTGGCACCTATTACACCATCTAGAACAACTACTTCATCATCTACGGAGGTGTCTTCCGATGAGCAAAAGAAGTGGGATTGACGAGATGCACAAGCACATTCCCTCATTGCATTATCAGTGAAGAGATCTATCCTACCACATATTAGATCTTCCAAAAGTGCTTGGGAGACTCTTGCAAAGATGTTTCAAGTAAAGAATGCGGCAAAAGTGGTATATCTTCGAAATTAACTTTCTATCTTGAAGATGCAAGAAGGTGATTTGCTTACAAACCACTTGACGAAGATCAAGGATATTTGAGAGGAGCTTCTTAGTATTGATGAAGTGATTGAGAACTCACAATTTGTATCTATTACTCTCAGCTCTCTTCCTAGTTCTTACCTTCCATTTGTGTCATCATTGAGTATTTCTCTTAGGGGACAACAAATCTCCTTCGACGAACTTGTTGGCTTACTTCTTCAAGAAGAGCAAACAAGGATCAACTTTGGTGAACAAGAAGATCAAGCTTTCTTTGCAAAAAGCAAAGGCAAAGGCAAGTGGAAAGGGAAGCCTTCTTTCAACACTTCCAAAGATGATCAAAAATCTAAGGAAGCTCAAGATCAAGGCTCCAAGAAGGAGTATGCGAAGGATGCATACTTGGAAAATTTCAAAGGCAAGATGGAACTATTAGAGTTGACGGCAAATTTGATTTAGTTCATAGTGATGTATGTGGTCCAATGAGGACCGAATCCATTGGAAGGTGTAAGTACTTTGTTACTTTTATTGATGACCTTTCAAGATTTACATGGATTTATCCTATGAAGGCAAAATTTGAAGTTTTCCAACGTTTTAAGGATTTTTTAGCAATGATAGAAAATCAGTTTGGGCACTCTTTGAAGATCTTACGTACCGACCGAGGAGGGGAATATATAAAGAATACATTCGGTACTTATCTTCAAAGCAAAGGTATCCATCATCAAATGACAACCCCTTACACACCTTAACAAAATGGCGTTGCCGAAAGAAAGAATCGCACTTTATGGAGATGGCTCGATGCATGCTCAAGGCAAAGGGCCTACCTCACAAGTTTTGGGCTGAAGCGGTTATAACGGCGGCTTACATTAGTAATCGGTGTCCTAGTAAAGCCTTGAAGGTATTAACTCCTTATGAAGTTTGGTATGGTAAGAAGCCTATTGTTTCTCACTTACGCATCTTTGGTTGCAGGTCATTTACAGCCCATTTTACATCATGAGCAATCCATTATGCTTCAGGAACAGCCTGCGGAAGATTATGGACAACATGGTCCATGTTGGGAACACTTTGGCCAGCAAAGTGTTGAACAGCCCATAACAGTTGTCGGCTATCGGAGACTTTGCAGGACAACAAAGAAATGTCTTACTATGAAAGGAAGGCATATGCCTCTTTAAAATCAATACCTCGTGCTGAGTTTTTTGGTTCTACACTAACTCTTCATCATGATGTTTGTACATTGCCTATTCTATGTGAGCAAGTCATTGATGGTAAGGTTCGGGAGGATGTGATGCCAAAAGAGTTTGGTACACTTTTTTATTGTCCTTATGGTAAGAAGTATTTTCGAATGATGTCGGAGCCTATGATGGATTACAAGTCCATGTTTCGACTTATTGCCGAGTTCATGTTGGTTCCCTACTTCGGATGGAGCATGCAAATCCTCACCCTTCGACTTGATGCTTCATTATTACGCATTCTTTTCCTTTTATATGTTGGACATGATTGGGGATGAGATTTCGACTACTTCGGTGCGAAGTTTATTTGGCGACATGAAGTTCGGACAACAAGTTGCATTTTTCTCTTTCGAGAAGTTACTTCATGTTATGTTATGCATTTCCATTTAAGGAGGGTGTTGGAATGTAAATGGAATTGCTTACATTACCATAGGTTACTTTGATCCAAAAGGTCGAGAGTTGTGTAACCATGGTCATTTATTATATTAGGCCTACTAAACTTAGAATTAGCTAAGTTAGTATGAAATTAACTTGGTAGGGACTCATGGGTCCACTAGGCCTAATTGTGACATTAAGTACCCCAACTTGACGTATTGGAGGTCCCTTATTCTTTCTATGTAACTTATAGAAAGTTGGACAGCCAATAGTCAAGTAGTTGGATAGCCAATAGTCAAGTAGTTGGATAGCCAATAGTCATGAAGTTAGATAGTCATCTTGGACTATATATATGTGTGCATCCCATTTGTATAAGACACTTTTGTAAGCAATACTGACTATTCTCCTTGGCTGTCCACGAGTTTCTACAAGAGGGTTTCTAGCCATCTCTCTCTTTCTTTTGAGAATGCTTTGTGTGATTGAATAGTTAAGATCCTGGATCCTTAGGCTTCTATTTCCTACAAGCTTAATCACAAGTCTGAAGAACACACTACAATGAACACCTCCGGTCCTTATATAGATTTTTAGTAGCCTTAGCAAAAGCTAAAAGCAAAAAGCTTGATCTAAATTTAGTTCCTATACTTGGTAATTTCCCAAGTCTATTACTAAGTCAAAAACATAAATCCTTAAATTGATTTATAGCGCCCTACTACATGCAACAATTCACTATAGCTAGTGTAAATAAGATAGGCCCCTAAAGATATGCAAGCATGGCGCATTAACATTAGGGGTGGTTAAATAAGCATTTATTTCTAACACTCCCCTTAATGTTAATTATATTCCTCTATCACTCGCAGAAGTTCTATAAACTTCTCAAATTTGTTTCTACCAAATCCCTTAGTTAAAATATCTGCAACTTGTTCTTCTGTAGGACAATAGATAAGCTCAACTTCATGAGTCTGAAATTTCTCTCTGATGAAATGTCGTAAAACTTCAATATGTTTTCATCTACTGTGAAAAACCGGATTCTTTGACAACTTGATGCAACTCTAATTATCACACAGAAGTATTATAGGTGTTTCCTGTTCCATATCGTGTATCCTTTTTCTTGATCATCATATCCGCGCACCAAATACTTTATTGCCTTTGAATTCAACTTTGCTTCTCATGTCCTTGGGTATATGAGTACATGCACTCAAACACTCTCAAATGACTTACACTAGGTTTCTTATTGATATAAGCTTCTTTTAGAGTTCGATTCTATACCGCTTTATTAGGACTCCTTATCAAAAGGTAAACTGTTGTTTTAACTACTTCACCCCAAAAATGAATTTGGAAGATTCTTACTCTTAAGCATGCTCCTTGCAATTTTCACAATAGAACAGTTCTTTCTTTTTGCAACTCCATTTTGTTGAGACGTTTCTGTACTTGAAAACTGTCTCTTTATACCATTGTCCTTGCAAAACAATTAAAATTCTGTAGAAAGATACTCTTCCCTATATTTGAATGGAGTATCTTTATCTGTCTACCTATTTCTTTTTCCACCTGTGCCTTAAACCAAGTAAAGCATCTAAATGCCTCGCCCTTATTCTTGAGAAGATATTCCTAGAATAGTCATCCACAAACACCATAAAATAACTTGCTCCACCATGGGACTGTGTTTTCATATGACCACACAAATCTGTATGAACAAGTTCTAGAATATTTCTTGCTCTAATTGTACTAGAAGAAAATATAAGTCTACGATGTTTTCCAAAGGCAACCTTCACAGAGCTTGTGATGTGAAATTACTTGAGGTAAACCTATAACCATATTAAGTTTCCTCAAAACTTTCAGACTATTAGAATTCAAATGTCCAAACCTCCCATGGTATAACTCACTCGTCCCTTGAATATCAACAATTCTAGCTTGATGGCTTATCACTTGAGCCTGAAGTTTATACAATTTTCTTGCAAGGATCCCTTTAGCTGCCAATTCATTGTTTTTCTTCTTGATAAGACATTGTTCTTCATTGAACTGTACAACCATATGTTGTTTTTCTATTACTGAAATTAAGAGTAAGCTCTTCTTTATGCCAGGTACATAAAGAACATCCTTGATATCACCAACCTTTCCCAAAGGTAATTGAATATGTACCTTCCCAACACCCTTGATGTTGTAAGTATAATTGTCTCCCAACTTGACATTTGTATCATCATCCAGTGGTTGAAAACTAGATAGCCAATCAGCATTTTCCTTTCCTGTTGGAACTTGCCTTGTCTTCATCTTCCTGTTGGTTTGATTTACTGTTGTTCTCCCAATTCTCTTGCTACTTTTTCTTCCCCTTGTTGTTTTTCCACTTTTCACCTTTCTTCGAATTTTGTCCCTGCTACTTTGCAATGAATCCTAGTTCTTAAATCTTCCTTGTTCATGAGATTATGACTTCTCATTTCCTCTTGTAACAAGATAGGCCTGGTTCCCCATAAAGATAACATCATGACAAATCTAATAAGCTAGTGATAAGCTATTCAACATAATAGATACTCATATTGAATCTAAGATACTTTCTCCAACCGCTATAAGTTGTCCTCGAAAATCTTTTATCCGTGCAAAATAATCCGTCACTGATTCTCCTATATCCATTTTTAGAGTATGTAGCTTATTTGTTAAGAACAAAACCCTTGATTGGTTAACATTCTCGTACATATTCTTGAGAATATCTCAAGCTTCCTTGGGTCCAACAGCATCTCTGATATGTGGAATAATCATATCTTTAACTAATAACTTGATGATATGATGAGCTTTCCTCTGCCATTTCATATACTCTCTCAACTCTCTATCAGTTGTGTGGGCATCCAAAGCGTATGTTGCTTTACAATTTATGCCTCTCGATAACTGCACTAGGTACTAGTTTAGCTTATCATTCAGCTTATTCTACGGCATTCAAGCTGTCTTTTAGCTTCCCTTTTTCTTATTCTTTTTCTTTTTTATAGCAATCCGCAATCGCAAATCGTTGTTGTTCCAGTAGCGATCCGCTGCAACTCAAATCAATTGTTTGTTAGTGGCCTCATGGCAAGGAAGAGACTTCCCCAATTTGAGGACCTACAGAGCACTCTTATAGGAGGAGCAACACAAGGATGTGGTTAGGGTTAGTGCCAAGTGATGATCAAGCAATGTTAGAACTTGGTAAAACGAGATCAAAAATACAAGAAGTTTCAAAAGAAGCCCCAAAAGATGAAGAAGATGATGATCAAGGTACATCAGCAGGCAAGAAAAAGAAAGGGAAGTGCTTCTATTGCAACAAGCTTGGTCATGGGGTGGAAAATTGTTGGAAAAACAAGTCGATATCAAAAAGGGCAAAGTCAAGCAACTTACCAATATCAAATGGAGAGCTAGATAGATCATCTCAATCTTTCTCCTCCTTCATCAAACACAACATTGCGACTAATGTATAAATGTGGACCAATTGGATTATAACAATGATATCCTTTCACCTGTTCATCATAACCTGTAAAGATGCACTTCAATGCCTTTGCTCATGCCTTATTACTCTCTTTTTTGTGTATGTGAACGTACACCTTGCATCCAAAAATTTGTAACCCATCCTTCTTGGGTGTGCTTCCCATAAATGCCTCGTTTGGTGTGCAATTAGGAACTGACATGATAGGGCTCCTATTCTACAAAGACATAGTTATACAAACTGCTCCACCCAAAAAAGTGTCGATAATCCTTGTGTGTGTCATCATTGCTCTTGCCGATTCCACAACGGTGCGATTCTTCCTCTTTGCTACACCATGCCATCACAATGTATCAGGTTGCGTAAACTGCTACTTGATCCCATACTCTTTGTAGAAATCAATGAAAGCTGGAAAGCAATACTGTCCCCCACAATCCGTCCTCAACCATCACCTTGAAATGCATGAAGTTATCAATTGCTCTTCAATTTCTCCCTTATGGTGTATATCCATGTTTTTCGTGAATAGTCATTGATGAATGCCATGAAATAGAATGCTCCACAGATGGACATAGTCTTTTTCAATCGCATAGATCTAAGTGTACTAATTCAAGTACAGGCTCTTATTGCCCCTTTTTTGTTGAACTTCTCCTTGTGTTGCTTTCCAAGCACACGACCCGCTCCTTATGATCATTCCAATTGTGCAATCCCATTACCATCCTTTGTTTGCGAAGTAGATGAGAACCTTTGAAGGTTCAAATGGCCTAATTGTCGATGCCACAAGTCCGTGTATCCATCAACAATGACTTTGAATCCTTGCTTTGCGTCATTGATCTGCCACCTTCTATCACTAAACTCCGCCTCTAGCCTATAGTTTGTGATTGCCCCAATTGAGAAAAGTCTCTTTAGCAATCTTGGAAATATAACACATTCTCAATCATCTTGATTTGTCCACTTGGAAACTACATAGGTATAGTGTTGATTCCCCAAATCTAAGACATTGCCATTGTTTTGAGGGACCTTTTAATGTCAACCTCTTGAACCAAGTCTTGTTACCTGTCATGTGTTTTGTTGCTCCCGAATCAACATACCAATGGGTGTCATCATTAGAACTCTCTGATGCCAGTGAAGTGACAAATGCTGTCCATTGTTCACCATTATCACTGTTTTTATCATCTAAGATGAAGAAAATGTTGATGTACCACCACCGCAAATTTATCAAAAGAACGAGGATAAAGGACATGGCACACCTCCAATTGAGACATCTAGATGGGGGAGGGACAAACCCATTGGATCTGGAAGGACAGAAATTGCAAGTGAGAAGCATAAGGAAAAGGAAACACCTTCGGATACCTACTCGTCTCATGGTGGATCACCTCCGGAAGAAGCAAAAGATGAAGCGGCGGAATCTAGTAAAGAGGGAGAGCTGTGATGTTCCACACTTGAGAGGAAGGAGACTGATAGGTACCAAGTTAATCTTGTGCTTATGTGTGATATTATTCAGTCCAAGGAGCCCTAGCTATGAAGAAGCCAAGGATAGTGAGGTTTGGCAAAGAGCAATGCATGAGGAGATGGATTCCATCAAACTTCATGGAACGCAGGGTTGACCTTCTTGAGAGAGAGAAACCCATTGGCAACAAATGGGTATACAGAACCAAGTACAATACAAATGGACCTATAGCCAAGCACAAGGCAAGTGGTGAAGAGATACGTACAAATTAAGGGTATAGACGATGAGGAGACCTACGTTATGGCATATAATGGCTTTATGACCGACTCACTCACTCCAGGACCCACAATTGTTTTAAGGGCTCTTTTTGTTATTTTTTTGCATATGGTTGTAGGCTCTATAAGAAAGGCACAAATTGGACTCACCAAACTTGCTCTACAGGTCACCGATTTTTGGTTTTTTTAAGATTAGTTGAATGAGTCTAGACCACCCCCACAGCCCTTTAGAAACCCGAGGGAACATATAGCACGTATACACTCAGCAATTCTTACAGAAAGGAAATTTCCATTCACCAATAACTTCGTAAAAACAACCAAAAGAATATGTACTGCACATAAAATGATTTCTAACCGCTTGAAACTAACTCCATGGGATTATCTTAAAGAGTTAAAAATAATACTCCTGATGTCACTTAAGATGCAATGCTCCCAGCTATGCCCAAGGAACTGTTGACATAGACCCTCTGTGATATTTCACAACATTTTAGTGAGGTCCTGTTTAAAGACATAACAAGTTTTGAGGCATAATGGAAAAAAAAATTATGCAAGGGAATCAGCCGTAGAAGTGGAATGTACTTTTTACGCTGCTTTTTGAGAAAAAGTAAGAACAGACATGAATTATTAAGGTTATAAACCTTTGCTCCAGTGTAATCTGTTCACCACCTTCAACCTGCCTTCTCTCCGCCAGTCTTAGTAAAACATGAGCTGCAAGTGCATGTTGCCGCTTGTGTACATAAAAGCGCGCTAAGAGCTCAAGGTACTTTGCCTGCTCTATGCTTATCGGCTGCCGTGGCTGTGAGACAGACGGTGATAATGGTGTAGACTGCCTGTAACGTCTGGTCTCAGCCTACACATCAAGAATGGTACTATTAGCTGGAACAGGTCTCACATTTATCCTGTATAGCAGTCCCTAGCCAAGCAGTGCAATATGCAATAAATTTGCATAGCTTAAATAATCAACAGCAACTCAAAGCTAGTACGGAAGAATGCATTATATCTGTGCTTTAAGCCAAAAAGACTGCTCTACCTCATTAGCTCATGAGTTGGTTAAAACCTTTTTAATGCCGATGACTCGAAAACCCATACCACGACATAGAAGTACTTAATGTAATATCCAAATCAATAAATCAGATAGAAACAGGCATTTCTGATTTTCGAACAATTATCTTATTTACTTTGCTAACAGGTATTCATAAGTATTGGTAGCATCTATTTCAAATGTTTTATACCTTAGCAGCTTGCAAATTTCCAGCATTTTGCAAAAATGGGACCAAGTCTGACCCTGCAAGCTCCAAAAGTTCACGCTCCAAGCCAAGCTCGATCATTGTCCGATACAAGGTCTCATGAAAAGCACTATCAGGCCATCGTACACTTAGTTGAACGATCTGTCGTACATACTTTTCTTTTTCAGGCAGGTGTAGAAGTTGTCGGGAGGCTACAGTTTTACTTGGAGCCCCAAAGCCTGGGCGATTCCCATTTTGTATCGTCTGACTTGTTAAAGAGCGGAGAGCATTTGTCACGACTTCATAACACTGCATCCTTGCTGCAAGAGCTACCTGACGTCGACCTTCATCAATATGCTCATTAAAAGCATCTTCATTTTGATCCACAGCCCGTGCTTTCCGAAGTGGCAACTCCACAACAGCTTCATAAAATCTGATGCATACAATAGCACATGTACAGATAAGGAAAACCCATAATAGTATTAGATACTTCATACGCTAAGTAAAATATGGAGTCGGGACTGGATTATGTATCGATGTCAACGTCAAAGTCTAACATAACAACTAAAGAAGACAAAAAACTTCTTATTTTCACATAATGGAGCCACCTTATGCCAGGAGCATATTATGTTAAGGCACCTTTTGCCACTTCATCAACACCCAAGAGTAAGTGAAGATTACATCTATCAGGTATGCACACAACAGCTTTCTACCTTTACAGCACTATCAATCCTCTGGACGCACTGGTAGCACAAATATGCTCATCACTATGAAGGCCAAAAGAGACAACAAATTGTAGTCTGCACTTCCCTGAGATCCATACATATTATTGATCCAGCTTGCTCACAATCTTGAACACATGCATAGAAAAGGAGGTTAATTGTGTTTTGCAAATGCAATTCAGTAGCATATATAAGCTCACTGCTACTTGCAGAAATAGTTCATAGGAGAATCAGATATTTGTAGAATTGAACTTTTCTTTCTCTCATTTGTCTTCTACATATAATCTTATAGAAAGGCTCCTCAAGTTTCCACAACCTCTCAAAGCAGATTCCTTGCCTTTCAATAGGTGATCCCTCATAGCACTAAAACTTTATCTCCAAATGATTAAAACTTTTTCAAAAAGCCAAGTGATTTGATAATAGCTATGCCTGCCTGATTTGGTATCCCCCTTGTTTAAAAACAAACTAATTCAAATAACAAGATTAAGGCGTTGTATCATTTTCAACATCAATATTTCATGATACTATCATATACGAAAAACTTTATCACCTCTTTGGATTTACCTTCCTATACTGCTTCATCTACACTTCTAGGCTCCCATTTACTCAATTCCTCTCCCTTCCTGTGGCTATTTCCTCTCCCAACACTCCTAGTTTCAACAAACTTACCCTTCCCACCACTTCTCTGGTTTAAGCACTCCCTAACAAGCCCTGTGTTCAGTTATATTATCATATTTCATCATACTATCTTATACAGAACCTCCCTGTTCTGCTTCATCAACACTTTTAGGTTCCGATTTACTCAATTCCACTCCCTTCCTGTGGCTATTTCCTCTCCCAACACTCCTAGTTTCCCCCAATTGCCCTTCCCACCACTTCTCTGGTATAAGAACTCCCTAACAAGCCCTGTGTTCAGTCTCACATCTTCCTACAATGAATCTAGATGATTATGGACGGTTTGCCTTCCAAGTTTAGCAGCTACATATAAATGATAGAACTCAAAAAGCGAAAGCTCTTGCAAAAAATGGTGTATTTGCTCCGAATGCTTTATTCAAGGTGAGAGATCCATGCACGATAATAAATTTAGTCTAGCTGGTAAGGGTTACTACTACAAAACACCAAATGCTCAATTTGCTCCCTAGGTCCCAATGTACATTAACAATGACAAAAGAAGAAGAGACAAGCAGACCTAGATCCTTTGGCATCATTAAAACACTATGAGCAGAACTGCAGATGATGAGGCAAGAAAATAATTGAAGCAGTTCTGCAAGAACTTCATCCACTACTTTGAGTCAATGATTCAATGAATAACGGTTTTAAAGCATACTCAAAGAATTGATTATTGATTGTTGATTATTAAATGACACACCTAATCTCCTCAAATCTTTGGCAAACACTCAAAAGATCTGCAGTTTCTGGTACATTTCCTAGTGAATCAAGTGCCTCCTTCGCAAGTGCCTCCCTTTGTTCAACGTCCCGAGCAGATGTTGCCCTTTCGAGGCATTCAACAGCTTGATAAAACTTATAATCTGATTCATGATAGTAACTTGGACATCCCTCTCTTAGCTTGATGCTGATGTCATCTACTGTGCCCCTTCCATCTGGTGAGACATAGTACTACACAAATGCAAAGACTAATTACATCTCTTATTTCAACAGGCATCAAGGTTGAAGAAGTGAGAACAATAGCATAAAGTGATCATGAAAGAATAGTTGAACTGGAAAAGGTGGTGAACGCAAAATATCTGTGTCCTTAGATAGTCAAGATGTACAAACTTAGGCTTAGAATTTCCAAACCTCCATAAGAGCAGCAACCAGGCGGGTAGCAATTCGATCTCCATCTTGAGAGCAGACAAGTTGATGAAAGCTCAATTGCACCAACTGGCGACGTGTTGTAGCATCCAAATTTTGGGCTAAACGGGCTAGATGATGTTGTGAGAGAAGCTGTATCAAAACCAAAGCCTCTCCAGATCTTCTAAGTAATCGTCGAATACATTCCATTCCTCGCACCTGGCAAATTTGCAGAAATGCTTTGATCATAAACTCAGAAACATTCTACCATGAAATACCACTCATTGGGTCAACTTCAATTCAAGTTCATGCTGGCAAAGAGGAAGTTCACTCCATGCAAACATATGTACTTTGTTTACATAGTTGTATTGGGATTGGACATTGACAACAATATGTGCATCCACCAGCCACATCTTTCAGTCATAGAGCTCTTCCAGATTTTGGCTAGAAGTTGGAATATGCCTTGTATGCACTTACATGAAACCAGTACAAATATTAATCACCCACTGCAGGTTCACCTCAAGTATCTTACCTGCACAGAACTAAAAGCCTGAAGTTGGCCAAGGCAACAAACATGTTCAATGATTCTGTATAGGCCTCTTCAACCTATCTTTTGTTTTCCCCTATCTATCTAACCAGCTCCACAGCCCACCCATCTCACTACTTCAAATCTTTTGATTTATTTTCTATAGCTACTTCAATAATAGTTAATTCTGTTAGTCTATCACTTTGAAATGTTTGATATCTGTCACAGCCTCGCATGGTTGTAATTTGGGGTTGAGATCATGTTTCGAAGGAAAGATTATTATTCTCTAGATTGCAGCAAGGTCAAGAGGACTAGCTTGGATGTGAACTAAACTCCACTTGGACAGATTAATAGAGAAAACATAGGACAGCAAAACTCAAGCCACACTAAGCAACAGATGGCAACAGTAGTTTTCCATAATAACCATGCCATATGCAAGCCCCCTTTATTGATCACCTCTCCTCCCATTTACTTTCTTAAGCTGCCCCTGACCTACATAGTGGTAACCAAAGGGGAAACTTGGCCCAAGTTGGGACAAGTGCGTCACAGGTCATGACCCAATGCGACTGCCTGAAAAGCTATCAGAGAAATGGAAAACCGTGACTGTCTGAACCCCAGCCGTCCGTGTGTGACAAGAACCTAGCCAGCAAGTAGCGAGGGTGACCAAGTGGGTCACAGCGTCTAGGCAGGGCATGGGGGTGGTAACCTACAAGTCACTCACTGTTCCTGGGACACAAAGGGCATGCACGGAGGGTGCCTATGGTTGGTGGAAGGCTCATACGACACACTGGCCTTCCTTGTTTGATGAGCTTGAAGAATTAGACTTGTAAAAATTGGTATCAAAGCCTAGGTTAGAGACCAAATTCTTACAAGTGCCACTATGGAGAACCAAATTGCATGCAGGAGGAGAAGGGAGGCACCCGTCATTGTGGGATCATCATTTGGGCCAGCGATAAACACCTGAAAAAATCTTGGCTCCTCTTTCCCAATTTTTAATGAACATTTTTGAAGGGCAGGAAAACGACTTCCCCTCTCCACATCTGAGAGACTATATGAGCCAGTTCACAGCCGATTTTTGAGCAATGACTCCTGATCTGTGGCAGCGCACATTTTTTTTCAGGGGAATCGTTCATAATTTTCACCTGCAGGCCAGCATGTGTGGAATAGGGTATTGGCCCCTATCCTAGTGCCAAATCATTGACTACAAAGCAGCAAGCCAGGAAATTTGGGCAAGGATAATAATTTTTGGGAGAATTTCAATTTTTTAACATTTTCAAGGTCATTGGAGTTGAAGATTGATAAAACCCTTGTTTTTAACGTTTGAGCCTGAAAATATGCCTTAACAAACGGCAACCTACTACGGATCTACCTTCCGCAAATTTTCAGATCTCATTGCAGAATTTATCCAATTTGGGGCTGTTTTTTACTACTCTTGGAGGTGAAAGTTGAGGTTTTGCTACCGCCCTAGTATTTCCAAATATCTGCAGGGAAATCGCTGATTTATCACATTCGAGTGTTGATTGGGAGTGCATGTACTGCAACGGCCTTCAAGACCAAGGAGTAACTGTTATGGACATGCATTATAGTCCATAATTCTCTACTTCCAGCAGTACTAGTCTACACGTAGTTTATATTACACATGGTGGTCCTAGAAATACTATTTTACATGGTTTTCTATTTTTGGCCCTAATTTTTGAATTTCACTTTTTCTCCAAATCAATATAAAAGGAGGTAGGGTTTGTCCACTATAAATAGCCACTAAGGTTTGCTAGTTTTGGTAGCTTGCAAGAGGGTGCTACCCTACAGCCATCTATGTGTGTATGAGCCTATGAGGCACACTTTCATGCTGAAAATTAAGGTTTCGGTGGAGGCTTTGATGGAAGCTAACCCATTTTGCAGCATGCTGATTTTTTTGTGATTTTTAAGCCTTTTACATTATGCTCATAATCAGCTTCATGTTTGCTGCCTTTTTGAAATAGATTCAGTTGTTGGAAAGTTCAAATCCTCATTTTTCCAGATTTGAAGCTGTTTTCTAGATCTACTAAAGGCTGATTTTTATTCTGTGCAAATGGCAAAAGAATCTGAATCTCTTGGAGCTCTATTCAATGAAGATAGGTTGGATGGATCCAACTACTCCTTATGGAGTTACATGATCAAGAACCTACTCATAGCTAAAGGCTTGTGGGAGGTTGTCAATGGTGAAGATGAAAGGCCTGCAGATATTGCTCCTGTTACTCCTGGAAGGCCGAGTGCATCCTCAGCTACAACAGCACCTTCAGATGATCAAAAGAAATGGGATAGGAGGGATGCTCAAGCCCACTCCGTTATTGCATTGTCGGACAAAAGATCTATCTTGCCCCACATTAGATCTTGCAAGACCTCGAAGAGTGCTTGGGAACTCTTTTCAAGATGTTCCAAGTCAAAAATGCAGCAAAGGTTCTTCTTTGAGAAACCAACTCTAATATGAAGATGCAAGAAGGTGAGCTCTTGATGGATCACTTAACGAAGATCAAGGATCTTCGAGAGGAGCTTTTGAATATTGATGAGATCATTGAGGATGCTCATTTTGTTTCCATTACTTTGAATTTTCTTCCTGCTTCATATCTCACTTTTGTTACGTCATTGAGTATCTCCTTGAGAGGATCTAAAATTTTTTTCGATGAGCTTGTGGGCTTGCTCCTACAAGAAGAGCAGATGTGTAACAACTTCTCTGCTGGAGATTCCTCCGAACAAGCATTCTTTTTGAAGGGCAAAGCCAAGGGTAAGTGGAAAGGTAAATAAACCCCCTTCTACTAGTTCCAAAGTTGAGCAAAAGAATAAGGATAATAATGTTGTTTCTGAGCCTAAGATGAAAGGGAAATGTCATTATTGTTGCAAGTTTGGCCATTTCATTAAAGATTGCAGGAAAAAGCTTGCAAAGGAGAAGAGCAAGGAAGCAAACAATGTTGCCACGGTGACTTTGGAGCAGCAGTTTGAGCATCAAGTCAATCTTGTTGAGCAAGATTATGCTTTTTTGGCTTGTAGGAGTGTCTCATCTTTAAGCCAACAAAATTCAGATTTCAGCAATATATGTTTTTCAGCTAACTTATGTCAAAAATCAAATTTCCTCAGCCTCTTGAATGGTTCGTTGATAGTGGTGCCACTAGGCACATGAGCTATCGACGAGATGCATTCACAAATCTGAAGAATATCGATGATCAAAGCAAGGTGCAATGTGCAAACAACTCCTCTTACCCTTTCAAACATGTTGGAGCCATCTCTATAATTCTGTCCATTGGTGAGGAAAAGTATGTCAAGGACGTACTTAATGTTCCAGGTATCAAAAAGAACCTCATTTCTATCCCCACAATCGTTAAGCAAGGCTTGATTGTCGAATTTAGGGAAGATAAATGTCTTATCAAAGATCATTCAAAGTTCTTTATGATTATTGCTTTTGGAACAGCAAGAGGTGGTTTATTCAAGTCGGATACCTATGAGAGGAGAGTTCCATCAGCATGCCATTTAGCCACTACTTCACATTCTTCAGAGTTGGCGGAGCTTTGGCATGCTAGGTATGGTCATATCAATTTTGGAAGTTTGAAGTTGCTGAAAAAATTTGACATGGTTGCTGATTTTCCAAATCTTGAGCAACTACAAGGGCATGTGTGCGAAGGGTGCATACTTGGAAAGTTTCAAAGGAAACCTTTTCCAAAAGATGGTTTGGTGAGGGCTGAAAAGAAGTTTCAATTGGTTCATAGTGGTGTGGTAGGTCCAATATGGACAAACTCCATTGGAGGTAGTAATTATGTTGTCACCTTTATTGACGATTTTTCTCGCTTTACATCCATTGAGTTGAAATCTGAAGTTTTTCAACATCTCAAAAAAATTCTTGCAATGGTTGAAAATCAATTTGGGCATTCCTTGAAGATGCCACGTACTGATCGAGGAGGGGAGTATATTTCTACAGTGTTCAATACTTTTCTTCAAAGTAGAGGGATAAAGCATCAAAAGATTGTGTCGTATACGTGTCAGCAAAATGGTGTTGCTAAAAGAAAAAATCGCACATTGATGGAGATGGTGAGATGTATGCTCAAAGCAAAGGGGCTGCCACACAAGTTTTGGGCTAAAGCGATAACTATGGCTTCTTACATTAGCAATAGAAGCCTGACTAAAGCCTTGAAGGTAAAAACTCCATTTCAAGCTTGGTATGATACAAAGCCTAAAGTAGATCATTTTAGGATCTTTGGATGCACTGCTTATTCACTTGTTCCGCAACAGTTGAGAGCTAAGCTTGATGATAAAGGAGTTAAATGCACTTTTGTGGGCTATAGAGATGAAAGGGTTACAGGTCGTATAATATGTCTACAAAAAAAATCCTTGTAAGTCGTGATGTTATGTTTGTCGAGAAGTCTTCACTCCATGAAGAAACTTTTCAACATCACTTGGCTCAGCAGGAGCAGCTTACATGAAGAAACAATGCAGGAAGAATATGACTCTATCATGAAGAACAAGACTTGGGATCTTGTTGATCTCCCTCATGGTCAGAAAGCTATTGGAACCAAGTGTGTATTTAAGATCAAATACAAGTCGAATGGTACCATTGAGCGGTGCAAAGCTCGACTTGTTGCCAAAGGTTATGCTCTGCAAAAGGGCATTGATTACAAAGAGACCTTTGCACCTACTGCTCAAATGACTACTACGAGAGTAGTGACCGCCTTGGCCGCCCATCATGGATGGAATATGCATCAACTCGACATCAAGACTGCTTTCCTAGATGGTGAGCTTAGGGAAGAGGCATACCTTCAACAACCTGCTGGTTTTGTGGTTGAAGGACAAGAAGAGGTGTGTCTACTCAAGAAGGCACTCTATGGCCTGAAACAAGCACCTAGAATGTGTCCGGAACAACCCAATTCAGTCTACACTTTAGGTATTGCATACTTCATCATTTCTCATTCTCATTCTTCTCTACGTTGATGACATTATTATTACTGGTAACAATGAGCAGCAAATAGCAATCATAAAATTTGACCTTGCTTCAGTTTTTGATACTTTAGATTTAGGCTTGCTTCATTTTTATCGATACACTATCACTTTGTTAAAGAGAGACTTCATGAAGGAGATATTGATCTCGAATATTGTCCTACAGATAATATTACAGATGCATTTACAAAGGCACTTCCAAAAGACAAGTTTGAAACCTCTTGCAAAGCTTTAAACTTAAGATCGAGTGCTAAGTTTATAACATAGTGTACATATATGTTTTTTTCCACATTTTCATTATAGGAGGGTGTG
Source organism: Diphasiastrum complanatum (assembly GCA_029204225.1). NCBI lineage: Eukaryota > Viridiplantae > Streptophyta > Lycopodiopsida > Lycopodiales > Lycopodiaceae > Diphasiastrum > Diphasiastrum complanatum. The sequence goes on along the minus strand of CM055104.1, from coordinate 48,552,548 downwards.
TTGCTGGAATATTATAATGGAAATGCTAATAAAATACTTTCAGGTTACTTTGACCCAAAAGGCCAAGATTGTGTAACCGTTAGTTATTCACTTTAGCAATGGGCCCTCTAAGTAGAAACTCGTGGGTCCATGGGGTTGTTAATAAAAGAACCAAAGTTGCTTGTAAGTTTTATATGGTTTTTATTAAGTTGCTTGTAGGTGAGCTTAAGTTACCTAAGTAGCTTGTAGGAGAAGCTAGGTTTTTGACCTAATGTGGGTCCTCTACATATTCATGTATTTTTCCTTCATTATCATAATGCAAGCACACCGTTTCTCTTTGGAGTCCTGCAAGTTCCTACAGGATGGCACTTAGCCAACTCCTTCTTTATGTCTTTGTGAACTTCATTATGCTTATTTTTATGAATGGCTTTTGTTTTCAACACAGCAAACAACCATAGGCTCAGATCCACCGAAAATTGCTTCTATAGAGGGCGCCATCTAGCAAAACTCTGGATAGACGGTGCCTGAGCCTCCCACCACCAAATTGCGTGCATGAGGGCTTAATCAGAGGCAATACAACCTATCTTTCAGACTATAAACAGGTTCAGAGGTTTCAGGTCCAGTATAGCAAGTTATTCGTGCTCAAAAACCATCAAAAATGCACTAATTTTCAAAGTTTTAAGATACCTAATGGTGACGATTGCCTACCAAACTTGTTCACAGCCTCTAGACAGCTTCAATACATATCTGAAAACGTGCACGCAATGTTTCATGCAAAGATATTGAGAAAATCTTCCAAAATAGTGAAAAAGCCATCAACAAACCTTGCTACTTGACCAATTTAAGACTTTTTGGCAAGTTTTGATCGACCAAATCCACATGCAAGTGCAATCACACCCTACCTACCTACATGCTCCTCAATATCGATTCTTATAATCGATTCTAGCCACAATTGTTGAATTTTGACCAAAATACTGTCTCGATCCGATCTTGACCAAATTACCAGCATGGCATCATTAGAACCTGTCCTAATGCTTGAAAAACAGCAAGTACAATCCTAAAAATCATTTACATACAATAGATTCAACAAATTTCAAGCTCAAACAGTGAATACGAGTCAAAAACAATCAAAAATCAAACAATTCCCAGGTATGTCTAAGGAGAAAGTCCATAACACTGATCATTAGGCTGAAAACAATCAACAATCAGAGAAGCCACTTACTAGGAAGTCAATCACACCACCTGGAAGTAAAAACCAAGGAGATACTACCAAAAAGCTGCAAAAAAGTAAAAGCAATCAACCTCACCCCCAAGAAAAATGACTATGGAGCCAAACCACCCAACCAACTGGAAACTGAGAGTCACACCCCAATCAACATCACCCTTGAGCCACGGTGATTGAATACATGAGAGGAGAAGATGCACTAGCTCCACATGTCCTAATGGGTATGCTTGGGCCCCCACAAAGTTATTAATTACATTTTTTGCCGAGGCGTAACTAATAAACTCGTAAATTGGAGTACCAAATAATCCACGTCAAGGATTATTCCGAATTCCTTATATTGGACATGGACGTAACACCAAGTCACTTTAGCATTTCTTATGTAGATTTATCACTTATTGAAAATCCAATTTGTGAAAGTTGTTCTTTTAATACAGTCATATCGCCTCTTTGATGCACAAGCTAAAGGTCAAGACAATAGAAGAGGTAACCACCAATACATGGTTAAGTAAGCCACGTGAAGAGGAGCAGCCAACTATGGGACATGATGGTTCTGCGTAATCCTATTGTAATTCAAAGTTATAGTGATAAGTTAGAGTTTCACATTATGAATTTGGATAAGGTACATGTGATACTTGGTAAAGGATGGTTCTATCAACACAATGAATCATTGAAGAAAAACTATGTTACTCATTGTTTGTCATTCTTGCACAAAATTCACTGATAGAATTAAAAGGTGATATAGATATTCCAGCTATGCATTGTCTTTCTGCAATGTTTGAAAGATTCTAAATGTACTAGTTATGTTTGTTAATTGAAAGATGGTGTTTCTTCTATTGAGATGCACGTTCAAAATCTAAACATTGAATTATCACACATGTCTAATCTTTTAATGATGTTGCTTCATCAGAAGGTGAAATCTTTAGAAAACTTAGGCATGAATTTAGTGGTGTATTTCCAAAGCAGCTAAATAGGGGTCTTCCACCCTCACGAGGTGTTGACCATGGGATAGAACTTCTTGGAAGTTATCATGTACTTTATCCTTGCAGGGTAAGTGTGAAGGAGCAGGATGAAGTTGTGAGGCAACTTCGCAATAATCTTAGGATGGGACACATCCAACCTAGTAAATCTCCTTGGAGGGTTTTCTGAACTATTAGTTGATAAGAAAACGAAGAAAATTGTCTTTGTTTTGACTATACGAAACTAAACAAAATGACCATTCAAAACAGATATCCCTTACTGCGAATGGATGAGTTAATAGACTGATTACATGGTTCAAGGTATTTCACCATATTCAATCTAAGATATGGTCATCATCAGAGTAGTATTAAGAGTGAGGATGTGGAAAGTATAGGATTTAGAACCCAATATGGCCACTATGATTTAGAACCCAATATAGAACCCTCTCTGTCTGGCCATCTGTTTGATTAATCCTCTCTGTCTGGCCATCTGTCTGAGGATGCTCCATACTACTCGTCCGCAACTATGTTCCCAACTTGGCAAACACTTCTGTCCAAAAGTTACTCGTAAACTTGGGATCCCTATCGGACACAATGGACTTTGGAAGTCCATGCAACCTGACCACATTTTGGATAAACAGCTCAACTACTTGCAGTGGTGTGACCTTCTTCATTGTAGCGATAAAATGGGTCGTCTTCGACAATTGTCTACCACTACCATGATGGAGTTATACCCAGCTTGGGTCCTAGGTAGACCAATGATAAAATCCATAGAGATGCTTTCCCGCCTTCCTGTAGGTATCTCAACTGGATGTAGCAAGACCGGAGGACCTACTCTCTCGGCCTTGTTCACTTGACAAGTCATGCAATGCTGGACGTACTCTCTTACGTCTTGCTACCAAAAATAATGCCTTCTTACAAGCTCACTAGTCTTATCAATACCGACGTGCCCTGCACAGGTAACATCATGGCATTCATGAAGTATCTTACGATGAAGATCCTCACTTCTGCACAAATACCTTTCCATTTCTTAACAACATACCTTCCTTCACGGTGTATGTTAGATCCGTACTGGTGTGTACCTCTACGAAAGTGACAAGCGAAGCTGAATCTTCCGTTTGGTCAACTATCTTGTGCGCATCAGGCCACACATGTTGACAATGTGGGTCCTTTTGTTGAGCCTTCTTGATCTCCTCCATGAGATCATTGTCAACTACAGTAAAGCTCATTTGATGCAATATCTGCAATTAAGCATCAGCGACCACATTTTCCTTCCCTCTTCGAAAGCAAACTTCCAAATGAAATTGTTACATCAGCTCGGCCCACCAGGCTTGGCAACCCTTCAAATCTGACTAAGTGCAAAACTACTTTAAAGTATGATGATCTATGTACACATAGAACTCGACGTCATACAAATAATGTCACCACACCTTGAGCGCATTTATGATCACATACAACTCTTGCTCGTGTGTGAGATATCTTTGTTGAGTTGGTGTCAACTTTTTACTCTCAAAGGCTATTGGTCTACACTCTTGGCTCAACAGTGCACCTACAGCAATGCCACTTGCATCTGTCTCTAGTTCAAACGGTTTTTGGGCATCAACAATCTTGAGAACTGGAGCTGTGGCCATTGCCTCCTCCAAGTTCTCAAAACTATGTTGAACTTCAACATCCCATCGAACTATAGTGTTGTTTATCCGTAATTGGTCCGTCAGAGGAGCAGTTACCCAAGAATAGTTCTTGATGAATCGTCACGAGAACTTACAAAAGCCCAAAAAAGATTGCAACTAGCGTATATATTGGTAGGCCTCGGCCACTTCTTAACCATAGCCATCTTGGCTAGGTCAATCGAAATACCCTCTCAACACGAGTCTTACACAACTTGGTCTTCTAAGCATTGGCATACAAGACACAAGCTTGTAACGTGCCAAATATGGTCTAGAGATGAATCTCATGCTCCACTACCACCTTACTATAGGCCAATATATCATCAATATAATTGACAACAAACTTGCCCATATAGTCACACAAATATCGCTCATGAGCATGATAAACGTGGATGGTGCATTGGTTCACCCAAATGGCATAACCAAAAAGCCATAATGCCCAAAATGGGTCGTCTTCATCTCGAATCCGTATTTGAGGGTACCCACTTTTGAGATCTATCTTACTGAAAATGGTGGCACCTTGCAGCGCATCCAATAGATCATAAACCATGGGCATCGAATACTTGTGCTTGACATTCAATCCTCTGGCATCAAGGCACATTCGAAAACTACCATCCTTTTTCTTAACTAGCAAAATAGGAAAGGCAAACGATGAATAACTAGGACGGACGTACCCCAGCTTGAGATACTCCTCCAACATCCTTCTAACTTCCTCCTCTTTTAGGCTCATCCTATAAGGAGGCCTATATACCGGACTTGGCCCTAGAACGAGCTCAATACGATGCTCTACATTCCATCTAGGCGGCAATCCCTTGGCATGTCGCTAATTAACAAATGTTTAAACTGAGTGTGGATGGACTTCTCCAACTCACTTGTTGGGTCACATCTTGGCTGTAAGGAAAATGCATGAGCAATAGGGGATGCAAATGTGGCTGAAGTTGCTTGTGGTTCGTTACTGGCCCGTGGGTGTGCTTATTTGATTACTATCGAAACTAGAATCAAAACTAGAATTAACATTCACCTATCATAACCACGAATACTGCAAGTCCATTTTCTTCATTTGCATTGAAGTCATAAGAGGACCTTCAACAGATGGTCCCTCCCCCTTTAAGACATGAGAGATACCCTCGTGTCTGAACTTATACACATGCGAAATGAAATCTATAGCCGGGCATGCCATCGCTTACCAAGTACAATATCAAACTTAGCTAATTAAGTGATTTCAAAGTCCATCGACGTACGTTTGAATGGACAAAGACGCCCGAGAAACTCTCTCATTCCAAACCTCTGTTCCCTTACCATCTAGCATCTCAATAATCAAAAGGAACAGTAACTAAGCGAAGCTTCTTCACCACGCGTGAATTAACAATAGGTGTCAAATAAGATGAGCACGTCATGACCTTCCAGCTTCCCCCTCATGCATATCAGTTCACTATCTAGAAATTGATAGGCTTCACACGCCTTGGTGGACAAAAAGCAAACTAGTGCTTGTGGAACAAGTTTCTGCACTGAAATAATCATGATAATCATGACACATCTAGTGTCCCCATCGTCGCTTACCAATAAGTCATCCAAAATCCTTGACCTCATCTTTACGTTGTTGTAATACATGGATCTTCTTGCCCGTTCGTCAACAATCCTTGAAAAGATGCTTGCCAAGACAAAAAGAAAAACATAATCCGTCTTTCTTGGCCTTTTCCTTTTGCTCTGGAGTGAGGGGAGACTTGTCATAAGCATGACAAGCCATAGGAGACACTGACTTGTGCTTCAAAGTCTGCTACATTTGGAGAGCATCCTTCTGTAAGAAGTCCTAACCAAATTGGCCAAATTTCCGCGAACCCTTCTTCTAGGGCCAACTTGCCACTCCAGATTCAGCTCTGTTGCGCACATTACCTTCAAAGTTGAGCATTGTTACAATTGCCTCTTCCAAGGTTTTGCAACCTTCATCAAGAACTAAAGGCCTCAACCTTTTGCGAAGGCCAAAGATAAACTTGTGGACCACAAGCCACTCGAGAATATCCTCTGGTATCTTGATAAGTACCTCTTTGTACTTATCGGCATATTCCTGCATCGTGTACTGCCTCTAACAATGTAAAAACCAAGCATCCGTCTCACGTACATGCTCATGTTGAGAAATGAATTGAGCTCTGAAAGCTCGCTTGAAATCAACCCAGGTGGAAGAAGCCTGATTAAACTTCAATAACTTGCACCACCACCTATCAACAGAATCAGTAAAATGATAAGCAACTTCGCGAACACACTAACCTTCATCAATTTGGGCCCGTTTCAAATCAAAGTATTTTTCCTATTTATTAACCACTGATCTACAATATCAATTATTCTCTAAGGAGGGTTTCTAGCAAAGCGGATAGACTTAACGTCCCTTATCTTCAGGATAGGGCGGAGGATACATAGGACATACAAAAGGAGACGAAAAAGGTTTTGGATATGGTGGAGCATATTGGGAAGATGACGTATAACTTCTAGCCACAATCACTCACATCTCTGCAATGGTCCTCTCCATACTGTCCATGCGAGCTTGCATAGGCGGAGAAACACCCGCCGGCGAACTCCCAGTCACAGTATTGGCTAGGGATAGGGCTAACAGGTGGCAATGGGAGGGCAACTGAAGGGCCAAGAGGAATATTGACATGGTCATTGGCCATGAGGGACACAGTAGGGAAAGGATGGCAAGAAATAAAGATAGAAAGAAATAGGAAATGTGCAGTACTTTGAAATTCAACAAAGAACTCTTCAGAAGTATGAACAACACAGAAGGATTTGAGAAAATAGAACTGAAATAATAGATAGACTGCTCCCTGATATGCTGGCCCTGTTTTCAATAGACTGACCAAATTTGCCCCAACACCTATGCTGGTTATGTTCCTCATTAAATTTGATGTTTTTGTCGGTTTTTTCCCAAATAAAAAAATCAAAACAGCCTGGAGTCAGCTGTAAACAGCTTGATTTACAATCTGAAAATGGCCTAGAGGCGTAGTTGTAGTAGGGTGGCCTTCTCTGAGGAAGCTTCATGCAAAATCTCAAGAAAAACGGGTAAGAAACGAAAATGTTATGAAAGTTCAACTCCAACAACCTAAAAAATGGACAGAAATTTGATTTTTGGGAGAAATCAAAGATTTCTGAGATGTTTTTACAGATTAGCACCCTCATAGGCAACGATTTAGTACTCCCAACAAACTCCTAAAATTTGATGACATTCTGAAACCCACAAAAACTTATGGTGAATTTTGACAAACTTTTTTTACAATTCTTTTAGGTTTGAAAATTTTTAGATCCAGTGTGCAGAATAAACCTCCCAACCGTAGGCACCCTCACTATAAGTCCAAAAACCTGCTGTTCTTGTCACCTCGCACATGCATCCAGCAATGGGTGATCTATCCACCTGGCATGCATGCTATCTGTGACTTGTGAATTCTGAGTGACTCATAGGGTACCACCCCCATGCCTCGCTAAAGACCTATGACCCACTTGGTCACCCCGGCTACTTGTTGGCTAGCATCTCGCCAATGACGGCTAGGATCCCAATGGTCACAATTCACCGTGTCTCTGACAGCTGTCAGGCGGTCACACTGAGTCACTGCTCGTCACATACCTATCCTAGCTTAGGACATGTAGGAAATAGAAGCCTAATGATCCAAGATCTTAACTATTCAATCACACAAAGCATTCCCAAAAGAAAGAGAGAGATGGCTAGAAACCCTCTTGTAGAAACTCGTGGACAGCCAAGGAGAATAGTCAGTATTGCTTACAATAGTGTCTCATACAAATGGGATGCACACATATATATAGTCCAAGATGACCATCTAACTTCATGAGTATTGGCTATCCAACTACTTGACTATTGGCTTTCCAACTACTTGACTATTGACTATCCAACTTTCTATAAGTTACATAGAAAGAATAAGGTACCTCCAATATGTCAAGTTGGGGTACTTAATGTCACAATTAGGCCTAGTGGACCCATGAGTCCCTACCAAGTTAATTTCATACTAACTTAGCTAACTCTAAGTTTAGTAGGCCTAATATAATAAATGACCATGGTTACACAACTCTCGACCTTTTGGGTCAAAGTAACCTATGGTAATGTAAGCAATTCCATTTACATTCCAACACCCTCCTTAAATGGAAATGCATAACATAACATGAAGTAACTTCTCGAAAGAGAAAAATGCAACTTGTCCGAACTTCATGTCGCCAAATAAACTTCGCACTGAAGTAGTCGAAATCTCATCCTCAATCATGTCCAATATATAAAAGGAAAAGAATGCGTAATAATGAAGCATCAAGTCGAAGGGTGAGGATTTGCATGCTCCATCCGAAGTAGGGAACCAACATAAACTCGGCAATAAGTCAAAACATGGACTTGTAATCCATCATAGGCTCCCACATCATTCGAAAATACTTCTTACCAAATGGACAATAAAAAAGAGTACCAAACTCTTTTGGCATCACATCCTCCCGAACCTTACCATCAATGATCATAAGAGATCTCTTTGGGTCTTTGATAAGACATTTGTCTTCTTTGAATTCCACAACCAATCCTTGGTTCATAATTGTAGAGACCGAAATGAGATTCTTTTTTATTTTTGGAACATAAAGTACATTACAAATGTACTTCTTCTCACCATTGAGTAAGATAATGGGGATCACTCCAATACCTTTGATAGGATAAGAGGTGTTATCAACACCTTGAAATTTGCTTCCATCATGCACTTTTACAAGCTTTGTGAAGACTTCTTTGTGATAAGTCATATGGCGTGTGGCACTGCTATCAATCACCCAATCAATAGATGAAAAAACAGCAACTTGTAAAGCTGAAGATGAGCTGTTTTCTGCTGAAAAACCAACAAGATTTGAAGTGGCAGAAATCTCGTCTCGAGGAGAGATGAGATTATTAGTGACAAAAGCATAATCATTATTGAAAAGATTATCCTCCTTTCCAAATTGTTGTTCCAAAGTAATGATTGCAGTACTTGTATCGTTACCTTTCTCTTTTTCCTTTGCAAGCCTCTTCCTACATTCTTTGATGTGATGCCCAAACTTCTTGCAATAGTGGCACGTACCCTTCTTCTTGGAGCCTTGATCTTCAGCTTCCTTAGATTTTTGATCATCTTTGGAAGTGGTGAAAGAAGGCTTCCCTTTCCACTTGCCTTTGCCTTTGCCTTTGCCTTTTGCAAAGAAAGCTTGATCTTCTTGTTCACCAAAGTTGATCCTTGTTTGCTCTTCTTGAAGAAGTAAGCAACAAGTTCGTCGAAGGAGATTTGTTGTCCCCTAAGAGAAATGCTCAATGATGACACAAATGGAAGGTAAGAATTAGGAAGAGAGTTGAGAGTAATAGATACAGATTGTGAGTTCTCAATCACCTCATCAATACTAAGAAGCTCCTCTCGAAGATCCTTGATCTTCGTCAAGTGGTTTGTAAGCAAATCACCTTCTTGCATCTTCAAGATAGAAAGTTGATTTCGAAGATATACCACTTTTGTTGCATTCTTTACTTGAAACATCTTGGCAAGAGTCTTCCAAGCACTTTTGTCTTGCATGATCTAATATGAGGAAGGATAGATCTCTTCACTGATAATGCAATGAGGGAATGTGCTTGTGCATCTCGTCGATCCCACTTCTTTTGCTCATCGGAAGACACCTCCGTAGATGATGAAGTAATTGTTCTAGATGGTGTAATAGGTGCCAAGGTAGGCTACCTCTCTTCTTCACCATTAACTACTTCCCACAAACCTTTAGCAATTAGAAGGTTCTTTATCATGTAGCACCACAAGGAATAGTTTGTGCCATCTAGCTTATCTTCATTAAATAAAGAACCAATAGACTCCGATTCTTTAGCCGTAACAGAACAACCAGCTTGTAGTAGATAGGACATAGACTTTCCAAGACAAAATCTACTCAAAGGGCAACAACCTCAAAGCTGAAATTATGAGCACAATAGATTGCAATACTTTACATGCAATTTGCTCAACAAGTAATGAAATAGGTGGCTGATTTTTGCACAAAAAACAAAATGCTCACAAATAGGTAGACTTCAAATGAAGCCTAAACCAAAACCAAAAATTTGTGGCTAAAAAGAGTGCACACTATGTGCATATAGAGCTGATGGTAGCACCCTACTACAAGCTCACCAATAGGCAAATTTCAGCAAGAAACGTGTCCAAAACACATGTATCTTCATCTAAGAAGTAAATCTGAGAATTTTAAGCATGTAATTGAGTCAAGATCACATGCAATTGGTTTGAGCATGGGCACCCTACTGCTAGCTCTCAAATAGGTGAAGGTGCCTTTCAATTTCCTGCAATTTCCTGCAAAAAAGTTATAAGAAGAAGAACAAATTCTTCTCCTGCAAAAATCAGCATCTTGATGATTTTCTGCAACCAAAAAGGGAAGAAGATAGCTTCCTATTGGGCGCCCTCCTTCAAGCAATCTGATCACCTAAAGGCTCTGATACCATGTAGGAAATAGAAGCCTAAGGATCCAGCATCTTAACTATTCAATCACACAAAGCATTCTCAAAAGAAAGAAAGAGATGGCTAGAAACCCTCTTGTAGAAACTCGTGGACAGCCAAGGAGAATAGTTAGTATTGCTTACAAAAGTGTCTCATACAAATGAGATGCACACATATATATAGTCCAAGATGACTATGTAACTGCATGACTATTGGCAATGTCCAACTGCCTTTTTCTCACTTCTGCCCTTATCCTGTCTCTGTGAGCCTCTGATTCCCGTTCCAGCTCCGATTGACGTTGCATCTGCCTTGTAGGAAAGCAAGAGTCAAGTCACCAAGATCTAGTTATCAATCACTCTCCACAGAAAACAAGAGAGAAGAGGCTGGGCGCCCAACTCTAAGAGAGAAAGAGAGAAAACAGCAACAAGAGCAATGGAGAGCAATGCTTAGCCAAACTGTCTAAAATGGAATACACAATGAGCATCTAAGTACTCTACCTGGATGTGGCCAAATACCACCAAACCCTAAGGTTAACCACTTACTAAATGCAGGGCACCCCCAAAGGTCAAGATAGGGCCCCTAAACAAAATTAGACCCCTAAGGACCCACGAGTTAGTACATGACCAAAATTGGGTCCAACTGAACTTAAGACAAACTTAAGATGGCCTAAATAACTAAATACCCATGGTTACACAAATCTCGACCTTTTGGGTCAAAGTAACCTATGGATTAACTTTAGCATAGTCATTTATTTCTAGCACCCTCCTTAAATGACAATGCAAAAACTGAAATCTTCACTATGTAACAAAACCAACACGTGGTATCAAATTTAAAGCTTTGCATAAAGCTTCAAATCTGACTCTAGGCAACGCCTTAGTGAAGAGGTCCGCAATATTATCCTCCGTAGGACAATATTCAAGTAAAATGTCGCCATCATGAAGTCTCTCCCGAACAAAGTGCTAATGGATCTCGATGTGCTTCGTCCTCGCATGAAAAACAGGATTCCGTGCAATGGCAATAGCACTTTGACTATCACTCAAGATAAGAGTGGCTGAGGGCTCGCCAAACTTCATGTCAACAAGTAGTCTTCTCAGCCATAAACACTCCGTTGTGGCTGAAAATATCGCTCTATATTCTGCCTCACTAGAAGAAGTAGCAACAGTGGGCTGCTTTTTACTTGACCAAGAGATTGCAAAATTTCCATAGAAAAAGCAATGTCCACTTGTAGAGCGTCTAGTGTCTTGATCTCCACGCCAATCCGAGTCACTAAAACCAACCAAACATGCATCATCACAAGCAGGAAAAACCAGTCCATGACTTCTTGTTCCTTGAAGATATCGAAAGATCCTCTTCAATGCTTTCCAATGTGATGTCATCGGGGCATGCATGAATTGACTCATGAATGAGACACTATAAGAAATGTCCGGTCTTGAATTACATAGGTAAATGAGACAGCCAATAGCTTGACAATATAAAGTAGTGTCAAATGATGTTCGCCATCACCTTGACTACTTGATTTCAGCTGTCTCCATAGGTGTAGCAACCGGCTTGCAATTTTCCATCTTAAACCGCTTCAAAATCTGCCCAATGTAGCATTCTTGAGAGATGAAAATTCTAGCCCTTTCTTGTACAAATTCAAGACCAAGATAAAAGTGCAATAGGCCTAAATCTGAGGTTTCGTTCCTGTAGGCTGATTTTGAGCAACAACGGGCGGTTCTTGATGAACATTAGGCTCTAAACTTGATGAGGTGTTGGGCAGGTCGAAACTGGTTGATTGCTGCCCCTTATCTCCAGCAATAGAAGATGGTACCAAATCTGGAAAAACTTCAACATTCACACTGTGTGGGCTGTCCCCCTTCCCTTCAAGATGTGAGTTGGGGCCACATCTAATGAATTCTTTTCATCAAAATGCACATCAAGACTAACAATAATCTTGTTAGTGCTCAAATTGAACAGCCTATAGCCTTTGCTTTCACTACTATAGCCAACAAAAATGCATTTAACTCCTTTATCCTCAAGCTTTGTACGAAGTTTATCCGGAACAAAAGCATAAGCCGTACAACCAAAAATGCGAAAGTGAGAGATTGTAAGCTTCTTTCCATACGAAACTTCATAAGGAGTTAATACTTTCAATGCTTTAGTAGGACAACAATTGCTTATGTATGCTGCCGTTATAACCGCTTCAGCCCAAAACTTGTGAGGCAGCCCCTTTGCTTTGAGCATGCAACGGGCCATCTCCATAAGTATGCGATTCTTTCGCTCGGCAACACCATTTTGTTGAGGCGTATAGGGAGTTATCATTTGATGTAGAATTCCCTTTTCTCGAAGAAATGCACCGAACGTATTCATAATGTATTCCCCTCCTCGATCGGTGCGTAGGGTCTTCAAAGAATGCCCAAACTGATTTTCCACCATTGCTAGGAAATCTTTGAAACGTTGAAAAACTTCCGATTTAGCCTTCATAGGATAGATCCATGTAAAACGGGAAAAGTCATCAATAAAAGTCACAAAATAGATGCACTTTCCAATGGATTCGGTCCTCATTGGACCACAAACATCACTATGAACCAAATCAAATTTATCAAGAACCCTTATAGTTCCATCAATTGGAAAAGGTTTCCTTTGAAACTTTCCAAGTATGCACCCCTCGCATACATGCCCTTCCGGCTGCTCAAATGTCTTCTACCATATTAAATGTCTTCAGCTTCACACAATGAGCATCTTAGTACTCTACCTGGATGTGGCCAAATACCACCAAACCCTAAGGTTAACCACTTACTAAATGTAGGGCACTCCCAAAAGTCAAGATAGGGCCCCTAAACAAAATTAGACCCCTAAGGACCCACGAGTCAGTACATGACCAAAATTGGGTCCAACTGAACTTAAGACAAACTTAGGATGGCCTAAATCACTAAATACCCATGGTTACACAAATCTCGACCTTTTGAGTCAAAGTAACCTATGGATTAACTTTAGCATAGTCATTTATTTCTAACATGCCTTTGGTGATCTCTAACTCTTTTTCTCAAGCTCTCTCTCCAAGTTTCTCTCCATGCCTCACTCTACATTATTCTATTTCGTCTTTCCTCAAGCTGAACACATTTGTGATAAATCTCTCAATTTACATCCCTACTGATGGGCTGCTCCTTTCTTGGCCCACTTCCTTCCAACCTACAGATGTCTTCATCTTGCCTTTCCCCACTTGCAGAGACTAACTTGTTTCCTCATCTTGACAGCTACCTGTATGGGCCTCATTTCCTTGAGGCATGCCAGATACCTGGTGCCCATTAAGAAATTTTGTTATCTCCAATCCTTTGGCAACTGTTTGTTCATTAGAATTGTTATCTATTGCATTTTCCCTAGATCCAGAGGCCAAATGCAAATCGGCTGCAAGAGCTGATTTATTAGCAGCAAAATTGTTGTCTTGTTTAGAAGAAACCTCCGACTTGTCTAATCTCTCTGATGGTGCAAGGCTCGGAGAACTTAAGGTGCTAGATGACAAACCAACTTTCTTCATGAGTATCATTGATCTAGCAACTGAGGCTAAGGCTCACCTGTTCTTGGTCAGTAGTTGTGGGACCTGCAATTTTCATCCCCAGTCTGCTCAAGTTCAAATCTTGTACACTTGAGAGCTTAAGGAGCTCTTTCCCTAGTGGACATTCTGGAATATATGCCTGACTCTTACACCACCAAGATCCATGAACGGACCTAATTTTTTGATCTTACCTTTTATCTCTCCTTTCTAATTCTCTCAGGAGTCTATCATCGTCTTCCATTCCTCTATCTCTCTCAACCTAAGGACGTTATTCTTCAAGAGAAACTGTACTTCAACCAGCTGTCAGACCTACTATCCCTACCTCTTGAAAATTAATGCTGCTACTTTTTCCCCCACATTGAGAATCATTAGAATCATGCCATGACATTGAAACATTTACAAGAACCAGAGGTAAGAAGACTTGACACCTTTTCTGTTTTTTTTTTTCTTTTGCTGCAGCGATTTGCGAATCGCAAAACCCAGTGAATTGTAATTCGCTGCAACTATGATATTAGTTCTACATTGTCGATGTGCTTCCTTTGCTGATTTATAATGAAGTAGTGTTAGTGGACTGAAATGATAAGCAGAGTTAAACTGTTGTGAATGAAATAATTTCCGATGATTATTGCTTATGTACGCTGCTCACTTCATTGTTACTAGTTTCTTATGCTTTATGGATGGAATTGATTATTGAGAGTAGTGATTCCATGAATGTAGTGATTGTGTGTTTGTGAGATTAGAGTGCCAACAATGTGCTTGAAGTAGTGTTAGCATGCATTTGTGGTACTATGGGTTGTAGCAAAGGTGTAAAAGTAGAGTAGAAAGTGTTTGGTAAGCTTAAATCCCTATCGACATCACTATACCATGGAATGACAAGCCAATGTGACCTAGTTATGCCTTCATAAGCGTAATGTGGGGAACAAAATTGCAACACATATCTAGTATTCTGGGCATGTTTCTGTTTTAGGTATTTCTTATTCACTGATGGTCCCTGTTTGTTGGTGGGTGTCCAATGTGTCAATGTTCATGAATTAAGGCCCCTAATGATCAGGGAATATAATTAATTTTGTTGCTTTTACATGCTAAAGCTAGGCACGGTTTCTAACAACAAAGTTTTTACCCGAACTGACAATCTTCACTACTGACTTTGATAACCAAAAGATAGGTTTTGCACATCAACCAAAAATGACATTCATTTGAAGAAAAAAAAAATTAACACATTCTAGCTATATTCATTCCGTGATCATTTTAGATGGTGCAAAAGAGTAAAATATCTATAATAGTAATTGCATCATGGTATCTCTGCATCATTAACATGAAATTCATACTAAATGTTAGCAATTACTTCCATTCAGAACAGTTTAAACCAACATACCTCCATGGCAGCTAGCTCAGCAGGACTGTAAGGAACACGTTGCCTTTTTTGAGATGTCCCTTGAATGCCAACCCCATCCAAGCTTCTTCGCATGTGAGGCGATTCGAATAAGTTTGTTGCTACACCAATGTGATCTGCTCTGCCAAAACTATCAACACCATATGGAATTGATTTTCGTTCTCCATACCCTGTCACATCACCGATCCCCATCACACGTCCATAATGGCCCTTCCTCTGGTTCCGTCGAGCTCTTAGGAATTGTTCAAGTGACCTGATCTTTTCTTCAAGTGTGCTGATAGCCTCAAGTGGCAACCTACAGGCAACAATCCCTGTAGCCTCCCCACTGCTGTCAGCTCCAAGCTCCCCTTTTACAACAAATACGGGAAGTTCCCAAACCGAC
Source organism: Diphasiastrum complanatum (assembly GCA_029204225.1). Taxonomy (NCBI): domain Eukaryota; kingdom Viridiplantae; phylum Streptophyta; class Lycopodiopsida; order Lycopodiales; family Lycopodiaceae; genus Diphasiastrum; species Diphasiastrum complanatum. Next base: position 48,536,938 of record CM055104.1, on the reverse strand, counting down.
CAGAGCAGCCTTGCAGCACATAGGCAGAGACCCTCATGTGCACCCGAGAAAACAGGCTCAGCTTCTTGCACCACTTGTCCCATATTGAAACCACCACCAGTAGAATTGACAGTAGTAGTTGCTCCACCTCCCTGCATTTGAGGCAAACCTACAAGCCTTTGATCTTCAAATGCTTCAGCGGCCTTTTCCACTACAACTGTCGGTATGAGCTTTTCATCATCAGAGGTAAGGCGGGCAGCCAAGAGTAAACACATCGCTGCAGCCTCACCTGCACCAAAACGTTGGAAAAAATCTTCTATGATGGTTCTTGTGACACTAGTTTCAAACAACCTTTGTAATATATCAACAGGTCGGTTCAACACAATTTCCATTACACCCATAGTGCTCAACACAACAGCCCTCCTCCTCGACAGGATATGTTGTGTTGCGAGATCACCGCGCGCCCAAAGTCGTTTTGCTCTTACAAGTTCCCCTGGATCGGGTGTGGCATCATTACTACCAGAATCCCAAACTGAAGCCTCAGCAGCAGTCGCCTGCTCTGGAGGCGGTAAGACATCTGCAATGGCAAGAGTTCGCCCCTCAACTCCAATACCAGTTACCAATTCTCGTAAAGCACGCAAGGTTCTACCTGAGATTGCACCGACACCTATTGACAGGTTACCGGCTGACATAGGTGGAGTGGTATAGTCCTTTGTAGCAACAAGCAACTGTGAAGCAGCAGGAGGAGAAGAATCGGATAAAATAACAGCACCACTGGAATATAGTGCTGCCTCTACTTTCAATGCTCCATCAGTTTGAGACCGACTTCCCACTGAAAGGCTTCCAAAGGCCAAGTTTACTCCTGTCCCAACTGTTGGAGCAGGCCGAGTTGTCACCACCCTGAGGACTGAGGGACGATGTGTTCCACCAGTCGACCCATTTGAAAGTCCAACCTGGCTTCCCCCACCCAACATAGGAGCAGTAGACATGTATAATCTACGTCCATCTGAAGTAACTGCCACAAGGTGCAGCCACTTTGACTCCACTGTGGACAATGTTGCAATCGAGATTATTGATGCTTTATTGTTTCTAACTCCAGCCCTGCCTGTAAGCCCACGGCCTCCACCACGAGAATCTCGCTGATCTGCAAGGCCTCTTTCTTCTGCAACCTTTTTCAAAGATGCATCTCCATGTTTACCTAAATCAAAAACCTGTATCTTTGACTCTTGCGTACGTGAGTACAAAATGCTCCTCTCCTCATCAATCACAATCTCCACTATAGAATCTACAGCTCCAAACTTCAAAGCATCAGGAATCACCCACCTGATCCAATAGAAACGCACTCAAGCTTGACAATGCGGCAAAATAGACTAATAAAATGCATACTCGCTTTAAAAGATTCTCATTAATACTTCAAGTCCCTAAATAAATCATATAGAGACCCAAATCATGCATCCAAAAGTGTACATAAATAAACATTCAGATGTAAAAAAGATACAACCCTCATGTTTTGGTCCCAAATTGCTCTAAGAGAATGAACAGTAAAATGAAGTGGGAATCTACACACAACTCTGCTTGATAAGTTATGCATGATCTAGGGGAAACCAGTAATGCATTAGAAGGTTACGAAATTTTTTACAATAATAAAGCAGCCTGCTATCACTTTCCTCAACATCTTGAGTGATCGTTGAGCAAGTCTCTGTCAATAGAAGGTTCGGGCTCAAAATCCATTTGTATATGAAAATGTCTCTCAAACAGCTGGAGTCAACAGAAATCTTTTAATCAGCACTATATCATTTCCTAAGAGGGTCATGATTCTTCCTCAGCTTGCCTACAAACAGCGAGCTGATGTAAGATTAATTCTACATATCCATCAAGCCTTTGCCGAGTTTGAAGTGCATTTATAAGTCTCTTAGTATAGAAACAACAAAAAGAACTCAAACAATGTTCTTTGCCATTTATGGGAAGGAAAAGTTTATTGCTCAATGGTACTTTTCCAGCAGTCATAGTTATTAATCAAACTTACTCAACTTTATGGTGATCCACTAGTTACAGAAGCGTGAGCATTCAACAGGTACTGCCAATTGAGTGGCTCCTGAATAATGGGAGAAATCATTTCAAAACTTGATTCCAATTCTTCATTCCAAGGAGCCAAGTACAACACAAAGGGACTCTTTTCAAGTAATAATAGTTAGGACTTCATGATCCAGCTACTACTGCCCAAGCCTCTTATTCAGCTATGTAGCTTTAACAAAAACTCTTCTTGGTCAGAAGTTTGCAATTTGGGACAGCTCCTCTGGAACTCCTCCAGAGGAAAACATACCACCTGATAGTGTCACAACAGTAATAGATTCTCATCTTTGTTTCTGCATGATGCCAACAATTGGTTTATGCCCCACATGAGCTTTTCACTTCAATTATGGCATTACTTACTTTTTTTGCCTCTTCTAGAATGCTTAAATTTTAGAAATGCATACTGATCTACAAATGGAAAAGGTATTGTGTTGACCTATATACGTGCAGATAGGCATGAATAAAAAGAAATGGATGCATGTGTAGATAGTGAAATTCAAATTTAACCATAACTATACTTAGAGCACAAACCACGACAATCACTGCACGGCTATCCAAACCTGCAAACCTTACTAAAACAATCTCCAAATGAGGTTAAATATGTACACTTTAAAACCACCAGACAATGGACAAATCACAAAGAGCTGAGGCACGCACTTTGAAAGCAAGCTACCCAGGCCTCCAGTGTGGCAAACTTTCCGACAGCGGCTTTGCCATCTCATCCCCGTTGTATACAACAACTCGTAAACATGACCATCACGCCCGCCAAGAAAAATACGGCCATTCTCTGTGGTGCTGACACAGGTCATAGTAACACCATCTGTAGGTATGGTGTAGTCAGGAAGAGGTTGAAGTGAGATCTCAGCATACGGATCTATACCATCAGCACTCATACTGCAACATACACCAAGCAGGACGATCTGCACAAGGCGAAATTTGAACGTATCTACTCAAAATGATAACAAGTCATAAATCATTTTTTGCAGAATGCAAAAACAAATAATAAATAAGACTAATTTTCAATCAGCTAAATATGCCCCGATATATATATTATATATGTGTTATTTATATATAGCTGCAGGTCAACTCCTAAATTGTTCTGGATCTATGACTTTGGATCTGAAAAGCACATGACAACAACCAGCACAAATCAATAACGTGGGAATTTCAATTGCACATCCCTAGATCCAAAGATGAGAAGTATAACACAAAAAATATGGCACATAAATCTATTACAAAGGCATTGCAAACACCAGCAGTTTGAACTTCACTGTTTTAAATGAAGTCATTTGTGAGACTTCGCAATGAGTTTTGGGATTGCTAAATACCAGAAGGCCAACAATTTCCCACTTCCTCTCCCCCCTTCTCTGCCCAACTTTAACCATGATATCCTACCAGGCTGCACTCTAGCTCTCTTGCTTGTTCTACTTTTGGCCTTATTCTAGTTCTTCTGCCTTCCTACCTGCCCTCTAACCTTGGCTTTCTCCTCCTCGAATGCTGTCTCATCCTCCACTCTCCTCTCCTGCATACCTCTTACCTCAACGTCCCATGTTCACGGCTCCTCTTCCCCCGCTCCTAGCTCTACCAGAAAGATCTTTCAACTTCCAACTCCCTCTTTCCTGTGAACCAACTTCACCCTCCCTGCGATGTCCCATGTTCATGGCTCCTCTTCCCCTGCTACTACTTCTACCAGAAAGCTCTTCTCCCAACTTCCAACTCCCTTTTCCTGTGAATTAACTTCCTCTTCTCTGTGAACTCCTCATGAATCTCCCATGCCTCCATCTTCTACCTCCAGTTCAAGGTTGCATCGAATCGCGGTTCGAACCGCCTTTTACGGTTCAACCCATCGAATCGTTCGGACCCGGTTCGAACCGTCTGGCCCTAAAACGATTCCATCGGGATTTGGCCCTCGGGATTCTGTTCGCGCGCGCGAGAGAGAGAGAGAAGGGGGGGGGGGGGGGGGGGGGGGGGGGGGGGTGTGCACTCAGGAGTCAGCACTCTGTGTGCACTGTGCATTTGCCATTCAGATTGTGTGTGTGCTCAGTGCTGTGTGTGTGTGTGTGTGTGTGTGTGTGTGTGTGAGAGAGAGAGAGAGAGAGAAAATGGTGTGATTTTGTGTGTGTGTGTGTGAGTGATTGTGTGATATTGTGTGTGTGCACTGTGTGTGTGTGTGTCCACTGTCTTTTGATGTGTACAGTGTGTGAGTGAATCAGTGAGTGTGTGTGTGAGAGTGTGTGTGTGTGTGTGTGATATTATGATATTGTGTGTGTATGTGTGTGTGTGTGTGTGTGTGACGTGTGCATTGTGTGTGTGTGTGTGTGAGTTTTGAGATGTGTGCACACTGCACTATGAGTTTGTGTGAGGCTTGAGCATTGAGATTGTGTGTGTGTGTGGGCAGTGGGCATTGTGAGATGGGTGTGGGACCTAGGTAGCTACTTAGTTAGAAGTTAGAAGTTAGAAGTTAGAGGTTAGGAGTTAGTGACTAGTCTGAGTTAGTAGTTACTAGTTAGTACTAAGTAGTTACTAGATAGTAGAGTCTAGTTAGAACTTAGAACTTAGAAGTTAGAACTTAGAGAGATCTGTAGAATGTCAGTCTGTCACCTGTGAGAGAGAGAGAGAGAGAGAGAGAGAGAGAGGGCCACCATGCCGAGGGATAGGGATCCCTTGTGGGATCACGTCACCATCGCTGCGGCCTATGGCACATTGGGCACGAAGAGATGGACTTGCAAATACTCTCCCAGTCTTACACTCGAGGGCCCACACGCATCAGGGCACATTTGTTACGTTTGAGGGGGTACGAGATTGCCCCTTGCATGCATGCTCCTGACACGCTACTCACTCCTGTTGCATCGGAGGAGGTTGGCCCTTCGAGGATGGGGCCCAGACCGAGAGGTAAACATTCAACTCTAAGACTCTTACACTTCAAGGTTCAAACATTGATCAAGTTTTAACTTTTAACTTTTAGCTCACATGATACATCAAGTTTGAAGTTTCAAATTCATTGATCATCTAATTTCTAAATTGTATTGTAACTTCAAATTTGTCTTTTTTGGCAGATCGAGATGCAGTCACGGCAACACAGCCAGAGGCCACCACATCACGCCCCCCAATTGCCATCCGCTCACCCCTCGCTTCCCATGGCCCAGAGGACAGAGCTGCAGATGAGGCAGGGCCTAGTACCCGGCCTGACCCGCCTTCTGGTGCAGGATCTTCGACACCACCTCCAGGCACCACATCATCCACCTGAAAGAGGGAGAGGTAGACGGGGCTGCACTACAGAGATGGGGGGTAGGGAGTACTATGTGTCCAGCTTCGCTCCCAGAGCCATGGCAGAGGCAGAGGTTGTCGTTCGACAGCTGTTCTACACCTGCGATCTGCCATTTCATTTGGCTAGGACCCCGGCATGGAGGAGGGCGATGAGTGCGGTGAGTGCGATTGGGCAGGTGTGGCAAGGGCCATCTTGCGAGCACCTGAGGACGAAGGGGCTTCTTGATGAGCAGGCTTCTGTTGACCAAAAGCTAGAGCCTCTCAGGAAGGCATGGGCCCAGTAAGTACTACTTGCTTTTAACTTTATCTACTCTAAACTTTAAAGACTTTATGATGATTGTTAAAACTTAAATTGCAGGCGTTAACTATAGATTACTTCTTAATTGCAATTTGCAGGCTGCAGCTAGCTATTTATGTTAATCATGAATATTCAAATGATCATTTATCATTGGAATTTGCCATGAAATTTGAATTACAATTTACAATTTAAGATCTATCCTGATTCCTCTCGGATGATGGATCTATCATGAATCATGATTCATCTTGTTTTGTCACCTGTAAGTGAGTCGTGAGTCGTGACCACGGTCCACTGACTTGTCACTTGTCACCTGTGAACTTTCAACTAGGTATGGTTGCACCATCATATCTGATGGTTGGAGCGATACGAGGAGGTGCCACATATTGAATATCCTGGTGTCTTCGTGCATGGGGATGATGTTTCTCATATCCATCGACACCTATGGGGAGGCAGTCACGGGCGAGTACATGTTCTCACGTATTCGAGCTGCCATTGAGGAGGTCGGACCACAGCACGTTGTACAGGTATATATATTATACTTACTACAATTTACGGTTTATGGTTTACCTATGATGTTAAAACTTAAATGGTATTAGGTTACAGGTAATTACTAATTTGTAAATGTCAATGTTGAATGCTCATTGTTCAATGGCGATTTCGGATTGATTAACAGTGGATTATGGTTCACTAAAGTCTAAGCAGTTGCCACTGAGCACTTGAGTCTTGAATTCAGAATTCCAAACTCATGCACATTGCACATTGCATTGTATGGTTGTGCAGGTGGTCACAGATAATGCGTCAAACTGCGTCTCCATGGGTAGGCTCGTTAATGAGACCTACCCCCACATCTTTTGGACACCTTGTGCTGCACACTGCCTGGACTTGTTGGTCGAGGATGTGGCCAAGATTCCATGGATTGCAGAGGTGGTGCGTACTGCACGGTTCTTGGTGAGATTTGTCACCAAGAAGCCTAGGGTCCTAGCCATGTTCAGGAGACGGTCCACTGAATGCGCTTCTGTAGATTGTTGGAACTTGGTAAGTATTTACTATTTACTGTTTAGTTAGTAGTGGTAATCATCTACACTGTCCTGCGCCTTACAGATCAAGAGGGTTGGGCCTCTTGTATGAGTTCATGGACAAGCTGGGCGAGCAGTTGAGGCTTTGCACGACCATTAGCCCAGAGAGGTATTATGTATATCAAGAATCAAGATTCAAATTTCAAATGTAGTATGTAGACAGTAGTATGCAGTATGTAGTATGTACTATGATGATTGATCTATCATGTACATTGTACTATATTGTATAATTATTACTGTGTCTTGACTCTTGAATCTTAATTCTTGCAGGCTTACGGAGGTCCGGCTCCTTTGGTTAAGCAGGTGGGAGTGGTTTCATAGGCCCCTGCATGCCATGGCCCACATACTCCATCCACTTTGGAGGAATGAAGAGCAGTTCACAGATAGGGAGCTCAGGGATGGCTGGAATGCCTATATCTCCCGAGTTTATCCTGATGTACGCGAGCAAGATAACCTGCTGGATGAGCTTCAGATTTTCAGGCAGGAGACCTTGGAGTTCGCCACTGGCCCGGCGCTTTTGAGAGAGGGTAATAAACTGACCATGTGGCATGGTCCATTACAGTTTAAACTTGTTACTTCACATTTTACTGCACAGTTAGTCAATCATATTGTAACTTGTTGGAACTTGGCTTGGTTGCATCTTGCAAGTTGCTAGTAGTAAGTACTAACTGCCCCTTGAACTGTGATTCAGGCCAGCTATGTCCCGTGTCATGGTGGTCAAAGTTTGGGGTTGATGTCCCCAAATTGCGTCGCCTTGCCATCAGGATTCTCTCACAGGACTGCACTGCAATCGCTTGTGAGAGGAACTGGAATGTCCATTCCATGATTCACACGAAGAAGAGGAATCGACTATTATCAGCGCAGTTGGAGAGGTTGGTGTACGTACACGCCAACCTGAGACTTTTGGGTAGACTCCAGACCATCGCAGAGCCTATCCAGGTAACTTGTACACCATAAATTATAATTTCTAAATTCTAACATGTGATCCATCATCTCAGGTGGCAGGACCCAGTTGGCAATTAGTAGATACATGATAGTAGATAGTAGACTGTAGTATGTAGCTAGATTTTAACTTTTGTCGGGACTCGGCCCTCCAAATTTTGTTAGATTGTCTTGATTTCAATGTGCATTGTGACATGTGCGTAGGTTAATCCCGATTTGATCGATGTGGCAAAGGTTCCAGAGTTGCCACCGAGAGACCAGTCAGAGGAGGACATGTACGCATTCCTCCACACGTTTGTCCCTCTTTGTGTGCATTGTGCAGGGCCAGTCACTCGAGCAAAGCGTAGTAGGAGGGCAGGAGAGGCTAGCAGCTCCCGGCTCATAGCCCCGAGGACGCGTCTGAGTCTGAGTCTGAGGCATCGTCAGGGTCAGAGTCCTCAGAGGAGGAGTATGAGGATGAGGAGTCCGAGGAGGGCGGGGATGAGGATGAGGGGCATCATACCTCTGCCTCTGATGAGGATTTCGCAGCTGAGCCTACCACTCGATAGGCCACAACAGGCTCCACAGCACCACCAGCGAGTGGGAGGAGACTCAAGCGCAGGAGAGCTTAGAGTGCAAACTGCAGCCTGGGCCCTGCTCAGTGCTCATTGATGTCAGTCTTCAGATGATTGTAGTATGTACATTAGATCACTGTAGTTACTAGTTACTAGTCTGTAGATGACACTACGATGTTTATGTCACTAGATGAGCATTGACTCTTGAGCTGTTTAGTATTTACACTGTACAGTGTAGTATGACATATGTACACATCATGATTTATCATCAGACACATCGCGCATTACATTGGTAACCGGACTCATGAGGCACCTTGCATTTGTATTTACTATTTTGTTATGATTCATGAATCGTGATATATTATGGATTCTAGAATCTAGTTTCAAGTTTCAAGTTTCTGATTCCTGAAGTTAAGTTTTAACTTTTAACTGTAATATGTACTATGTAGTCTGTAACCTGTTTAAGTTTTAATTGTAGTTACTGGCAACTGCTAACTAGTATGTACTATGTAGTCTGTTTAAACTTGGGTCATGACTCATAATGGCATTCTAATTTCTGTAAACTCTGTTTTGAAAATTGAATCTTGATACGACAGGTCACACAGTCACAAGAGCTTAGAGATCTGATTATCCTGAATTCTGATATCTGTAAATTTAGAGGAAGATTGAAATTGTTTAGCTATTAAAATTTAAGTATCTGTACTATCAGTGAATGTTTGACTGTTTCTATGAAGAATTGAAAAAAAAAAGGTTCAAACCGTTTTCCGATTCGAACCTGGCCTGGCGGTTTGAACCTCAAAGAATCGGTTCGAACCGGCCGGTTCGAATTGACTTGTTCGAATCGGGATGCAACCTTGCTCCAGTTTCTGATTCGTTTCACCCTGCTTTGGAAACAAGGACTATGTAAAACAAGTACAACACAAAAAGACGATATCCTCCAAAATCTACATGGTTCATTTGGAGGTTAGTAACAGCAAAGGGCAACTTGGGTTCATTTAGGATTTGAATCATTTTCTAGAAATCTTTTTTCTGGAATCGTGACTTTTTTTCACATTTCTTTTCCAAAAACAATTTAAAAAAAAGTCAGGCTTTTTCAAATTGTTTTGTGATTCGGTTAATCACTTTGGGTTACAATATTTCAAATAAAAAACAGAGTTTGAATTAATTCGAATCTGCTCAATTCGAATCAACTTGTAAATATAATTCAGATAGAAGAGTGAAAATTCAATTTCCTTGAGCAGAGAAACTAATATCAAGGGTATAAAGAACAACAAATTTCTATAATGCAGAGAAATTATGATAAAATAATTCCACTGAAATCTGCGCTAAAAGAAAACAAGCAAGTTTGAGTTGATAACCAATGCATACACAGGACAGGCAACATAATGATATCACATCTTTGGTGCTTACCGCCTAAAAACAACTTCATGGTCACAAATAGTAGAATGCTGAGTGTCTACCCATCTTTGAGGTCATTCGCAATTAAGAAGTTTACAACATAGAAAAAACGTAGAAAAAGTACTGACTTCATTGGTTCAACTTTCAACTATGGCAAGGATGCAAATATTATATCTCTGCTGATCAAAGCTGCAAGTATAGCTAGCCCATTTGTTAGAGTTGATGTTCACATTGTTACCTTGACATTGTCATCTAGGGTTAATTAGAATTATTCGGCGATGCCCGTAGAAAAACTGATCAGACAGATCTTGATTCTACTAACAAAGTGCATAGTTTACTTGACAAAGGATAAGAAACAAATCTCGAACTCGAAACATTTCTATTCGTGATGAACCTCGAAAGATTCGCGCAATTTATCTTGCTTGATACTCGAAAGATTCACGAAACAGTGTCTTGTTGAAGCTCGAAAGATTCGCAAACAATGTCTTGTCGCAAAATATTATGTTTCTTGTTCAAACCTCAGATGTCGCGAAATTGTAGCGAACAATTCGCAAAATATTCTGGATTCTTCTTCTAGCTCAAAATTGTCATCTATCGCAAACAATTCGTGAAACATGAAGCTTAAACGAAGAGACAAACTGTCGCGAAACATTTGCGAACAGAATTTATTTGAGCCTGGAAACAGAGCGTCTATTTGAATATCAACCGTCGTAAACGATTAGATCTACTGTTACAGAGAATTAAAAGGCCAAAGGACCTGTCATTAAAAGGCCAAAAGACCTGTCCTTTAGCAATATAAATACATGTGCACTACTCGTTGTAACAAACACTCACACTGAAGAGACTCTCAGACTCATTCAATCAGAGACACAACAGCGAGATAAGACAGCAAGAGATGTATATTGGTGATTCAAATTCAGAGTTATAAAAAAAGTCGTTTTTGATCAATAGTTTCTGTTTGTCTAAAATTGTCTTAAGTTGTCTTTTAATTCCGCATATTAATTCCGCACGCTATATTCAATCAAGGTAAAACTGTTCTATTAGTACATAGATCAGAAACAGACCCGATTGAAGACACTGATATTAGTTTGATTTATTCAAACTTTCATCGTGTTCTCTGTGGAAGAATAATTACTATTTCTCCTACAGTGGTATCAGAGCTGGATTATCAGTGCTGATACAGTGGTATCAGAGCAGATTATCAATGCTGATACAGTGGTATCAGAACATATCAGAGTCGGTACAATGGTATTCTTGCACCCCTCTCAGCATTCTTCATACAATCCATCAACAAGCCGCATCTGGAGTTTATTCGGAAAATAGAAGATGTCGTCGATCAGCAATATTCAGTCTAAGATCACTACAATCTTGGATACAGATGGTTCGAACTACTTGATTTGGAAATTGAAGACTTCACTCATATTGAAGGGCGAAGGTCTATGGCAATGGGTAGAACCTATAGAGGAGAAGCCAATAACTACTCCTGGCAAAGAACTTCGAGAATGGAGTTTAAGAAATGACAAAGCTATAGCAATTATTGCGTCTTCAGTGCATGACAATATAATGCTAGATCTTACATCAATTTCGAACGCAAAAGATTTATGGGAAGAATTGCAAACCAAGAATGAGACTCGATCTCGTAATCAAATCATGTTCTTGGAAGACCAATTAACTTACGTACAGTGGGACGGCAAAGACCTGACCACATTTGTACGAAAGATAAAAGATCTGTTTATTTCCTTGCAGAATTCTGGAGCAGAAAATGCAATCTCAAAGGAAAAACAACTTAGTTATTTTCTTCGAGCCCTACCCAGGTCATTCCACACAACTCGAACCTTATTGGCAAAAGATGCGACAATGACACTTCAAAAGGCAATAGACGGAGTCAAAGAGGAAGTAGAAGCTCGTGAACGCTATGACGACAATGGTGATTCCGAAATGCCCTATTTACTCAGAAGAATAAATCTTCTAAGAAGTCTAAGTTTAAGAGGGAGTCGTCAAAAAGAATGAGTCTAAAACAAATGATCAACAATCTGGAAAACAACAGAAAAATTCTAGTGATAAGAAGATCTGCAACAGATGCAAAAGATTAGGTCACACAAAAAAGCGTTGGTTAAATCCAAAGATTGAATGCATTCATTGTCATAAACGGGGTCATGCAACAGTAGACTATTATCAAAATCCCAGAAATAAAAAGGAGCAGAATCGAAGCGAACCTTCAGATTCGAACTATGTCGACGACAAGGCAGAATGCTCCAGAGCAGCAGAAGACAGGACGACAAGGAACTCAGCAGCATATGTTAGTGTTGATCTATGTTGTTCAACAAATTCAATTCGAGAAGTAGTACTTGATTCGGGAGCCACATCACATTTTGTTTCCTCAAAACAAATTTTATCTAAGTACAAGAAGACGAATTATTCGAGATTCATTATACTTGGAGACGGTTCTAAACACGTAGTTGATGGAACTGGTGTATTATGGCTGGACACGAATCAGGGTGACAAGAAACTGGAGGAAGTTCTCTATGTCCCTACACTTGACAAAGATCTTCTATCCGTAGCTAAGATAGTCGATACAGGCGTGTCAGTAACCTTCCAAAGAACTCTTGTAAATTGTTCGAGGAAGATTCTGATAACCTAGTTGCTAAAGGCAACAGAGAAGGAAATTTGTATCACTTGAACATTCAAACTTGAATCGAACAAGCCAATCAAACTCAAGAATCGACAAATATTCTATGGCACAAGAGGCTATGTCACATGAACATGGAAGCCTTGTACCAAGCCAACAAGAGTCAGGGAATCGAAGGAGTCGAAATCAGCAGTAGAGATATTCGAACTACCTATGAATCCTGTCTTAAAGGCAAGATGACTAGAACATCTTTCAGTAAGGATGTCTATAAAGCAACTAAGGTACTTGAAATTGTGCATTCAGATATCTGTGGACCATTCGGAGTATTGTCGTTGGGTGATGCAAAGTACGTTTATTGATGACTTCAGCAAGTTTGTTGTAGTATACTTTATGCGTACTAAATCTAAAGCTTTCGAGAAATTCGTTGAGTATACGAATTGGGCTGAGAAGCAGACAGGCAATAAGTTGAAGCAGATTCGCACAGATCGTGGAGGTGAGTACGTTTCCAACGAGTTCAAAGCTTACTGTACTGATCGAGGTATAAGCATACGAAGACTGCATCATACACACCTCAGCACAATGGAATAGCTGAACAAAGAAATCGTACACTTATGGAAGCTGCCAGGTGTATGATGGCTCATGCGAAGGCACCAAAACAGTTGTGGGCAGAAGCAGTGGCTATATCGAATTATCTTCAGAATCGTCTACTGAAATCTCGAATACCGGATTAAACTCCTCATGAGATATGGTGGAAGTCGAAGCCAAATCTAGCACATGTTCGGACATTCGGATGCGCAGTTTACATGCACATACCAGACAAGTTGAGAAAGAAACTCGATGAAAAGACAGAACAAGGTTTTCTGGTAGGATTCGAGTTACATTCGTCATATTATAGTGTCTATGTACCCGAAACTAGCAGAATAAAAGTAGTTCGAGATGTTAAATTCGATGAGTCAAAATACATAGCAGACAATGATCTAGTCGGCTATGAAATTCTCACAAACTATTATGAGCTACCAACAACAACAGAAGTAAAACAAGCAGAAGATGGACGAGAATTACTAGATTCAAATTTCAAAGGGAGGTCAAGATCGAGTACCTGACAGACTCGAATCACCAGCTCGAATTCCAGCAAAAAAGGTCGTACCCGAAATTACAGAATCGAACTCGAAACCAACTGTGAGGAGATCTGACAGACAACGAAAACCACCAGAAAGGTATGGTCAGGATGTTTTAACAAATGCAGCCATCGAATATTGTGGTTTCTCTGACGAACCTCAAACATTCGAGGAAGTTGTTGATGGACCAAATAAAGATCACTGGATTCAAGCAATGGAGGACGAAATGTCATCCATGTATAAGAACAATGTATGGACACTTGCACCTATACCTGATGGCAGAAAACCAATCAAATGCAAGTGGATCTACAAGATCAAAACAGGTCCTGATGGAGAAAACATCAGATACAAAGCAAAGTTGGTTGCTAAAGGATTTTCACATAAGTATGAGATCGACTACGCTGATACTTTCTCACCGGTAGTCAAACATACATCAATTCGCTTGTTATTCGCGTACGTAGTGGCTCATGATCTAAAAATCCATATTGTGGATGAGAAGACTGCTTTCCTGCACGCAGAATTGGAAGAAGACTTATTCATGGACCAACCACTTGGTTTTGTAAGCCACGAATATCCAGAATACGGATGTCACATGAATAAAAGCATATATGGTCTGAAACAAGCAGCCAGACAATGGTATAGAAAGAAGGACGAAGCACTACGTTCCTTAGGCTTCAAACCTCTATTTGCTGAGTCAAATGTCTATATCAAACATGTCCACAAGGGTACTATATGGAAAGAGGTTCTCAGGCACGTGTGAGGTCACCAATATTTGGATGGTTGGTGTTTATCCAAGGTTGATCCAAATCTAGTGCTTGATAGATTGTTGGAAAGCTAGTGAAGTCTAGTTTGTGGTGCAATTGTTTTCAAGCCAAAAGGACTTGTCTTGAAAAAGTTATAGGCATTCAAAAGGTGGGTATGGAACCCAACCTGGTGAGACATGCCAAGGATTGCTCATATCTAGCCAAAATCATCAAAAATTCATGCTTTTGCATTGTCAATCTAGTTTGTGTGTGATCTACATGAGATTTTGGTGTCATAGCATAATTTCACATAAATCCATTATGTTTGAGTTTTTGTGGATTCCTTGAGTGTTCTCATGTGTTTTTGATAAGTTAATTTCAGATGTCAAAAGAGACATTTCTGAAATATTTGAGATCGCTGACCTAGGAGAAGCTAAAATCTATCTAGGCTTGCAGATCCAAAGAGACTTTGAAGGTGGCAAGTTGTATCTTCACCAACAAAAGTACACTCTGAAGATCATTGAAGACTTCAACATGCTCGAATGCAAAGGTGTGCATACTCCCATGATACCTGGAACAATACTGAGCAAGGCAGATTGTCCGCAGACTCTCGAGGAAGAGAAGCGAATGGCCAATACACCCTATCGTAGGCTAATTGGATCATTATTATATCTTGCAGACAACACCAGACCTGATATAGCATTTGCAGTATACAGGCTGAGCCAATATAATCAGAACCCAGGATCGTTGCATTGGAAGTTGGCAAAAAGAGTACTACAATATCTCCAGGAAACAAAAGACTATGGACTGTGTTATTCAAAGGAAGCTGGATTTCACATCGAATCTTACAGTGACGCAAGCTGGGCATCCATGAAGGATGATAGCAAAAGTATTTCAAGAGGTTGTACTCTAGTATCTGGCGCAGCCATACTCTGGATAAGCAAGAAGCAAACAGCAGTAGCTCAATCTTCCTGTGAAACGGAATATGTAGCAGCAGCCAAGATGGCAAACGAGCTGATATGGATCAAGCAGATGTTGGAAGGATTTGATGATTCTATTTCTGAACCTTATGTCTTGTTAATGGATAACACTTCAGCAATCTATCTTACGAAAGATCCTGGATTTCATTCGAAAACGAGGCACATAGCTATCAAGTATCATGTTATTCGGGACTTAGTCGAAAAGAAGATACTGAAGACAGTCTTCATACCCACAGAGGAAATGACAGCTGATATCTTTACAAAGCCACTCAGTAAAGCTTCGTTCGAAAAGCAGCGAAGAAGATTGAGGTCAATCCAACTGCCCACTTTGAGAGGGAGCTGTAGAACAACTGATCAGACAGATCTTGAATCTACTAACAAAGTGCACAGTTTACTTGACAAAGGATAAGAAACATTATTGCCAGTTTAAGTGGTAGAAACTTGCTTGTCTATTTGAATTATGTTACTTGAGATTTTATGAAAAATCAAAGTGTATGCCTGTTGTTGGTTGTCAAGTTAAGTTCTAAATACCATCCAAGTCATAGTTGTCTGTTCAAAGATCTAGCTGGAGTCGGAGAAAGTTGTTTGTTCAAGTTTTTGAATCTATCCAAGTTCATGTTCTGTCATGTGGTAGATTCAATTGTTTTTAATCAAATTTGAAAGTTCAAATTGTTGATTAGCCTCTAAAACTCAACAATTCAAGTTGTTGTTTAGCCTCACAAAAACAGCAAGATTCTTTATTGAATCAACAGGTGGTTGTTTAGCCTCATGAAAAAAAAACAAGGTTCATTTCTATGATTCAACAGGTTATTGATTAACCTTAAAAAATCAATATGAAGTCTTCTTAAGTGAAGCGAGTTTATTTCGAGATGAGGAAGTATCGAGTTTTATTTCTACAGGTCAATCATCATGGATGATTTTGGTGTAGGGATGTATTGATGTCTTTGGCGTGCTTGTGATGGAATGTTTTTAAATTAGGAGGAAGAGAGACATATATACATCAGTTGGGAAGTTTGCATATGACATAATGTCATGATAAAATAGATGTCATGTTGAGAATGCTTACTACGTTGGAAAGTTGTATTGAAACAAGTGACTCTATGTGTGAGATAGAGGCGACGGGTGGTTTTTAGGTAGCTCGCCACGATGGCTTTTTGTTTGCTAGAACAGGACTCGGCAGGAAACCTTAGCTGGAGGATTTATTTGCTAACCCCTGCAAAAGGACTAGTAACGCTTCGGGAAAAAAAACATCAGTATCAGCAAAAAAGCAAAATTCAATCAAATTCGGTCAGTAGAGATTCCAAGAAGAAGATAGTGTCAAGTACTTAGTGTGAGAATGTATGTGAGGAGGAGGTAGCATAAATTTTGTGTGAGAAAGTATTGCATACTTTATATCTTTCTATTTAGCATCGGCGATGCTCTATTACTTGCACATTTTGTTTGGTTCACGGATGATATTGTATTTGTATCATTGTTGGAGAAGAGCTGAACGCAACATGAAGTGTTATCATTGGTTTTCAATATGAACATCTAATGGGATTCAACTAAGTCCATCACAGGTGGTAACTTCTGATAGTACCAAGAGAATTGAAGTGGGTTCAATTCAAGGATTCAACACAGGTGGAGTCGACTATCTATAAAGTACAAGTTTTTAAAGTGAATCCAAAAGAATCATTTCCTACTTAAGGTTCTTATGATGGTGCTATGGTAATCAAAGAGGATTACATTTTATTCATGGGTATTATGAGATACTTAAATATTTATGATAGCTTGGAAAATGTTCAAAGAGATCACGGGAGTCAATCTTCAAGGAAGACTCTTTTTGGAAGTTACAAGAAATTCAACTTTAGAAGGCCAAGGTTAAGTCGAGGTTGGAATCGACAAAGGTGCAAGCTCTAAGAGGGAGTTGTATGGGAAACACAGACTATGGCTCTATATCTAAGTAAATCGATATTCAAGTCAAGAGGATGTTCTATTGTTTCATAGTTTCTTATCATGGTGGCAAATAATAAGTTCGTTGTTACAAGTGACAAGTGTGACAAGTTGTGTGGGAACTTTGGGTCAGGAAGAAAGGTTCATTTCTAATAGGAAGTTGGTTTATCAACATGTACTTTATGCATGGACACAACAACCAAGTTGTCATTCTACTTTGTGTTGATTTGGGAAGACCAAGATACCAAGGAGCAATTTCAAAACCTTTGTATTGAGTACAAAGATCCAAGGTTTCTAGTTGCTCTAAATTGTTTAGTTTCTATCTAAGTCATAATTGCCAGCTTAAGTGGTAGACACTTGCTTGTCTATTTGAATTATGTTACTTGAGATATTATGATAAATCAAAGTGTATGCTTGTTGTTGGTTGTCAAGTTAACTTCTAAATACCATCCAAGTCATAGTTGTATGTTGAATGTTCAAGTGGTGGTATCAAGTGAAGATCTAGTTTGAGTTGGAGAAAGTTGTTTGTTCAAGTTTTTGAATCTATCCAAGTTCATGTTCTGTCATGTGGTAGATTCAGTTGTTTCCAATCAAATTTGGAAGTTCAAATTGTTGATTAGCCTCTAAAACTCAACTTAGCCTCACAAAAACAGCAAGATTCTTTATTGAATCAACAGGTTGTTGTTTAGCCTCATGAAAAAAGACAAGGTTCAGGTTATTGATTAACCTTAAAAAATCAATATGAAGTCTTCTTAAGTGAAGCGAGTTTACTTCGAGATGAGGAAGTATCGAGTTTTATTTCTACAGGTCAATCATCATGGATGATTTTGGTGTAGGGATGTGTTGATGTCTTTGGCGTGCTTGTGATGGAATGTTTTTAAATTAGGAGGAAGAGAGACATATATACATCAGTTGGGAAGTTTGCATATGACATAATGTCATGATAAAATAGATGTCATGTTGAGGATGCTTACTACGTTGGAAAGTTGTATTGAGACAAGTGACTCTATGTGTGAGATAGAGGCGAGGGGTGGTTTTTAGGTAGCTCACCACAACTGGCTTTTTGTTTGCTAGAACAGGACTCGGCAAGAAACCTTAGCTGGAGGATTTATTTGCTAATCCCTGCAAAAGGATTAGTAACGCTTCGGGGAAAAAAACATCAGTATTGGCAAAAAGGCAAAATTCAATCAAAGTCGGTCAGTAGAGATTCCAAGAAGAAGATAGTGTCAAGTACTTAGTGTGAGAATGTATGTGAGGAGGAGGTAGCATATATTTTGTATGAGGAAGTATTGCATACTTTATATCTTTTTGTTTAGCATCGGCGATGCTCTATTACTTGCACATTTTGTTTGGTTCACGGATGATATTGTATTTGTATCATTGTTGAAGAAGAGCTGAACGCAACATGAAGTGTTATCAATGATCATTGGTTTTCAAGGTGAACATCTAAAGGGATTCAACTAAGTCCATCACAGGTGGTAACTTATGATAGTACCAAGAGAATTGAAGTGGGTTCAATTCAAGGATTCAACACAGGTGGAGTCGACTATCTATAAAGTACAGGTTTTTTAAGTGAATGCAAAAGAATCATTTCCTACATAAGATTCTTATGATGGTGCTATGTAATCAAAGAGGATAACATTTTATTTAAGGGTATTATGAGATGCTTTTATTTATGGTAGCTTGGAAGATGTTCAAAGAGATCACGGGAGTCAATCTTCAAGGAAGACTCTTTAAACAAGTGGTTGGAAGTTACAAGAAGGTCAACTTTAGAAGGCCGAGGTTAAGTCGAGGTTGGAATCGACAAAGGTGCAAGCTCTAAGAGGGAGTTGTATGGGAAACATAAACTATGCTTCTTGGTTTCCAAGGGGAGGCTCGAACCTGGGACCAAAGAAACTTTGGATGCCAAGCCAACCAACTGAGCCAACCCCATTGGGTGGGGAAACATAAACTATGGCTCTATATCTAAGTAAATCGATATTCAAGTCAAGAGGATGTTCCATTGTTTCATAGTTTCTTATCATGGTGGCAAATGATAAGTTACTTGTTACAAGTGACAAGTTGTGTGGGAAATTTGGGTCAGGAAGAAAGGTTCATTTCTAATAGGGAGTTGGTTTATCAACATGTATGTACTTTATGCATGGACACAACAGGTAAGTTGTCATTCTACTTTGTATCGATTTGGGAAGACCAAGATACCAAGGAGCAATTTCATAAGCTTTGTATCGAGTACAAAGATCCAAGGTTTCTAGTTGCTCTAAATAGTTTGGTTTCTATCTAAGTCATAATTGCCAGCTTAAGTGGTAGAAACTTGCTTGTCTATTTGAATTATGTTACTTGAGTTATTATGATAAATCAAAGTGTATGCTTGTTGTTGGTTGTCAAGTTAACTTCTAAATACCATCCAAGTCATAGTTGTCTGTTGAATGTTCAAGTGGTGGTATCGAGTAGTTTGAGTTGGAGAAAGTCGTTTGTTCAAGTTTCTGAATCTATCCAAGTTCATGTTCTGTCATGTGGTAGATTCAGTTGTTTCCAACCAAATGTGGAAGTTCAAGTTGTTGATTAGACTCTGAAAATCAACAACTCGGGTTGTTGTTTACACTCATAAAAACAACATGATTCTTTATTGAATTGACAGGTTGTTGTTTAGCCTCATCAAAACAATAGGGTTCATTTCTATGATTCGACAGGTTATTGATCAGCCTTAGAAAATCAACATGAAGTCTTCTTAAGTGAAGCAGGTTCACTTCAAGATGAGGAACTATCGAGTTTTATATTTCTACAAGTTAATCATCATGGATGATTTTGGTGTAGGGATGTGTTGATGTTTTTGGTGTGCTTGTGATGGAATGTGTTTAAATTAGGCGGAAGACAAACATACATGTACATCAATTGGGAAGTTTGCATATGACATAGTGTCAAGATAAAATAGACGTCATGTTGAGGTTGCTTTCTAAGTTGCAAAGTTGTATTGAAGCAAGTGACTCTATGTATGAGATAGAGGTAGGAGATTCCAAGGAGAAGATGATGTCAAGTACTTAGTGTGAGAAAATATTTGAGGAGAAAGTAGTACATATTTTGTGTGAGTAAGTATTGCATACTTTATATCTTTCTATTGGGGATGCTTTCTTACTTGCATATTTTGTTTGGTTCATGGATGATATTGTATTTGTATCAGTCCAGCTAAGTCCATCACAAGTGGTAACTCATGATACTACTAAGAGAATTGAAGTGGGTTCAATTCAAGAATTCAACACGGGTGGAGTCGACTATCTATAAAGTACAGGTTTCTAAAGTGAGTGTTAATGCAAAAGAATCATTTCCTACTTGTGATTCTTATGATGGTGCTACGGTAATCAAAGACGATTACATTTTATTCAGTGTTGGTGAGATGCTTACATATTTATGGTAACTTGGAAGATTTTCAAAGAGTCCAAGGGAGTCAATCTTCAAGCAAAGTTCTCAAGGTTATGGCAAAGGTTAATCATGTCCACATTATTTGATTCAGTGGGAGCCAAGTTGTTTGAGCCTAAGAAAGTCAAGGTATTGGATGATGCTTTCATGGAGATCACACCAGAACAAGAAGACAAAGTCAAGTCTACATTCACATACGAAGGAATTCTACATCATCGTATGAACGAATTCTCAATCATCATACAAAGGAATTCTACATCGACATACGAGGAAGTTCTACATCGAGTAATGAAGACATTGAGATCAAAGTTGATCATGGATTCTACATCAAAATTGAGGATCTTCATTACATGGGCGTCATGGAGGATACACATGCACAATTGTGCTTTGCATAGCTCTTGTTATTAACAATGTAAACATTAAGGGGGAGTGTTAGAGTTAATGTTCACATTGTTACCCCTGGGGTTGATTAGAATTATTAGGCCATGACTGTGTGCTAGTTCTAGGGGCCTTTACCTATATTTATTAAAGTCAAGTTAGACATTAGTTAGACTCAAGTTCGAGATTCTAGTGCTCAATTTGGAGCACAAGTTTTGCTATAGATAGGTATTGGGTACTTTTACCTTATATAGAGCCATCAATAGGCAATCTCTTTTAGGTTGCTTTTTTATTATTGGCATAGAGACTTGATGCCAAAGTCTATAAGTATGTAGTGCGCCCTAGTCCATTTGCAATGGGACATAGAGTACATCTCATCATTATGCTTCATCATTGTTGATTGTGTTCTCTTCCATGTAAGTGTATGGCTATTGTCTAACAACAATAAGAATCTTGTCTTGGGTAACTTGTATGAGCAAGTCAATTTTCTAGCACCATCCATCAACTTCATCAAATCCTCTTTTTGAATTTGTAGGTGCATTATGAATTAACATAATATGTACTATTCAGCATATAAGAAATATGCTTCTCATATGCTATCGTTATGGGGGAGTTAAATCACAGGTTTTCTTACATTGATTTTCCTTACCCCCTACGCTTCTGTGAGTAATAAAATGTAGCATCATATCCAGTGAAGCAACAGTAAATGTCATCTCTCGTTCAATGAAGCACGTCAATAGATTGCTCGATTTTCCAATTATCTGGCCTGCATTATCGCTGTGTGAATAAGGGCAGTCAAAAAATCAATGGATGCCTAATAGCTCTAAATACATATTACAGGGTAGGATTCTGGTAGGGAAAGGTTAACTGAAGTCTGATATACATCATAAACAAAACATGAATCTTCCTGCTATCTACCAAACTTTGTATTACAATGTTTCCATAGGAGTGCTGCCGGTAAGGTCAAATACGAAAGTATTATTTCCACACGATGAGTTTGTGAACATCAACAGCTTTCTTCATACAACAAATGATAGTCTGAACAACTCACTCACTGAGATCACAAACATCAAAACTAGTTAACCATTAAACAGGAAAGCCATATCAGCGAAAGACCATTGAATGCTAATATAACACACCAAAGAAACAAGTGCCATTCTTACTTTATGAACAAGAAAGCACATTTGTTAATTGAATCTGAACCACCAAAGCTTGCCTTCCATTACCTCAACTGGAGTCGCCAGCACTAAAAGATATTGAATTGCTTCCAGAAAAATACCAGGCTTGACCTTTGCCAGTCCAATAGCACAAATAGCCTGCTCCTCACCACTATATTCAGGGCATAATCCATCCCTACACCAATAAAATGCTTTGGCATTATTGTCCTAACAGAGTTTAACTGGTTACATCACACACAGAGTGTGACTAGCTAAAAAGGACTAAAAACCTTGCAACAGCTTGTGAGCTCTATAAACTTGTCATTAGGTTACAGATTAGACAAGAAATTGCCAATCCACCAATGCTAACAAGTCATTTACTACTATTCCTCAAGAACAAAAATCCCAGGTACCTAGTCAACATCATAAAGAATTTTCTTGGAATCTAATTCAGGTTCAGCAAATTCTAGTTGCAAGATAGATTTTACAACAATCACAGGAAGAAAGAAATGGCACTTACACTACCAGCAAGAAAAAGCCTCTTAAATTGAAGCTGCTTTACAAAGAAATAAGTCTACTATCACAAAAATAATGCCTCCTAGCTTCTGCAAGCCCCCAAAAAGGAAAAAACACATGTGAATCAATTAATACCCCATGATCATTGTAAATGACAAAACACAAGGACCTGCACTAAAAATTTCACAAGTCTCTTATGTGGCTATTTCAAGCTTTAACACAGCAAAAGAGCCTCGGACTTGAGCTGCTATCAAAGGTTGAAGGCAGTTATAAAGCCCATAAGTTTAGGCAAAATCAGTAACTTTATAGAGTATGAGGCGTTATGCAACAGAAGACAAAGTTCAACCCTATAGGAGAGTAGAGCAAAAACAATCACAGAAACATAAGATAATCCTAAAAATAAAAATAAAATTGCAGCGTTCTGATTGGAACGCTGCTGAATTCTGAAACGTTCCCGGAACGCAGCATTCCGGAATGGGACTCAACTTAGGAGAAGATCTAGTGCTACAAGGAGAAGGGTCGGAAAACACATTTGGACTCCTTGGCAAAAAGCTAGACAATCCTGAGATGCTCCTCCAAGGTCTTACTATAGATGAGAATATCATCTAAGTACACTATCACGAACTTTCCCAGATATGGACGAGGAGTTAGTTTGCCACATATCCTAGTTTGCATGCAACATGCAAGATGCATGCATGACAATTTAGACACATGCAAATAGGCATGCAAATTGCCACATACCTTGGACACTTGGCAATACCATGCCATGCTTTGTACCTACATCATTTCTATTAAATAGAGGCTCCACGAGTTGGAGAAGTGTGTTGATTGGAATCATCTTCCATCTTCATCAATTTTCTTTGGCTTCAAAATCTGATTTTGGCAGGTGGTCGCAGTAGGATCTGATCTGATCCTTTGCTAGTTTCTCTCGCTTCCCTCATCAGAATTCGATGAGGACAGTTGCAATCTGTTGGTTGGAGGAGGGCGCTACTAGTCAGATCATTCCCACTTCGAATTCGGAGCAGATCTGAGCTAGGACAGCAATCAACCATTTGTAGGAGGGTGCTGGTCCAGATTTGCTTGATCCTTCATTTCTTCTTAATGAATTGTCAGAATTAGATGAGATCAATTGCATAAGGTTTCTATTGCATAGGCAGTATCAATAGAAGCAATTAGAAGTCAATCTGAATCTGATTTTTCTAGTGCATGCTCTTGCATGTTGTTGCATGAGCTTACATGTTGCTTAAACGTTCTTGCATGTTAATTGCATGTGGTCTTTTAAGCCTCAAGGGAACTTGTGGGCTTATTAGATCCAAGATCCTCAAGCTTCCGCTAAACTTTGGCGTCTAGAATTGTGTTTTTTCATGCTCTAGGCCACCTCGATTTGCAGCGGTTCTAAACCCGGTTTTTTCAACATCCTCAATCTTTATGCGAATCTGATGATACCCTGATCTCAAATTGATTTTGGTGAAGTACTTTGCACCATGTAATCGATCAACCAGCTCATCCATTCGCGACAAAGGATAACGGTTTTTGATCGTTAACTTGTTTAATTTCTTGAAGTCCACACAAAGACGAGTACCTCCGTCTTTTTTATCAACAAGGAGCACAGGTGCCCCCCAAGGAGATTTACTAGGCCATACATGGCCCATCTTAAAGGTAATTTTGCAGTTGCCTATAAACCTCATCCTCTTCAAAAGTACTCATCTTATATGGATACAATGATATAGGAGAACTACCAGGAATCAGTTTAATACCATGGTCAACACCCCTAGAGGGAGGAAGACCCTCAGGAAGCTGCTCAGGAAACACATCGTTAAATTCTTGCCTAAGTTTCCTAAAGATTTCACCTTCCGGTGAATTTTCCTGCTTTAGGTTATTAGACATTAATTCCATTTGGAGAATGTAAAATTGCAAATTACATTCCTCATGATAGGTAAAATCTTTTAACCAACATAAGTAAGAATTACAATCCACAACATCCATACATTTAACTCTTTCTAAAGCAGAAAGCATATACGGAGTAGAAATATCAACAATTCCATTTAATCCTATGAGTGAGCCGTTATCCAAGAACGACAAACTGTGAGTTACTTAGTTTTTCTTCATAGACTCGTTCCTCTCATAGAACCACTCCTTTCCAAGTATTACATCTAACCTATCTAGATTCATAATGTGAAAGTCTAATTTATCCTTATAGGCTAGATCTTTTCTTCGATTTACCAGAACCCAAAGACCCATCTTTTGCCTTATCTTTCGATTTCTTTGGAAAGAAAGGCTTCTTACCCTTTGAAGATTTACAAGACCTAGCTATGGATGCTAGATCAACTATGAAAGCTTGAGAAAACTTGGCTATGGAAATATCACACACAAGGAGAATTGCATGAGCATCTCACAAACTCAAAAGTCTCAAGAAGAAATGAATTGTTAGAGAGAGAGAGACGAGGGCGTGGGTCCTCCAAATCCCTTGTGAGGCAAGCACCTCCTTTACATGCATGGAAAGTCTAGGTGTCAACCATAGGAGTGAGCTACTTGGCCAAGTGGGCCACTTGCACTAATTTACATAACTTAACAAAAGGGGGGGTCTCATGCATTTAATTAAAAACATGCCCCATGAGTTATGTACAACTTAACTAATGCTTAGCCAAAAGCGGTAAAATAGGCATTACTCTTCAACACCCCCCCTTAATGGCAATTTTATTCAAACTGACACCCAACAAAGTTCTGAACTTTTCAAACTTATCTTTACTAAGTGGTTTAGTAAAAATATCAGCTGTCTGGTCGTTGGTGTCACAATAAACTAGCTCGATCTCCCCACTGTGCACTTTCTCTCGTATAAAATGTTGGTCCACCTCTATGTGTTTTGTCCGTGCATGATAGACTGGATTCCTCGCAAGCTGAATGCAGCTTTGGTTATCACAATGTAACAATGTAGGTCTTACTTGAGCAATCTGCATGTCCTCAAGTAGACGGCGTAACCAAATGGCTTCATAGGCGGACCTCGTAGTCGCCCTGTACTCAGCTTCGGTAGACGATAGAGCAATAGTAGGCTGCTTCTTACTGCACCACGATATAGCCCCTGAACCTAGGCTGAAACAATAGCCTGTCGTCGATCTCCGATCGTCTCTATCACCTGCCCAATCAGAATCTGAAGCTGAAGGTTCCGTCATCCGTGTATCCAATCCCATAAGTCACTGTCCCTCTCACATATCGTAAGATCCGCTTGGCTGCCTTCCAATGTGCTTCGGTAGGCTTACACATGTATTGACTTGCAATTCCAACCGCATAAGCAATATCTGGCCTGGTGGTAGTAAGGTAAATCAGGCTGCCCACTAACTGACAATAGAGCGTCTCATCTGCAAATGCTGGACCATCATCTTTTGATGGCTTGTTGCTTGCATCCATGGGTGTGCTGATTGGTTTGCTTTCTTGCATGTTAAACCTCTTCAATAATTTCTGTGCATACTTTGCCGGTGAGATAAAAAGACAACGCTTTCCTTTCCAAACTTCAACTCCTAGGCAATAGTGTAGCAAACCCAAATCTTTCATTTCAAACTCATTAGAAAGATTCTTCTTAACACAAGCAATAAGCTTCTTATTGCTTCCCGTGATGAGTGGATCATCCACATAGAGCACAACAACCACAAAGTCTTCTCCTTCCCTGAAGACATAAAGATTGCAATCAGACTTACTCTTCTCAAACCCTTGCCTTGCAAAGTACTCATCAATTCGGCTATACCAAGCCTTTGGCGCCTGTTTGAGCCCATACAAGGCTTTCCTAAGCCTGCAAACCAGATTCTCCTTGCCTGTTATTTCAAATCCCTGCGGTTGTTCCATGTAAACCTCCTCCTGTAGGTGCCCATTAAGAAAGGCACTCTTGACATCCATTTGATGGACATCCCAATCAAAATATGAGGCTATAGCCAAAACGGTCCTAATAGATGTCATTTTAGCAACAGGTGCGAATGTCTCATCATAGTCTAGCCCCTCTTGCTGAGCATAGCCTTTCGCCACCAACCTTGCCTTGTACTTGTCCACTGTTCTATTGGCATGAAACTTGGTCTTATAGACCCACTTGCAACCTATTGGTTGCTTCCCTTCTGGCAATGTAGTGAGCTCCCATGTGTCATTCTTGACAATGGAGTCGTACTCCTCCTGCATGGCATGTTGCCATACCTTTTCTCTCACGGCTTCGTGAAAGAACTGTGGCTCATCTGCATTCAGAATAGTGGACATAAGAGCAAAGTTAGTCTCTTGTCTCTCATGAGACCTAAGAGATCTTCTGACACCCTGTTCACTGCTCTCTCCTTCTTCAATCATTTGACCTTCTTTGATTGTTTCCCAATACCACCTAGGTAGCTTCTTCCTAGCAGTAGGTGATGTGGATGGTGACCATGTATCCCATGGTACTGTTTTAGTCTTCCGTTTGTCCCCAACTTCTGCTTCTGGTACTTGGCCAAAAAGAGGTCTCGAACTAGTAGGTTCGATTTCCTGTTGTTGCTCCTGCACTTGAGGCTTACAGGACTCTTGACTAGGATCCTCATCCGTGGAATCAATCAAGGGTATGAACTCAGTAATTCCTTCCTTCTCCTGCTCCTGTATCTTGGGTGCATGCTCTTCATCAAAGATGACATCTCGACTTAGGATCTTCCTCCTGTTTTCGAGATCATATAGCACATAAGCTTTCTCACCTTCACTATACCCAAGAAAGACACACTTTACGGATTTTGCATCAAGTTTCTTCCGCAAGTCTTTGGTATATGTGCATATGTTGTACACCCAAATACTCGAAGGCTGCCCACTTTGGGCTTGTTGCCACTATATGCCTCTTCTGGCGTGATTCCTTCAACTGCTTTGGTTGGACTTCTATTCAATAGAAAAACAGCAGTTGCTACCGCTTCTGCCCAAAAGGAATTTGGCAACCCCTTTGCCTTGAGCATGCTCCTCGCACACTCAACTATAGACCTGTTTTTCCGCTCAGCCACGCCGTTTTGCTGCGGTGTATGTGGAGCAGTAAACTGTCTCTTTATCCCACATGCTTTGCAAAGATCTTTGAACTCATTAGAAATATACTCACCACCCTTATCTGACCTGAGAGTCTTTAACCTCTTTCCTGTGTGGTTTTCCACCATAGCTTTCCACTGTTTGAAGTATTTGAACGCTTCAGATTTCAGTTTCAGAAAATAGACCCATACCTTCCGAGAGAAATCATCTACGAAGGTCATGAGATAGTATGCCCCCCCTGCTGATTTGACCTACATGGGACCGCATAAATCTGAATGCACAAGTTCAAGAATGCCCTTGGCCCTGGTAGCTTTCTCCTTTGGAAACTTTTTCCTCTGTTGCTTCCCTAATGCACAAGCCTCACATGTATCTGAAGAAGACTTAATGCTAGGAAGATCTACTACCATTTTGTGCCTGTTCAAAACTTGCAAACTTTTGTAACTCAAATGACCATATCTCTCATGCCAAAGCTTGTCCCGATTAGTATCTCTTGCAGACAAGGCCTCTTGGCTAGGAATGGTTGTGAAAAGCTTGTAAAGACCCTTCTTGCATTCCCTTGGCTACCACTTTGAAGTTCTGATCTTTGTCTTTTACCAAACATTTAGAATCATTAAACTCTACCACCATGTTCTGTTTGGTAATGGCACCAACAGATAACAAGTTCTTAGCCAACCCTGGTACATGCAACACACTTTTAATTTCCTTCACCTCACCTGATGATAGCTGTATTGCAACTGTGCCTTTGCCCCTCACCATACGTGTAGAATTATCTCCAAGGCAAACATGCTGGCCATCTTCTGTCTCCTCATAGGTGCTGAACCAATCTCTATGAGGTGTCATGTGCTTTGAGGCTCCAGAATCAATGTACCATCCACCAAATGTGGATTCAGATGATAGGGCTGCGGTGAATAGCTCAAGCACACCAGATTGCTCCTCCTCTGCAACTTTGTCAACAAAATGACTTTGCTGGTTCTTTCCCTTCTTCTGATCACTTTGCTTCTTCCTGCATTCAAAAGCAAAATGCCCATACTTACCACAATAGTTGCAGTTGCCCTTCCTCTTGGGTGTAGATGAGGAATTGGTGCTTGACTCCTCTCCAACCTGTAACTTGGACACCTGCTGCTCCAAGCTTTGCTTTGAGTTCTTCTTTTTGCCTTTGCCTTTCTTTTGAAAGTTTTGCTTCTTCTTAGAAGCAAATGCAAGCTCTGGATTATCTTCCCTTTCAGAAAGATTCTTCCTTCTCATCTCCTCCTGTAAAAGAAGACCACATAACTCCCCAAAGGTTGGGAGTTTCTCCCTAGCAGAAAGGGACATCACATAGTCTTGATAGTTGAATGACAAGCTGTTCAAGACTATGGGAACAATACTCCTGTCACTTACTTTCTCTCCAATTGAAGCAAGCTGATCCAATAGGTCCTCGACCTTTGTAATATGATCACCAATTGTTGCACCTGCTTCCATCTTGAGAGTATGTAACCTGTTTTGCAAATACACCAGCTTGGCTGAATCTACTGTTTCAAACATAGACTTCAGAATTGTCCAAGCATCAGCTGCATCCCTTGCATTGCAAATGTGAGGAATAATATTGTCCTTGACAGAAAGATTGATTATCCTATGAGCTTTATGTCTCCTGTTCATGTAGTCCTTCAATTCAGGATCAGATGTTGGTACAGGTTCTGTACCTGTCATGACCTCCCAGCAATTCTTATCCATCAAGATATTGGCTATCTTGAACTTCCACACTCTGTAGTTTGTGCCATCTAGTTTGCTAGATTCACCCAGCAAACTCTCCCCAAGACTTGCCATGCTAAAATCTGTGCTTAAAACAGAAGCTCAACTTGAAAAAGATCAGAAAAGAACAGCTTCCAGCAACAAGGGTTTAACCCCAAACTAGGGTATGTAGCCACTTCAAGGCAACCCTTCAGCTCCTGCTTTTGTCTTTGCCACTTGGTGTGGCCTCACTAGCACAAGCACTAGGCTCCACTGGAACAAAAACCAGAAGCCCCTAAAGAAAGTGCGCCCTACTTTTGTGTAAGCTCCTCCAGAAAGACTCCCCAAAACTTAGCCAGATTTAGAAAGTTTTTGGATCATCCCACTCCCCTTGCCAATAGCTCTCCAACAGTGCAAGACTCCACCTGATCTAACACTTGTAGATCAAATGCTCCCTCTTTCAAGATTGAGGTGCTTGTAGAAGATAAGAATCTTCTCAAGAATCTAAGCACTGAAGTTTCTCTCACTCTCAGACTCACAGGCTAGACAACCTGCTCTGATACCATGAAGATTTACAAGACCTAGCTATGGATGCTAGATCAACTATGAAAGCTTGAGAAAACTTGGCTATGGAAATATCACACACAAGGAGAATTGCATGAGCATCTCACAAACTCAAAAGTCTCAAGAAGAAATGAATTGCTAGAGAGAGAGAGACGAGGGCGTGGGTCCTCCAAATCCCTTGTGAGGCAAGCACCTCCTTTACATGCATGGAAAGTCTAGGTGTCAACCATAGGAGTGAGCTACTTGGCCAAGTGGGCCACTTGCACTAATTTACATAACTTAACAAAAGGGGGGGTCTCATGCATTTAATTAAAAACATGCCCCATGAGTTATGTACAACTTAACTAATGCTTAGCCAAAAGGGGTAAAATAGGCATTACTCTTCAACACCCTTTACATCGAGCAAGACACCAATCTCAGGCTTGGCCACTATACGAGTATCATCGTATATCCTAGCGAAGCGAACAGCAACCTCGAGGGTAAGAGGCTGGTTCCTCCTAACCTCTAGCTGATAGTCTCTTAGCAACCCAAGTATAAAATGCAACTTTACTAATAAAGGATCTATTCTAGTTGCAAGACGAGAATAGACCTCCTGAAATTCTTGTAAATACTGATCCAGGGGCCGGTTCCCCATATGGACCGTTGCATATTGACGATAGAATTCAAAATCATCAAGAATAGGAAGGAAGGCCGCCTTAAAGACCTTAAAAAATCTTCCCAATTCCTAGGAACTTCAAGCTTACCCCTCAAATCTTGCCACCACGTGAATGCTTTACCTCGCAGGTACACGACAGCTAGATTGAAATTGTTGTCGTCGGAAGAATCGTGCATGGAAAAGTGCGAATTCCATCGATCGCTCCACGGCAAGACCACCCTTCTTTTCCCCAGAAAAAATCTCAGGGGCGAACAAGGGTTGATGCAATAGCTGCAGTAACTGAGTCAACTCCTTCAAATCATGCTGATCTCGAGAATGTTTCGACCCCGCCGTAGGACCTAATCCGGGTCCACCCTCCGTGCCCTGGCCTGTGATCGTATCAAGCAGGATCCGACCTCCATCCTAGACAGTGTCCCATACCACTGCCTAGGCTCTCAGCCATCTCCTGCCTCAAGCTAGCACTCATCCTGGCCGTGCACACACTCTCCATCCACCTCCTCCTAGGTAGATAGAATGGATGGCAAATGAGTCCTCCTCCCCTTGTATACCTCCAAGGAGAGAGACTCCAAGCCATGTGCACACCTAGATCATGACACGTGGCAACCATGCAGGTTGACGAGTCACTAGTCAAGTCTACCGGCCCAGTCACCTTCCAATCTCAAGTTTGGGTTTGGGACCCAAAGCTAGGCCTTGGATTTTGTCATAGTATCAGATCAGGTTATGTTGCCTGTGATATTGTGAAAGCTTGGACCTGTTTTGATCAGATTCCTGCCATTCCTAGAGAGGAGCTTACCTTTGAATTGGGCGCACTTCTGGAGGAGCATCTAATCTCTTTGCTATCTGCATGGTTGGAGTACTGTGGCAAGGTCTATGTATTATTTCTATCCAGATATGACTAGTCTTTCAGAGAGCATGCTGAGGTGAAGTCAGCCGGCTTGATGGCACTAATTTTAGTGTTTGGAAATTCAAGATCAAGAACATTCTTGAGGATAAAGAATGTTGGAAGCTTGTGAAAGGTGAGGAGCCTGTTCCAATATCAAAACCTGAGCTCAAGGACTATGTCAAGAGAGGGGAAAGGGCACACAGGATCATCAACATGTCTGTTAGGGATAATGTTATTCCTCTAATCAGGTCAACCAAAGGGCCTGTAGATGCATGGCACATTCTTTGTGCATTGTATGAGACAGCAAATACAGCTAGACTTCTTTACTTGAAGAACAAGCTATATACCCTAAGGATGGAGACAGGGGAGACAGTTATTGATCATCTTACTAAGATTCAGGATCTTGGATATCAACTTTAAGAGTTGCTGACAAAGACTTGGTGCCAATAGTTTTGAATAGCTTGTCATATGCTTATCAGAACTTTGTTATGATGATATCTGTGAGGGACAAAACTCCTACTTATGAAGAGGTATATGGTCTCTTGTTATAGGAGGAGAGTTAATCTCTCCAAGAGGGAGGATTTCCAAGAGCACACCTTTACTTCTAAGAAGAAGCAAGATTCAGCCAAGGACAAGAAGAAAGGAAAAGGCAAAAACAAAGAAGCACTACAAACACTTGAGCAGGAAATGGAGAACTTGCAAATGTCAGAAGCAAGTGTTGGACCAGCACCATATGGTGGAGGGGCTTCTAGTTATTAAGCCAAGCTCTTCAGTATGTGAGGCTTGCGCTATGGGAAAGCAGCAAAGACAAAAGTTTCCCATACCAGGTCTGCAGGGGGGGCATATTACTTTATGACCTTTATTGATGACTTCTCACGCAAGATTTGGATTTATTTCTTGAAGCATTCAAGTACTTTCTGCATTTCAAAGCTTTGGTAGAAGAGCAATTGCCCAACTCTTTTTGGGGCGAGGCAATGCACACAACAGTGTTTCTTTTGAATAGAAGTCCAACTAAAGTTGTGGAAGGCAAGACTCCAAAAGAGGCATTTAGCGGCATTAAGCCCAAGGTGGACGCTTTGCGAGTGTTTGGCTCTACGGCATATGCCCATATTCCCAAGGACAATGGGAAGAAGCTAGATGCAAAATCAGCAAAATGTACTTTCTTGGGATATAGTGAGGAAAGCAAAGTTTACCGACTTTACGATCTTACTAGCAGGAAGAGGATCATAAGTCGAGATGTGATCTTTGAAGAGGATCAAACGCCCCTATGGAGGAACGTGAGAAGGAGGGTATAAGTGAGTTTGTGCCAATACTTGATGATCCACATCCACATATTGAGGAGTCTCAAGATGATCATATGAGTGATCAAGAGGAAGAATCCGAGGAGACTAGAAAGCGGAAGGAAAGGGCAAAGTTGTTGAGTCCTATTCACCGTCTTCATCACCAACTGCAAGGAAGAAGTTTCCCAAGTAGTATTGGCAAACTGTGCAGGATGGTTTGATATTGGATGAGGGAGAGAGCAGCCATCCAGGGGCAAGAAGATCTCAAAGGTAAGCCCAGCAGCATGGACACCAGGAGACAAACTATGCACTTACGACCACTATTTTGGATTCACAAGATCCGCATACATTCGTTGAGGCAGCAGATGAGAAGGTTTGGCAACATGCCATGCAAGAGGAGTATGACTCCATCCTCAAGAATGATACATGGGATTTGGTGAAGCTACCAAAAGGAAAGAGTCCTATTGGGTGTAAATGGGTCTATAGGACCAAATACAAATCGGATGGGAGCATGAAAAGCATAAGGCAAGGCTGGTGGCCGAAGGCTATGCACAGCAAGAGGGCTTGGACTATGATGAGACGTTTGCACCTATAGCGAAGATGACGTCTATCGAGTTGGTTTTAACATTGGTTGCATTTTGTGATTGGGACGTAAAGAGTGCTTTTCTCAATGGACAGCTGGCTAAAGAAGTTTACATGCACCAGCCACAAGGCTTTGAGGCTAAGGGCAAGGAAACTATGGTATGCAAGCTTAAGAAGGCCTTGTATGGTTTGAAACAGGCACCCAGGGCTTGGTATAGTTGTATTGACGACTATTTTGCCAAGGAGCAATTCATGAAGAGTCATTCAGATTGCAACTTGTATGTGAAGGAGGAAGATGGGAACATTGTCTTGATAGTTCTCTATGTGGATGACTTGGTCATCACGGGTAACAATGGGGAGCTGATTGCAAAGGTGAAGGCTCATTTGTCAAATGAGTTTGAAATGAAAGATTTGGGTTTAATCCACTATTGCCTAGGCTTGGAGGTTTGGGAAAAGGAAAATTGTGTGTTTATTTCTCAGACAAAGTATGAATGTCAAGTCTTGAACAGGTTCAACATGCAGGATTGTAAACCCGTATCTACTCCCATTGATACTAGCAGCAAGCTATCCAGGGATGATGGCAATCCTTTCCTGGATGAGACTCTTTATAGGCAGCTGGTGGATAGCCTGATTTATCTTACCACTTCGAGACCAAACATTTCCTATGCGGTTGGTGTGGCTAGCCAGTTTATGAGTTCCCCAACTGAAGCCCATTGGAAAGCAGCTAAGAGGGTTTTGAGGTATGTCAAGGGGACAACCTGTTATGGAATAGAGTACACAGATGACGGCAAGCTTCAGCTTGGAGGCTTTACCGATTCGAATTAAGCTAGTGATAGGGATAATCGGAAATCAACCATAGGTTACATATTCAACCTTGGTTCTGGAGCCATTTCTTGGTGCAGCAAGAAACAGCCCACTGTCACCTTATCATCCACAGAGGCCGAGTACCGAGCAGCGGCGAAGGCTACCTGTCAGGCTATATGGCTTAGGAGACATCTTGGGGAGGTGCAGATCCCATAGGATGGTCCTACTATTCTTTATTGTGATAGCCAGAGTTGTATCCACCTAGCCAAGAACCCTGTGTACCATGCTCGTACGAAGCACATCGAGGTGGATCAACACTTCTTACAAAAGATACAAAGTGGAGAAATTCAGCTCGAGTATTGTGATACTAACGACCAAGCAGCGCATATCTTTACTAAGGCACTTAGTAAAGAAAAGTTTGAAAAGTTTCGTAGCATGCTAGGTGTTGGTATAAACCATTAAGGGGGGGTGTTAAAATATAATGTCTATTTTGCCCCTTTTGGCTTGTATACTTGTAACTTGTAAGTTGTGCATAAGACATGGGGGTAAAACATTTATGTACATAGTACACCCCACTTATGCTAATTAGGCAAGTAATGACAAGTAGGTTGAAGACCCATGTGGGGTCTAGAGCTAGAATAAGAAAGACATTTCATGCTATTTGTGGCCCTAGGCTTGGAGGAGTTTCCACGCCCTCCTACTCTTTTACTAATCATTAAGTTGGTGTGAGCTTTGAAGTTCTATCTCTCTTGCTTTTGTCTTCTACTCCAGAGCTGGTTCTTTTGAAGCTTTCATAGTGTGCTTACTATGTTGTTATGATACTCCATAGCTAGGCCTTGAATTTTGTCTGACCGTCATCAAAGGCAGGAAAAAGACGTCTAACATGGTTTGTCAAGACCATTCAAGATGGCCACATCGCAACATGCTTGCAACTCCTAGCAAGGCTCTTATAATTTTATTTATGTTACTTCCATTACGTAGAATAAGCAAGATGAATGGCAAGAAGGAAATCTTTTGGCCCAAAAGCATTAATAGTAGGGATAATAACCGATTGAACAATCACAAAAACATGATTCTAACAAGTTAGAACCATGATCAACCATCAATCCATTTCCAGCAGGTTCAAACAGCATACACAATTTCGAACATCAAATCAAACACAACAAATATCAATTCCATCATCAACTTGATTGAACTAAACCAAAAATTCTCACAAATTCCTGCAACCACTTTGAAAAGTCCAAGATGTGGGAAGAAGATCCTTGTCAAATCCAATTCGTCAATGAACTCGACCCCAACAACTTGGCAATTGTTGATAGCACAATCAACTTTACAATTCCCCAAGCTCCAATGATCACTTGGAGAATAAGCTCCACACACACGAGAACTGGTTGTAGCAACAAGAACCAACATGCTATGATGGCCAGAGCATAGAAGGATCGATCAATCGTCGATACAACAAACTAGCCCTAAAAGGAGGGATGAAGACAAAGTTGAGTTCATCAACTGAAAAACAAGGATGTTACCACTATTAAAAAAGGTCTTACGAATTAAGCATCTAAATTTCACTTCTAAAAATTGACTCCCCCCAAATGATCTTCTCACAACTCACTGACTAAGGAAGCAAATAGCTCACTACTTTGTAGCTTTCCAAATTGGAATTTTCCTTTGCCATATTGTCTTTAAGTCCACTTTCTTTAGCATTTTGAAGAACATTTCCTACTGTTCTTATGAAAAGATAACTTGCAAGTATATTTTCGACAAGCACCTTTGTGTGCTAGAGTGATTCAAGTACTATAAATCTATATTATGGTTAAAGTCACCAATGTTTGCAAATAGTTAGATTTGTGCTACACAAAAAACATACCTTCACAAAATTTTACAATTAAAAGGAGCTACATTGCCTAGTTGCATATGCACACATTAGCAAGAAGAATGTCAAACTTAAACAACTTAATGATTTCATACAAAAAACGTACCACTTATCAAAGCGCCATAGAAAAAGGGTTTCATCAACAGTAGCCCAAGCTCGTCGAATTGAAGGAAAAATACCACACAATGCTATGCCTTGGCCACCAGCTGCATTGTACCTTTCAATTAACACTGGCGGAAGTTCTGTTGCATTTGCAACATCTACAAAAGGTAGCCACTGTCATGCACACAACATATTATCTTAATGTTAGGGATTCTGAGGAGAATGGTTCTTTTGAATAGAAAAGTGGATCAATAGAAATAATATCATAGTAGACATGAAAATTTCATGATTGTGTCTAATGATCCAAAACCTTACAGCCTTGATAAATAAATGGTATATTGACTCCAAAAACTAAGACCGAAGGTGATTTGAGATAATTACCACTTTGAAAGATTCGTGATAGACAAATCTAGGATTCTATTAGTCCAAGCAAGACAACAAAACTATGCTACAACATCATTTAGTTGGATTATATATAGTTCCATGATTTCTAGAAACAACTTCAAGCAAATAAAGCACTTATTGATTAGGAATATAAATACGGCATTTTTATTTGTTAAAGTGGTAATGCACTAATTTGAAACATTAAAAAATAGTAATAAATTTAAAGAAAAATAATAATGTCTATATCATAGTTGCGGCGAATCAGTCTGGCCGGTTCAAATCAGTTCGAATCGGCTTGTAACCTTGGTATATCATGGCAAAGCTGAACCCTCTGACATTGTGTTTTTCCAGCATACCCAAGAATTTTCTGTTACAAAGACTAAGAGGTTTTACGCCAAACATTGCTGGATTATTCCAGATTTTGCCACGTTTTGCGTTGCAAACCAATGAAAATAATCCAAGTGAAAGTTTTCAACACATGTGGAGATAATTGTGGACACGGTCAAGTTATCATATAGATGTTACTACGATCATTCTGGTCCAGCAAATAAGTACTACGTGTTTACATTTGGGGTCATGCTCTCTAAAATTTGGAGTTTCAAATGACATCGTAAGATTTTTTTGCACAAGGATATGCCATATTTCAAAATCTATGAAGATTGCCAAATTCGTCATAGTTACATGTTGAGATTGACCCATTTGTCAGATTGAAATTATTCAGTTCAAGTGCAGAAAAATTCTCGCTTACTCTTCAAGCTTCTGATTTAGGATTATAAACCAGTGGAGTTGAAATAACCACTTGCTTATGATCCTTTACTTTTTTTTCTTCTTCTATCTCGTACATTTACATGGCAATGTCTCTTGTAATAAATATTTCCATTCATCCAATGTATTTCTCATTGCATTTTAGGAGCAAAGTAGAACCTAAATATACTCATGATCACTAGTGATGCAGCTACACTGGTCCTGATAATGATTAAAAGGAAAAGAGTTATAGTACCTCTTTGGGAGGAGGTGAATATGGATGGCTGGCATATCGGCTAGCATCCAGCGCATCAAGGAGTTCCCCTGTCGCAAAACAGCGCAGATCTCGACTTATGGTGTCACTAAGCAAGCGGCCTGCAGCCGCAATGTCTGCCCCGACTGCCTCGTCTTCCCAGTTCATTCTTGCCACTGCTTTTCAATACCACAAAATGCAGTAGCTCTGGAGATCAGTTTCTTTCCCAGATTTTCAAAAACTTTGTGTTACGATGATTCATAGCACAGTGTCGAAATGATGGAGGGAAAACGCTTTCCATGTTCTTCCTCCAGCAGAAGAAAAGCTCATCTCGCAAAACCCAAATCCCTAACATCTCTCTCTCTCTCTCTCTCTCTCTTTCAATCTCTGTGAGAAAAGAAAAAGTGCACGTGTTCTGGCCTGACCCCCCTTGGGAATATATTTGAAAAACGTGCACTTTTTTTTGTTTTATAGGGGTAATAATATGTTATTGCTCTAGGAAGTACCTTTGAGTCAGTGTTCGGTTTCCCTCCAAAAATCGATATGTGAAAAAGTTCTTCGGTCTCTATTGAGTGACAAGCTCTTGCTTGCCGATTTTTTTTTATAAAACCCAAGATTTATGACATAAAAAAGCTTGTACAATTTTTGCCATGTCGATTTTTGGGAAAAGATGCCGGTTCCATTCTTGAACTATGCCGGCTTTCCCGAACACTGCTTTGAGTGTAGGAAGTACCTTAGAGTGTTTGCACACTAGCGGCAAGTCCCTTTCACTTGCTGGCCATTTTTTTAATCTTAACGATAAGGTTAATGGGCAATGGATCACACCCGCTCTACTTTCACATTTGGTTGGTAAGTGTTAGATGAAGGGCCGCAATATGATTGGGTCATTTGAATCTTAACATATCATTGGTCCATTTTATTTAGGTCTTGTCTTTTGAAAGGCAACTATTATTTAATGTTAAAAGGTTGAAGGGTGTTCTGAGGTCTCTTTTCAAGCAATCGCCTCTCGACAGGAAAGGTTAGAATTGAAATGCATTTATTTGAAGGGAATATCGAGATATGAAGGGTTAGGAAGACTTCAAAATGCAGGCCAACATGTCAAGGGCAACATGCCTAGCCCAAAAAATGGGTTTGAATTGCTCGTACATGACACATAGTCCTTACCATGTTATCTGCCACATAGTGGCAAGTGCATGTTAATGTGAAAGGGGCGGAGGTCCATTTTTTCTCCCCGAACCAACGAGAGAGCATTAATTTAAATGTCGGACTTACCAGGCAGTGTTGTGTAAAATGGCCCATATGTATCCATTTTTTCTCTTTAGGTAGGTGAAAGGAAGAGCAAATAACTACTTGTATTTACGGCTTGTGTGGTGAGTAAAAGCAAGACCCAAACTTGATTGCCCCTTTTGTATCATTGTCTTGTCATCGGTCCATCACCTTAGGTTGTCTCACCAACTTCCCCTGCCTCACCAAACCAATTAGTTTGTTTTAGCAAAGGACCCCAACCACATCATGTGCCACATGGGACCAACTCAAACTAATTGTGAAAGAGGTCATTTCATTTCAATGGCCCAACCCAACGGGGTTGGCTCAACTGGTTAGCTTGGCATCCAAAGTTTCTTTGGTCCCAGGTTCGAGCCTCCCCTTGAAAACCAAGAAGCATTTCAATGGCCCAATGACATGACTCTCATTTGAAACAAGGAACTTGTGGGACATTTTCATTTAAAATAAATCTATATGGTGTTGGCAATGGGGTGAGCATCTATGGGAAGGAGTTGTCCAACTTTTATAGGAGGTGGTTGTCCCCCATGTCAACCCACATATACATGAAAACATATGGGACAACCAACTCATAATTGTCCAACCCCATGGCTTAGTACTCACGTGGCTGGCATGAAGAAATCACATTTTAGCCCCTCACATGACATGGTTGTATCAATGTCACGTGGAAATTCTTTGAGCGAATCCATGGATTTGAGCTAATGTGTCCACTTTCCTTTTTTCAATTTCTAGAATAGTTTGCGAACTGAGCAGATTGACTTCTTCCCTACACCTTGCTTCCATCCATGTGTTGTACATCTTATTTCTTTATATACAAGGAAGCATGGGTTACTCTTTTGCTCTTGTGGACTACATGTGAGAACCAAGGTTACCATTTTGATTTTGTACTTGGTTTGAGATTTTTCATACGTTATGTTTTTTATACTCATTTTTTTCATTTATAGCTTTCAACACACATTGTTGTTGTTAGCTTTGTGTAGGTTTTCTTAATCCATCATGTGTGGTTTATTTGTTGAATGCTAGTTACAAAATATGGGTATTTGTCGAAACAAGGAGTTTAGTACGTGTTCTAGGTGTAATGCTGGCAAATGTAGCTTTTTAGCCAAGTCACTAGAATAGCTCTAACGATCTATGAAGCTCCAAAAACTAGTGGCTAGATATTTCAAACTACAATCAATGTTTACAAAACTGGTATAATCTTTGATGCTCTTTTGATCCAATATTCAGTTGTCAGAAGATCCAAGCTTAGAGCACTAGACAACAGATCTAAAAAAAAATTCAAAGCTTCTAGATTAAGAAGTAATAATTAAATAGATTTTCAAGACCAATTTGTTGGGTTGTGGCAAATATAAAATTCGAGTGAGATTGGTTGACTGAGCTCTTGCAAAAATCTGATTGTGCTTTTAAGAGTACAAATTTTAGAGTCTGTTTTTTTCAAAAGGCCCCTAGCTTGTTAACTACTGATTCTAATGGCTGCTAAGAATATAGTGGGTCATTTTGATGGCTTTTAGTGTCTCAAATCAGAATGGGCCTTATATGGGAACTTTTGGTCGCTCATTTAGAAACGTGTTTGTCTTTTATGTCTTCTACCATAAGGTATGCTTGATCATACATCTACGTCCTAACATGAATATCAAACATCAAATTTCTAGCTATGATAGAGGTGGAGGAGCACTGGAGCCTTGACTATATAAGAACAAAGCTTTGTGTTACTACAAATTGACCTACCCAACTATTTTAGATTTTTCGTCAATGGGAAACTCGTAATTACTTGATGATTACACTATGAAATAATCGTCATCCAAAGAGTAGGGATAACCATTATGTAGTGTGAATATATAGATGTTGGTGAGCAATTCCATTCTTGTCTTGAAGTACTTGACGAAGTACTTGACGTTGTACTGTGGTGATTGTATCGATAGATTTGAGTCATGTTGTCAACTTGGTAACAGAGCCTTCATTGCCGTAATCACCGGACGAGGAAGAACAGTTGAAATCTAATTCACGACAATTTGGGCTAACGGAAAAGCTTTTTGGAAGTTGTGGGTAGCACAAAAATCGAGTCTGGAGATTCGAGCTCAGGACTCTGAAAGGAATTAAACACAGAGAATTGTTGCTTCAATCTGGACTACAGTCAGAGTCAGACGATGATCAGAAATTCAGTGAAAAAGACCGTGTTTGCAATCAGTGTGCATTCAATTTTACACCAATTGATTGACAAACGAAGTGAAGCAAACTCTTCCTTGTAGGAAGGCGACCTCAGAGTAGCCAGTTTCTGACAGAACAAGAGTTGCTAGGATCTAGAATCCATTCAAGAGCGATATGAAAACCCTGGATTAGGGCATGGAGCTGTGAGACAGCAAATCTCTCTCATTACAGGACGTTTTTCAGATCTGTAAAAACGTAGGAGAGGGCGGCCTGGTGAGGTGGATCAGCTGCCAAAAGGCCGTAGAGGGTCGCGGACCAGATGTAAAGCTGGATCAAATTTTGTCAGGCATCCATAGGCATAGTTGAGAGAAGGAATCAGAAGGAAGCGCGTGAAGAGGCCGTGAAGAATGGGCAGACAGGTCGCGCGCACCCATTCCAACTGGCGCGTAGTGTTCCAAAGTACTTGGCGGCTGCAACAGCCCTGTGTTCGATGCACAGATGTATCAAGCGTCGTTGGATCAATCACCATGTTGATCAATGGTGGAAAAAGGTCATGGGCAGCCTAATATGAACCCTTGATCACGGATTATTTTGGCCAAACGAAGGGCTATAGCCTCCAAACAAAAGGCGTCTTAAATGCACCTGCAAGTAAGGTACGACAAAACAAAGTGACTGCCACGGAGAAAGTGTTCGTAACGCGTCAAATGTGAATTCACCACTCTATAGGACACGAAGTTGGGAGCATTTCGAAAAGCGAAACCGACTTGGTTTCCACTTTGGCAACTGTAGGGTCTTCGATCTGCTGTAGTAATAGCCCTCTCGCCTGTCAGCAAGGGTTAGTTCACTGGATAGGCACCTAACTATGCATAGATGCTATTTTTAATTAATTCCCTACTTTTCGTTTAACTCTACCACCACTAACGCTACTTCCACTGA
This sequence comes from Diphasiastrum complanatum, assembly GCA_029204225.1. Lineage (NCBI taxonomy): Eukaryota > Viridiplantae > Streptophyta > Lycopodiopsida > Lycopodiales > Lycopodiaceae > Diphasiastrum > Diphasiastrum complanatum. The sequence continues at coordinate 48,495,281 of CM055104.1, read as the reverse complement.
CTCTACTCCTCTAAACTACCTTCATCATGATTGTAGGTGAAAGGAAAGGGAAGATTAGAAGATATTGAGAAGAGAAGAGGGAAAGAGAGAGATAGAGGGTGAGAGTGGAGGTTAGCTCAAATGCTCCTTATGCTTGCTAATGTAGAAACATTAACTAAGACAACCAAATAACATGAAAATAGAAAGCAATGGAAAACACAATCAAAAGCATTAGCAAGTAGTGAATAGCAAATGAGGTCTCCAAAAAGTTGTAGAGTTTCCTCCTTCTCATTAAGCATGAAAATAGAGTACAAATGGTGTCTTTTTATAAATGGGGAAGGCCCTTGCCCCAAAATCCTATTGGCTAATATTTACATTGATCTTATCCATTCATATTGGACCCAACTTGATCTAAGGGTCCACAAAAAGTACATTGAAAATCACAAAATCCATGTGAGTTCAAAATTGGACCCAACTCTAAAAAAGTAAACTCTAAGTTTAAAATTGACTTTGGACCTCAAGTCTTATTTTAATTACAAAGGGACCCAAGTCTATTATTTTAATTACAACTTAAGTTGCGTGTTTATTGGGCCATGGGCTTATACGCGTAGAATGCCATGTCCTCACAACACATTTTATTGGTCGATTTTATTTATTTACACTGTGTTGGGAATACCCCCAACAGGACCCACGACCTGAAGTAGTGTCGATCCCTCGGCACTCTGCCAATTTAGTAAAGAGCCTTCTTGGCCCACCTCTGGTGGATCAGGTAGCCCGTGACTTCTTCCATGAAATTAAGACGGTCCGGTTTCTTCAAGTCCTTGGACGTGTGAAGGGACTTGTGGACTCCTATCAGCCAGTCTTGGTCGACCCACGCTTGGAATCTGCGCATCTAGGGATCGTCAAGGAATGCAGCTCGGTAATAGACTTGAGCGACAGGCAACTGATCTTCGACTTTGTCGGAGGCTAGCACCTTATTAGGATCAAAGAATATGGGGGGGGGTGGGGGGGATCGTCTCACTTGGTTTCAATCCCCATTAAGCGCTCTAAGTCTCGGGCGTAAGTGGCTACCACGCGGACTGTTGGATCGGGACAGTTGAAATATTTATTGGCAAATAGGGTGAGAGCCCTTCGAGCATCTACAGCTGTATCCCAATCGTGCTCTGATGGAATTCCTGGCCAATTGAAATTCTGAATAGTGATCTTGTCTACAGGGGTGCCGCATTCCATCCATTTGGATCGTCGTGTGCATGGCAGGAGGTGCGCGTTCACCCGTAGTTGTTGCGGACTTGTCACATAGGCCCTGATGGCCGCAGGGTCCCGTTCAAAGAGCTGCTGACGCCACTCTGGTTGTGGTTGGAGGGCGGGTAGTGCTTGCAGCTCGGTGTCTTTTATTGTCTGCACCGAAAATGATATCTGTCAACCGCCTCTTGATGACTCGTGGGGATACTTAGCTAGAAATTCGTTTATTTTCTCCTCCACGGACTTTGGTCGTCAGAAGGCCCGATTGACAGATATGGTACATGAGCCTCTTGATGACGAGGCTTGTCCTTCCTCTTGGCTTTGGCCCAGGACCTGCGTCTTGGCTTGGGTCCCGCGTGTCAACACCCGTATCAGTTGGTCTTTGGTCTTGGCCTTCGGACCCTTGATCTTGACTTATCCCCCATGTTGCTTGTTTGCCTTGGTCTTGGCTCGTGCTTGCCTGTGCAGCATCAAAAACAGGTGGCGGTGGAATCACCACCGGAGTGGGTTGGGTCTTTTTTTCCATGTACTGTTGGCAAGCCTTGAGGGCTTGCTTGGCCTGGGTGAGCTCGTGAGTTGCGCTTGTCTGGTACTCATCAAATTCTGCCTGGTAGCTGTTTAACGTTTGGCTATATACCTGCACCTGACGCTTGAAGAGATTCATCTATGCCTGAGAGAGTGGCTTTGAGTCTAGTGCAGGTTGAGCAAGCCAGACAAGTTTTCGCTTTGTAACGCTTTCACTTCCGTCCCCAGGCGCTTGGAGGGGAACAAGCCATTGGGATGCTTAGGACTGAAGCTCTCACACCTTCGTGGAAGTCTCTGTCAGTGCTTTGGAGAGACTTTGGATATATAGGTTGAGGCCATCCTCCTTCTGCTGCAGCTTGGCGATCTTCCGGTGCCCGTCTTGTTCATGTTGTTGAGCTGTAATAAGCTCTTGTTGCAGCTTCATGAGTTCCGCTCACAGCTGGGTGTTGCTTGTCGCCAAGTGGAGTACCTTGCTGTCCAAAATGGCCCTGGCTGCTACCGCCTCCTAGATGTATGTCTCCAAGGTTTGGTACGCTGTCGTCAAATCTGTTGGAACAATCGGTACGCTGGCCTTGAGAGGGGCTTGTGTGGTAGCGGCTCCAACGACTGGTGGAGCGTCGTCGTCATTGTCTTCAATCAGGTTCTCAGAGGACCTTTTGTCATCTGGGGCGGTGGGATCTGTCCGATCTGGTGATGGTATGAAAATTGTCTGAACAAATGCGTCATCATGCAACAGTTGGTTGTCTCAAAAACCTTTGATGGCGAAATAAGTGGTGTGAGAGAAACGACAGTGGAAACGGGGGTGGGGACTGTTTGTCCAAACGAGAGGATGGGTGGAATAGAGGGAAACTAAAGTGTGGTGTGGAGCATGGAAGGCAAGGATGGAGCGAAAATGGTCTGGCGTGGCGGTGAAAAGTTGATGACTTGCATCCATGCTGGAGTGTCTAGAGACAATTGAGAATCAGAGGGATTAAACTGGAGAGGAGCAACAGTGGAGACAGGAGCAATGGAGGATGCGATAGTGATGGAAGGGGTAGTAGATAATGGAACAGAAGTGGGAGTGGTATCAACAGAGGAAATTGGAGTGGAAATAGAAGCAGTCGTGGATGGAACAGAAAGAGGAGGAGTGACAACAGATATAGGAGAAAGAGGTTGTACAGAAGAAGAAGTGACGGTGGTGGATGGAGTGATTACTGTTGTGGTGGTGGTACGTCTTATGGTGGTAGGTGGAGATGAGGAGGAAGGGGCAGTGCCCCACATTCTTTTGTTGGCCATTGTGTCAGTAAGTGCAGGTTGGGAGGACGTGGATGTGGCAGATGGCGGATAAAGGTTAGTGTGCGGAACGATGGAAGATAGAAGGCTGGAGCGGCGGAAACCGTGCACTTTTGCCTCGAGAAGTGCACAGGCAAAATTACACAACAGGGAACCTGCTGCGATACGTTCACGGTTGTTGGGTTTGATGGAGATTGTTAGTTCGTGAATGCAGAAGGCATGCCAGTCGTATGGCACAACCGTGGGGCCAAGGAAGCCCAGGAAGGACTCCACTATCTGACTCAATAGCGTGGACTGGATTTTGTCCTTGTAAAATGTTGAAACAACTAGAAAGTTGTTCAACAGATGCATAGCCACTTGTATGACTAGTTCCGTGATAGTCTCTATCACGTAACCGTTGTTAGTTTGGATGGGAATCTCTGGTGTAGTCTGGGCGACGAAAGGTTTGATCAGGGTTTTTGCCTGACGATGGGAGATGGGCTGACGGTCACCGGACATAATGCCGACGGTGACCATCGAGTCCGCGTTAATCCGTACCTTGTACGTGGTACCTTGGTAGAGGAAGCGGAAACACGACTTCAACGCGTCCCAGGTGGCATAAGCGTGAAGGGCGAGGCCCATGTTAATATCAGAATGGCACAGCGTTGGGAAAAAAACCCATTGCCTCAAGAAGTGGGCCAACAGTGTGAAGCCATGGTTGAATCATAGTATTAGAAGGTAAGGGCCAAATCTGGGTGGTTGAGGGTATCTCGCACTGGATCACCTGCTTGGTACCAGAGTCTTCAGAAGATGAGGAGACCATGTTAGCAGTGATAGTTAAAGTGCGAAAATGTGAAAAAAATGGTAGAAAAGGTAAAAAGAGGTGGGAACGAGAAAAACAGTGAATAACAAGTGGTGGATTGTAAGAACTATAGTTCAAAGTCCAAATCTAGATTCAAAATATACAGATGAGGGCTTGTGTAAAGTTTGGTCGCATTTGGAGAACTTGGAAATTTCAGTGAAAAATTGAGCAGAGCTTCGCCAGCAAAGGTGACAAATGACTCGAATTCAGCCCTTATATAGCGGAATTTAGAGTGCGTGTTAGGTGAAATCCACTTTCCCTTGTTCAGTTCCACCCAAATTTTGGCAGGGACCTTCTTCACAAAATTTTAAGACCTCAGAGAAGTCTACGAGAGTTCAGAAGGTGATTTGACTGCCTTGCGAAGGTTCTGCGAGGGTTCAACTCTCACAGGAGGTGATGTCTCACACAACATGTTCCTGTGGTTGGATTTTCAAGATCAGACTATGTAAGCAGGCTAATTTCACTGCTCTTATTCCATTTATGCCCCTTGCGAAGGTTGGTATAATGATCTTGATGCTCTACGAAGGTTCTGAAGATTTAGCTTCTGGGAACCCTCGCATACACTCAAAAATGATGATTTCTCCATCAGGAACTCTTGAAGAGGTTTTCATGGATGCATCTGGGTTAGATCTAGTGACTATCCAAGTTTTAAGAGCTATCTCCCAGGGGATCTCCAGAAATCATGAAAAAAGTGCTCTTTTAGAGTGTTTTTTGACGAGATCTAATTTTTAACTTTTGCAAATTGGTAATCTGCTTCATCCATATTAGATCTGACTGTTGGTAGCTCTCTGGAAGTTTTGATAGATATTTGGTAGCAGATCCATCAGTTTTGGGTGAAATTTGCCCTTAATTGCCATAGTTACTGAGATCAAAGTCTCTGATCTGCAAATTGGGGGACTTATTGGCGTAATCTGATGATCTGCTTTCCTCTTGATATTATTTGGATCTAGATCCCTCTTAAATCCTGATGGATTTTCTCGATCTTGCCAAATCTGGCTGAATCTTGATGGATCTAGCTTGATTTGGCTTGATCTTCCTAGATCTAGTTGTGATTGCCTAGCAAAATAGCTTTTCGTAAGATGCCACCACCAATCTGGATCTATCTCACTGTGGTGGCCAGTACTTGTGCAACCGGCTATCGTTGATGGGTGTGTCGAACAATGTCCCATCTAGCTTCTCTAGATTCACGGCTCCATGGTTAAGAATTTCTTTGATCCGATAAGGACCTTCGCCTGTGAATTTTAATTTTCCCTTGATTGTCTTGGTTTTGTACATCATGACCAAATCTCTGGAATGAAGATCCTTCTTTTGTAACTTGTGATCGTGCCATGCTTTGCGCCTTTCCTTTTCAGCTACCAATGCATGCACAGCTAGTAAGCATGTTTCACAGAGTTTATGCAGAGCTTCGTGGCGTAGTTGTAGAGATTTGGATTCATTAAGGCATTGCGTTGTGGCAATCCTTAATGGAAACGGTGGGATTCTTCTTCACCGGGATCAAAGAGCTGAGAGACCAACTCGTGACGATCGGAGAACCCATTAGAGATGTCAAATTGGCGCATACTACTTTGAGTGGCGTATCGAAGGACCTACAAATGTTTGTAAGTGGCATTGCATCGAGGGAGAGATTGCCTACCTTTGAAGATCTGCATGGGATCATGTTGCAGGAGGAGCAACATCGAGAGGTAGTAAAATCAACGAAAACTCCACAAAATGATCAGGCATTGTTAGCCAAGGACAAACAAAAAGGTTGGAAAAAAACTCCAAAGAAGGGCAAGGATGATGAGGATGAGGGAGAGTCATCATCAAAGTAGAAAAAAAGAAGAAGAAGAAGCACAAATGTTACTATTGCCACAAACCTGGTCATTGGGCACGCGAATACTATAAGAAGAAAGCTGACATAAAGGCAAAAAAAGTGAAATAATAGGGCAATATCACTGAAGACGATGAAACAAGTGTCTTCTCATCAACATTAGCATTCCAGGTTGATGATGGTGTCAGGTGGTTTATTGATTAAGGCGCCACGAGACATATGACCAGGAAACATGATTGGTTTGAGAACTTCTCGCCAATCTATGATGGAAACAAGGTCACACAGGCCAATGGGGAGGAATGCCAAATTCAGGATGTCGATAATGTACCTGTGCAGTTTTCCGATGGTAAGATAAAAAATATTCCCAATGTGCTTTATATTCCTAAACTCAAAAAAAATTTGCTTTTTGTTGGTGTGATGGCAAATCAACATTTGAAGGTTGCATTTATCAAAGATGGGTGCCTAATGAAGGATATGGATCACAACTACAAAGTGGTGGCAAAGGGATATCGAGATAGTAACTGTGGCCTTAACAAATTGGATGTTGCAAAACCATGAAAATATGGTTTAGCCACCTTGACGACATACAATAGAAATTGTGGCACAAAAGATTAGGCCACTTGAACTATGAGAGTCTAAGATTGATGGTGAATGGTTTACCAGCATTACAAGATGATCACCACTCCATGTGTGACATATGTGTAACGAGGAAGAGACATTCAAAAAAAGAGGAGCTGCAAGAGCCAAAAAACCACTTGAACCACAAGGTGATTTGTGTGGCCCAATGAAAACCATGTCGATGGGGGAAGCTTATTATTTTATGATTTTCATAGATGATTACTCCAAAAGGACATGGATATATTTCTTGAAAAGGAAATACGATGCTTTTGCTCACTTCAATAAACTTGATAATCTTTTGGTAACCCATCAATAAACATTAACATTTGTACCTTAGGCGGAATATCACTATAAAGTGGATTCAGGTACTCATGAAAATCTTGAATAAATTGTTCCAAACCTTTATTCATGGTTAGATGACTCAACTTTTGGAAGTATTCATAGTCATCTAAAAGTGGTAGAAAATAATCTCTAAAAAGCTTGCAAAATTCATCCCATGTACAAGGTTGATTGCCCTTTGCAACTAAGTCATCCCACCAAACTAATGCTCTTCCTTCAAGGAACATAGTGACAGTGGATAACTTCTCAGATTCAGGGAATTGGTTGATGGCAAAGTATTTGTTCCAAACATTCAGCCAAGAACTTACCACTTGGAAGTTCCTATCCTTCTTCTCCCCCTTAAACACTTTTACAGGAGGTGGAACTACATGTTTCTTCTGATTAGTTAACCTAGACTCCAAGTCTTGGTTTCTTTGATTAGTTTCAAGAAGTTGCTTATTAGTGGCTTGAATTTGTTGGTATAATAGTTCAAGAGCTTGTGCTACATTGGATGGGTTTGATAGATCAAATGTTGGGTTTTCATTGGTTTGATCCATTGGGGTTGCTTGTGTATTTTTCTATTATGCAAATACAACAACAAGTGTTCAAATTAGAATGATAGAAATGCTTCAATTGTTACATCCAATGCAAATAAAAAGCATTTACTTCTAATCATTCAATCTTATTGTTTGTAAGCTCAATCCAAGCCTACTATTTGCAAGCTTAATCCAAGCTTAGGGGGAAAACAGCAACAAGCTACATTTGCCTTAATCAAAAAATGAAAACCAAATCTTTATGTAAACTTCAATCAACTAATCCAAGCTAATGTTTACATAAAGTTCCCATTCCATTCCCATTCCAATTCTATTTGTCATTTCAAAAGCAACCAAAGTTTTCACATTTCTCATTATTCTAGATTTCCAAAACCAAGAAACTAGTGTCTAGAAATGGATAACTAATGAAGCTTCATGAAAACTTCAATTTTCAAATCTGATTTTCAGACTTACAGATCTGAAAATCAGAACTTCAAAATGACAAAAAAATAGATCCAATGAGAGAGAGAGAGAAGCCTAGGGGAGTTAAAGAATCTCCAAGAGCCTCCATAGGCTTATGGAATGTCAAGAGACTCCTTCCATAACCTATGACTCTTTGAATGCCTTTCTTGTGGGAGTTGGGGACTCAATGGACACTTTAGAGGGGCGCCCTCCTACTAGGTCCCATTGCCCAAGTTGTGCAAGTATACTTTGGTCCTAGACCAATAAAGTGATATGGTTCAAGGTTGAGGCCCAAGGTTTAGAAAAATAGTCATCCAATGACTTTCTAGCACCTCACTAGGTTCCATACCTCCATCCAAGGCATAGACACCTACCTGTCCTTAATCAAGGACACTAGTACCTTAATCTAAAGCACCTACCCTTAATAGTAAGCGTACCCCTTATCCAAGGGTCACGTGACCCCATACCTCCAACTAAGGTATAGTCACTTGCCTGTCCTTATCCAAGGGCACATACCCTAAATCCTAAGGGTACCTTGCCATATAGCCCCCAACACTAAATGGACTATTAGGGGTCTGAAGTACTGCTAGTTACATAGGTATGTAACAATTATAGTTTGGCCATGTTTGCGTGCTATTGTAGGGGCCACTACTATTTATAATAAATTTGTTTTTTATCACTTATGCCTGTAGCTGGGCGCACTACTATTAGATTAGGATCTATTTAGTACTTAGAAGTTCATTTTTGGTCTTTATCAAATATAGGTAGTATTATTAGCAATTAGCTTTTGCTATTTGCTTTAGGCTCTTAGCTTTTCTCATTTATTAGAGAAACTATTGAAGTAGGCTGGTGCCCCACTACAATAATTCTGATATGCTAGAGCATTGCTCAATTCTTCTATGATCTAAATTCTCTCTATGCTTGGTTTTGTGTGAGTGCTAGTAGGACTAGTAACTCCATCTAGAATTTGTATCACAAATTCTGACATGGTATTAGAGCAGGCTTTTTGGTGATAGAGAGAGTTTGAGTTTGCAGGTGTGCAATCAGATTGGAGGAGCTGAAGTTGCATGTGGAGTCAACGTTGTTAGGAAGACAATGGAAATTTTCTAGGAGAAGATTGAAGGGAAGTTATTCGGTGATTACAGAGCTGAATCATAATTTTTCAGGCTGTTGGTTTCCTGGTGTAGATCACATTTGGAACAAGCTTTACCTAAGGGCGGCAGATCTGTTGTAGGTCCTTATGAGGGTGACATTACCTAAACAGGTGGCTTCTAAGGGCGGCAGTACCTGAGCACGTGGTTTCCAAGGCGGTGCAGGCAGTAATTGACCAGGTTATAGTAGGTGCAGGTAGCTTATGAGGGCGGCAACAGTAGGTGCATGCAACATTTGAGGGCAACAACATTTGATGCAGAAGTACATGAGGTAGTAGTGATCAGACATGCAGTACCTGAGGCAACAACGACCAAGACAAGTGTTCCTTAGGACGACAGCAACTGGAGAAGGCCGTATCTGAGGTAGCAGGACAGGTCTATTTTGAATAGGATCTGGACAGGCTGTTTCTGGATAGGTCTATATTGGACATGTTACTACTGGACAGGCTGTTTTTAAACAAGTCTCTATTAGATAGGTCACTGTTGGACAAGTTGATTGTTGGACAGATTGTGGTGGAAGAAGTTCTGATGTGATCTGATCATTAAGCTAAAATCAGGTTGTTGGGAGTTGTTGTAGATCGGTACAATGGCAGGGTTGAACAATGCTGTGTTGTCGGAGTCTAGCAAGCTAGATGGAACGAACTACAGTATATGGAAGTTCAAGATGTAGAATATTCTCCAAGATAGAGAATATTGAGAGATTGTCATAGGTGTCGAGATACCTCCTACCACTGATAGAGATTTGCGGGAGTATCATAGACGTAGAAGAAAATATCATCATATCATCAACTTATCAGTTAGAGATATGATTATACCTCATATCAGAGATGATGTTGGACCCAAGGAGGCTTGAGATATATTGAAAAACTTGTATGAGACGGTAAATTAGTCACGAATCTTATTCTTGACTAATAAGCTTCATACACTGAAGATGGGTATAGGTGAATCAATAACAAACTACTTTACTCGGGTGAAAGATCTAAGAGGCCAACTTATTGCGTTTGGAGAAAGTGTTCAATGTTCAGTGTTGGTACCCATTGTACTTAATAGTCTATATTTGGCCTATCAAAGCTTTGTAATGATGATATCGTTAAGAAAAACGAGAACTTCTTTCGATGAGCTAAATGTCATCTTACTACAGAAAGTTATAGGACGACAAAATATTGTCAACAGGGACAATTTCAAGGAATAGGCATTTCTAGCAAAGAAACAAGAACAAAGTTCCAAGAAGGGTGGCAAAGGGAAGACGAAGAAGAAGCAAGATATGGAGGAGAATCAATCAAATCGATCAGAAGATGAAAAAAATGTGGTTTAAAAAGAAAACTGTTTTATTTGCAAAAAAGTAGGAATTATGCAAAGGAGTGATGGCACAACAAGTTCAAGAAAAAGCAGGACGAGAATGTTGCTGAAGAAAAAAAAACATCTAATACAAAATTGAGTGCTTTGGATCTTGAAGACTATGAGTTGTTTTTGGCATCAACATCTTCTAGTGGTGGCTTCTCGAAGGAAGAAGACTATTGGTTTATTGATTTAGGAGCTTCAAAACATATGACACCTAGGCGAGAGTGGCTATCTAATTTTCAAAAATTAGATGATGGGTCAAATGTGAAGTTGGGAGACAACTACACATATGATATAAAAGGAGTTGGAAAAACACAAGTTCACCACCCAGATTTGGCCCTTGCCTTCTAATGCTTTGATTAAAACATGACTTTAGATTGTTGGCCCACTTCTTGTAGCAACGAGGTTCTACCCAGCGCTTTTAAGCTCTGACATCAACATGGGCCACGCCCTTCATGCTTACGTCACGTGGGATGCCCCGAAGTCGCGTTTCCACTTCCTCTACCAGAGGGTACCACGTACAAGGTACGGATTAACGTAGACTCGATGGTCACCGTCAGCCCATCTCTCATCGTCAGGCGAAAGCCCTGATAAAGCCTTTCGTAACCTAGACTTCACCTAAAATTTCAATCCAAACTAACAATGGGTACCTGATAGAGGCTATCACGGACCCAGTCATTCAAACGGTCGACATTTGTTGAACAACTTTTTGGTTGTTTCAATATTTTGCAAGGACAAAATCTAGTCCAAGCTATTTAGTCAGATTGTGGAGTCCTTCTTGGGACTCTCTGGCCCCACGGTTGTGCCATACGATTGGCATGCCTTCCTCATCCACGAACTAAAAATCTCCATCAAACCAAACGCTCGGGAACATATCACAGCGAGCTTCCTACTGTGTAACTTCGCTTGTGCACTTTTCAAGACGAAGGTGCATGGGTTCCGCTATTCCAGCATCTTATCATCCATTGTGCCACACACTAACCTTTGTCCTCCATCCATCGCATCCATGTCTGCCCAACCTGCATTCACTGACACGACGACCAGCAAAAGAATGTGTAGCGTTGCCTCCTTCTCCTCATCTCCACCTACTACCAGACGCCACATCACCACCATCACACCAGTAATAGTTCCGGCTTCTACCACCACCACTTCCTCTTCTGTATAGCCCTCTACCATTGTTTCTGTTGTTGTTCCTCTTTCTTCTGTTTCACCCACAACTATTGCTTCTGTTTCCATTCCCTTATCCTCTGTAGATACTACTTCTACATCTGTTTTATCTTCTACCACCCCTTCCATTACTATCGCATCTTCCATTCTCCCTGCTTCCACCGTTATCCCTCTCCAGTTCAATCCTGCTGATTAACAGTTGTCTCCGGACACCCTGGCGTGGATGCAGGTCATAAACTTTTCACCGTCACGCCAGGCCACTTCAGCCCCATCTTCTCCTTTCGTCCTCCATACCACCCTAAAGTTCCCCTCTGTTCCCTCCATTATCTCTTTTGGACAAGCTATATCCATCCATGTCTCCACTTCTGTTCCTCTCACACCACCCACTTCTCCATCAAAGGCTGCCGAGGGCGACTGATCATTGTCTGATGATGCATTTGTACAAAGTGTTTTTATTTCATCACTAGATCATGTAGATCCCACCGCACCTGATGACAAGAGATCACTGGAGCAACTCATAGAGGACGAGGACGATGACACTATACAGGTTGTCGGGGTCACTACCTCACAAGCCCCTACAAGCGTAAGTGTACCAGCTGCTCCAACGGACTTAACGATGACCTACCAAGCCTTGGGGACATTCATCCAGGACGCGATAGCCGCCAGAGCCTATTGGACAGTCGAGTACTGCATCTTGCAACCAACAACACCCAGCTATGAGCGAAAATCAAAAGCTGCAGCAAGAGCTGATAATCACTCAGCAACACGAGCAAGACGGGCATCGGGAGATCACGAAGCTGCAGCAAAAGGAGGACGTCTCAATTAGTATGTCCAGAGCCTCTCTAAAGCGCTGATGGATGCTTCCACAAAGGTGCACGAGCTTCAGTCTGAAGCATCCCAACGGCTTGAGGCGCAACTCCAGATATGTGAAGTAGAAAACACACGTCTGGGAGCGAAGATGCAAGCACTGCAAAACCAAAAACTCGCCTGGTTAGCTCAACCTGCACCTGACTCAAGGCCTTTCTCTCAAGCAGAGATGAATCTTTTCAAGAATCAGGTGCAGGTTTACAGTCAATGTTGGCTGATTCTGATGAATCTCCAAGATACTCGGCTAGAGCTACCCAAGAGCACCTCCACCCTTAGACCGAAGAGGTCTCTACGAAGACGAGACTAACAAAGACTGAGAGCCAAGTATGAGAGCCTAGAAATGCTAGCTAGGAATGATAAGCAAGAATTGTGTAAGCCTCATGGTGGATCCCGAAAGATGGAATGACCATGTAGGGACTAGTATTTCTAGGCCAAGTAATAAATGCAAGTAGACCTCTCTTAAAGAAAGTAGAGTGAGCCACCTTTTGATGGTGACCTCTAGTGGAGAGCATTATTTCCACTCGTAATTTGTGAAATGTGGAAATGCCACTAGGATGCCACCTAAGTTGTGGATTAATGTAGGAATCAGCATTCAGGTAAACTAAATAGACTGGGTTTGTGATGTAATTCTTGCATATCTCCTTACAACCCTGTTCTTGATGTTCTTGGGATGTCCAAGAATCAATAGACTGGTTGGTTTTTTTGATTCTTGGACTTCTAAAATGTTGTAGAATAGCTTCTTATTTCTCGTTTTGTGAATTATGCAAGTGTAGAATGTTTAGGATATGATTTCAACTCGTTTTTGCAGCATTAGAGAAGGATTTCAGTCATTGTTCAAGGTTTTGCATGCTGACATGATGGTTGAACGTTCTAGCATGATGCTTGATTGATTATAGTCGTTTATGCATGTGCTTCAGTGCAAGAGTGACAAACTTGAGTGTCCTCTAACAGGCAAGACAAATACTACAACGTTAATCAGTCCATTTTACCTAGTTTGGGCATTGTAATAATAAGAACACGTCTAATAAATGCCCATGAAGCCGTATAATAGACAGAACCATTTTTGAAAACGTCAGAAGCAAGAAACCAGAAGCCAACTGATTCCCTAGAGTAGGAAATCAGTAAGCATTTGGCCCGTTGTCGCTTGCCCACTCACATTTTGAAACGATCAATACTGCAACACTACCCCTGATCAGATACATTCAAGAAGGCAGCCGAATGGACATATGTGTGTGTGACACATGTCATGTTTTCATTGGGGCACATGTTGACGCGTTATTTGTGGGACGCATGTCATAATGTCAATCCCCGCCATGTGTCATTCCACACATGCAAAAGATTTCATCCAATGATGGTAGTACGACTAGGACACATGCACCAATGATCACATGACATGTGTCCCCTTGATCACATGACACGTGCACCAATGATCACATGACATGTGTCCCCTTGATCACATGGAACGTGCACCAATGATCGCATGACATGTGTCCCCTTAATCGAGCTCCACATGTGCAAATTTTTTTTTATACATAGCTTCATTTTGGCCCGGATTTTCATGCAGTTTTAACGATTTTTATTTTCTCGATATCATTTTTGAGCGCACTTCTTATATTATTCACGCTATAGACAACTGTTCGTGCTCAAGATCAATATCCTCTTATGATATCACTTTCAAGCGTGCCACTCAGAGCCATTTGTGTATCTCAGTACATGCGTTCTTGAAAGCGATATTCCGATCCCAATATCAATATCAAGCACACCCCTACCTTCCTCTTGACTCTGGAACCCCTCGCGCGTTCGAAATCGATCTTTTGGTTTTTTTTATTAGAACCACTATTATCTATTCTCAGAGAAATGTCTAGGTTTGAGACTAGCCTTCTCTCCTTTTTTCAAGAATTCAGAATTACTGATAATATTGACTATTTTAAGTCTATTTTTTTTCCATTTATTTTTGTTTTGCCTTCTGTCACCGAAGGGCCTAGAGTAGAGACATTTTTTGAGATTTATCTTAGATTCTAAATTTGCCTTTTTATAGATCTCAGAATAAGGATATGATACATTATCAGGACTTGATGAATAATGTCATGGATAAACATAAAGCCAAACTTGATAGGATGTGTATGAAGTTGCATAATGATTTTAAATCTGTTGATAGTTGCCTTCTACACAATAAAAAGTGCAAATGGAGTCTGATTTTCATATCAAACAGGTACTCAAAGATAATCTCTACACTGGAGTACAACTCAGGTTTGAAAAGTACACTAAGCGATAAATTTTCCGCCTGGGTTACATTCATCACAAGTTAGTAACATCACCTTCATGTAAAGCATTTTCCTTAAACACTGGGTGATATAACCTAACTTAAGAGATTAAAGTTAAAGAAATAATAAAATAATTATAATTACAGTATGAAATTATCCACAACTCTGACAGATAATTCATAAGCTTTCAAGTACAAATATCCTTAGAATCCAATTCTAATATATGATAATTCATTCAATTAGAATCTCTAGGAGAATCATTTAGATATAGAATGATTAAAACTCAACTCTGAGTATCCCAGATACTCTTTTGAGTTAAATGCTCCTGTTTCTAGCACCAAATATAAGAAAATAGCATTCATTCATCTTAATAGACTTGTCTGTCTCCTAAGATAACTGGAGATCCAATGAAGAACTGTACTCAAACATATATAGACCAGTAACTGTAGCAGAATAACATCCACTAGATAAATTAAATTCTCCACAAATTCTTATCTTGTGAGAATGTCTGTGAGATCCATAGGTTCTCAAATAAAATACTGGAGTAGAGAGATTCAAAACACTGATTTGAATTCTTACTCAAATAATAGATCATGAATTAATCATCACACTTAAGAATCATTACAATTCCTTATAATCCTCTGACAATAATTAAGTATCTATTTATGATTCGTCAACCATAAATATTAAGATTCATATAATTCGTCAATCATAATTCCCTCAAATCCAAAATCATACTTAATTATTTACAAGATACTGGAGTATATGTCCAACATAACTCATGAAAAGTAAGAATTATTCCAAAATATTTCCACTAAGAAAATACTGGATTTAGAAATACTTCCAAAATATGATTCTTTAACTGAAGTGCAAGATTCAAGTTCTATAAACAACTGGTAATTAAAGACTAAACACATACCAAAATGACAATCATCTTCAACCACAAAAACTTTAGATCACAATCCAGAATCACATCTAGATATCCAAAGTCTGGCTGAATATCAATTTAGTTGTTATTCTTGGATTCATTATGATTTGTTATCCATTTGAGCTCTCTGGGATACAATCACTAATGAGCTGAGTCTATTCCTTAACTAAGAAATACTCTATCCCAAGAATATTGTATATCCAATGCACACAATTTTAACTGATGACCCCAAATGATTCACTAATCATGCGTCTTACAAGCAATATAAATCAAAACTATTAGTTCTTGGTGAATCCACATCACACTGATCATTTTACCAATTAACTTCATCCTAGAGTAATCAACTACTCAAGTTTATTACCAATGATTCAGAAATCTCAAATGTCTAGTGAAGAATTCAATTATACTAGTATGACATCACATTTAGATCCTTACCCAGATCATTTATAAGTTAATCCATAAATCTTCCATACAAAGATTTGTTAACTCTGCAAGTATCTATCAAAACAATACTTGATCATATGTTCATGTTCACCGACTAGGTTAAGTGCACCAAATAATCCTAGTAACCAGGAATACATAGTAGATTCATACAAGATTAATCGTGCACATATGTGAATAATCTCACTATGACCTAGTACATAACACATTTTTATCTGGCAGATTCTTCCAGAACCCACATATGTTACTCACATATCTCACTGAGATCTTGTAACTTCTACAAAAGATTTTCTATTTCTCATGAGTAAATAACATATCCGAAAAATCTCTGAGATGAATAACATTCACTCTCAACAATTTTCCAATCCAACTTACCTCTAATTACATAATTTCTTCCACTTAATCAACCACTCTCTGATCCTAGTACTAACTAAGATTAGGTTGATCCAATACAAAACTCTCAGACTTAAATTCTGGTCAAACTTACTTCTATTCCAACCAGAATGGAATTACTAACCTTTGACCTTTCATTGTACGACTTATAGATAATGATTCAAATATCAAACCTATTCTAGATCCAGATTGTCCACACAATCTCTAGAGAATTCCTCTTTTTTCGAGAAGTTCCAATTAGGTGTCTTACTCTGAATCTATTCGAAATTACTTTCAGACCAAATCTCATTTCTATACCATAGTTGGTTCTTTTCTGAAACTATGCAATCTGTAGATTTTCAAATAGAATTTTATTCCACCACTTTACCCCTCCTTTTAAAGAAATTATAAATTTCAATAAAAGTTAACTAGAAAGATGATATATGAAAATATCTAAATCCAAGAAAAGTCAGTAATAAGTGCATTCCAATAAAGAATTCACTCTATTACAAATTACAGGACTTTTCCTTCAAATATTTTCAAACCCGAGTGACAATACAATCATTCCATTGAAACCTGTTTATGCAACAGAGATATTTCAGGTTTAAGAAATCGAAACACTTTAACTTTAGAATTTTCTGAATTCCAAGTCCATTCTCAAAAGTAGTAATTTATATGACATAACAATCTTTCAGAAGAATAATTTCATGCTAGAAAGGCTGATATAACCAGTTTGATGTCTATATTCGAGAAATTACTACGAAGTAAAGGATTAATTAAGAAAGCGAGAAATAGATTTGAGGGCCTCTGATTTCGTAAATACCGAGATACTACATTGGGATCTAGATTAAACCTCAAAATTTCCCAAGATACCCCACATTTGATCAAACGGTTTTTATTTTTTTTCATATTGCAACTAAGTACTAAAACACACCATTGACCATCAGATCTTTACAGTCCTAGAATTCTCTTTCCAAAATTACTGATGTCCCATACCATCAACTTTTCCTTCCAGAAAATCCTTAACCGTCTTATCTGATATTCTAGAGATCCACTGATCATCTAGCTGTCCTATAATCACTATAAGATATTGTCTCTTGCTCCTATATATACTGCAAAGATATTAGTTACGAATTCAACTGAATGAATTCTAACCAGAAAATCAATAATTAATATTAAGCAATTATTTACAGGGATTACCAAAATCCTAACTGCGAAATACATTCCCGATCACACTTACTAACTCTGATGTTCACTCTTCTTCCCTCCTTAGAATTTTCAGTTGTCTGAAAATCTATTTCAACTAAGGTACCAAGAAAACGTAACGACATTAGTAAATGTTTTAAAATTAATTATAGGAAAATGTTTAAAAGTTTTCATTTCTATCCTATACATGGCTGAATAACTGATACATCAAAAATCATCTACTAGTATGTGACATAGTACTAGTCTGATCTTTTGAATATAATTCACCATAGGATTTTATTGGAAATGAAATCAGTTTCCTATTATTACGAATTTTTCAATAAAATTGGACTGTTCTCCCTTTTCACTTACTGGCTTAAAAAATAACCTTGTTAAAGACATCTGTAATTAATGGGAAATAACATTTGGATTCGGGTACTTTCTACATTGTATTCATTCCAAATAATATTGTTGAATAAAGAATTACCTCCAAATACTATGAATTTTCACCCATTACTTATTTAACAAGTATTCCAAAAGCTTTTGGTTTGTTTAATTTTAATGACCTAAAACACCAAAACCACAATAACCAATAGATCAGTGTTCTGCCGATTTGAAAAGGAGAAAATCTAAAAAAAAAACACAATTTAACTCCATTTACTGAAAGTATCAATACTCCAGAGTTAATTGGTTGAATTAGCATCATACCAAGGAATCAGATTCCTAGACCGAGTATATGCTTGAGAATTGTACCACTCCCTTCATTTTGTCAAGATCGGCTTCGAGAGAATTCCCACCGGAAACCGATTAATACTGCTTGACCACAAATAATGGTACTCAAGTTCCAAAAAACCGGCTTAGCCAAAAATGTCAAAGTGACATGCATATTGTCTCTAGAGAAAGGAAATCCAAATTCCTTCAACTCCACTTACTAGAAACAATACCAGACCCAAGGCTAAATTTTGACAATCCAACACCGAGAAACCGAAATTTCTATACTAGGTGTTAGTAACTTGAATTTTCGGAGTTGTACTAGAAAAACGATTTCAATCCAATTCAAAGCTACCAAAATGTCCAGTGAAGCCATGATTGATTGCATGTAAATAGCACTGATGCAAAATAGTTGGCCAATTCTCCAATCTTGTTGACTTTTCATGCATCAACTTTAACACTAAGCATATCCAAACTATTTTTTTCATCAAAAGGAAATTTAGGGCCGGCTCCCCCATCACATGAAATTTGAGGCCGGCTCCCCCCATCACATCGTCCAAAGGTCAATCTCGTTTTCATCAACGAGAGGGAGAAACAGAACTTCTGTGCCAGGCTTTCAGGGTTCTCCAACATCTATGCGAGTTCCCCAGACTTCCAGGATTCTCCAGCATCTATGCGAGTTTTTTCTTGGTAGAATGACAGGAATGCTCTTCAACGATCTCCTCATCCTCTGTTAAGAATTACAAATTCAACCAATGAATCATGGCATGCAAAAAACTGGTCTGCTAATGCATCCACAACGTTTTGTAGGGGAGCATTCACAAAATGTTTGCAGCGAAACCACCTCCAGAAGTGTCGCTGGCTCCTCATGGCTGTTAAGGCAATGATGCCTTCAACTTCCTCCATCTGCATCGACCTCCGAACCACACACACCCAGACTATCTACAGGGATTCACCAGCTACCCTAGCTGTTATTCGGAATCCACCAGCTCCTCACATCCCCTACTTAGAGGGACAGACTTCTGACCAAAAGTACTCACAGCTGGCCAAAATCTGGGAACCTACATTCACAGCTTTCTGGCATGTGTGATTCTTATACAGGTGATTCAAAGCAGATTTGAAAGCACGACAACTGGTGATCCCCACTAACATGGATGCGTTTCTAACTTTTATTTATCTGCTTAAAATACTTCAACATTACAGTAGCTCTAGGATTAAACTACAACATAGAGCTACTCTCAATCCAACTTCAATCACCTCCCTATATTACAAAATATAGGTTCAAACTGGAGTTAGATTGAAATTTTCTCCTTGAGACAATCCAAGAAACAATGATATGAAGTCAGTTAGTTTGAATGACAGCAAATCCAACTATTCCATAACATGCAGGTTAACTAGAGGAATTTGAGGATGAATAATCTTCAATTCCTCACATGCTGCTTATGGAATCCGCTAATCCACTTATTTCTGTTCAAAACAGCCTCATAAATTGATTCACAATCTATTTACCAAGGAACAAAAGTTAAATAATAGAATTCAGGATAATTGACATATGCTATCCATTTTACTACTCTGCCAAGCAGAGTTTAACTAGGGAACACGCATCATAATAATCTAGAATGACTGTGATTTCTATCACTAAAGCTCTCTACAATCTGATAGGCGTAGTCATGCTTACGGAGAGAGTCAAATAATTCATTTCGCTGCGCACGAACATTTTCTGTTCGAGTTCGCTTCTCGTTCGTGTTCGTCATATATTCTCTCCCTCTCTTCCAACACACTGTCCTTGTCTCACTGAGATGGAACTTTAGAATTCTCTACGAAGGTTCTTGGCCACTGGAATTGCAAATTTGAGTGTTTGCGAGGGTTCTATTTTTTACAAGGGTTTTTTGAATTTTTTATGGTTTTTCTCTGATTTTTCAATATCTGCTTGGAACTAACTCTCGCAGGCTTTTGTACAGGTCAGGGACAATACCCTGGAGCTGCTGTCAGTCATGAGAAGGTTGGTTCCCACTGGTTTTGGAGAAAACAAAATCTAATGAGATTTTTGTCTCTTTTCCCTCCAAAATGCAGATTTGAGTATTTTTATGGGTTTTTTCAAAATTTTTGGCCGGATGTCAAGCCCTTAGAGGCTGTTTGGAGCCTCCTCTACCCTCTCACACCTCCCTCGCTAGTTGTGAATAGTCCAAGCACAAGAAAATTCAGAAAACAAGCGAACTCTATCCAAAAGCCACCTAAAAACACTCTAAAAAAGCGAAAACAACTAAACTAGTTAGTGAAACCTATCCCCGACAACGGCGCCACTATAGGGATCATAGATATCATCGGTGAGCAGCCCTTCCACCTGTCAAAGAGGGTTAGATCACTGAATAGGTACCTAACTATGCTAAGGTGCTAGTTTTAGATGCTTTCTACTCTTTGCACTAGCACTACCACCATTTAACACTACCCCTTCCTACACTAACCACTTACACATCTTGATTTAGAGTGAAGAGGGAGAGAAGAGGAGAAGAGAGGGAGATATATATAGATAGATAGAGTGAGAGGGAGGTTAGCTCATTTGCTCATTTTGCCTACTAATGGAGAAACATTAATCATAGAAACCAAAAAAATGTAAGCTAGGAAGCAAAAGCAAACACACACAAAATGGCATTAACAAGTAGTGAATAGCAAATGAGGATGCTTCTCTCCAAAATGGTAGAGTTTCCTTCTTCTCATTAAGCATGAAAAATATGATACAAAATAGTGTCTTTTTATCAATGGAGAAGGCCCTTGCCCCTTAATCCTATTGGTTACTCCTAATAATATGGACTTTAATCCACACCATTCACTTGGGTCCAATCTAATCCAAGGGTCCTAAAAAAGTACATTGAAAATCACATGATACATGTGAGTTTCACTTTGGACCCAACTTTGTAAGTTTAGTGGCCTCAAGTTTTATTTAATTAACAATAGGGCCCAAGTCTTTTATTCTAATGACAACTTGACTTGTGTGCTCATTGGGCCATGGACTTACGCACACATGATGCCATGACCCTCATGACTATTTCTATTTTTTCGACTTTATTTATTTACAATATGTTGGGAATACCCCCAACAGTCTCGACATGACCTTTCATTTTTGGCCAATAAAATTCTCTTAACATGAACTTCCAAAGTCCTTACCTCCTGAAAGACTTGAAGATCATATGCTAGACATTATTCTTGGAAGTTCCATACCCAATAGACCTCCCTATAGGGTAAGCCATTCTTAACAAGAAGAAATTTCTAAGCAAATTAATGACTTGTTAGAGAAAGGCCTTATAAAACCCAGTAATTCCCCCTATTGCTCTTCTATACTTTTGGCACAAAACAAAGATGAGAGTTTTAGGATGTGTGTGGACTATCGTGCTTTAAACAAGATTACAGTTAAGAATCGTTTTCCTATCCCAAGAATAGATGACATTTTGGATAGGATAAATGATCTTATATCTTTAGTAGAATTGACCTAATAAGTGGATACCACAAAATCCGAGTAGTACCTAAAGATGTCCATAAAACAGCTTTCAGGACTAACTCTAGCCTTTATGAATTTTTAGTGGTTCCAGTTGATCTTACCAATGCTCCCGCAACATTCAATAGAATGATGGAATGAGTTTTTCGTCCCATAGACGTTTTGTAAGAATATTCTTTGATGATATCTTAGTCAATAGTGCAAATGAAGAAGCACATAAAAGACATCTGGATATATCTTTAGAACCCTACAAGAAAACTCACTTTTCATTAAAGGGAAGAAAAGCGAATTCTTCCTAGAAAAGATACACTTCTTAGGACATACGATTTCTAACGAGAGAATCCAAATGGACCCTTCAAAGATAACTGTCCAAGATTGGCCTAAACCAAAAAATATTCATGAAGTTTGGTCTTTCCTAGGCTTATGTTCCTATTATAGAAAGTTCATTCGCCATTTTGCTCATATAACCTCACCACTCCATGAACTCACAAAAAAAAAGGGTAGTATGAAACTATACCCAAAGCTAGCCCAAAAGTACTATGAACCTTTTAAAGTCAAGAAAGTAATCAATGAGGTTACATGTGAACTTGACTTACCTCTTACCCATGACAAATTCCATGTAAGCTTACTAAAGAAATTCAATGGTCCCATACCTGAAGGACTCACAGATTTCGAACCTCTAGAAGTTCAAGGAACCGAAGAAATCCTTCAACTAACTTCTATGTTAGACCTCCTCAAGTTTAAAAACTATCCTACTACGGATGCAAGATGGATGGAAGAAGAATTCTTCCAAGAATACCCAAAAATTTTGAATTGTTATATGAGAAATGTCCGTTGAGGACAACGCTTTATGCGTCGGACTAGTTCCATGGTTTGCCCATATCAAAAGCCACAACTTGTAAATAAATTATCTGAAATGTTTTCACACCCAACAGATTGGGTTTTAGATTTATTTGGCAGTAGTGGCATTACTAGTGCATGTGCTATCCAAAAAGGCAGACTTGTCGAGATTGTAGAGCTAGATTCTAGTTTCGTGACTTTTATAAAAATGAGATTGACAAGTATCTAAGTTTTGAAAAATGAATTCCAAGAAGTAGGTAGGGTATTGAACAAAGATGGTGTTCTTCCACTTTGAAAAGAGCCTTAGTCACCTATCAGTGGAATTGTAGGTGATGAGGGTAATTTGGAGGAGGTGGTAGAACAACATCATTACAAAGGTTGTTACTCAAGAAGCTACAATTGTTCTCCAAGTAGTTACTCAAGAAACTATTGAAGTTGATTCAAATAATTTAGTGGATTTGTATCGATATTTTTAACTATTTCAAAAATGAAATTTGTCTTTGTTGTGAATTTTGATTGTTTCTCCTCTTAAGAATAATTTTAAATAATTCTTTTTGTTTTTTAAACTGATTGATGTTGGATAACACCTAGTTATGGAGTCTTATTTAAATTTTTGCGATATTTTTGCAAATGCTAAAATCCTTCTACTAAATTGCAAACAAGCTTTCAAAAAAATATTGAAATATTTTAAATTGCATATTTCTGAAAATATTTTAGCTAAATATATTTCAAAATCCTAAATTTACATATTTATTGTCATCCCAACAAATTGCATGAATTTAATTTTTATAATTTTTGGTGATTTGAATACAAACATTTTAGATTGCTTATCTCAAATTCAAAACATTCGCAAAATGTAACATTTTAGAAATAATCAATTGATTTAAAATTAAAGTGAATTACTAAAAAAAATGTAAAAGCTTTAAAAAAAAAGAGTCTCTTTGCCATTTCCTATTTCAAAAGATTTCGCATTGTAAGTGAATTATCAAAGCTCCTAAGCACTCATAAGTGTCACAAATAGCTCAAATATCCTCCAAGAATCTGTGTAACTTTACTTGGAGCTTTTATCTCTTGTTGTCATTTATATTATATGTCAAGCATAATTGGTCAAGTATAATATTTCTACTTATGAAAAGTTATCAAAGCTCCTTAGCACTCATAAGTGTCACAAATAGCTCAAACATCCTCCAAGAATTTGTGTAACTTTACTTGGAGCTTTTATCTCTTGTTGTCATTTATATTGTATGTCAAGCGATAATTGGTCAAGTATAATATATCTACTTATGAAAAGTCAATGTTTTAGAGCTTTATTAAATGTTGGCAACTTGTGTATCATATTTTGAAAAATTTGGTAATGTGAAAAAGTTGACCATTGTTTTGTCCCTTTATGTTAGAACATCCTCATTTTGAAAATTTTAATGCCGATGGTCTCTCTCTATTCTAGGCAAAGAAAGAAAAAGCCGTTTACAAGTTTGTGAATTTGGAATGAGAAAAAACGGTGCCTCCTTTATTCAAGGGGGGCCTAATTTGTTGTGGTCATTGTGGCTCAAGGGGATTGGCCAGCCAAGGTCAAAGCTGACTAAAAAATTAGTGGTAGAAAAGGAGGAACCAAATTTGACATCAGGAAGGAGAGGTTAATAAGTGCAAGAGGGTCAGTTTCATGTTCATAATGGCATCAACTCAAGGCAAGGTGGCCTCCCCTTTTTCTAATTTTCTCATTGCGTGAATAGAGCTACTATGTAAGTGGTTCTTGTCAATAACACAAAAGCATTAAACACATTATTCTTAGATATAAAAGGTTTTTTTTTGGAAAATTTAAATCAAAACTTCAAATTTTCAGCTCAAGCACTTCAAGCAACCCTTTTACATGTCATTTTTTTTAAAGGATTAAAAACTCATTTTGTAACTTTAGGCACATCAACAGATAGTTTTTCTTTGCCACTTCAGAATGGAGAAAATAGTTGAACTTCAAGTTGCAACATTGAGCACTTCACAAATCACATGCACACTTCTCATAAATTATTAATTACATGATAGCAAAGGAAATATATACAAGAGAAAAGTGGAGGCTCTTCAAATGAAAACACTTCTATTTACTAAACTTAACCATCTTGATTGTCTCTAACTATCACTTAACCCTACTCAATAGCTTTAAGGGGCCTAAAAGGGAGCTCCTTCAATTATAATGTAAATGGGCACTTTTCGAGTCTTTCAAGCTTAAGAAAACTACTATTTGATTGTGTGATAAGTTTAGCAAATGGCAAAGCTAATATTGTCAACAAACATGGAGATAGTAAAGATTGTTGATGTCGAGGGAGCAAAAGGCTAGCTCTAATGGATATGGAACTCTAGAGTAGTTATTGATTGGCATTACCACATCATGGTAGCTACCATGCATGTGAAGCATTATCCAATGTTCATAATAGTTAGTGTCAATGTTCTATTCTATGTTGTACTAGTCAACATAAGATGTAATTTCATGATCTTTTTTCAAAAAGCATTTAGACATTGTGGGTAAATTGGCAATTAGATCTTCAAGCTCTCTACACTTTGACTTTAAGCCATATGGACTTCTTAGAATGGTAACCTTTTTTGAATCTAGGAGATTCCAAGTATTGTGTGTAGGCATATGGATATGGTCACCTTGTATGTTTCATTTTACTCTAGATTGGAGCAATAGTATCTATACTAATGAAGATGGTGTGTTGCACCACTTGAAACCTTTTTGAACTTTTTGTATTATGGAAGGTGTCGGGCAGAGGACATTCTGCCCGCCGGTAAGGATTTTCAAAATTTTTTAGGCAAGGGCCTTGCCTAAATTTTTTTGAAAATCCTTACCGGGCAACGGACATTTGCCCGACGCATTCCATTGCGTAATGGATACCTTGACTATTTTCACCTGTACATTATGAAGCATAGTAAGCAGTTTGACTCTAATTGACCACTTTGGAAGTGCCATGTGGCAACCGTCCGGATGCACAAGGTGGAAAGAGCAGCTCTTACGTTTGGAAAAAAGTACATACATATAAGTGCCATGTGGCAGCCATACGGATGCGTAGGGTGGAAAGAGCAGCACCTACCTTAAAAAAAAGGTATATGTATATAAGTGCCATGTGGCAGCCATACGGATGCGCAAGGTGGAAAGAGCAGCATGTACGTTTGAAAAAAAGTACATATATATTGTGCTTTTTTATATGTTAAAAAAAGGGGCATAATACTCGGAAGATATGCATTACATTGATTGAGGCCTTGGCTTGAAGCTATGAGCTTTTGGGTTTATTTTGTTATGGTTTATTCGCTGTGAAGTTGGTCTTTTTACACACCATTGTTTTCTTCTTCCAAGTGTCTTCTTTGTTCACGGTTTAGCTTCCACTTGGATTTGATACACTCAGTGTATAAAGCCGGAGGCAAGAGATACTCGTTCTGATTCTCGAAAACAAATTTATATGTAATTCTTGTTGGTATCGTGGGATTTCGGAGAATTGGACCTGTGGTGGGGGAACCCAATTCTAGCAAGATACACCAGCTCACTCAAGCCGTGTGCGGAGATTTCACTGTATAATGGAGCAGCAAAGTTCACTTCAATTCGACTCTATTCTGCACATTCTAGAAATCAAAACAACAAACTGAACGTCATAGGACAATTGACCAGATAGTAAACTTACTTATTCAGAACAGATGATCTCTGTTCTCGTACAATGTTACCACATAGAAGTAAGGTTGGCAGTTGCTGCCACTAGCGAGAATAAGAGTATTATTATATTTGACTGCATATACGCTACTACATCGTGGACGTAGCTACAAAACCGAGGCAAAAACAGCCGTTGCAACTAACTGTTACTTCAGAGTTCTGGTTTGTCATTCATATGATGTACCCAATGGCATTGTATAAAACCGTGGATAACCCAAACGGATAGCAAAAGTGGTCAATTGCTACAGAATCTTACTCAAACTTCGTGTACTAATACGATCCACATGAGTGCACGGAAAGCAAAGGAATCAACAGCGACCGATGACGACGAGGCGTCCCACAGAGGTCAAGTACTTGCTGACGAATCTGTCTCTGCTACCTCCTCCTGTCGCCTTAGTCCAAAGGCTTCAACGGATCCACGATTGCGATGACGATGAAGCTAGGTAGTAGGAAATAGATTATGAAATCCATCCCTTTTGATTTTCTTCTCTTGCTGTGAGATCCATCTTTTGAAAAAGCATCTCAACAAAAGTGTATATAACGTACTGGTGTCACAATTTTCAGTATATTATCAAGTGACAGTCTTGTAAGTAAAGTAAGCCATTTTTGTACGAAGGAATAGTTTTTGGTCTTTTTAGTGACATTTGAAAGTGTAAATAATGAGGGAATGGACTTGGTCTTTTGAGTGACTCTTAATCGACAAAACAATCTTAAAATTACGGCAAGTCGAGTAGGTAGAGCCTTAAATCGATTGCCTGCCCGTTAATTGATCCGAGTGCGAAAATCGTAAAAAAGACCTTTCCCAAGCGTAAAGTGTGGTGAAGGATATACCTTTCAACAATTGTAGATTTTTTGAAAGTCTCACTTACTCATCTTTATGAGTCTTATTGTCCTTTCTCAAATTTCTTCTCAACTCTCTTAGGAGCGTAATGTTCTTGGGAAAGTGAAGTTTCTATGTGGAGTTGTATGGACTTGAGAATGCATAATATGTCAATATAAAAGGAATGTGAGGTGACTTTCATATTTCACAATTCACCCTTCAATATTGTACTCGCAACATTATGAATTTAAATATGCATGAAATTCATGCATTTCAACGATCAACACGTGAAGAAGAGTGAAATTGATATTTCTTGAGGCATCATAAGCTTTGTATGGTTTACTGCTCTTGACACTACAAATCAATCTTCCAAGTAAATCTTTTAAGTTCAGGGGTCCTCATTAGGATAGGGCCTTTTGCTTGGAAGGGCGATTGCCTAATAGCAAGAGCTCGACCCTGAGGGCGGTGGGGTAGGGCATGCCCCTAGATAATGCCTAAATGTGAGGTTATTATTTATAGTCATTCCTTTCTTGGGTATCAACATAATGCTTATGTAGACAACCAATGAATGACTACCCACATACCGCATGCACATTTCAATGACCAAAGACTTAGAATTTGCTTTGCACAGGAACACAGATCATGCTGCGCAGTAACACAGACAGAAAATCACTCTCCTCAGCAAGCTCACATAGCAACTGTATTTCTCAAAATAAAATTACACTGTACATATAGTTGTTCACTCAGGCAACCCATGCATGACCCAGGTTGCCGTTGGCGGGACGCATGTCCCGTCGACTTGCCTCGTGGCGAGGCCAACTGATCCTTATCCACTGATAGGACCCACTTAC
This sequence comes from Diphasiastrum complanatum, assembly GCA_029204225.1. Lineage (NCBI taxonomy): Eukaryota > Viridiplantae > Streptophyta > Lycopodiopsida > Lycopodiales > Lycopodiaceae > Diphasiastrum > Diphasiastrum complanatum. Next base: position 48,467,559 of record CM055104.1, on the reverse strand, counting down.
AGTCACACAGTGATTCTAACTTTAATTCTAACTCTCTCCCTTATAGTAGAGTCACTTTTTATACAGTCATATACATAGCTTTAAAGTCAACAAACTTTAAATACAGAAAGTTTTGATCTAAACTTATCAAATTTTTCTCCAGTAAGTGGCTTAGTGAAAATATCAGCTAGTTGTTCTTCTGTGCTACAATGAACAGCATGAATTTCACGACTTAGCAGTCTTTCACGTATGAAGTGATATTGAATCTCAATGTGTTTAGTTCTCGCATGGAACACTGGATTCTTTGCTAGCTGAATGCCACTCTGACTGTCGCTATGTAAAGTTGTGGGATTTTTCTGTTTCATGCCAATCTCTTCCAAGATTTGTCTCAACCATATAGCTTCTTGTGCATCACTACACATTGCCTTATACTCTGCTTCTGTGGTGGAAAGAGCAATTTTACTTTGCTTCTTACTAGACCAGAAAAAGCAATTACCACAAAACTGGAATATATATCCTATGGTGGATCTACGATCGTCATAGTCACCTCCCCAGTCCGCATCCACATAGCCACACAACTCAGGTAAACCATCATGCTTCTTGTAAATCAAGCCATACTCTGATGTGCCTTTCACATAACGCAAAATGCGTTTAGCTGCTTTCCAATGCGTTTCTGTAGGTGTTGCCATAAACTGACTTACAATGCCAACAGCATAACATATATCTGGTCTAGTTGTGGTAAGGTAAATCAAGCTCCCTACTAACTGTCTATATAGCGTAGCATCAAATGACTGTGATTCATCAAGCTTAGAAAGCTTTTTACCTGATTCAATAGGAGTGTTTACTAGTTTGCAATCCTGCAACCTAAACATGTGTAGTAACTCTTTGACATATTTCACCTGTGTTAAACCCACTTCATGTCCTTTTTGCCACACTTCTTGTTACGAGCTCGTAACCAGTGCCGAACCCTAGAGAACACAGATAGGTCAGATACCACAGTCAGGGTTGTGTCCAGCGTACATGACCAACAGGGCAAGACAATGTGAGTAGTGTGCCCCAGCACGGTCCATAGCCATGGCGGGCCTAACACAGCCTAGGGAACCTGTCAGCAGGATAGGGCCCCCAGTTGGGTCCCGACGTGCAGTCGGCCACGCCAGTGCCACGTGGCCGACACTTGGCAGTAGCATGCTACCAGTCCTCACACTGGGCTAGGAGGGGCTTACTCTATATCAGGGAGTGGGCAAGGTTGGGTGGATCAGTTAGTGTTTGCCCTACTGTGGTGTTAGGATCTATTACACTGGTATCAGAGCCATCTCCATCCTAGGGAGTTCAGGAGCAGTAGTAGAGAAAGCTATCAGAAGATAGGAAGTGTTTTCTCAGGTTCTCAGAAAAGATTAGAGGAGGAGAATCGTTGTAGGTGCAGCCTTCAAACCCTTGAAATTCACTGAGAATTTACAGTTGTAGGAAGTAGACTTCCTTCTGTAGGTAAATCACTGGAAAGACAACAATCTATATCAGATTTCAGACATCTGATAGGAGATTTTAGAAAGAATTTAGAGTAGAAACCAGCGAGCAGGTCCATCACTGTGGGATCAGATATCTACCTCTGAAATTTCAGAGAAATCCAAGGAAGTTTGAGGGGTTTTCAAGCAAATTTTCTTAGCAGGGCCAACGCTGGACAAGGAGGTGAAAAATTGGTTTTTCATCACTGTTTTTGAGAATTTTTCAGTAGTTTGAACATCAAACTAGATTGCCACAGACCAGCGACCTACTACTTGAAGTCAGATCAGAGTTTCAAGCAAGTTTTGGGCCTTAAATTTAGAAAATTGGGCCAGACAGGTGGCTGTCCAGCCAGCGAGGGTAGGACACACCCAAAATCAGAAATTGAAATACTTTTTGGGTCTCAAATCAGAAGTAAAAGTCCCTTAACTTCTTGGGAAAAAGAGCTGAAAGTGTTCCTCTTCATTCTTTCTTTGGAAGTACAGTCCTCAGAAACAGCTAAGTCATCTTTCCTTTCCCTTGTACAGTTGTAAATTAGTCTTTTAGACTTTTTTCCTTCAGAAGTTAAGGTAGCTCTCTTTCAGTTTCGAAGATGACCACTCCTCAGGGACCTGATCAACCCCAGGAGAGAGGCTTCGACGAACTTGAAACAGAAGCCTTGGCTTACAGAAAAGGGAAGGAACCCATGGAAGTAGAAGAACAGGAACAGTTCGCCGAAGAACTCGACGAACTAGTTACCAAGGAGCAGTTCCTCCAATTGGTAACAGAAGTGGATGATCTGAAGTTGGCATTAGCCAATTTCAAGTCCAGCGTGGACGACTCGTTCGCTGAACTCAAAAACTTGATTTTGAGTTCCGCGAAAGGAAGCCTTCCCTCCACTTCTCAGTTATCCCCTTCTCCACTTCCATCAGTTTCGGGTGAGACTTTACAATCTCACCATAATGTTTTTAAAGACTTAAAACCTCCTACTTTTAATGGGGAAGAGAAGGATAGAAATGCAGATATTCTACAAACCTTCCTTAGCAAATGGAAGAACATTCATGCTCTTAAACAGACCCCTGACCATTTGCAAGCTATTGAGGCCAGTCTTTCCTTAGGGCCTATGGCCTATAAGTGGTGCTTAAATCTCCAGGAGACTGGGCAGACTCCCCGGTCATGGAAAGCTTTTGAAGAAGCTTTCCTAAGAGAATTTCTACCAGAGAATGAACTTGATAGAGCCTGGGAAGCCTAGGAAAGGACAGTAATGGACAAGTCCCTCATCCAATATATCTCGCAATATCGAGAGGCAATTTTAAAGATTAAAAATATGGATGACTATTAGAAAATCAGGGGATTTGTCCGTGGCCTCAAAGATGAATATAAAGTAGAGGTCCAGAGAAACTCGCCTACTACCCTTGAGCAAGCTCTCAGATATGCTCAAATCTATGATGATTTAGTGGGTAGGAAGAAGGCGAGACAACAGCCACTTTCTGAGCAGCCTTCTCAGAAAGACTTTCAATTTAAAAAGAAATTTTTAAAAAGAAAGAAAGAAGACAAATTTAAAAGTGAAGCTCCTCAGAAATGCCCTTCACTCATACAGCCCTTAAAACCAGATGATTTTGAGAAAGCCAAACAAGAACGTTTGTGCTTTGTGTGTATGGGCAAGGGACACACAGTCAGACAGTGTCCCAAGGGGCCTTTCACTAAAAAAGATAAGAAAGATAAAAAACAAGTTCATCTTGTTCAGACTGTATGTTTTCCCAGTGACTCGGCAGCTTCCGAGATCAAAGTGTATCATGAAGATCATGAACATTGTTGCCAGTTGACCTCTGCAATGCTAGCGAGACCCTTCAGCTTTGGGCCGCATGACCTAGTACGTATGCATGGGAAAGTTGGTAACCAGTCAGTAAGAGTCATGGTTGATGATGGGGCAACCCATAATTTCATCAACCACACCCTGGTTAAAAAGCTTAAACTACCAGAAGTACCTAGTCAGCATAGGTACATCGTTTCATTAGCTAAGGGTGAAGATAAAAAAAAAAGGGAAACTATGGTAAGTAAGTTAAATCTTGGTATTCAGGGGTACCAAGATGAAATAAACTTTCAGATAATGCACCTAGATCGAACAGACATTGTTCTCGGGAGAGATTGGCTCTACAATTTAGGACCTTCCCTCCACAGAAACTATCAGGAGAACACCCTCAGCTTTCAGCATAAAGGCCGAGAGATCCAGTTGCATGGGGAGCATGATGTTCCCAACAGCCCTGTGGTCTGCAGTTCAGAGCTCTGTCAGCTAATCGGAGATGAAGACCATCAGGTATTCTTATGTGACTTTCAGTTTATTCCTGAAGTTTCTATTTCTAGTTCTATTCAGCAGAAAATCAGTAAATTAGAAACTTTATTGTCTAAATTTCAAGATGTTTTTCCTGAAGATTTGCCACATGGTTTACCACCTAGCAGAGAGGTAGATCATGTAATAAACCTAGTACCAGGTACAGCACCTGTTTCTAAACCTGCATATCGGGTCAGCCGAACAGAGGATGAAAAAATAACTAGGCAGTTAACAGACTATCTTGGGAAAGGCCAAATTCATACCAATAGTTCACCATGGGCCTCACCAGTCCTATTGGTGAAAAAGAAAGAGGGGTCTATGCGTCTTTGCGTAGATTACAGAGCCCTCAATAAAGTCACAATTAAGAATAAATACCCTATGCCTCGGGCAGACGAGTTGTTTGATCAACTCGACGGGGCTAAGTTTTTCAGCAAAATAGACCTCAGATCGGGATATCATCAAGTCCGTATAAAATCGGAAGATGTCTCGAAAACAGCTTTTAGGACTCGTCACGGTCATTATGAGTTTAAGGTGATGCCATTTGGGCTCACAAATGCTCCAGCTACCTTTATGACCTTGATGAACAGTGTCCTCAGACCATACTTGGGTAAGTTTGTAGTCGTATTTTTAGATGACATCCTCGTTTACAGCAAATCGAGGAAGGAGCATCTAAAACACCTCAGAAAGGTGTTTCGACTGCTCAGAAAGCATAAGCTTTATGCTAAACAATCCAAGTGTGAATTCTTCGTTGAAGAAGTAGCATATTTGGGTCACATTATCTCTTCAGATGGGATTAAGATGGACCCAAATAAGGTTAAAGCCATACTCAGTTGGCTGAGACCTCAGAATATTTTGGAGCTTCAGATCTTTCTTGGTCTGGCGGGATATTACAGACGATTTGTCAAGGAATATGCTCAGATAGCAGTTCCTATGACAAATCTCTTAAGGGGAAGGGAAAGGAGTTCATTTGGGAGTCCGCACAGTACGAGAGCTTTGATGCTCTCAAAACAGCCTTAGCTACAGCACCAGTTTTAAAAGTCGTCAACCCCAACAGCCATTTGTGGTCGAAACAGATGCTAGCGACTTTGCAGTAGGTGCTGTGCTAACTCAGGGCGGACGACCAGTTGCGTTCGAGAGTAAAAAACTCGAGCTAGTTCAGACTAGGTACAGTGCCTATGAAAAGGAACTCTTTTCTATAGTCTATGCCCTTAAGACTTGGAGGCATTATTTGTATGGTGCCAACTTTGAGGTCCTGACAGACCATGAGAGTCTCAGATACCTTTGCAATCAACCTGAGCTTAGAGGTCGGAAAGCTCGTTGGGCAGAGTTGATGCAAGAGTTTGACATGTCTATCAGATATAGGCGTGGAAAATTCAATACAGTAGCAGATGCCCTTAGCAGAATGCCTATGATAAACGAACTGAGTTTTACTCGGATTCGTAATAAGTTACTCGAGTCCTTGAGAGGGAAATGCCAGCATGATGCATTCTTCTCTATTATTTGGAACTCAGTCCAGAACAGACAGTTACAGACTCTAGAACCAGTTCCCGGGGCTGGTGCCAGTTCATCCAAGAATACGACAGCTTCCTTTGAGGATGATGATGAGTCCGAGTATACGTCGTCAGATGACGTTGAGGATTCTGAGCCTGTATTACCCAAGCAAACCCTAGAGGTTGAGGGTCAGTTGACTCAAGGATTCAAATGGAAACAATATTCCATTCAGGATGAGTACTTGCTCTATAGAGATAGAGTATGTGTCCCCAATTCAGAGGATTATAGGCAGCAGGTCCTATATGAATGTCATGACAATCCTAGCGCGGGACACCCAGGCATACAGAAGACCTATGAGCTTCTTCGTAGGCAATTTTTCTGGCCCAGTATGAAAAAGGACGTCCACCAGTATGTAACCAGCTGCCAGAAATGTCAAGTAAATAAAGCAGAGCGTTTAAAGGCAGGAGGGTTGTTGCATCCCTTAGAAATACCAGCTGGTAATTGGGAGAGTATCTCCATGGATTTTATAGTAGGCCTGTCTAAAACCCAAAAGGGTAATGACGCTATATGGGTCACAGTTGACCGTCTGACCAAAATGGCTCATTTTATTCCGACCAAAACAACCGTTAGAGCTCCAGAGTTAGCGAGGTTGTTTGTAGACGGGCTATTTAAATTGTACGGTCTACCTTCCGGCATAGTCAGCGATCGGGACAGTAAGTTTACTGGAAATTTTTGGAGGGCAGTATTCCATCATCTCCATACTAAACTTAATATGAGTACCACCGACCATCCACAGACGGACGGTCAAACAGAAAGGGTAAATCAAGTGCTGGAGAATATGCTTCGTGCATACGTGAGCAAGAAGCAGACTAATTGGGAGGACTATCTCTCGATATTAGAGTTTGCTTACAACAGTACCAAACATTCAGCTACGGGATATAGCCCATTTATGCTGATGTATGGTTTTCAGCCACGCTCACCCACAGCTGTAGGGTTTAAACAAGAAAAAGTTGAAACAGCTAGAAACTTTTTAGAAGACCTAAACCAGATGATAGAACATGTAAGCGTAGCATTAGACAATCTCAGGATCGAGCCAGGAATTATGCAGATCCACACAGACGGGATGTGTAGCTCTCCACTAGTGAGAAAGTCTATATGAGAGTCCCAGTTGACTCTAAAACCCTCAAATCATGAGTGTGTGCTAAGTTGTCTCCAAGGTATTGTGGTCCCTTTACCATCAGTAGGAGACTAGGCGAGGTCACCTATGAACTAGAACTCCCACACAGCAGTAAGGGTTTTCCAGTCTTTCATGTAAGTTAGTTATGAAAAGCCTTAGCCAGGTCAGACAATCTGGTAGGGGACAGTGTTCTAGTTCTCCCATTGGATCCTCAACAACCTCCACATGAACCAGAGGAGATTCTTCATAGTAGAGAGACGCAGACTCGTCATATTCTATATCGAGAATATCTGGTTAAGTGGAATGATCAGCCTGTTGAGAATGCCACTTGGGAAAGAGGCAGCGTCCTTCGCAAGATTTTTCCAGACTTTGTCTTAGAGGACCAAGACGGTTCTTAAGGGGGAGGGAGTGTTACGAGCTCGTAACCAGTGCCGAACCCTAGAGAACACAGATAGGTCAGATACCACAGTCAGGGTCGTGTCCAGCATACATGACCAACAGGGCAAGACAATGTGAGTAGTGTGCCCCAGCACGGTCCATAGCCATGGCGGGCCTAACATAGCCTAGGGACCCTGTCAGCAGGATAGGGCCCCCAATTGGGTCCCGACGTGCAGTCGGCCACGTCAGTGCCACGTGGCCGACACTTGGCAATAGCATGCTACCAGTCCTCACACTGGGCTAGGAGGGGCTTACTCTATATCAGGGAGTGGGCAAGGTTGGGTGGATCAGTTAGTGTTTGCCCTACTGTGGTGTTAGGATCTATTACACTTCTACTGAAAGGCAGTAATGCATCAGGCTGAAATCCGTCATCTCAAATTGTTTCATGAGGTCTTTCTTGATTATGTCTATCATCTCTTGATTATTTCCCGTAATAATCAAGTCATCAACATAAAGAGCAATCAAAGCAACCATACCATCAAAGCATAAGACATATAGATTTGGATCAGAATGTGTTCTCACCATCCCCTTTGAACGAAAGTAGACATCAATCCTGCTATACCACGCACGTGGTGCTTGTTTGAGACCATAAAGCGCCTTCTTCAAGCGACATACTTTATTTTCCTATCCTTTCGTTACAAAGCCTTCAGGTTGATCCATGAACACTTCTTCTTCTAACTCACCATTTAGAAAAGCAGATTTCACATCCATCTGATGCAAAGGCCAACCAAAATGTAAAGCTAAAGCAATAAGTAGACGTAGAGTATTCCAGTTACACATCGGCGCAAAGGTCTCCTCATAGTCAATGCCTTTATTTTGTGCGTACCCTTTGATTACCAATCTTGCTTTGTGCTTTGCTATGCTTCCATCTGCATGGTACTTAGTTCTATATACCCATTTGCAACCAATGGGTTTCTTGCCAACTAGTGGTTCTACTAAGTCCCATGTGCTATGCTTAGCAATTGACTCCATCTCCTCTCCCATGGCTTTGATCCAAATGTCATCATCCTTCGCTTCACCATAAGTCGAAGGTTCTTTGCTTTGAATAATGCTAGATAAGAGAGCATAATTTGCTTCATACCTTTCAGGTAGTGTCTTCTCTCTTGTTGATCTTCGTAGCTCTCCCTGGCCAGATGATCCTGGAAAGTCATCTATGTCGCGGCTCTCCAACAATCTCTCAAACCACTTAGGGAGCTTCCTGTCAGGTGATCGGCTTCCTGGTGAAAATGTATCCCACGGTACATCCTTCTCCTTGCGTTTGTCACCTGCAACTTCAATCCTTCTTGCACCAAAAGGTTTGTCCCTACCTCTCCAACCTGTCTCTTGAGGTTGAGTAGTAGTATCTTGATATGTATCCTCATGTTCATCACTCGGAAGGTTAATGAATGGATCATCATCAGGTGGTATCCTCACTATACCATTTTTCCCACTAGATGTGTCTATCTTCTCAACATCCTCGTCTTCATACATCTTGGATTCATCAAAGATAACATCACGGCTTATATGGATTTTGTTTTCGACTGGATCAAAACATCTATAGCCCTTCACGCGATCATCATATCCTAGGAATATGCACTTGATAGCTTGTTACATCAAGTTTACGTCTTTCTTCCTTAGGAATATGTACAAAGGCCTTACATCCAAAGATTCGCAAGTGGTTCACCTTTGGCTTCTTCTTTGTGAATGCTTCCTCAGGTGTAATTTTTGGTATGACAATGGTAGGACTTCTATTTTGAAGATAGACTGCCGTGCTACATGCTTCTGACCAAAAATATTTGGGCAATTTCATCTCAGCTGGCATAGATCTGGCACTTTCCACAATCGTACAATTTTTGCGCTCAGCTACACCATTGAGAGCAGGAGTATGAGCTTGCGTAAATTGTCTTTTAATCCCACATTGATCACAAAGATCATTGAAGTCATTAGACTTATACTCACCTCCACTATCTGATCTTAGGACTTTGATCTTCTTACCTGTCTAATTTTCGACCAAGTTTTTGAAGTTCTTGAAGTTATCAAAAGCATCTGATTTCTTCTTCAAGAAGTAGATCCACGTCTTACGTGACATATCATCAATAAAGGTCATGAAATAGAAGGATTTTCCTACGGACATGGTCCTCATGGGCCTGCATAAATATGTGTGGATTAAATCCAGGATGTTCTTTGCTCTTGCAACACCCCCTTTATTGAACTTCTCTCGATGCTGCTTCCCATATATACAAGATTCGCACATGGATTTCAAGTGATCTTCTATTGTAGGCAGTCCTGTTACCATCTCCAATTTTCTCATCAAACTGAGGCTTCCCAAGTTCAAGTGACCAAGCCTCTTGTGCCACAACTCAGTTTGCGAAGGAACGGATGACACAAGTCCATGTTGCCCCTTGATTGTGGCATTCAACCTGTACAATTTTGTATTGGGCTCTCTTACTCCATTCGCAATAACTTTGAACTTTTGGTTTGCATCCTTCACAAAGCAACGATCATGGGCGAATTCTACTTTCAACTTTTGATCAGTAATGACTCCAACAGAAAGTAGATTTTTCTTCAAACCTGGTACGTAAAGTACCTTCCTGATCATCCTGCTTTTGCCGTCAGACAGTTGGATTGAAACTGTGCCTATCCCCTTGATCATGCACACCTCACCATTTGCTTGTGAAACAAATGTTCCATTATCCAACGCCTTCAAACTACTGAACCAGTTCTTGTTACCTGTCATGTGTCTTGTGCCTTCTGAGTCAATATACCATGCTTGATCATCTTGATTAGATGACAATGTAGATATGAAGATGCTAGAGTCTTCAATCTCACCTTCATTGACAAGGTTGCCTGTTTGTTTTGGTTTTCCCTTGCCTTGTTCCGCCAGGAATTTGCAACATTCACTCTTCCAGTGGCCCTTTTTACCACAATGGAAGCACTTGCCTTTCTTCTTAGTTTTGCTGGAAGATCCCTCATCCTCCTGAGACTTGGCAAATTGCTGTTTAGTCTTCTTCTTGCCCTTGCCCTTGCCTTGTTTTTGGCGTGTTGCAAGTGCCTGATCATCAGTATTTTGACGTCTAGCTTTCACCATTTCTCGTCGTTACTCTTCCTGCATCAAGATTCCTGTGAGCTCGTCAAAGGTTGGCAATCTTTCTCTTGATGCTATTCCGCTCACAAACATCTGATAGGGTTCTGCAATGCGCATAATGCATTATGCACCATCTCCACATCACGTATGCGTTCTCCAATAGAATGCAGTTCATCTCTCATTGTCTTGATTCTGGTCATGTACGTCTGAATGTGCTCTCCTTGTTCCATGCGGACACTATTCAACTTTGACTTCAGAAACATGATTCTTGACGGATTTGACGTCTCGAACTGCTCCTTTAGCACATCCCATGCCTGTCTGGGTGTAATAGCATCACAAATGTGGGTAATGATGTGATCCTTCACTAACAAGTTAATGAAGGTCAAAGCTTTCCTCATCTTTTTGTCGAACACTTTGATGTCTGCTTCATTTGGCGGCCTTCTCTCATCACCTGTGACGACTTCCCACACATTTTTCTCCATCAGTATGTTTTTCATTTTGAATTTCCACACTGCATAGTTGGAAATCCCGTCCAATTTGCTACTTTCACTCAAAATGGACTCTCCCATGTTTGCCATCGCAAAACTGCTTGTAACTTCTGCCTTAGGCTAAGAACAGTATGTTGAGGCCAACAGTGATGTCAGAAGTTGAAAATAATGACCTGCACTTTTTTTCTTACCAGGCCACTCGCCGCTTTTCCACCAATTTGAAAGCCAAATCGGCGTCGCCTTCCGAAATGCACTCAGTCGTCAATTCCCAACAACGTGCCCAGTGGAATGGTGAAACTACTTCTGGCATACTCCGAACACTTTCTCTGCTGCAACCGCTCTGTTTTGCTGTACCGTACTTGTAGGTACAGTCCGGGTGCTTGTTTGGAGCTTGGTTGAGTCACAACCCACATCCCCCTATAGTTATGGTGGGATTCGCCACCTCCCCTCATAGCAAGTGCTTAGACTAAGATGGTAAAACACATTTTTCTCTCTCTAAAAAGTCATCTTCTCTCTCTCTCTCTCTCTCTATAATCTATTGATCTCCAGGTTTCCTTTAATCATACATAGATCGTGTGAGGTGATTGCACATGTATTTGAGCTCTTTGGACTTCGCTAGATCTGATCAAAGTTTTTGAGCCATAGGAAATTGGTGCCGGCTGGATTCTGGTCGCAATGGGGCTAGGAGCGACGTTGGCACTGGGAGCAGAGGTGGCACTGCTAGCGTTGGGAGCAATGCTGGTGCTAGTGGTGGCGCGAGTAAATCTTGCACTTGTAGCTAGCTTTACAACACTTGGCCTCCTCAAAACAAGATGATTTAATAGATGAAATGATGTTGCTCGTAAGTGTGAGGTTTACTTGAAACCTGTAAGGTTTGGTCTTCTCTCTCATGGAATGTCGTAGCTCTCCCTCCTTGCTAGACTCAATAACTTTTCCTTTCTTGTCACTCACGAGCTTCGTATGCCATTTAAGTAGTTGCATTGAGGTGATCCATTGCAAGGTGAGTGGGAATCCCAAAGTGCAACTTTTTCCTTCCTTTTGTCACCTACAACCTCGGTCTTTTTTGATCCAATGGGTTTGTTTCTCACATGTCCAATGAAGAGCTTATAGTTTTACCAAAAAAGTCTGACCAAAAAAGTTTCAGGCTCTCCCACTACTTGATTTGACCTAACTCGCCAAAATCGATGAAATTTTGGTCCATATGATGCAACAAAGTCTCATTGTTAAGATTTGTGATCTAGATAATGTTCACACTAGGTGTATTACTAAGTTTCTAGCTTGTTCTCTTGTATCTTCGAAATATAATAAATAAATGATGATTTATTTAATCTAAAAAAAATAGACATTTATACAACATAAATGTTGAGTTTTTTTTTTAAAACAGATGTTTTTATGGTGGAAAAATTTCATACAAAAAATATGCCTACCACAATAGCATAAATATCCATAATCATACATTTACATGCTCGTAAATATTTCACTACTGGAAAAGATATTTGATTGTGGAGAATGAGGCTTAAAAGTTTTTTAAAACACCTTGCTTCCATCCACTTGTTGTCCATCTTATTTCTACTTGTTTTTTGGTCTATCACATGGCACATGCAAATTCTATCAGAAAGCTATTCACATGCACATTCAGTCAGTATTTTGATGCGTTATGGGTCAATCTTTGGTTGGCTCTTCACATGGGAGTTCTGTGGGGAGGGCCACAACAAATTTTGCTTTTGAAGTTGAATGAAAATTATACTTTTGTAGGTGCATCCAAAATACCAAAAAAAGAGCAATTATGGAGCCCTTTTGTGGGACCCACATATTACCTATATGTGTTTGTGGGCCCCACATACCAAGCTCAGGCCAAGTTTTTGCCATGTCGCATGGATCAAAGGTATTTGTAGGCCTCACATATTCAAGCTTTATATATGGGTTTGTGTCAAGTGGCATGAAGTCATGGACCAAGGGTGTTTGTGTCCCCCGCATACTCAAGCTTTATACTAGTCTTGTGCCATGTGGCATGATCAATATGCTAAAATGATTTTCACCACGCTTAATAATAAGTGTTTGTTTGTATATTGTAAGGATATTATGGCTCGTTGTCTTGTTGAGTTGTGATGCAAGAGGACTTGCCATTATATCCCTACATAAAATCAGTTTTTCATTTTTAACGAAGGAAAGGGAGGCGGCGCCTCTCTGCACAGAATCCATGCGTTGCCCTGTTTCTTTTCAAAAAAATTTATATGCACCTTTCGGATATAAAATAAATCTATTGTAAGGATATTATGGCTCGTTGTCTTGTTGAGTCGTGATGCAAGAGGGCTTGCCATTGTATCCCTGCATCAAATCAGTTTTCCATTTTTAACAAAGGAAAGAGAGGCGGCTCGCTACACAGAATCCATGTGTTGCCTTGTTTCTTTTTTTCAAAAAATTTATTAGCACCTTCCGGATGTAAAATATATCTATGACAAAAAAAACGTTTTAAAAAAAATGTAAAAGGTTTTTATGTCGGGAAAGGTCTGCCTCCTTGGCAATTTTGTTGTGGGAAGGGCCTTTGACGGAGGGCAGTAAGGACGTAAGGACCTTCCACCGAGGGCCACTGCCCTCGGCTTTTTGCCCTGAGACAGAAACTCCTTCCACAACAGAATGGCCTTGGAGGCCCTTCCTCATCATGTGGCCTAGCAGAAAAGAAAAAATTCATAAAATTCATGTTATGTTATCGACATAATGCCTAAGGTTAAACATTTATGTTATTTATATGTTGGGAAATCCTCGGCTCAATTTTGAGAGCACTCATGCCAGGGTATTGCCTAGGGCCAAAAACGCTAACAAAAAAAAAAAATTTCACATTGCCATTACACGGGAAAGCCCTTGGCCCAGTTTTAAGAGAGACTAGGCCATGGGGCTACGAAAGGTTCTCAAAATTGGGAATTCCTTTGGGGGGAGAGATTCCACCTAGGGGGCAGGCCTGTCATCAGGTTGGGAGCGTCCCTTAGAGGCCCTTTCCATGTCCACCCCTTGCGATTGTGTCAGCTTTCCACCTTAGAGAACGGGTTCAGCCCTTCTGCCCAAGAGCTGATTTCAAAAAAACTCACAAACCCTCTCACCCGTTGAGCAACCCGTGATGTTGTGCAACTTGATTGTGCCCGCGTGAGGAGGTGAGCATGGAAATGCACTCTTAAAGGGTTAACGAGAATAGCAAAAAAATGGCCACAATTGATGATCTTCTAGGACCTTCTAGGATCTAGTTCCTAAGTGCCCTACCACAAGTTATTCCGGCCAGGTACGCAGAAGTAACCGGCAGCCAGAAACCATCCGGAATTATTGCACGGCGGATGGCCCCATCGCACAAAGCATTTCCCGGCTATCACCCTCAACCCCGATTATCCGCCGGAACCTTAACACTCAGAGGCTTCTGGAATTCGGCCGGCAGACCTTACGGCGGCTGTCAGCAATAAATCGGAGATCCCGTTCTTCACTCAACTGGGATTCCCCCAAAAAGGAATTGCCATTGAAATGTTTGCATAAAATAGGAAATTGAGTGCGATATTGGTTTACTCTCCCGAGTTCCTACGAATGATAAAGGCGAGTCCACTAAGGGCATCCAAAGATATAAAATGCATAAGATAATGTGTAACTATTGAGTAGTATGAGCTCCTTTGTTTACCTTGGTGGGGTGGTAGCATCCTTATGAAATCCACACTTATTGAAAACCAAAGGAATTGGAAATGTGACTCTAAACCCTCTCATCCAATTCAATTATTGGTTGAGTCTTCCTATAAATCACAAAAGCAACATGCAAGTCCAGTAAGCGCATCCAAAAACCGAGTCCCCCCCACTATGTGTCAAAGGAGATATTAAATGTATAACAAAGAGATTATAAGCAATGATGGAGTAGTGTGGAATCCTTTGGTTACCTTGGTGGGATTAAGCATCCTTATAAAATTTTGCATTTATGGAAAACCCATAAAATAGAAATTTGACTAAATAATGTTTATATTATAAGAAAGCCACAAGACTCTAAACCCTCTCATTGAAATTGATTTTTTTAACTAGAACATGGGCAACGTTTATAATTGCACATAATCTGGTGTTGGTATGATGTAGCGCAGGCATCCCAAAGGGAGCCGGAAACCACGACTTAGCTTCCCAGCCTTCAACTCTTGCCATCCAAACCCACTTGACATACAAGCAGCCAACTCGCCAACAACGATCAGACTTAACCAACTTGAAGTTCCGAAAACCAACATTGAGATCCAACCTGGCGCCATGCCAGATCGGGGGTCCCGACGTGGGTGACTTCCCTCCAAGCAAAGCCGCTCGACATACATCAAACTTAACCAACTCGAAGCTTCGTTACAAACGAGTAACATCCATTCCAAGCAAGCGGTCTGACTTACATCAGACTTAACCAACTGAAAGCTTCGTCACGAGCGCTGGAAGCCAACCTGGCGCCACGCCAGACTGGACAGCCATAAACAGGTAACATCCACCCAAGCAAGCCATCCAACTCAGCCGACAGGTTAGAGCCCGTTCCCCAAGAGCTTAACCCATTCACGTTCATGCAAGGAACACTCAGAACCACAAGCCGCGACAGATATGGAAACAACCAGTTCTTGGACCAAATGGTCCCGACAGCATACCGTTGGCGCCACGGACCGAATGGTCCCGACGGCATACCGCTGGCGTCCCGGGATACGACCCTCAGCAATGTGCCAAGTTAAAAATTTTGAAACCGGCCTTACAACTGGCGCTTTTACCGAACACTGAAACCCAGAAGGTAATCAGAGTCAGTTTGAAGAAAATCCCACTTTATTGATAAATCTGAGAAGGTTACATTTCAAGTGTGTGACCGACCCTAGTCTCCGGGGCGCTAGCATGCCAAGGCGAGAGCCATGACAACATTCCAGCAAGGGAGGCTGAGACTTGGTTGGAGCTCGCCCTGAGTCGCAACCCGCACTCCCCTATAGTATTGGTGTGATTCGGCACCCCCCCTCATACCAAGCACTCTACCCAAGCTGGTAAAGCACGTTTTTCTCTCTCTAGGATTTTCTCTTTCTAGAAAGTCATTTTCTCTCTCTAGATTTTATTGATCCCCAGGCTTCCTCTAATCATGCCTAGATCGTGTGAGGTGATTGCACATCGATCTGAGCTCTCTGGACTTCGCTAGAACCGATCAAAGATTTTCAGCCATAGGAACTTGGCGCCAGCTGGATTCTGGTCACAGTGGCGCCGGGAGCAGCAGGGGCACTGCTGGCGCCGGAGACATAGCTGGCGCCGATGGCGCCGGAAGTAAAGCTTGTAAAGGTAGCTTTACAACATCCACCCCACCTTTATAAAATCTGATGTCCTCATTAGATGTCAGATTAAAGTAAAGGTGTCTCCCAATTAAAATAACTATACATTTAAGCTACTTGGCACAGTACTCAATTTACTGGCCACTTTTTATTAACATTGAAACTGGCACACCACAAGTCGGAGGCTCAGCTCTTTGTACTAAAAAATTATATAACTTGAAAATATATCTTTGTCTGGGAAAAGCGTAGATTTGATATCGCTTTCGTAAAACCCGAGAACCTTATTAACTGGTGACAGAGGTCTTTCTTTGAAATGTTCGCCCCTGTCGCTTCTGACTTTCGACTTTGGAACTCCTTTGAGCTTCTGATTTGTCCTTGATGCACTTTGTGTTGAGCTCCCTGAGCTCCAGATTTGTTCAGTTCCGCACAGGTATCAAGGCCCCTGAGCCGAAGGATTTATCGTTTGATTGCCCACTTTATGGTCCACTCCGTGCCTTGTTGTTTCTGCACCTTGATTTCTCTCCTTGTCCAAGCCTGATCTTGATACTTTTCCATCTTGGCTCTTTAAGGTAGGCAAAGATTGAGTACTCCGCAATGCACCTCTCACTTAGCTTGAAGTAACTCTTTGAATCAGCCCAAATGTAACCATTGACCTCGTGGAAAGCCAAAGGGTCGCACCAGTTTGATCCGCATCCGAACTATCTCTTCGCGTTTGTTTGAAACACCATGTCCGTCGCGCAAAACTTGACTTTCACAATTCCATCACTGGTTAGTTGCCTCACAGTCAAAACAACGAGTGTACATCGAGCTTGGCTTCAAGTAGCTCTCTTTGAATCAGAAACATGCACCCAGAGTTTGCACTAATCCGATCTCAACGCGAACTGTCCCTTAGCCTCCGTTCGAAATACCAAGTCTCTCATGCAAGACTCAACTTTCACAGTTCCTTCATTGATCAGCTGCCTTACACGTAACACAAGCCAACGTACTCATATGTTTCCTCATCATTGCTGGTCCAGCCAAATGGTCCCGACAGCATACCGCTGGCGCCACAGACCGAATGGTCCCGACGGCATACCGCTGGCATCCCGGGATACGACCCTCAACTATGTGCCAAGTTAAAAATTTTGAAAGCGGCCTTACAACTGGCGCTTTTACCGAACACTGAAACCCAGAAGGTAATCAGAGTCAGTTTGAGGAAAATCCCACTTTATTGATAAATCTGAGAAGGTTACATTTCAAGTGTGTGACCGACCCTAGTCTCCGGGGCGCTAGCATGCCAAGGCGAGAGCCATGACAACATTCCAGCAAGGGAGGCTGAGACTTGGTTGGAGCTCGCCCTGAGTCGCAACCCGCACTCCCCTATAGTATTGGTGTGATTCGGCACCCCCCCTCATACCAAGCACTCTACCCAAGCTGGTAAAGCACGTTTTTCTCTCTCTAGGATTTTCTCTTTCTAGAACCTTTAATCATGCCTAGATCGTGTGAGGTGATTGCACATCGATCTGAGCTCTCTGGACTTCGCTAGAACCGATCAAAGATTGTCAGCCATAGGAACTTGGCGCCGGCTAGATTCTGGTCACAGTGGTGCCGGGAGCAGCAGGGGCGCTGCTGGCGCCGGGGACATAGCTGGCGCCAATGGCGCCGGAAGTAAAGCTTGTAAAGGTAGCTTTACAACATATGACTACATCAAGGCAAATCATTATAAAATTTGGAGAATCATCAACTTATGCATCAAAGCCTACTAGTGGTGCAACTAGTAGAAGAGAGCAACCAAAAAAATCAAAAGTGAGATTGGAAGGAATCTTAGGTAAACAACCTTCACTTTTGAATTACAAACCACAAGCCATACCAATTTCAACATGCATGACTAAATTGAGATGTCCAAATCTGCTATTGGCAAAACTATGGGTGATAGTTCAAGGAGATCAAAAGAGGCACAATAATGACTTCTATTAGTCATGTGAAAACAATCGGCAATAGATGGACCACACCAAATGTTATTTTAGCACAAACATGTAAGGGAGTGTCTATGATAAGTAATATTGATATCTGATGTTATCAATATTAAATATGATCACTAGACAATAGAAAACAAGGGATGATTTGATAGATTCCTTAGCAAGAAACATGAAATTTCTACCTACAAAGCATTTATAGCTTATGATCCAGTTTTTGCAGAAATGCAAGTAAAGAGCCAACAGGCCTTACCTGCAGAAATACATGGAAAGTGCCCACAGACAGCCACTGCAGGCAACCGCCAAGTCCTACAAACAGTTTCAATGAAGGCCACCGCATGCAATTGCAAAGTCCTACCTACAGTCCATTATGAAGTCTAAGTAAACCAAACGCACCGCAAGAGGAGCCAGAGTCCTCGAAGATTGTGAAAATTATTAAAATATTATCTTCCTATCTCGAGTTTGGGACCATGTCCATGGTTATTTCCACTAAATTTCATGTTGTACATAAAAGGTATGTGAATTGAGCACATGACCTTCTAGTATAGGTCGGATTTGAGTTAGATAGATTCAATTTTGATGACATGCAGAAGTTTAGATAGCACGCAATGTCATACTGTATGCATGCAAGCCACATGCAATCAGTGCATGCAACATGCATAGTGTTTTATGTGATCTACACATGTCTAGGCAATTTTATGAGTTGACATGCAGTACATGCAACATCCATGCATGCAGTTACACATGTAGATCTCTAGTAGGTGGATTAGTTTAGTTAAGTGGACTTTCCATGCAACTCCACTATAGGAATTCGAGTCTCTCTCATGTAGGGAAATCTTGGCATGTTTTGCCATATTGTGAATAATGAGATTTTGGTGTTTTGGACTCATTCTCTCTCTACCCGAGTTTTGCATCATCGATTTTCTCTCTCTACCCGAGAGTAGGCTATTTTTCCCATACTGAGCACTTAGAATTTTTTTCTGACATTCAATTCTCATAGTAAGAAGTTAGATTTTTTCATCTGATGTATGCCATTGTGCTCTTGTCATAGATTTTTCAAGTATACTATTCTCTGATTAATCTTGTGCAATCGCAACACCTCAGTAAGATCTTGTAGGGTGTGTGGTGAAGTTCACACGTGCTAAAAACTTCACATGGTATCAGAGCTTCATGCTTTGAAGAGGTGAGGGTGTACACATCAGATGTTCAGTGCCTTTGCTTGCAGGAACTCGGATTTGGGAGAGGGATTCAAACTCGCTGAGAGACAAGCTATTTGTGGACCATAAGTGGATCAAACCGAGTCTAATCTGCTCTAGCAGAGCTCTGTATGGACATAGAGTTCACGTGTGAAATCAGCCCTCATTAAATGAGTGCTACTTCTCTAAATTTGATCCAAATTTGATGTTCTATAGCTTGTTGGATAGGTATTGAAGAGTAGAATGTGTTGCTTGTGTTTCTAAATCAATTTGATTTGTTTTTAGAATTTTTTTTAGGCAATCAGAGAGTTTGAGAGAGTACTCAACTCGTGGGATATGCCAAAGTGAGCACACATCAATTCTTTTCACCATTTTCATCAATTTTCACTATCAATCAGGTAGAATTGGATATAAGTGAGTGTTTTGAGGTCTTAGACTTTTCATTTCACACAATTCACACAAACTACTGTGTTTGAGTTGAAAGTAAGTTCCTAGAGAGTTTATCAGTACTTTGAAACTCGTGGGAGAGATAGACTTTTTACTTGCATGTGCATTTTTACCATTACTAGAATTTCTCATAGAGAAGATTTCTTCATCTGGTTCACATTTCTTGGAGCACAGTGAGAGATTGACATCTTCTAATTATGCAACGTGGAAGATCAGAATGGAATCATTACTGATTCTACAAGATGTAATGGATATTGTGAGTGGAGCTGAAGAAGAACATGCTGCACCCCTCTTTCACTAATCTCATGCCATATCTAGGTGCAAAAAGATTAATCTATACTGCTAATGATGTAGAGTGTAGGATTGAAGGAATTGGTAGTATTCCATTGCATGCATCATCATCAAATTTTTTTTGTTTATATAATGTATTGTATGTACCTAGATTGACTAAGAATCTCATTAATGTAGGACAATTGTTTGATAGTGGATTGGATGTCAAGTTTCAAGTTGACAAGTGTATAATCTCAAGAGAAAATGAAGTTATTGCTAGAGGATCTAGAATTGGTAAGCTGTACAAACTACATTCTAGGGAGATTGCTAACGATTCAGATATTGCTTATGAGACCAAGGTTCATCAGGAGGATCTGTGGCACAAGAGATTGGGTCATCCCAATTTCAAAACCATGCAATCTATGGTCAAGAAAGGAAAAGTTGTTGGACTACCAAAGACACTGTCAAAGGAGCTTCTACCTTGTGAAGCTTGTGTGCTGGCAAAATCACACAGGAGGCCTTTTTCTAGATCAAGCATTAAAACAAAGAAGCCATTTAAACTAGTGCACTTTGATGTTCATTTCTCATCAACTAAGAGCAAAGGAGGAGCAAATTGCTTTGTTTCCTTTGTAGATGATTATACAAGATATTCTTGGATCTATATGCTGTCTTCAAAAGCCATGGTCTATGATGTTTTTCTTACTTTCAAAGCTTATGTAGAAAAGCATTTTTCTTTCAAGCTGAAAGCTTTGAGAAGTGATAGTGGAGGAGAATACACTTCCAATAAGTTTAAAGACTTTTGTGAGAGAGAAGGTATTCAAAGAGAGTTTTCTTGTTCATATACTCCTCGAACTTTGTGTGAATGTGCAAAAGCCATTAGGCTAGAAGCTTCTCTGCCTAAAGAATTTTGGGAAGAGGTAGTTGCATGTGCAAACTATCCTTGTAATAGGCTTCCAAAGTTTGCAATTGGAGGAAAAACACCATTTGAGATGTTGTATAAGAAAAAGCCTAAGGCAGATCATCTTAGGATTTTTGGCCGTGTATGCTTTGTGCATGTGCCTCTAGAAACTAGGAAGAAGGAAGATCCTAGTGCAATTAAAAGAATTTTTGTAGGATATGCATCCACTAAAAAAGCATACAAAGTATATCTTCCTTCTACTGACAAGAATGTTGTTAGTAGAGATGTGATCTTCCATGAAGATCAGAAATTTAACTTGGATGATGCACAGATCAAGGAGTCTCATGCAAGATCAATCATCAATCTTGATGTTGTTCAAGAGGTGGTGAGGCCGAGGCTTGAGGAGGAGCAAATTCAAGCTATCACACCAAGAAGATCTACACGAGCAAGATCTGAGCCAAGAAGGCTCACATATGATGAAGAAGGAAGGCAAGTGGAAGGTGAAACTTCATATCATGTTCTCTTCATATCAGATGAAGAGCCTAAAGATGTCCAAGAAGCCCTTCAATCCAAGATATGGGTTGAAGCAATGACCCAAGAGTTTGAAGCCTTGATGTCAAACAACACATGGGAGCTTGTGGAGCCACCAAACAACATGCATGTGATTGGATGTAAGTGGATTTTTAGAATCAACCATAATCATGATGGATCTACCAATAAGTATAAAGCAAGAATTTGTGCCAAAGGCTACTCACAAATCAAAGGTCTTGACTATGAAGACACCTTTGCACCAGTTGCAAAGATGGTAACAATCCGAATACTTATATCTCTTGCATGTTTTCACAATTGGAGTATGTTCCAGCTTGATGTTTCTAATGCATTTCTCAATGGTTACCTTGAGGAGGAGATTTACATGGAGCAACCTCCAGGTTTTGTGAAAGAAGGTGATGAATCAAAAGTTTGTCTTTTGTTCAAAAGTCTCTATGGACTGAAACAAGCACCAAGGTCTTGGTATGCAAGGCTCTTGCACTTACCTGAAATAAACATTAGAGTTGACAGTGCTTGGTTGAAAACTGTGATGGATGAGGAATGTGTTGGATCGATGAATGCTTGACTATTGGACTAAAAGTCTCGCTGTAGTCGATGTTTGGGATTTGAGAAAATCCTCGCGCTACTAGTCGGGCCTTCCTTCGGTCAATACCCCCATTGGCGTTATACTTGATATCAAATACTCATTTGCAATCAATAAGATTGTTGCCAGTAGGTGGTTCGACTGATGACCATGTTTGGTTCTTAATAAGAGAGAAATACTCTATGTCCCTGGCTTCTATGCATCCAGATACTCGTAGGTTCTTTATTGAAGGCTTAGATCCTATCCAAACCTCATGTGGTGTTTTTCATGAGGGGGACCTGGGTCGCAAACATATGTTCTAGATGTAAGCTATAGTGGAAACAGCTGCAACCCAAAAACTCTTTGATAAAGATGCATGAGCCAATATGGCACTTGGCTGACTCGACCATAATATGATTCTTCCTCTCGGCTAAGCCGTTTGATTGAGGCAAATAGGGAGTGAAAAACTGCTATTCAATGCCTTGTATCTGCCAGTACTCCTTGAATTCGGTAGAGATATATTCTCCACCATTGTCAGACCTCAGGGCTTTGATTTTCTTATCAATTTCTTTCTATACATGCTCCTTGAAGATTTTGAAGCAATTAAAAGCTTCTAATTTCTTCTTGATGAAGTATACTATTGTCCTTATGGAAAATTCATCAATAAAAGTTGCAATCTTCAATGAAGGATTCTACATTGGGCCACACATTTCTGTATGTACAACGTCTAATAATCCTCTAGCAACATGTTGATGGCTTGATCTAAATGGTTTCCTAGCCTGTTTACCAATTAAACAGTCTTGACAGACAAGTAATTCAACTTTCGTATGTTGGAAAGAGGTGTATAAAAATAGGTCGAATAGATTCAAATAAAAAGAACTCGAACGACAAGAAAGAAAACTTATTGTGCGCAACGGAGTAAACTATCTTCCTCTTTCTCTATGCATGACTACGCCTATCAATTTCGAACAAAACAATAGTGATAAAAATCACGTTCGATCCTATAGTAACTAACTTAGAAATCATTAGTACTATAGTGATTACGTAGACAAACATTTAAGCATTAAATTATCACACAAATAATTTGTCGCGAAGAATTACAGAAACGCATACATTATGAGACTAAACTGAACGCAATAAGAAGATAGTATTGATTCAGTATGAAAGCAAAACAAATGTAAGTGAGTACAACAAGTTGCGGATCGAAGCCACGTACTCTAAGCTATCTCTGAGCGGCTAAAATATAAACTTGAATTAAGCGCAACTACTGATAAGCAGTAAGCGCAATAGCAATCTCTAATCAATTTTAAATTTAGAATAAACCTCAAACTTCTTCTCTTTCTTCTATCTTGAATATGGGTCAATGCTAGTAATCAATTTTCCTAGTTTTGGTCCACATTGAACAAAGTTCAAAAATTCTAGATATGTAAATTTTTGAAAGACTTGTCAAAATTCAAATTTGTTCAAAATCTATCAATTATGCACTGCCTTTATGGTAGTCAGTTTATAGTTTATACAGGTCACTAGCCTCTGAAGTACTTTTGCAATCAACACAATTTGAGAGATCATAAAGCTCATTGGGCTGAGCTTATATGTAGGAATTTGATCACGAGGGCCGATATGTTAAAGACAACAGCAGATGCGCTTAGTCGGATTGGTGAAGTAAAATGAACTTTGATTCACCCAGATTTCTATAGATCTATATCTTTCATTGAGAGGGAAGTGTAAAATAGATTTTCATTTTGGTCACATTTGAAAATTGGTTGAGACTGGGAAAAATGAGAATCAAATAGAGATAAACTCATAGCTAAGATAAAAAGATTTTGGAACATCTTGCCATTCGAGGTGGTTTTCTATTTTGAAATGGGAAAGTTTGTGTACCAATAAATGACGAATTAAAGAAAAGAATTCTTTATGAATGTCATAACGTATCCCATGCAGGTCATCCATTTATACACATGACTTTGGACTTGGTCAGAAGAAAGTTTTATTTGCCAAAACTCGCGCCATGTTTCAAGTCTTATGTGGTTGAATGTAGACCTTGTCAGCTAGCCAAAGCAGATTGCTTAAATGTCGGCGGATTGTTACATCTCTTAGATGTCCCTCACAAATGATGGGTAAACATTTATGTGGATTTTGTAGTTGAACTTCTTAAAACCAAATTTTCAAATGATTCTATTTGGGTTGTAACCTTCCTCCAATCCCGTTTGGAGCACCACTCAAGCTTTGAGGGATTCCTAGGATTTCTCAAAGCTCTTCTCATCAATTGCATTTTATTTCAAATCAAAGGCACATTATATTTAAAGCCCAAGTCCTACTAAACGTATTGGATTGAGGAAATTCGAAATACAAACTATTCATTTACTTTTATCTCCAACGATTGGGAGGACGAATCACTCATGTAATCCTTTCCAAAATACAATGCAACTAAATCATGCAAACTAGCAATAACTACATTGCCCCTTCAATCTTTGGTAATAGCAAACACTACAACACTAGACCTTCCACTAGATGACATTCTCTCAAACAAAACTTAAAAAGTATGAAAGTGGTGAAGAGTGAGAGAGTAGTGAAGAGTGAAGATCAAAAGGTTAAGTGAGAGGAAAAGCAAGGGAGATAGAACAAGCAATAGAGTAAGCAAGAGCAAACAATAGAGCAAGAGCAAGCAACAAAGCAAAAGCAAAAGCAACCAATAGAGAGAGTGAGAGCTTGAGCAAAAGCAAGAGCACTAGAGTAGTTGGAGGCCTAACCAAAGGAAGATGAGTAGGGCAATCAAATAAGAGCAAGAAGGAAGCAATAGCAAAGGAAGAGAAAGAGAATTATAACGCTCGCCAAGTGAAGATCTTCTCAAATCCTATTACATGCAACCAAAAGGACACCTAGCTTCTAAAATAGAAAAATACAATGAGGAGATAGGTGAGTTCCTAAAGGATATATACTCTCCAAAAGCTAGAGAATATTCCCTATAGGATCCCTCCAATAATTATCCAAAGCATTTGACCTCCTGTTCTTGCACAGAAGTTGTCAATCACCATGCCAAATCTCCATATGTCCAGTTAGAGTACATGGGCCCTCATAAGATTATTAATTACATTACCGGCCAAGTTCGAAACTACTTGGTGTAACTAACAACCTTATACACTATTAGAGTACCAGCTGTCCATGTTAGGAATTATTCCGAATCCACATACTGGACATGGATGTAACATTCTTCCCCCCTTGAACTACTTCTATCCTCAGAAACGGAAGTTCTTCTTTATGCTTTCAACCCTTTCCCACGAATTATCATCCTCAATCTGACCCTTCCACCTAATCAAGCACTCAGAGATAGAACGATTTCTCAATTGTTTATCTATGGCTCTAAGTACTCTTTCAAGCTCCAAATGTACACTAAGCGATAAATCCTCCAAGTGGGTAAGATCCTCATCAGAATCAACTACATCACATCGTGTAAACTTAATTTTAACTCGCTTATATGAAACACTAGATGAGTAGTTGACTTATCCTGAAGATCAAGTCCGTAAGCTATAAAACCAATTTTTCTTATAATCTGAAATGGTTCACAATATCTGGTAGACAACTTATAATGCTTACACATATGCAGTTCTCTGGGAGACCTTTCAAGATTGGCATAGTGCTTAGCTCTATCCTGAGCACTTCAAATACTATCACGTGCCATTTGCAACATTTCTTGCATATAATGCAAAAAATCCACAACTTTTTAGATCTTAACAAACATCGTGTCCACATCTATTGGAGATCTAAATTGAAAACTGTACATCAACATAAACAGACTATAACCTGTATAGGATGTTTTTTACTATTATAAGCAAACTCAATTGAAGGAATGTAATCCTCCCACTAAGACTATTTGTGAGACACATAAGTCTTCAACATATCCTCCATAGTCTGATTAGTCCTTTTCGTCTGACCATCTAATTCAAGATGATCTGCAGAACTAAAACTAAGTGAGGTTTCTAGCTTATGGAATACAACTAACCAAAAGTGAGCTGTAAACTTAAGATCTCTTTCATTAACAATATCACTTGGCAATCTATAAAGCTTGAATATATAATCTTTCCACAAAGATTTGGGCGAAATAAAAAACCTTTGCAGTTGACTTTACTGACGTAGCTAACTTAGTTAACTTGTCCATTACAACTCAAATAGAATCATTCTAACATTGGAAGTCCAACTACAAAATCCATAGATATGCTTTCCCATCATTTTTGAGGGATATCTAAGGGATGTAACAACCTTCCAGTATTTAAGCGGTCTACTTTGGCTAACTAACAAGATTTACATTTAACCACATAAGCCTCGACAAATGGCTTGATTTTTGACCATTAAAACTCTCTTCTGACCAAGTCCAAAGTCCTATGTATACCTGGATAACCTGCACAAGGTACGACATGACATTCATGAAGAATTCTCTTCGTTATTTCATCATTTGCTGGTACACAAACTTTCCCATTCTAACATAGCAAACCGCCTCGAATGAAAAACTGTTTGTAATTTTAAATATTGGCATAATGATCCAATCGTCATTCATTTTTCTCACTTGTGAATAATAGTATAACTAGTGATATTAGTGAATCAGTTTTGTTATCATGGTACCTCATGCTATAAAATAAGAGGGTCCGCCTAATTAGTAGGCTGTGTGAGGATACCCTTCTACTAAAGCCATGACTAGTGGGTTTAATAGGGGTCTAATTTTGTGTTCTAGATTCATTCCCACCACCTTCGGCCATTAACTATTGCTACTACTATTGACATACCAATAGACAATTCACTATGCATGCTAAAATAACAAAGAGTTTGCATCACATCTTTATGCTTGATTTCCTACATGCTAATCTCAGATCTAATGAGGCTAAATACATCATTATGGAGATAAGTGTCCTTGGATGATGATTCACTTATTCTCATAATGTGTTTACAAATTGCCTCACAACATGTAAAAACACCACCATCCAACAAAAATGAATTGACCAATCCTACTTGCATAAAATTTGTGAGAAAGTAGATAGATATTCCAAACATGAACTAATGGCATGCTATCAAATGGAGGATCAGAAATCATCACATTTTTGTATGTCATCAAATCATCATAGTCATGGAAAATTATCTCAAGACTACTCTAAGATTTAGGCATATCATCAAAGCAACATAATTCATTAATCAAAAAGTTGTGCTTGGGTGTGGAGATTCTAGCAAGGTTATTTGTAGAAGGGCTAGTCAAACTTTGTAGCCCTTCTACAAAGTTTGACTAGCCCTTCTAAATTTAATATAAGTATAACAGACAATCAACATAAAGAGTAGATGAAGTGCTGGAAAATATGCTTAGAGCATATGTAAGCAAGAATCAAACCAACTAGCAAGAGTATCTTTCTATATTGGAGTTTGCTTATAACATTAATGCCAAACATCGAGCTATGAGATACAATCAATATAATATGTTGATCTATGGTTTTCATCCATATGCTCACCCCTAGCTATAGGGTTTCAATATGAAAAAGTTGGAGGAGTCAAATTTTTTTTTGAAGACCTAAGCCATATGTTAGAACATGCCAAAGAAGTAATAGACAAGCCCATAATTGAGCCAAACACTATGTAGCTCCTCACATATGAGATGCTTACTTCTCTGTTGGTGAGAAAGTCTTCCTTTGAGTTCCAATTGACTCTAAAGCGTTAAAGATGTGAGTGTGTCCTAAGTTATCTCCTAGGTATTGTGATCCTTTTAGGTATTGTGGTTCATTTACCATCATTAGGAACTGATGTAAAGCTACCTATATACTAGAACACCCAAATAGTAGTAAAGCCCATTTGATATTTCATGTTAGTCAGTTATGAGAAATTGTAGGGTCTTAACTAGAATAGATAATTAGATAGAGGAAATCATTCTAGTCAAACCTTTGGAATCTCAACAATGATAAAAAAAATTCTAGTTCATGGGGAAGTTAACTTCCGCATGAACTAATTTTTTTTAAAAATTTTAGAGAGACTCAGACACGTTATACCTTATATCACGAATACTTAGTTAAGTGGAAGGATATACCTAGTATTAAGAATGCCACTTTCAAATCTATCATGTTTTCTTTGATGTCGAGCAGCTCGTCAAGCATTTTGTCCTTTTCTTCATACAAGGATATCATTCTTCGCAAACTATTTCTAGATTTTGTCTTAGAGGACCAAGATGACTCTTAAAGGAGAGAGAATTACAAGCTAGTAGTCGAGCTAAACCTTAGAGGGTCGATAGGTACATGAGACCATAATTAGTGGTGTATGCAGATAATATACCTCACTGGGCAAGGAATGTGTGAGACAAGTGACATGCATTAATACTTTCAGCGGGTACTCGGGCCAACAATCCCAATAGGCACCATGCACGATCGACTAGGGGCCCAACAACTTAGTGAGGTGTCACAACCACTTGATAGGGTCTCATCACTTTACTTGTTCTATCTCATGTTTGAGCTATTTCATGTGAATGTGTGCAAATTGTCAAGATATGGTGAATATTGCTACTTTGTTTTGCAATATCTTGCTGTTGAAATTGTACTAGCATTCTTGCATTGTCTGGTTTTGCTAATGAATGAAGCTCTTGATCATTGATTTTCATGGTGCATACATATCAAGGAAGGACAAAAATGGAGGAGACATGCAAGCATTGGTTGATTGCTCACATTTATTGTTTGGTTACTGTTATTTTCTAGAGAGTTCAAAGTTGGAAGCATCGGAGGAATCATTGAATTTATATTCTATTTGGTTCTTCATGTTCTAGTTACATCTTGATGTGTAAAATTGATGTAAGAAATAGTGAAGCATCCAATGTGGACACTATTCTCTATATCAATTATGGAAGTTACTATAAAATCCTAGGAAGGAGGTCTATACTTAGGATGGAGATCATTCTTATGATGTATCAAAGTAGTGTAGTTAAATCTATGCTAAAACCAGTTGAAGAGGGCAGTGTGAAAAATTGTCAACTAGTTTGCTGGTTTATTGGCATTTTAGGAGGCCAAAATGAAATCTCAACTTAGAGATAGTTTCATATTTGTCAATAAAGTCCTAAATAGGGTTTGTACTATTTTTGGCAAGTAGATAAGTGGATGAGGCCGGATTTGGACCCATTCTAATTGGCTAATTTTGGTACATTGCATCTAGACTAGTATTTCTAGATTTTTGATGAAGTATCTAGAAGTTTTCAAATTAGGTCAAGTTTGGGCCAAGTGACATCTTGGAAGCTATAGATAGCTGTACCTACGGTGGAGAAATAATAATCCTAGATCCCTTCTTTGTGGTGAATTCATCTCTTGTGTTTCTATGTCCATCTCATGTGTTTCTCTCTTGATATCTTGGTTTTCTATTTGTAGAGTGTTTATAGACCTATAGTGGAGCAAAGTTTAACCGAGTGATTTTTTCTTCATGCCCTTTCATAGCATTTCAACTTAAAATTTACAAGAGATTGATGTAACTCATTCATCCATGCAATTGAGTGATCCAGTGCTTTGCATTGCTCTTACATAATGAAACAACCTAGTGTATAACGAAACTAATGCTACATAGGTAGCTTGATTTGATGTCGGACTCATACTGTGCACTACCAACCTATTTTTTATCATATTTTTCACAATATTTAGTGGCTTTGAGTGCAATCTAAAATTACAAGGAAGGGTCATCCTACTATCTCGAGTTGATGTAAGTGTTACCTCAACAATTTTAGTGCAAAAATGATTTTATCCTATTGGGATTTTCTTTTGAAGCCCGAAATGAGCAAAAAACTAAAAAAGACACCTACCCTCGGGCTCCCACCCTCAAGCATGTGCCCTCAGAGGCGGAGGGCCCCCACCGAAGGCTTTAACTTATATCGCCCGAGGCCAGGTGCATAAGAGGCATAACGTCCCATAGGAGGGGGGGGTTTTACCCTAAACATGATGTAGAATATTAAATGAGCACCAATGGGTCACATGAAGCTTCAAAGATCAATTTGGAACATCACAATGCTTCAAAGGGAAACTAATTCCAACACTTGAAATTACTATCACTCAACACTAAAGCACTTGCACATATGATTTTCAGATTTTAGCTATTACAATTCATTTTCACAATTTCTAGTAACCACTTACCAAATGAGGCTCGTAGTTGATGAAATCACTAGAGGCTTGAGGAATATAACTTCCCATATTTGTATGATTTGTGATTGTGTCTAGCATAAGTACACAAAAAGTAAAAGCTCAAGTCGAGTGCTTCAATCAGCTCAAATTTTGCTGATTTGAAGCTGTATATGCTGGTTTAATTCTTACTGCTCTATTAATGGAGCTTAATGATCATCAGATGTGAGTGATCACATTTAGCGACCAATTGGGTACTTTTGAAAATCTGCTTGTGATGGACAGTAATTTGGCATTTCTTCTGTGATTTGTGTCTCTCTCTACTTTTACAAAGAAATAGCGAAGTAGTTGTTTATCTCTGCCACATCTAAATTAAACTTTTGGTAGTAAACGTCAGATGTGGGTAGGAATTTAGTACTGCAAAAAGCTACGTGCTTCTTCATGATCCAATCTGCATGATTCTGCAAGAAATATCTGAGATGTGGTTAGGAATCTGCTTTAAGAAAACAGCATTCTTGCTACGTGATGAGATCTTCAAGAGACAATTCTGATCCGGACAGAAATTTTCAGTAAGCCGCATCCTTGCTATAAGATCCGATCTGCAAGAGATGGGAGTCTTCTGAAGAAGCTCAGAGGCACAGCTGGGAGAGGATCTCTGAATCTGGGGTGACGCAGAAGATACAATCCCAGCAAAACTGCAACAAGCCTCAGTGGAACAACATAGAGAGTGATCGCCACCACCAAACAGAAAGCAATTGCGATTGCAGTGGCTCTCGGATCTCTCCAGCTAAAAAGAGCACAAATTCTCTCTCCTTGTGTTGCAAGATCCCCTAGCACTGCCTGAATTCTCCCTGAAACAATCCGCAATCTGTCGTACCTCACTCTGACGTTATCTATGCCTTTTGTGCTGGGGATTGGATCAAACTCCTCATCTAGCTCATCTGCCTCCACATTCTCAGCCAGAGAAAGCTTCGCATCCATGGAGGGGGGCGATCGTGGTCGGAACCGATACTGCCAAGCGCCAATGAGGGACATGTAGAGAAAAAGAGTAGGAAGGATGAGCTCTGGATACCAGACGAGGATCAGAAAGAGCAGATGCACTAGAATTGTTGTGAGAGAGTTTTTCCATTTACAGATGCTATCGAACCATTTTACCACAGCGATCGGGCTAGAGAGCACGTTAAGGATGCGGCAGTAGTTTGCTTTGCTGCGGCGCAAGCTCCACACATTGAAGTCAGAATCAAGCATGTAGTGCACTACTTCCTGCCGCAGAGGAGGCTCAGTTCGAGAAAGTCTGTTCGCAACGATCCGCATGGCTGCAATGCGAAGAATCTCAGACTGCGTTACCCCCAGGGGTTGAAGATAATGCATCCGTGGTAGCAATGGCCTGAAATACAACTGCATCACATTGAGGGTAGATGAGACAGAGAATCTGACTGCGAGCTCTATCTCGCCCATCTTCTTCACTCCTGATTGATGCAGCATTAGCAGAGGATATCTGTTGGTGTAGACACGGCCGCTCTCGAGAGTAGACAGTCTGATTCTCACCTTCCCGATTCTGACATCCTTCACTTCCGATCCATTCTTTTCCATGGCGTGCATCTGACAGTTATCGATCACCCCGACTGTCAAAACAGTGCATGGATCGTATACTTCCCACGTGTATGGCTCATTCCATCGCGGATTGAAGCTATCCACGATCGTGCGAGTGCGAATCCATTTCTGCCCGTACTTGGCCACGCAGTAGGCATCGGTGGTGCCTCGTCCATCCTTCGTCTTCATGGGGAGAAGATCCTTCCCTCTGATGATCCCAAGCTCAAGCACACCAATACTCGGCCGCCATAGCTGCTTCGCCGTAGGCTGCATGCAGCTGATGTGATTTGTAGATTCATCCATGACGTGGTATCCTCCATCGAAGCAGACGCGGAGATGTAATCTACCATGGAAAGATGCCTTGCCGTCGCTGTTTCTTTCCAAATTGAACCACCTCGATCTCACCTGGCTATAGTCTACTCTCCTGCAGTCGTATGTGGAGAGGGGGATCTTGTCGATCGTAGAAAGCGGTATTTTGACATATCCCAGCAGCTCGTGCTTGTCTGGTCCAACGCGATCCTCTACCAGCAGCTTCAGCTCATCCTCGAACGGCTCTGCTGCCACAAACAGCAGATCTTCATTCCAAAACGGACTCATGCTTCTGATGTGCGATGCCCGTGTCTTGTGGATCTGATAGCCGAGCTGGGCTCTCACGATCACGTCAGGAAACCTCATCTTATCAAACGGCTGCACTTCCTGGGCTTCTATCACGTTTACTCTCAGATACCACAGCTTGGGTGAGAGATACACCTTTGATCGTGTTGTGGTATAGCCACCAGAATCAGATTGCCATGCTTCGGTGAAAGCTTCATCGGCCTGTGTTCCCATCCATACTGCGAGCATGATGCTTCCCTTCACTCCCCTTCCTTCCTGTGTTTCTTCCAATCTATACCACTGCGGTGCCAGGGGGCTGTCAGGGGGAACTCTCGTTGGTATCTCATTCAGATCAAATGCAACAGATCCAAGAAAATCATCCTTGCTCGCTGTGTCTTCATCCCACACCGTGATCTCCAAAATATGGCCTCCGATGCCTTCGTTTCCGAATGCAAACACTTGATTCCACTCTGGGTTGAGAGATTTAGCCACTGTGTATGTCTTTGCTCCTTGAATTCCCAATGTGATTTTCACATAAGGATCGCTTGATCCATCTACATCTTTTGCTGCAAGATTACGAGCCTTTACGACTCGGACGAATAGATACTGCATTTTCTCCACCAGATCGTACGTTGCAACCTTTTCTCCAACCGTTCCTGGAATTGCAGGCCTTGTTTCCTTTAGAACATAATCTGAAGGATGAACAATGGATGGCCTGCAACTATGGAGGATCGTTTGAACTTGCTCTTCTTTCTTTTCTGGAGGCTTTTCTTCCTCAGGGGGTGGTGCAGGTGGTGCAGCTCCATCGGGAGGAGCTGCTGGAGAATCTGCAGGTGCAGGTGTTGCTTCAACTGCAGCTGGAGCATCCGGCTTAGCTTCCTCGGCAGGTGCTGGAGCTGCCTCTGGTGCAGCAGTCGCATCTGCTGCTGGAGCAGGCTCCGGTGGAGGAGGTGCTGGTTCATCTGGTTCATCGTTGTACCACACTTTCACGCCTAATTCACCTTTGGTATGAGAGAAAATGTTCCTTTTCTGCAATGCATAGTACACAATTGTTTCTTCTCCTTGCTTCACAAAACAGTGTCCGGGAATTCTCACTCTTCCAAGGAAGCCTGGGCGCCTCTTTCCTACTTTTTTCTCGCTATACACATTGATCTCTAGCACGTCACATTCCATGGTGCTAGGATCGGATATCAAGAAGTCATATTTTGTGTTCCATACTGGACTAAGTTCCTTAGCTTTTACTTCTGTTTTTTTCCTTTGGCTATCGTAGTCTAAGACGCAGTATGGACTACAAGATCCCTGCCCATCTTTGGGCATCAAATCAACTGCGTTGCATACCTCTACGTACAGCTTTCTCACCATCTCTCTCTCTCTCTCTCTCTCTCTCTCTCTCTCTCTCTCTCTCTCTCTCTCTCTCTCTCTCTCTCTCTCTCTCTCTCTCTCTCTCTCTCAATGAATCAATCAATCAGCAAGCTTAGAAAATCGGCCTGCTGGACTGCGAATTGATCAGTTTTCTGTCAAAAAATTGGGACTTGGTATAGAATCTATGACCATTTGTGTGTGTCTACTATCAATTATGTTGTATTTACGCCTCCTAATTTCTTTTCAAAATATCTGACATTTCAAAGTTTTTCTCATGTACTTTTTTGTTAAATCATTGAAAGTAGAGAGATTCTCAACTGCTCAGAAATAATTGTACATGAATCTAACGATCGGATTGATCAACTACAAGATACGTTCTATTGCTAACTAATAAATCGCAACTTTCTCTGCTGCCAAAGCAGAAATGTATTCAAGTTAACAAACAAATCAATACTAGAACATACAATTGCACGAACTTAATACCGAATTCCAATCAAACTGCATGACCCAGTTCAAGGAATTCTCTCACCATTTAACTTCCTCAGATCTTTTCTCTTTCTTAATTTCAAAAGAAAAGCTTGATTCACACTTTAAATACTACAATGTTGATTTCAGAAGAAGCTCCTAAAATCTCAAACTTTTTGAGACATCACAACAATCACAACAAAACAGAAACTGATCTGATCATCACTCTTTCGTAAGCAGCAAATACTACTAAGGCTTGCAAAATCATCAAGATTCAGAGCCAGCAAACTCTATTCATCTCCACTCATAATCTACTCTCAACTAGCAATAAGTCAGTCTATTTATGAATCAGTGAGCTTCAAAGCATCTCCAAGAACACTCCTCTCAACTGGAGGTCAATCAATCTAGCAATCATTGAGCTAGTTACTCTACGCTTCAAAACTCACCTACTGATGCTTCTCCTGCTGCTGCTCCAATCTACCCCACATTACACTTTATGCGAAGGAAGATCGAAGATCATATAGCATGCCCCCCGCCCCTCCCCCCAAAAAAAAAAAAACATCTCTCTATCTCTCTTTCTGTTTTTTTCCTTAGAGTAGTATTTTTGAAAAATGCTACTTTCATCTAATATGTTTTTATTATAATATACGACTATGATTTCTTTTCATTATCTTGGAAATAAAATGTCAATTCGTGCAAAATCCCATTTTTCTTTTTTAATCTATTTTGCAGTACTCAAACGGCCGAGTGTCCTATGCTGCCTCCAGATTTAAATTAGCCCCAAATCCACAAGTCTTCAATGAGGCCATCTTCCTCTCCCCCCTCCTCCCCTGGGCTGGGAAAAGAAGTTGAGATGTAATCTAAAGTTGTAACGTCCCAATCCACCACACTTTAAGCCTCCTTCAAATAAGGGGAGGAGCACAAGAGTGGGTCTTGGTTCACTTCTATGACTCTTACCTACTAAGAGCATTTTTGCACATTGTCACACCATGGTATCTCACATCTTCCCCAAGTCCTTTTCTTCTACCTCCCATGATTGAACTTGTCACATTGTCACATTGGTTCACTTCTATGATTCTTACCCACTAAGAACATCTTCACACATGTTTCTTGACACTAGTGGCATCTTGCATGCTTGTTTTCTACCTCCCATGGCAAGCTTCATATTGCTTAGGCAAGTGTAGAAATTTGTGCGCCATATTAGTTATCTATTTTTTTCTTCTCACAAAGTTAATTTGACTTTGTGGAAATATAGAACGAAAATAACCTAAAACAACAACTAAGAAACTGGCAATCCATTTTTTTTCTAGTGCTTTTTCAAGAGTAACACCAAAAGTGTTTCTACCTTACGTCACACAATGAGTAGTTATCTTTTCACATAATGCTTGCCTTTGGCTCCTTGGTCTTGAGTTGAGGACCTATAAGTGTGGATGTATCTCATATATATGGTACAGAATGAAGCTAGTGTTAAGTAGTATTGATGTCAAATTTCTTTTGTATGGCACAATAGATATAAGGAAGGGCCTTTTTATGCTTTCTAAAATTCATGTCAAAGTCCAATTAGATGAACATTTCCAATCACCATGGACAAGGCTGAATAACAATGAGACAACCTAGATTTGGAGCCAAAGCCTAACATATCCTTACACAAATGCAAGGACTCCACCTTGGGTGGGCAAGACCACATTCAATGATGTTATCCATAATGAGATCAAATATCGCTTGGACATTAACATACTATATTGCAAATAGAATTTTACTGGAGACACTTATTATGAATTGACAAAAAATATTATTCTAGGTTTTAGCAATGAAGCTAGTGGCAATGGGAAAGGTAATAGAGTAGAGTTCACAATCATCACAATGTGGTTGTTAGCACAAGCAAAGCTGAGCATTAGGAAAACAACATTAATCAAATGAATATAAACTAGTATGCACATATGAAATCAAAAGCTTGAATCAATTCTTATAACTAGGCTAGAGCTCCATTTGGAAACTTGATCTCTAATTTGATGGTTAAACCACCACTTTAGACTTGTACTAGAATGTAATACCTTCCAAACAAGTCATACATTAGCATCGAAACAAGATAAAATACACATAATTAAGGCAGTTCTACACAAGACAATGCTAATTGCAAGCAATCAACATGACCTCTCTTGGATTGATTGAATTGTCACAGGTAATATGGTGTCTTTATAGACATTCCAAGTTTGACCTCTTGGGCTTCCTCCTAATTTTCTCTAACTGCATTTTTTTTTTATGTCTTGGGCTTTCGCCTAATTGATTGTAACCTAAATATAGCATCAATGTTGTAAATCCAACCATTGGATGTGTTCGGACATATTTGAAGTGGAGGCTTGTAAATGACTCTTCATATTCCACTAGTTTTGACACCTAGAAAGGGTATATTTGTAAAGGCGTGTATCAAAACAACATGAGGCCTCAAACATACAAAGTATTGGAATTCGATGCTCAGCCTCAAATCCATTTATTAATGAGTATCCTGAAAACTTTACAAAACCTAGAAAACGAAAGGCTCGCGTTTTTCAGAAGATCAAAAATTCAGTATCAAATTTTTTCGACCCAATGTCAAGCCTAACAAACAGAGATTTTTCGACCGTGGATCGGATCGGATTGCAGGCGAATTATCCGGGCGTCTTCGACCCTAGATCGGGTCTGATTTTTCTGACCCTACAGAGTGTAAGAAAAAAAAATCGATCCTTTTTGTATATTTTTTGATACTTTGTAAAGTTCGATACTGTCAGTCTAAAATCCGACCCAACGACTTTGGTTGACAGTCTGCCTACATTGAACATGCAGTTATAGTTCTGAGGCGGTTGTAAAAGCTGTAGAAAATATCAGTTATAGATATTTTGAGTAGTATATCAAGATAAATATCGTCATCAGAAAACTTCTTTTGATCTTCTGATATCTAAAACATCTGATAATTGTTTCTATCAATTCATTCAGATAGTTCTATTGCATGTGTTATCACACAACGATCAAAGTTCTTATTCTGTAGCCAGCTGAAGTTTTCACTTCATCAGAGTAAATTTTGTCTCCACTCATTGTTGTTCCATTGCGCATTCTTTATTCCTTCATTTTGAACATTTTGCTACTAACTGTGGCGCTTCCGATACACGCACCATGCTCACTCAGTCTTCCGTTGCTAATACCACCGATTTTCGACATGGTATCCAAGCGAGCAGTTTAGTAATCTACACATTGTCTATGGATTATCAAGACTTGTCTCTACCAAGTCGTTGTTCTAGCAAGCACGCAACCAACAGTATTATGAAATCATTGTATCTATCAGTGATCTCACTCAACCAGAATGGATCTACCTACTAGTTCTTCTGTCATCGAGAGACTCGATGGAATAACTACCATATTTGGAAGTTCAAAATGAAGACCATATTATTAGCCAAGGAATTGTGGGACATCGTTGATGGCACAGAGGTTAAACTAGAGGCCAAATGGAAACTAAAAGATGGCAAGGCATTGCCTACATCACTCTCAACATCAGAGACACCCAAATCATTCACATAAGTGCTCCTCAGACTGCTAAGGATGCATGGGACATCCTAGCAACTCTGCATGGTATCAGGGGTACCATATCCAAATTACATTTGAGGAAGAAAGTCTTCAACATAAAGATGTCTAAAGCAGAAAGTGTCTTGACCCATCTCATCACTTTCAAAACCCTCTTGGAGCAAATCGCTACAACTAGCTCAATCATTGAAGATTCTGATGCTGTTATGACTCTACTATCAAGTTTTCCTGAAGCCTATGAAAATTGGGTCCTAGCAATTTCGACCTAGGAGCACCTCACTCAAGAGTAATTTCGATGCTTCTACAAGAGAAAATCAGAAAATCAGCAACCTCCTCAGGCTCAGGGTCAGATCCTCAAGCTCTATATTCAAAAAATCAGAAGTTTAGATCCAATAAATCTGCACAGTCAGATTACCCTGACAAAAGGAGCAACATGTAGTCTTAGGTCAGATTTTCACTCTAAGTCAAAATTTTCCTTAGGGTCAAATTTTGAGTCTTCATCGTTCCAGCCAAAGCAAAGCCTATTCTGCAAATACTGTAAGAGACCTGGCCGTCTTATCAGGAACTACAGATTTTTAAAATTCAACAATGAGAAGAAGAAGCAGTTCCAACAACAAGCAAATTCTGCTTCAGCCAGTTTTTTGATCTAGCAACAAAATGAAGATGAAGCAGCCTTTTTGACCAAGGTCGGAGAAAATCAAGATATCAATTCTTGGTACCTAGACTCAGGAGCAATCAACATATGATTTACCATAAGGACTAGCTCAAAGACTATCAATCATACATCCACTCTCAAATTGTACCACTTGGTGACAACTTGAAAACATACTATTCAGGGTGAAGAACAGTCAGGGTCGAATTTCTGAGTGGTGAAGTCAAGTTGTTGACCAACGTTCTCCATGATCCAAATTTGACCAAAAATATGCTCTCAGCTAGCAGAATTATAGATTTGGGTTGGAAGGTCGAATTCGACACACAAGGCTGCACAATTTTTGACAAATCTCGGAAAGTTCTAGCTTTTGGGAGAAGAAGTGACAATCTTTATAAAATCAGCCACTACAATTCTTCTAATCGTCAAGCTCTCTACACTTCTACTTCTGATCAGCTGATATGCCTTTGCATTTCAGATTAGGCCATCACAATTGTAAAAGTATTCAACAAATGTCTAAACAAAATTTAGTACAAGATCTGTCTTCAACTAGAAAATTTGATACTCCATGCAAAAGTTGTATAATCAGCAAGCATGCTAGAAGTCCTATAATTTTCGATACAGTCCATACTTCTAGAAATTTGTTAGATCTTGTACACATGGACATACTTCTAGAAATACAATCCATGCTTCTAGAAATTTGTTAATTTTTGCACACATGGACATTTGTGGCCCTATGCATACTGTTTCCACAGGGGAGCTATCTACTTATTGACTTTTATTGATGGCTTCTCTCGAAGGACTGCAACTTATTTCTTGAAGAAAAAATCTGATACCTTCAAATTGTTCAATCAGTTTAAAGCATCAACAAGAAATTTGATCCAGAGAAGAATCAAAGCTCTACGCTTTGATGGAGGGAGAGTATTTATCTCCACCAGGTTCAAAGTCTATTGCAAGGCCAACAGAATACAATTACAACATATAACCAGCTACTCACCTCAGTCCAATGGTGTAGCTCAAAGGAAGAATCAGACACTCATTGCAAGTGCCAAGAGCATGTCGGCCCATGCCTCTCTTCCAAAGAAATTATGGTTAGAAGCTGTTACTGCAGCATCCTATCTACAAAACCGATCCATTACAATAGCCTTGAATGGCAAGATACCTTAATCTACAACAAAATCCGACCCAAGGATCGAACAATCAAAATCCGACCCTAGGGTCGACCAGTCAAAATATGATTCAAGGGTCGAACAACAACAGATCAATTTCTATTGGCTACTCTCCATATCAGAAGGCATAAAAGCTCTACAACCTAGACAATCAACAAGCATTCATGAGCAGAAATGTCATTTTTCTGGAAGACCAATTTTTTGACCACAAAGAGAAAGCTACTAGAAAATCTGACCCAAGGGACGAACATGCAAAATTGGAAATAAAAAAATTGATACTGACTCAGAAAATGAGTCAAAATCTCAACAGATCGAATCACATCAGAGGGTCGAATTTCAACCAGGAAGGGCAAATCGACCCAAATAGCCTTGACCCCAGTTTATGGATGATCCAGCCTACTACTTTGTGCAAGAATCAAATACAACATCTGAGGCAAAGTCAACTACTGATGCTGACCAGTGTAAAGCAGCAAAAGACAACAAATCTACGTTTCTAAATGAGAATGGTTTCTATCCAAACTCGGCAGACTCTGTATCGGATTTCTTCATCAACTACACACTCTATGTAGATGATACTCTACTAATTAGTATCAATCTAAATCTGGTGAAGATCTAAAATGCAAGTTGGCACTGGAGTTCAAAAGGTCTGATAAAATTCTAGCCTACTTCTATCACGGAGTACCAAAATTGACCCAACAAAACAAATCTGATGGCGGCAGATTATTTCACAACGGCTCTAGCAAAGAGCACCAGCTCAGATTCAACGATATGTTAATCTGAAGATCAAAGCTTTTTAGGATACACATTAAGGGGGAGTGTTAGAATTTGATGCTCGTCTCAAATCCATTTACTAATGAGCATCCTGAAAACTTTACAAAATCCAAAAACCGAAAGGCTCGAGTTTTTCAGAAGATCAAAAAATCCAGTATCGGATTTTTTTGACCCAATGTCAAGCCTAACAAACAGATATTTTGGACCCTGGATTGGATCGGATCAAGGCGAAATTATACTGGTGTCTTTGACCCTGGATCGGGTTGAATCGGGTCTGATTTTTTCGACCCTAAAAAATCCGACCCTGACTATATTTTTGACCCAATGTAGAAAAAAAAAATCGATCCTTTGTATATTTTTCAATACTTTGTAAAGTTCGATTCTGTCGACCCAACGACTTCGCGTTGATAGTCCGCCTACATTGTACATGCAGTTATAGTTCTAAGGTAGTTATAATAACTGTAGAAAATATCAGTTATAGATATTTTGAGTAGTATATCAAGATAAGTATCTTCATTAGAAAATTTCTTATGATCTTTTGATATCTAAAACATCTGATAATTGTTTCTATCAATTCATTCAGATAGTTCTGTTGCATGTGTTATCACACACAACGATCAGAGTTCTCATTCTGTAGCCAGCTGAAGTTTTCACTTCATGCGATTGTACTCCTTGTGGATATTAATCAGAGTATATTTTGTCTCCACTCAGTTGTTGTTCCATTGCGCATTCTTTATTCCTTCATTTTGAATGTTTTGCTACTAATTGTGGCACTTCCGATCCACGCACCACGCTCGCTCAGTCTTTCGCTGCCAATACCACACACTTAAGTATTGTTTTTGGATAGTTTACATACATACTTTGTATTTAATTCAATTTGGCCATGCATGGGCCAAGTGTTTAGACAGGTTTCAAATTTGAGTTCTAACAATAGCACGGTTGCCCTACGAGAAGGACTTAAACTACATATAGTTCAATATGGTTAATATAAGCAGATTAAGTATGTGTTTTCTCCCAAAATAGAGAGATAGAGAAGTGCTTTTTTTAGTGTTTTAAACTGCTATAATTCTATTTTTTTTTCCCAATGATTGAACCATGTAAGTGTGTAGAAAGTTATTGTTATAGTGCTTTTCCATCAGTGGCATCAAAGCTAATATTTGGTGGAGTCATAAGTAGGATGTTCTAAAGCCTAGAAGTGTATTAGACAAGGTTTTCTAGAAGTGTATTAGACAATAGAGGTTATTGGTGTGCGCAACCAATTCTCAATCAATCACAACCAATTCTCAAACACAACCAATTCTCAATCAATCTAGCTATTGTATTTCATTGGAGAATTGAGCATAAATTTGTACATTCTTAGTCCCAATCAATGAGCAAGGTCTGATTAATGACTAAGATGTGTTGAGCAAGGTCTTAGATGGTTGGCTTGTGAGCAAAAATTTACTATTTTCTTTCATATTTGCAAAGATGATCAAGGGGTAAAAGAGAGCTTCTTCATTAAAAAAATTCCATTTAAAATCTAGTTAAGCTGATAGACCTTTGATAGTTTGAAGTTTTGTTTAAGGCTCCCTTAAAAAAAAAAAAAATCTTTTCTTATATTTGTCAGTTAGAAGGGGCTTAGCTTTAATGAAACTGGTCTAAATATGGCCGACATAGCTTCTTGATTGAGCACACAATTTGCTAGTTGACAACTTTGGGTGGAAGTGTGCAACACTGCCAACTTTTCTTCAAAATAGGGGTCCTATACTAGCAGTTCCTAAGATAACAATATATGATGCTTCTACAAGTGAGACACTTCCCAAGTTGAGTAAATTGATGCTTATACAAATGAGACTTCCCAAGTTGAGTAAATTGAGAATGTGTGGGTTTAAAGCTTTTGTGCATGTGCTAGATGCAAAGCCCTTAAATACTTGTGGTGTACAATGACAAAGGTAAGGGCTATAGATGTTATACTCCGAAGGCTAGGAAGACCACTATCTCGCACAATGTCATTTCTTTTTATAAGATGCATTGTAATATTCTGTGACTCAAAAGCACCTTATGCTGCTATTTGAAGTACAACTATGAGGCCTATTTGTAAGGCCCAAAGACTGTCTAATTCATTGTAAGGCCTGCCCCGATCAAAAGAATAAGCCCCAATCACAGGCTAGGACCTTTCCAAAGCCTTCTAATATTCTTATTACTTGAAAGGCTGCCTATCAAGATGCCTCTTGGTGATCCACACCTCTTGCGAGTCTACATATTCTATATTCTCGCTCACTTTGTAAAACATTCTCTCTCTCTCTCTCTCTCACACACACACACACACACACACACACACACACACACACACACACAACCACACACACACACACACACACACACACACACACACACACACACACACACACACACACACACACACACACACACACACACACACACACACACACACACACACACACACACACACACACACACACACACACACAAATGTTGTTTCTAATTCTTCCTCCAAAAAGTATGGTGGATTTACACTTCCTAATGTTATGTTGAATACTAGCATTTAAATTGTGAATGGCTAGTATCTTCACAGTTGTATCAGAGCAAGTTTTTTTCAAGAAACCATATTTTTGCTTCAATTCTTAAACACTATAGTGCAAGGCATATAACCTACATATTTTGGCAGTGATGAGCTGCAAGTTCTATACAATCATAGCAAGATAAGCCTTCTCTCTGATAGCAACATTATTGATCTTTTCAACAACTTAACATGATCATGGGTGTTTAAATCCACGTATGAGCATAGTATTTTCTTATCTTTCAATGTCAATTATCTGATCTCTTGATAAATTAACTAGCCCACTGACAGATTAGCTAACCACCATTCATGTTAGAGCTAGCTTGTGCCAAGCAACGAAAAGGCATGCTCAATATCCCACTTACAGTTATATTCCTAGAGGCAATGTTGGAGTAGAAGACATGCGGGCAAGTTTATTGTTGGAAGGGTGAAGGCAATGTTGGAGTAGAAGAGAGGAGGGCAAGTTTATTGTTGTTAGAAGGGTGAAGCAAATTGTGCATTGTTGGCAATCCATTTGGGAGGTAGTTAGCAATTTGAGACATCACTAATGGAAGCACAAGTTAGCTTGAGGATGGGGAAGCAAAGTCACAAAATACTTTAATCCAAGTTAGCGCTCACACTACAAAGTTCTCCGGTTGGAACCGCTATGTGGGGAAAGGCACATTTATTGCACAATCTAATGGGCGTTCCATTTTCTTGGAACAACCACCACTTTTCACAAAGGTCTTTGGGTGCAGAGCCACTTTGGAGACTAGATATAATGCCCGGAGTTTGCTC
The DNA here is from genome assembly GCA_029204225.1 of Diphasiastrum complanatum. Taxonomy (NCBI): domain Eukaryota; kingdom Viridiplantae; phylum Streptophyta; class Lycopodiopsida; order Lycopodiales; family Lycopodiaceae; genus Diphasiastrum; species Diphasiastrum complanatum. The sequence goes on along the minus strand of CM055104.1, from coordinate 48,424,337 downwards.
ATCTCAGGGTGGGTACCCACAACTTGTCTCAACGGCGATACCAGTTTATGACATCGGTGACAGCACTCATTCACTAAATTCCCTAACCCATTTCAGGGTATTCACAATTGCAATCTTGCATTGGATTCTTATTATTCCTCTTTAACATGTTGCAATTTCATTAGATCCATTCTAGGTTTACACAGTATTGTATATTGTATCTTGTAATGCCGGGAACCAGTACATGTTTTGCATTCATGCATAAGCTTAAAAGAGCCTTCAATCATAAACTAAAGAGGGAATCCCAACCTATATTTATGTCAACGCGATTGGCACTCTAAGGCCCTTTCACACTACATGCCTCGCAATTCCAAAATTTAAAATCGAGCTCTCCCATTGGTCCAGGAGAGAAAATGGGCTTCCCACTTTGTCACATTAACATGCACTTGGCATTATGTGGAAGATGACATGGGAGAGACCCACTCCCATGTAGGGTCAACTCAAAGCCATTTTTTGGGAGACAATTTCCCCTGGCATGTTGGCCTGCATTTTGAGGTTTTCTCAACCCTTCACTGCCGATATTCCACTGCCGATATTCCTTTCAATGAAATGCTTTTCAATTTTGACCTTTTCAGTTGAAAGGTGATCGCTTAAGAAAAAACCTTATCGCACCACCTTCACATGGACCCGTGGAGAGGCTCACCCGTTGCAATGTCTCTTGAGTTGGGAGAGAATGGGCCAACCCGGTTTGACCTATCCAGTAGGTAATGCCAAATTTGGGAAAAGGATCTTTGACCGGTACACTTGATGGCAGGTGGTGGACTAATTCAACATGTAAAAATGGGTGAAATGCATGGTGACATGGGAAGAGGATTTGTGAGAACGGGTGGTGTGCTCCAAGGAAGGGATGGCATCAAGAATGAGTTTACATGTGAAAAGGCCCTAAGCACGTAAGCACTCTATTGTTCATTACCTTTGGAACAAGTTCAGGGCTTAAAAAACCTCTTTGAGTTATTCTTAAAAAAAATGCATTTTCTAAAGCTTCCCAATTTTTAAAAGACTATTACTCATCAAAAGAGTTTATATGCTTGTATAAAAAACCATCAAATAATTTATGATATTGGTCTTCGATAAAACATGTTCGTTCCATTCCTATACTTAGCCGAACAACTAGTTACTTATGAATTTTTACGACCCACCTTAAGATTATTTGAGATTTCCAAACCTCAACATATTGACCATTCCTATTTTCATCAATGATGGAGGATTGAACTTTTCAAGTCTTGAATTTGTTTTGGCACCTCTCACGCTTTCACACAACTTCTTAGTGATTCACCTTCCGATGAGGCTTGGGGCCTTTGCCTTCTTTTTTGTGCAAGCCTAGGTGCTGGTGCTTGGCTTGTTGTGCATCTTGTTATTCCGCTCTTGTGTCTTTCTTCAAAATTGTTTGTCACCACTCTTCGAGTTAGATTGGGGCTTCCTCATCCGATGCTGGTGGGTTTGAAGAAATGTTTTTGTCATCACCCTCTTGATTCTCTTGGCACTCATCTTATCTGTTACCGTTTTGGTGGAGATTGCACTGTGACTCATAAATTCATTTATGACATACTTGTATCTCTTGCACATGAATGTGGTTTCATATTGTTTGGGAGCAAACTCGCATCTTGCATGTGTCCGATTTACAGTATTCTTGTCATTAGATTGACCTTTTTCTCTTGTGTTGGAGAGTTTGCACTCTTGGGGATGTCGTTATTGTTGATCCTTTGCAGCCAGACCTCCATTGACTACCAAAGCTTCTCATGCAGATCAAGATAAAGAGCAGGATTATTGTTGTTACACTCCTGGAGAAGATTTTATTCCTTTTGCTTTGGAAACTTATGGGTGCCTGCATAAAACATTCGATGATTTTCTATCAACTCCAATGGGTTTTTCCATCTTATATTATTGAAAACAAGAAGTTTCTTCTTCTTCTTTTTTAAGAGAAATCACCAAATTGAATGCATTGTTTCTATTTTTCCCCTAGTTTGCATAGTATTCTAAATTGTTAAAAATGAGCAAATATGGATCTTGCATAGATCTATCACGACCTACATGCATGAGAGTTTGCACAAAATCAATCAATGCTAGATCAACTTTTCAAGAGCTATCTAACACACTTTGAATCTAGACAAGAACTTTATCACACAAAAAGTTATCATCAAGCAAAGTCCAGCAAGTTTTATGCATGTCCTTGAGGAAGCTAAGTGAATTTCACTATGGAAGAGCCATACAAGCACCTTGCTCTCAGTTAGAGAGAGAAAGTACAAAGAATTGTGAAAGAATTCAGATTAATGATGATCCAAATCCATAAACTGATGATCTTGGGTTTAGAAAAAAAAACAAATCAACAATCCTGCTAGTGCAGAAAAATCAGCATCTACTCTATGAATGAGATGCAAACTCTCATAGAACTTGATCAAACATGAACCAAATCATAAAGTACTGTTGCTGTCTGTAAAAATCAGCAAGCTACTGTATTTCACACGTGTGTTCTACACATAGAATTGCAAGCAATCACAAGTATAGTGCACCAATGGATAGTAGAACCCAAGAGAACCATGTATAAGCATGAAATGAGATAGATAAGAGAGAATATATGTCTCTTCATGAGTTACATCCTTTTATAACAGGTCCAAACCCTTTTTGGCCACTTGACTTTCCCTCCAAAATGTAAACCCTACTATTTTTGGGTCTACATTCAATGTACCCAACATTTAATTTGAATCTATTCAAACTCCACTTATAACTTTCCCACACTTTCAAAAAGTGTTTATTCAAATGTAATTTAGACTAATGAACTTTGAAAGTCAAACTCTGAGTCTAATATAAAGTTGACCTCAAATTGCCAAATATAAAAATGTAGCAAATATGACTAAACTAGTTGAATCTGTCACACTCCCTCTTCAACTAGTTCTAGCATAGACTTTGATAATACTCCAAGTGACGTCCTATGCTTCATGAACAAGTCAAGAACGGTTTGAAGCTGCGGATCACAAGCTATAGGGCAACCTCAGAGCAAGTGGTTTGGCCTGCTAAAGAGCTATACAAAGGCTGCTAGGTGTCAAAAAGGGTACAAAAACCCTGGCCAAGCGTTTTGCACTATAAAATTATGCTTTTCTCTTCATAGAAATCTATTTTCAGACCTGTAAAGGGCTAGTGGAGGGCGCCCTGGGGATATTGATCAGTAGGCAAAGGGCCGTGGACAACGCAGACAGTACAGTGCGCTGGATCGATCAAAAGGGGTGGCCATAGCTGGGAGAAACCCTCATTGAAGCTAGCTTGTTGTAAGAGGAGGAGAGACCTCGTGGGTCTGCTCGCGCGCAGAAGAGGAGTCCCCTCTTAGTGCATTAAGGGGTACAACGAGCCTAAGGATGTGGATTGAGGCGCAAAAGCAGACATAACCGTTAGATTAAAAGGACTAACCATCGACGATGGAGATTGCACCGATGAAAAGCTATGAAGGTTGTTGGATGGGAAGAAGCCATTAGATTGGCTTGAAAAGGACATGAAGGCCATTGAAGGCAAATTGGCCATTGAACTTCATTAAGAATTTTCACTTTGAAATTGGAGTTGGGTCCCGAAGTCCTTGAAGTTTGAAGTTATTTCAAGAAGAAGAAATAGCTCAAAAGCAAGAAAGCCTTTTATTTTCTAGTCCTTGAGCCTATTTTGACCAAATGAAAGGCACCCGGACTGTACTTGGAAGTACGGTACTGCAAAATAGAGTGATTGCAGCGGAGAAAGTGCTCAGTGGACGTCAAATCTCTTTTATCCCTTTCAAGGAGTGGGTAGTCGGGAGTGTGAGGTAAGAAGCATTTCACGTTTGGAGAGTGACTTGGCTTGCGAAATGCCACCTAAGCAACGAGACGCTCTGGTGTGAAATTTTAGCAGGTCATCAAAACAAGTTACTAACTTCGCCATTGTACTCAGAACACGTCTCTTAGCCTACAGTTGTAGTTTTAGGCAGTTTTGGGATGGCAAATAGTCCATTTTGAGTGAAAATAGCAAATTGAACGGGATTTCCAACTATGTAATGTGGAAACTCAAAATGAAAAACATACTAATAGAGAAGGAACTGCGCTGGTGCGACGGGAGTCCAAGTTGCTGCCAGCGCTGCTTCGGCGCCAGTTTGGGAGCGGGCGGCATTGGTTCAACGGAAGCCCCGGGACCTACCAGGCTGCTCTGGCCTACTAGGAACTGCACGCAGGCAGGATCCTGCTGGCGGACGACACTGCACTCGTCTGGGACGCGCGCGGGCGCCATGTCCAAGCCGTCCTTGGCGCTCGTCCCCGTGGCACTACTCCCCGGAGGTTCGGTGGCCATTGCCCTAGCGCCTCCAGCGTAGAAGCAAGCTTCTGGGCCAGGCTCGGCTTCACGTCGGGAGTAGCTCGAGCTTGCACCCGTTGCCTTGGGCTCGGAAGCGCTCAGGGGCTGGTGTCCTTGGCGAGCGGAGCCCGTGCATGCGAGCCAGACCCCAATGCCATCAGTTTGAAGATTTTTAATGAAGTTGCAATGCACTTTGCACTTCAAACCCCTTCTTATGAAGTTCAAGTTGAAATCCAACAGATCCAAGGGTCACCTAAAATCTGACTACCTAGATCATTTCTTGGCCAGTCAACTTTAACCATTGATCACAATAGTTCCGGATCCAACGGTCATGATCATTCAGGCGCCTAAAAACATGAAAATAAAAAAAACCAAGAAAGATAAAAAATAATCTTAAGAAAACCAAAAAACAAGCATAAAAAATGACAAATAAGATTAGAATGTTAAAGACAACCTAAAAAAACAAAATATTGTAAAAAATTCCAAAAAAAACACCATTTCTTATAAACAATCTCAAAAAAAACAAAAAACTAGAAAAAACCTGAAAAAACATTAAAAATTGAAAAAAACCTTAAAAAACCAAAAAATAATCCCAAAAAATTAATTTTCGAAAAAACCAAAAAATGAAATAAAAAAACATAGAACTAAAAAAACAAAATAGAGTCAAAATAATAAATTTTTGAAAAAACCAAAAAATAACATTAAAAAATTAAAAAAATCTTTTAAAAAACAAAATAGTGTCAAAAAAATAAATTTTCAAAGAAACCAAAAAATAACACCAAAGACATCATAAAAAAAAAAATAACATAAAAAAATCATAGAATAAAAAAAATATAAAAGTGTCAAAAAATGAAATTTCTGAAAAAATCGAAAAATATCATAAAAAAATCATACAATAAAAAAAAAAATAGTGTCCAAAAAAATAAACTTACGAAAACCAAAAATAACATTAAAAAAATCATTAAAAAAAAATAAAATAGTGTCAAAAAAAAATAAATTCTAGAAAAAAACCAAAAAATAACATAAAAAATGAATACATTTAAAAAAATAAACTAGTGTAAAAAAAATTAAATATTCTGAAAACAAAAAATAAACATAAAAAATAAAAAAATAAAAAAATAGAATAGTGTAAAAAAGAACTTAATTTTCAAAATAAAATTTTTAAAAAATAACATAAAAAATGATAGTACAAAGAGTTGTAACTTGTAAAAAAACTAGATATTCAAAAAAAAAATGAAAAAAAAGAATATTGCTAAAAATGGTGTTAAATCTTAAAAGAACCATAATACAAACTTAAACTCTCTAAAAAACTTGAAATCCTACAAAAAAAAATCTAGAAAGCATTGAAAGAATTTAACATTAATTAAAAAAAGTTAAAAAATAGAATTGTAAACTAGTAAAAGACCTTAAATAAATACAAAAATAATAATAACGAAAAGATAAAAAGTTTACAAAACATATAAAAAAGTCAAGGACTAGGGGCTACGGACTAAGGGACAAGGCTAGGGTTAAGGGCTAAGGGCCTATGGGCAAGAGCCTAGGGGTAAGGGCCTAGGGCTATAAATTAAGGGCGAAATGCTAAGGGCCTAGGGACAAGGGCTAACGGCCAACGACTATGGGCTAAGGGCTACAAGTTAAGGGCCACTAGCTAAAGGCCAAGAGCCGGCTAAGGTTTCATAATTTTGTTATAGTCTCATAATTTTGTTTATTACACAGATTTATAATAATCTCATAATTTTGCTAATTATACTTTCAATAGCATTGCAAATCCTAACATAAAGTGTACCTATGATTTTTTTCAGGGTCACTAGATGGACTGCTCGAGAGAAGATGTTCCAGTTGTTTTATTTGTTCGGAAAGAAGTGGTTGCATTTGAAAATGTCTTGACTGCTGAATCAAGTGGAACATGTGTTTTCAGAGAAGTTGGTACAGATAAAAGTGTGGTTCTACTTTCAAAAGTGTTTTAAATAGATTGTCATTTGCCATACCCTCACGACGATTTTGATCGCCTAGGAGACATTTACAACTATATTTCCATCGATGTCATTACAAAAAAAATCTTGTGAGATAATACAGATATTCTCAAAATGAATACACTTGTTCTTGCCAAGTGTCCATTATACAACATTGATGACGTTGTTGATTATATGAATTTTGAAGGGGTAGTAGTTTTCACTGCTAAATTCAAAGGCTACTATCCCAGTGAAAAAAACTTGCTTGTTATCGTGAAGGTGACTTCAATTACAACAGAAGGAAATATTGCGAATGCCACGACACAGATGACCGAGACTCTTTCTACATGCAAAATCAAACAGTGATTTGGTGTTTGTCAAAGCTATCTTTGCACTCTAAAAAGAAAAAAACATGTATCATTTACTGAATCATTAAGTGAGTGCTTTACGTATTATTCTAAATGTTCAAATAGAAACAACATGAGAAAAATGCTGGGCCATCTTTGTGGTTCAAAAAGGTGTAGCATCCAAAAAACGTTGACAAGATCAGTAGATGTAGAAAAAGATTCGCTGATTGCAAAACAACAATATCAAGTAACTATAACTCGGATATCTTGATAGGAATCGAAGATATTTCTCAAGGTCGTAATATGTCAAGATCAAGTAACTATAACTCGGATATCTTGACATGAATCAAAGAAATTTCTCATGATCGTAATATGTCAAGCACACTTTGTACACCAACAAGAGCACGACTAAGCAGAAGAAGAAGAAAGGCCCGAAGCAATCAAAGCAAGACCAAAAACTAGCACAACACAAAGAACAGTTGAATCCGTAGACGAAGAAGAAGCTGTTATGTAGATACTGCAAATGAAACAACCACAAAATTCAAGAATGCTGGATATTGCAAGCTAAGAACAACAGCAAGGGACAGTCGAATCAAGTGGCCAATGCAGCTATAGAAGCTCCATAGCCTGCCACTCATGATATGACCAACCTCATTGGTTGTTTTGAGTCCTATACACCCTACAGTACCAACAAATACATGCTGATAATCTTAAAATTGTATTTTGGACTAACACTATGTCATTCAAGTTGAACATTGATCATTTAAATACGAATGTAGAGCTACAAAAATGACAACATAAGTATACTCTAGAATGACAAGACAAAATGAATCATCCATTCACAATACCACAATAGATATTACAATAGAAAGTAACAAGTCTTTCCATTATCAATTCTGGAATGAGAGTACAAGGGCTCTTTATAGTCTCGTGACTAGCAAAAATGGTTATAATTGTCTAATTCTTGATCATGAAGATCTAGAACAAAATGGCTAAATTGATCTTCATAGATTTTGATTCATAGGTCAAAAGTAATTTCGATCTATTTCTAACTTTAGTACTAAAATGACACGAGATAACAAGTAAAAGCTTTCTAAACTATTTCTTCTATGCCACTTATTCATTATACCAGTACAAAATTGGCATGTGGGGTCTCTACATGTCCTCCTCAGATTTATTTGGACCTCTTGTTTGGCTAATCATTGATCTCATATAGTTTGCTTCTTAATATTGAGGGTTGTTTCAATGTGTACAACATCTCATGTGCACTCAATTTAGAAACTCACACTCCAATGTACAATATAGTGTCCATTTTCTTATATCACATGAATCATTTTGATTTAGCTCAAGATATAATCCTACTTTCTAGTGAGGCATCTACTTCAGTCTCTTTCTGAACATGCCATTCTACATTTCTTCAAGATAATCCGTTGATGCAACTAGTCTGTCCTTTCTAAGTGCATGAAATCCAAGTAGCTCATTTGTTATTGGTCAATAATCAAGACATCTACAATAATTGTACACTCAAGAGTGTCCAGCTTGCTATAGAATTGGCCAATTAAGGTGCTTTGTAAGTTATCCAAAGTTGATGTGTTGGATGTTTAGTTTAACACAGTACTTACACTAGAGAAAAGTCCATGATTCGAAATGTCATCCAATCTTTGCATAAAATCATCTAGTCCTGTTGTGTCTTGTGAAATTTCTTTTCGAAATAGGTCTTCTCAACATGAACCATAGATAGGTCTTTCTCCACCACTTGTGTAGATGTATCTTGCTTTCCTTTTCCTCTGGTTCTTCTGTTTCAGCCTCTTACATATTATGGCCATCATATATATAGTTAAACAATGTCAAAGCCCACTATGGTAGTGTCTGTTTCAGCTTCCTTTAGATCTTCATCTATATTTAATACTACATATGTTTCAGCTTTAGCTTCTTGCTATACTAAATTTTGTTATGCCATCTTTGAGAGCTTGAGAGGTGTTGTTAGAAAAGGTGAACTCTTGCAACCTTGCCGAAGAAATCCCGAAGGACGAAGGACGAAGATGTCCCAAACGAAGGACGAAGATGTCCCAAATGACAAAAGGATCCCGAAGACTTAGAATTTGCTTTGCACAGGAACACTGATCATGCTACACAATAACACCGACAGAAAACACTCCCCACAGCAAGCTCACATAGCAACTGTACTTCTCAAAATGAAATTACACTGTACATATAGTTGTTCACTCAGGCAACCCATGCATGACCCATGTTGCTGTTGGCGGGACGCGTGTCCCGTCGACTTGCCTCGTAGCGAGGCCAACTGATCCTTATCCATTAATAGGACCCACAATACAGTAACACAATGATTCTACTTTAATTCTAACTCTCTCCCTTAAAGTAGAGTCTACTTTTTATACAGTCATATACATAGCATATATCTGGTCTTTTTACCTGGTTCAATAGGAGTGTTTACTAGTTTGCAATCCTGCAACCTGAACCTGTGCAACAACTCTTTGATATACTTCACCTGTGTTGCACCCACTTCATGTCCTTTTTGCCACACTTCTACTCCAAGGCAGTAATGCATCAAGCTGAGATCTATCATCTCAAATTGTTCCATGAGGACTTTCTTGATCATGTCTATCATCTCTTGATTATTCCCCGTAATAATCAAGTTATCAACATAAAGAGCAATCAAAGCAACCATACCATCAAAGCATAAGACATATAGATTTGGATCATAATGTGTTCTCACCATCCCCTTTGAACAAAAGTAGGCATCAATCCTGCTATACCATGCACATGGTGCTTGTTTAAGACCATAAAGCGCTTTCTTCAAGCGACATACTTTATTTTCCTATCCCTTTGCTACAAAGCCTTCAGGTTGATCCATGAACACTTCTTCTTCTAATTCACCATTTAGAAAAGCAGATTTCACATCCATCTGATGCAAAGGCCAACCAAAATGTGAAGCTAAAGCAACAAGTAGATGTAGAGTATTCCACTTACAAACCGGTGCAAACGTCTCCTCATAGTCGATGCCTTTACTTTGTGCGTACCCTTTGATTACCAATCTTGCCTTATGCTTTAATATACTTCCATCTGCATGATACTTAGTCTTGTATACCCATTTTCAACCAATGGGTTTCTTGCCAACTGGTGGTTCTACTAAGTCCCATGTGCTATGCTTAGCAATTGACTCCATCTCCTCTCCCATGGCCTTGACTCAAATGCCATCATCCTTCGCTTCACCATAAGTCGAAGGTTCTTTGCTTTGAATAATGCTAGATAAGAGAGCATAATTTGCTTCATACCTTTCAAGTAGTGTCTTCTCTCTTGTTGATCTTCGTAGCTCTCCCTGGCTAGATGATCCTGGAAAGTCATCTATGTCGCGGCTCTCCAACAATCTCTCAAACCACTTAGGGAGCTTCCTGTTAGGTGATCGGCTTCCTGGTGAAAATGTATTCCACGGTACATCCTTCTCCTTGCGTTTGTCACCTGCAACTTCAATCCTTCTTGCACCAAAAGGTTTGTCCCTACCTCTCCAACCTGTCTCTTGAGGTTGAGTAGTAGTACCTTGATATGTATCCTCATGTTCATCACTCAGAAGGTTAATGAATGGATCATCATCAGGTGGTATCCTCACTATACCGTTTTTCCCACTGAATGTGTCTATCTTCTCAGCATCCTCGTCTTCATACATCTTGGATTCATCAAAGATAACATCACGGCTCATTAGAGGAGTTTTGAACTCCAAAAAGACCCTTTAAGAATTCGTGCAAGATGTAGTTTATATTATTAAAATATTATAGCACTAATACTTTTGACTTGCTATAACTTTTTAATTGCAGCTTAGAAGTATGTCATTAACATATCATTGGAAAGCCCTTTCAAGCGCTTTCCAATGCACCAAACTTTGCTAAATTCAGACTTACCACTAAAAAGTTATGTCATTTTTAGTGTGGAATCAAAATGTGGACTCAAAAAGTTACGTTACGTAGATTTCAAATTTGAGTGTTTTGATTGGTCCATGTGTAAGAAAAAATTGAGAAAAAATATAAAAAGAATCTTTACAAAAGGTCTTTTTTGGATTTAGAACTCCTCTAATGTATATGGATTTTGTTTTCCACTGGATCAAAACATCTATAGCCCTTCACACGATCATCATATCCTAGGAATATACACTTGATAGCTTTTACATCAAGTTTACGTCTTTCTTCCTTAGGAATGTGTACAAAGGCCTTACATCCAAAGATTCGCAATGGTTCACCTTTGGCTTCTTCTTCGTGAATGCTTCCTCAGGTGTTATCTTTGGTATGGCAATGGTAGGACTTCTATTTTGAAGATAGACTGCCGTGCTACATGCTTCTGATAAAAAATCTTTTGATAGTTTCATCTCAGCTAGCATATATCTGGCACTTTCCACAATCGTACGACTCTTGCACTCAGCTACACCGTTGAGAGCAGGAGTATGAGCTTGCGTAAATTGTCTTTTAATCCCACATTGATCACAAAGATCATTGAAGTCATTAGACTTGTACTCAGCTCCACTATCTGATCTTAGTACTTTGATCTTCCTACCTGTCTGATTTTTGATCAATGCTTTGAAGCTTTTGAAGTTATCAAATGCATCTGATTTCTTCTTCAAGAAGTAGATCCACGTCTTATGTGACATATCATCGATAAAGGTCTGCCTCAGTGGTTGCTCCAGAAGATCACAATCTGAAGTCCAAGATGAAAATCAATCTCCTGGCTAATGTCCTCCCTTTCATTGTAATGGTTGATCATGCACAATGTTCGAGAAAGTCCTTATTCAAAAATGAAATGACCAACAAGTATAGATATTTTGTTATCGATGGCTACCAATCTACAGAGGCTAGAAGGCAACTGGTGAGAGAATACCCAGACTCACCTTATTTTGAAATTGTTAAGTGCAAGATATATGCAGGTTTGACATAAGAGGAGGCCATACTCTTGGCATGGGACCACAATAATGATAGCGACTATCATTTGGAAATGTCATTTGTATAGAGGATACAGTTTTTTTATAACGAATATCTTGATTTTTTGAAAACTCGTGATCGTGTAAGCCTTGAGCTAAGAATCTAGTGCTGTAAAGAAACTAGATTGGTCTTTGATGAAAGCCTCTGATGCTTTAAGAAAATATGAGCAATTATTCCAGCTTGCCTTCAGAATGGGTGCAATCTGGGCTCTCCAAGATGAAATCTTTACACTGTGGAAGAATCTAGAAATCAAGGGGGAAAGGCAAGCCAAAACTAGAGATGACCTCTCAATTGCCCTACGCAAGAAGGATCGGACAACAGTTGTTTTGATTAAAAAGTCTTCTTGATGATATGAAAATTACCTACTGGCGAGCTATATAGGGAATCAAAGACGAAAAAATTATTATTTTGATTTTTTCGCGTGTGAAGTACCTGGATTTATCACTTGAAGAAATGACAAACGAGTTTGAGCAGTAAGTATAGATCAATCTCACTTATTTTCTACCTCAATGATATGGCCTATCAGTACTCGGTATCATTTGCTGGTACTGCATAACACTTGATACCTCAGATCGATATACGGTATCAATCTCTTGTATTGTCTGATTTATTTTATAGCATGATTTCAATGTTTCTTCTTATTTGTATGATTTTTTTATTTTAAGAATCATATTTATTTAAGTCTATCTTTCTCTTGCAGGCATAAGACATATATGAGGATGCAAGAGCAAATGATTGTTACATCCATGTCCATATATGTGGGATTTGGAATATTAGTTATGCCTCATCATTCTGGGCTTGGCTGATAAAGTAATTAATAATCATATGAGGGCCCAGACCTATAATTGGACATAGGAGGGCCCATACTTATAATTGGACAAAGGAGCACTTACATAGGAGCACATTGACTGCTATAATGCAAAAATAGGAGGTCAATTGCTAATTCAGGTTGCATGAGGATCCTAAGGAGAATATTCTCTCCTCTTGGAGACAATATATACCATGGAAACTCGCCCATCTCCCTATTGTATTTTTAGATCCTTGAAGCTAGGGTATTGAATAGCCATTTCCTGTTGTTTGGGTGGTTTTGCTCCATGGGTATCCTTTTGGTTGCATGCAACAGGATCTAGTCGGATCTTCACTAGGCGATTCTTATAGTGGTATCAGAGCTTGGCTTTGCATCAAATGGAAGGTGGAGCTGCTTCTTGCTTTTTTCCAGCTTTTTGATATTTTCTCCCTGCTTTGTACTTCCTGGTGGTGGAATTGAACTCCAAGTAAGTGGCTTCTCTGAATTTGGTGTGATTTCAGCCTATTGATCATGATTATGGATTTTCTCCATAGATTTTGATGGAAATCAATGGATTTTTGATGGTTTTATGTGATTTTTCACTTGGAATTGAAAATTTTGGCTTGGAATATATCATTGCTACTTATCTAGTACATTTTTCAGATTTTTCTTGTTGTTTTAAAGTCACATATTGATTGGATCTAATGATTGCATGTCGGTTGAAAAGTCAAAAGGATATTTTCTGACCAAAAATTGGGGCTTTTGGATTAGAAATGGGCTATAGAATCCATGTTTGACTGAATTCAGAACTTGTAGCGCTTGCATGTAATTGAATTATAGGGATTTGGGTCTGATTGCACTTATCTACTCTTTAGAAATTTTTTAAATATGAGACAATTGGATTGAGATTCATATAACTCCTTCCAGTGTAGAACCAGGTTCTGAAGGATTGTTAAAGTTATACTTCCATATATGTTTTGTGAATATGGCTCATAATCTATTGAAGTTTTCAATTGGTTCAATGGAATTTAGACTTCCTAGACCCAAATGATCATCTCTATTTGATACTTGATTATTGAGATGTAGTATTTCTATCACTTGGGATAAGATATTCTATGAATTTGAGGAAAAAGTCGGGTTTGTATCAGTATTGGATATTCATTACTAACTTTTTCAAATCTTTGATATCTTATACATTGTCTCCTGAAAACTTTTTAATCGAAATTATGGAATTTTTTTTAAACGGTGCAGAAGAAAAGGTAGGAATAAGACTTTCATGAGATCAACCAGTTGCATAGATTTCTTTTGAGGAATTCAGTATGTATGCAAAAGGATAAACTATCCAGTTGAAATAGAGGAACTCTCTAAGTGATTATTTTGAATAATATGGAACTAGAGGAGTTTTGGGGGTATTGAGCTGTGAAATATTTATGAATATGGATAGTGGTGGTAAAGAATAAATGAAGATTCATTGATCGGTTTGCCAAGTACCATATTGTTATGGATTGGATCAGAGGGAATAAAGTTTTAATCTTAACCTTATGTCCAAAGATGTCTGTATAAGTTGGCCTAATCTTGGTTTGAATACTAGGATCTATGGTTGGTTGATTGGTTAAAGAAATTTTGTTAGTAAGAGTTAGATGGTTGGAAAACTTGTGATGTGGAATTTTTCACTTCAAAGATTTCCCAGATATGTTATTTACTCATGAGAAATAGAGTTTCGTTTGTAGCTGAGTTGCAAGATTTTCAGTGAGTTATGTGAGTAACGTATGCGGATCGGATATATCTGCTAGTTTATGGCCTATGTTTATGTATAGGAATATAGTTGGATATGTTGTTTATATACATCTTAATCTTGTGGATCTACTATGTTTCCTATGTACTGAGTTTATATCGTATACTTAAACTTGTCAGTGTGCATAGACATATGAACAAGTAATGTATAGAGAAATTACTTGCAGGTTAATGTATCTTTATGTGGAAAGGATAATTCATTAACTTATTGATGATTTGGATGAGGATCTAAATGTGGTATTGTTCCAAAATTTATGAATTTGATACCTAAACATTTAAGATTTCTGAATCATTTACAATTGACTTGAGTAATTAGATTACTCATGCTTAAAAGTTAATTGGATAAATAACCAGTGTGAAGAGAATTCACCAGGAACTGTTTATTTTGATCGATATTGCTTATAAGACACATGATTTGTGAGTCATAAGAACTCATCTATGGGAGTTGTGTGCATAGAATATAGAAGATTCTTGATATGGAATATTATTTGTATGAGAAATATATTCTAGGTTATTGACTGAATCCTAGTGAGCTCATATTGGATGACAGAGTCTAACTAATATCAAGGATAGCAATTGAAGTCAGTTGGAATTCAGCAAAACTTTGTTCTAGGTGATTGTATAAAGTTTATATTGTTGGGAAAAGATTTCAGAATGATTTTTATATTTCTTGAGTGGTATGTTGTACATATGCTCTAGTATCTTTCAATGATTAAGTATGGTTTTGGAATCCTATCATATTCACTTTGAGAGAAACCAAGTGAAACAAGATAGTCATGTAGTCTTGAATTCCAAGACCTAGAGGTTTGCTTCAAGCCATAGATGCTCCTTTGTAGATGACAAACCTTGTCCTCCAACCCAAGCTTGATGAATCCTTGGGGCTGCTCCATAAAGATGTCTTCTTCCAAGAAACCATTAAGAAATGCATTTGACACATCCATTTGACAAAGCATCCATCCAAAATGAGAGGCAAGAGCAAGAATTAAGCTTATTGTGACCATCTTGGCCATGGGTGCAAAGGTCTCCACATAATCTATGCCCTCCACTTGGGCATATCCTTTGGAAACTAACCTTGCCTTGTGTTTGCTTATGCTTCCATCTGAATTTAGCTTGAGTTTGAACACCCATTTACATCCTATTACATTATTAGAAGGTCTATCAACAAGGATCAAAGCATTATACTCATCTAGCATAGCTTGGTACCATTCTTTTGAACTCAAAGCATCTTCTACTCTTGAAGGCTCATCATAACTTGACATAAGAGCAAAAGAAGTCGATGGATTAACCTCTGCTTGCTTCCCCTTGCTTGGATATGTGAGCCTTGTTGTCTCCATCCTTACCCTTGACGATCTTCTAGGCATGATAGGTTGACTTGTTGGTTCAAGCTCCTCATTAGGCTCCTCCTCAAAATCAAGATCATCTTGATTCTCAGCCACTATCCTCTTGATTGCTGAGATGGATTAAGCTTGTGCATCTTGTATTCATCAACTACATTTTTAGATACCACAAACTTATCCAAGGAAGAATTCATGAGCATGATATCATATTTAAAAGCTAGAACATTTAAACTCACAATATTCTTGAAGGCAATATACAATTGCTTCAAGGCCTCCTAAGAACTAGACTGAGGATAGTCTTTTAGCACTTGTTCCCAAGATGAGTAGTTTGGTCTGATCATCATTATAAGGATCGCCTAGTGAAGATCCGACTAGATCCTGTTGCATGCAACCAATAGGACACCTGTGGGGCAAAACCACCCAACCAACAGGAAATGGCTAGTCAATACCCTAAGCACTTCACCCCCATGCCATGGTGAATGAATGCAAGAGAGGAGGGGCTCCTGGCTTCAAGGATAAAAAAATCCAATAGGGAGATGAGCAAGTTTCCATGGTATATATTCTCTCCAACAGGAGAGAATATTCTTCTTAGGATCTCCAGGCAACCTGAATTAGCAATTGACCTCCTATTCTTGCATTATAATAGTCAAACACCATGCAAGTGCTCCTATGTCCAATTATAGGTCTGGGCCCTCATATGATTATTAATTACTTTATCGGCCAAGCCCGAAATGACGAGGCATAACTAATAACCACATACACTGGAGTGACCGGCTATCCATGTAAGGAATTATTCCAAATCCCACATACTGGACATGGACGTAACATTTTTCCTCCCTTAAACCAGTTCTGTCCTCAGAACGGAAAACTAGGAAAGATCCACATGTGTATGCTTTTAATTCTTTCCCATGAATCATTATCCTCAATCTGACCATCCAACCTAATCAAGCACTCAGAGATAGAACGATTTTCTCAATTCTTTATCTCTGGCTCTACGTACTCTTTTAGGTTCCAAAGGTACATTGAGCGATAAGTCCTCCAAATGGGTAAAATCCTCAATACATCCAACGGTCATCATCATATAAACTAAATTTACATGATTCACTAGATGAGAAGTCGACCAATCTTGAAGATCAAGTTCAAAAGCTAATAAATCAATCTTTTAACTTTCACATTTACCTTGAAAATCAACCCCTAGTTTGACTTCAACATCAATTAAGGCTTAGAAATGGAATAATTCTCATATTATCTATCTCTGCGCTGAAGTACTATATTGACCTTTAGAAGTACACTAAGCGATAAATTTTCCTATTAGGTCTGTTTCTCTCCAATCTAATAATGTCACCTTCATGTAGCCCTAATTTACATGAATCTCTGGGTGAAATGTCATCTTACATTGGAAATCAATGTTCAAAAGTTTAAAATCCAAACGATTATAGTCCAAGACTATCCATAATTACTTGTAGACCTGTCATAAATGCTTCTTGGTACCAATACACTTAAAATTAAAAAAAAAAAAACTAAGGTACAACAATTCATCCTACCAAAATCTCTAGGAAATCCATCAAGGTAAAAAATGACTTTAACTCAGTTCTAAGTACCCAAGATACTCTTTTAAGTTAAATGCTCTATTCCTAGCAACATATGCAAGGAAATAACAACCATTCAATCTTGAAAGACTTGTCTGTCTCCTAATTAACTGGAGATTTAGGCTGAAAACAATACACAAACATTCCTTGACTACAATCTGTAAGGTAAGGAAATTCCTCATAAGTAAGCAATTGCTTAATGAAAATGCCTGTGAGATCCACACAGTCTCAAGTATATACTGGAGTAAAGAAATTTAGATTGATTGATCTAGATTCTTGACTCTCCCAATTCATCAAGAATTACTCATTATCTTAAGAATCCTCACATTTCCTTATAATCTTCTAATGACCTTTAAGTATTAATTTATGATCCATCAATCATAAACATTTAGAATCCTATGATTCTTCAATCATAATTAAGGTGGATCCAATGATCAAATAGGTTGGATGTTAGTATTAGGTTATGAAAAGTATAGAGAAGCCCTAAAATGCTCAGATCCAAGGTACTAATGTATAAATATGTAATGGTTTCTCCATCAATTTATGAGTAAAAGATTGGTTTTCCATCTAGCAATGTTGTTGGCGATCTAGATGCTTGATATTTGCTATTTGTGTTGAGTACTTTGTAGTTGTGAGATTTATTTAGAAGTTCAGGTACTATACTCTGCTTGTGGCAGTTCGTACTTTCACACTTGTGAAGGGAATTTCATGAATTTGAGCTTCAAGTGGAGTTCAAGCCAAGGTGAAGCTAGGAAACAGTAAATTGGTTGGTGTTTTTGCTATAGATCTTAATTGGATCCATTCAAGGTGCTTCCTCCATCATTCCAAAGGTTTATTAGATTTTATTTGTTGCATTTTCAACAAGACACTCAACCGGCCACCCACTAGCACAGGGGACCAATCCGACCTACCAACAAGCAAGCCTTCACCATCGCCTTGCTTGAATTTGATGATTTTTTTTCCATTGAGTAGATGGATTTCCTGCAAGGTGAGTCATCTATGGCCGAAATTCCCTCCCCAAGTGTACCATGCTCAAAGGAGACCAGTAAGGGCACAACCACACCTAGTGCCATAACACTCTTTAAAAGCCGAAGACTCTCAAGGAGTCCAATGTCCAGAAAAGTAGGACACCAATGCACTACACAAAGCATCATCATTTAGTTGACCCCATGGTGTGCCAAGAGGCCCTCAATTGTAAGGAACCTTCTTTCCTCAGTTACCTTGAGATCCATTGGGACCGCTCCTTGGGTTTCTTGTTTTTTGACCCCAACACCCCTTTTCCCAATTTAAAACACCAAGACTAGTTAATCATGGCAATGACGGCATCTTAGCATGCAACACAAGTGGAGGAGTTGCAACGCGTTCAATGGTTGCCCCGTAGCTCACATGTGTTTGGGCCACTCAAAGATAATACAACCCTACAGGCCCAAGCTATGGAAGGCTATGGAAAACTCACCCAGGAACAACAAAGAGCTAGATGTCGAGCTGCAAGAATCACTTTTCAAGTGAATTGCCATGGGACTGGCAACCGAATAGCAGCTGGTGAATGTGGGGGCTGGAATACAAGGCCTAAGGGGCATTTTAATGGAGCTTGGGAGAGTTCAAGAACGAAGCACCTTGCAAGGAAAGAGCTTGTGTACGTAATTATTTTGGTAATCAATTTTGTTTATTAATGACCCAAGCATGGCATCCTATGTGTATAAGCCCATCTTAAAGAGCCCAACATTAGCTAGTTATGTTAGGCATCCTGCGAGTATAAGTCCAACTTATGGTGCCAATAAGTTATTAGGGACAAGAAAACACTTTTGGCAAGTCTCAAGGTTTAAACTTAGGCTTAAAAAAGTACGTAAAAGTTAAAGTCAAGTTCCAAAAAAGAACTTGCATTCTATATTGAGACTTGTGATGTCTTGTCCCATAAGTGATTGTGGAAAGGAGACTCCACAAGCTTCTATAAAAAGAAGCTCATTGTATGTAATTCCTATCCTTAATGCAAGAGAGCTAAGTGCTGCTATTTTGGATCCATATGTGCTAAATTTGGTGTTTGGCTAATGTTAGCATGACTTTGTGTAGTATGCATATTTGCATAAGTTTTTTGCTACTTTAGCCCCTTTCTAGCATGTATGTCTAATTTGGAGTTTTCTAATTTAGTTAGAGTTATGCTTGTAGAGGAGTGAGTGGAAAAGGAGAGAGAGAGAGAGAGAGAGAGAGAGAGAGAGAGAGAGAGAGAGAGAGAGAGAGAGAGAGAGAGAGAGAGAGAGAGAGAGAGAGAGAGAGAGAGAGAGAGAGAGAGAGAGAGAGAGAGAGAGAGAGAGAGAGAGAGAGAGAGAGAGAGAGAGAGAGAGAGAGAGAGAGAGAGAGAGAGAGAGAGAGAGATAATGCTACTTGGTTATGTTTTGTGATTATTTGCAACATTGCTTGTAAGTAGAAGTAGTTCTTGCTTTTTCTTGTTGTGTAAGCATCTTCACGGCTCCTAGGATCGAGCCCACTCCCCGGATTACACACGATTTAGATGGAAGATGGGAGAGTCGTCCTCTTCTTGATGACAGCTTCATATTTGGATGTAGAGTGTACACAACATTGCACATAATGAAAGCTAGTGTTATCATACATCCTTGCAAGAAAAGAGAATATTTTGGTATGCTATATGATACTGGTAGAGGATTATGAATAAGCTAGAAAGAAGATATTTGCTATGTCCCTTCATTATTTTCTTAGAATTTTTGGTTGAATACTATGACTATATGATAATAGAAAAAATTGCACATGACTTATTGTATACAGGTCTTTTGTAGAACATTATTTATCTTAATCACAAGGTTACAAAAAAGAGTAGTTGGTCAATTTGGCTCTCATATAATGAGATGAACTTCAAACACCCATTTGGTTTACTAGCATATAAGTAAGAAGAAATATGTGCCTTTATGAAAATGAGGTTGTGCATTTTTTTTTTATGTGAAAGTTCAAAAAAAATATTAAATTTTGATTTTTGGAGAGTAGTGTTGTCCAAGTTTATGTCCTTCAAACTTTATGTTCCTTTCTACCCATGATGCTCATCTACCATCTTACAAAATAGGACCACAATAGACAACTCTGTGCCAATTAAGTTTGGGTTAATATTTGAGTGTGTGGCCAATACAGAAGGAAAGACAAAAAGAGATATTGTTCCATGTCACTATATATAGAGAATATTTGAGCATATTCTTGCCAAACTTTTTTTCCTAGCTATAATAATATTTTTTTTAAGCCTAGCCATATTAAGTTGCTATATCATGAACAAAATCATCAACCATAGGGGCACTCCATGAATCTCTACCATCTTGCATTATATTAGTCAGTGATATTCGATAGTTTGTGCCATCAAGATTGATTGCTATTCTTGTCTAGATCGTTGTAGCCACATTGTGTTGCCTAGACAATCCGCTTTGATACCATGTAGAGTTTCGACTGTTTGGGGGCAGTTCTTTTTGTCTGCTCCTTTATGTGCTGCACATTTGGCTAGCTTGCGGAATTTCACAAGATCCTAAGAAAACGACTACAGATCACAGACTTCGAAACATTCAATCAGTGAAGGCGACACGACAATCAAAGATGGAAGAGCTAAGAGCATTTGTCTTTTTCTTTTGTTTTGAGTGAGTCGATCAGTGTCACACGCACGTTGGCGGCTTGTCGCTCCCCTTACAGAAGTTAATATGTTCTGCTCGTTGGTAGACTCTTCATGCATAGCTGTTAATGCTAACAGTGTGGTAACACTATTTTCTACTTCTTAGCTACTCTCTCATTATTTTTTGTTCTATTTTCTAGTTATCAGAGGAAATTACAAGATTACTTAGCAACAGTTTGCTAATCAATTGGGTAGCTACCCTCTGATAATGTTGCCTTTGGTGGCTGAGCGTGATAGTACAATACTCCGCGCTCGTGAGCTACTAACTGGTAGCTTGACTTGCCCGCCTTTTGGTTTCGGCTCAAGGTTCATCTTCAACACTTTGGGGTGTCTTTGTCCTTCGAGATATCTTTGATCTTCGAGGTGTGTTCTACCTTTGAGGTGTGTTCGAACTTTGGGGTGTCTTCGACCTTCGAGATCCTTTTGTCGTTTGGGACATCTTCGTCCTTCGAGTTAGAATTAAAGTAGAATCACTGTGTTACTGTACTGTGGGTCCTATCAGTGGATAAGGATCAGTTGGCCTCGCTACGAGGCAAGTCGACGGGACACGCGTCCCGCCAACGGCAACCTGGGTCATGCATGGGTTGCTTGAGTGAACAACTATATGTACAGTGTAATTTCATTTTGAGAAATACACTTGCTATGTGAGCTTGCTATGGAGAGTGTTTTCTGTCGGTGTTACTTTGTAGCATGATCTGTGTTCCTATGCAAAGCAAATTCTAAGTTGGTATCAGAGCCGTACAGGGAGTGTACACAGTACAATGTCGCCGTTGAAGAGAGTTTCGGGAGAAAAGCAGTCTTCTGAGAGTTCGGGGTTTACGACGGGTTGAAGACGGAAGGAAAAACATTGATGTAGAGAGTTTAGCACATAGAAGCTTGGTGAGCTTGAGACTGTGTGAGGATTCAGAGACAAGGGTTGTCGGCTGAATCAGAACCTCAAAAAAACGAAATTTTGAAATTTCGAAGCAGGCTATTTGGTGTTTGCAGTTAGTGTGCATTCAATCAGATACCGTTTGATGAACGGATTGAAGCATCAGCTTTCCAGCAGTAGGGCAACTTCAGAGGAAGAGGATAGGCCTGTCATAACATTGTGAATTGGAAGCCAAGAACAAATTTGTGTGAAAAACCCTGGTCTGGGGTTTGGAAGCACAAAAGCAGAGATTTCTCTCTATACTGATCCATTTTGCAAGCTGTAAAAACTCAGAAGAGGGCGCCCTAGCAGTGCGAATTAGGTCTGAAGAGGCCGTGTGGAGCCGCGAGCTAGTAAGCGAGCCAGATCAGATCCAATGCTTGGCAATCATAGTTGGTAGGAAGAAAGGAGGAACCCGTGAGAGAGAGCGGGTAGCTCGCGCGCGCCCAACGTGAACGGTGTTGTGCATCTGGAAGGCCATAGCGATTGTAGGAGCGCAGTTCAACGCCCAGATGCAGTTTGGACCTTTGGATGAGGTGTCAGATGCATCGACGGTCCAGAACTTGTGATGGGAGAGAAACGTGGACCACAAGATTTGGTTCAGCCATTGGATGGGCTTTGAACAAGGCCCTGAAGAAGTGAAGTGCTTTTTGGCCTTCAACTTCATTAAAAAATTTTATACTGAAATGGGAGTTGGGTCCCTTCACAAGTGAAGAGTGAAGTTTCTTCAAGGTGAAGAAGCAGTTCAAAAACTAGAAAATTTCCTATTTTTAGGTCCTTTGCCCATTTTGACCCAAATGAAAGGCTATAACCTCCAAACGAAGGGCACCCGGACTGTACCTGCAAGTACGATACAACAAAACAGAGTCATTGTAGCGGAGAAAGTGTTCGGAGTACGCCAGAAGTGATTTCACCATTCCACTGGGCACGTTGTTGGGAGTTGACGACTGAGTGCATTTCGGAAGGCGACGCCGATTTGGCTTTCAAATTGGTGGAAAAACGGCGAGTGGCCTGGTAAGGGAAAAAGTGCAGGTCATTATTTTCGCTTGCTTGTTGTCAAATACTTGGCAAAAACATGAATCAGATTTGAGTCTTTTGCTAAGCACTCCTCTATCTCCTTGTTCAGCGAGACATGGGTACATTTTTTCACACAACAAAATGAATCCAAGAAACATAGCTTCCTTAATGTATCTTTATTCTCAGTCTTAAATAGTATCTTTGAAACATCATCCTCATCATAGTAGATATCCATGATCTATCCTAGCAGCTTTGGTTCTCCGAAATCATGTGACCCCTTTGTCCTTGACATCACCATCCAAAGCTTGTCAACTTTTACTATCACACACCACAAATACACCTCGTATGAATGAAAAGTCACCTCTTCCTCAATAACATCTTTTACGGTTGTCCTCTTAGGCGGCAGAGGTTCACGGGCTATAGAGACCTTTGATGGTGACAGCCGAGTGACCTGTCCTACATTTTTTATGGGTGACTTTTGGTGTAACAAATCCATCCGAGACCCTAGATTTCAGCTTCTGTGTGGATTTGTTGTGACAAAAAAGAGAAACTAAACTTAGTTTCAAAATAGTGATTAACATGTCTAGTTGTGTCGAATATTCTAGAGAGTTGAATATAAAAATATGAAACATTGCAAAAAATGTGTTACTAAAACAAATCAACCATGTTTAGTTCATAAGTAAAATTTAACTTATTCATACGAAATAACGATATGTGTATCGATTTTAGGTATCACTTTCATATAATGATACTAAAGATCGATACCATATATCAATCTCTCATATCATTTGTCAACTTGATACCACAAAACTATTACATAAGAAATTTTCACATGTAATAGGTTCTTCCCAAAAAGAAATGGGTAGAGAGGCATCTAATCTCAAAGCTTTAGCACATTCACACAAAGATCTATTCTTTCTCTCGGCCAACCCATTTTGTTGGGGGGTGTAAGAACATGTGAATTATCTCTTAATGCCATTAGTGTCACAAAAATCTCTCACGCTGTTGGAGATGTACTCTCCTCCATTATCACATCTTAACACTTTGATCCTAGCATTAAGTTGCTTCTCCACAAGAGATTTAAATTTTACAAATCATACACTAAGCTATGCTTACACAATAGATAGATCCATGTGTATCTTGCGCAATCATGTATCAAGGTTACATACATCAAAGCACCACCATTAGATTCATGTGAAAATGAATGAACATATGAGTGAATAAGATCAAGAGGAGAGGTAGATTTATTCATAGATCTCTTGAATGGTTGACTTATGTGTCTTGGATAGACCACAAGCTTCACAAAGCTTGCCACAGTTGGATATGGATTTGGGAAATCCGAGTGCTAGCTCCTTGGAAATCATTGACCCCATTGCTTGATAGTTAAGATGGCCTAACCTCTTGTTCCATAACTCCACTTGAGAAACCTCCTCCCTTGCCATGCTCACACCTCCAATGACAACATAAGCATCCAGCTTGAACAATCTACCTTGCTTAACGCCACTAGCAATACACTTATCATCCTTCATTATGGAACAAACTCCATGTTTGAAGTGTACATCTAGTCCATTATCCATGAGTTGCCCAACACTAAACAATTTTTTTGTGATGGATGGTCATCAAGATCTATCTTTTTTGAAGATCCAAGACATAATGGAATAGATCCTATGCCATCTATCTTACATTCTTGATCACTTGCAATGAATATAAACTTCTTAGAATCATTATAAGAGAGTAAGGGAGAAAAATATTTCTTTTGATGTGACATGTGGGAGCTAGCCCCACTATGAATCCACCATATATCCTTGCCTGATGTTGGTGTTGTAGATGCCATCAAGGATTAATTGCAATCATCCTCCTCCTCCTCAAGCACAAGATTGCCTTGCTTGTCCTTCTCTTGAGCATTTTTCTTCTTGAGGCACTCGGAAGCAAAATGTCCTTTTTTGCCACAAAAAAATATTTTAGCTTTGATTTGGCCTTCTTGGATTTGCCTTTGGAGCTTGATCCACCAACCTTGTCCTCGGCCTCCTTGCCTTGGTTCTTCTTGGATGAATGAGTCTCCTTTCTGCCTTTGAATGATAAGTTAGCCTTCTCATCACCTCCTTGCAAGGACATGGATCCCATCCTTGCCTTGAGATGCAGCATCCTATTCTCCTCAATCACAAGCACATTATGGAGCTTGTCAATTGTAGGTAGTTTATCTTGGATGGCAAAATTTCGGACTAGATTGGTATAATCTTCACTTAGTTTATTTAGAATGACTTGCACAAGTTCATTATCTTGGATTTCATCTCCAATTGAGGCCAATTCTTTGTTCAAATATTTGATCCTAAGCACACACTCTTGTGCACTCTCTCCACTTCCTTTCATGCTTTGAAACACTTGATTTCTAAGCATGAGTATCCTTGAAGTCTTATTGGATTCATAAATGCCTTTTAATGAATCCCAAGCCTCCTTGACCGAGATACAAGATGACACCTCTTTCAAGAGGTCATTGCTCACATTCTTCTTGATGCAATGTAAGGCCAATCTAACCTTTCTCTTGTATCTAGCTTGCTCTTGTCCACCAAGAGGTTCATCTTCCTCTTCTAGGAAAATGTCAAAGAGATCGCGGTCCATATGCTGAGGTTGAAGTTGGTTGAACTAATGGCTCTCCAAAGAGATAAGAAATTCAACATTATGTCTCTCCAACATGCCTTTAACTCTTCTCGCTTCCAAAGGCACTCTTGCAAAGATGTGTGTGTGTGTGTGTGTGTGTGTGTGTGTGTGTGAGAGAGAGAGAGAGAGAGAGAGAGAGAGAGAGAGAGAGAGAGAGAGAGAGAGAGAGAGAGAGAGAGAGAGAGAGAGAGAGAGAGAGAGAGAGAGAGAGAGAGAGAGAGAGAGAGAGAGAGAGAGAGAGAGAGAGAGAGAGAGAGAGAGAGAGAGAGAATATAAAGACTAATAGTGAAAATTTGATTCTTATTATTAATATAAAAAATGCATTTTCATATGTGATGAATGTACTAATCTACTAGCTAGGGACATCATACTATGTGTGCACCACACGAATTTTTGTAGAGATTAATCAAGTCATTATATTCTTCATGTCACTTGTAGTTATAAGATTCAATGTTACGATAAGCTCATATAGGTCAAGAATGCTTTGAGATTTTGATGGGACTAGTCATGGTTGCTAACATGAGGCCACATAAATATGGACAAGAATTCTCTTTTCAAACATGGTAAAATAAACTTTATAGATCTCGAGTGATTTAATATATTACTACAACTAAGTTTGAGCCAATGAGAGTCAAGTAAAATGCTTTTCTTGGATGATACGTTCTAGGTGAGGAAGTGATATGCCACCAATCAATGGAAAAGTTATCTTTATCTATTGAGGGAGGAGAGACTCAAATGTGTCTGAAAGTCTTTATAAAATAAAAGATATTCGTAAGAACAATCTAGCATAAGACTAAATTTACATAAAGTGAAAATTCTCAGTCTCTTGACTTTTCTATGTTACGAAAAGAAGCTATTGTGAAGACACTTTTTTTATGATACATTTAGAAGCTCTAAGAGGAAGACCTTCAAAGTTATAAGTCGATATATGTTATTGGGGGAGGAATTACATTCTTTTTCCTAGAGAGAAAGAAGTAGGACTATTATTAAGTTGGGCTCATTAGAATTATTGCCATGATCTTGTTATATGTGTCATGTCTTGTAAACTACTCAAATGAGTACAACAAGATAGGAAAAGCATAAGAAATGCATAGAATTACAAAATTAACATTGAAATCTACATTAATGTCATGGAAATTGTATAATGGCTTTCATTGAGTGATTGGACCTCACACAAGAGTTTGGCAGTGGCTCTCATGTGTAAACCTCAAGATTTTATTGGCCCATTTAATGGTTAAAGCAATTCAATAACCAACCTATTTAAAAAACAAATTGAGCAATAATGATGTCATTATCCCTTTTAGTCTCTCAATGAGTTACCCACCTATTGGCTATGAACAATAAGTGGGTAACTCTACTTAACTAGCTCAAAGCCCTGAAAGATGAATTTGGCCGTTCTAAATTGATTCTCACTATTACACTTCAAGTAGATTTCTTACCAGTTTAAAATATGAATCACCTTCTCACATCTAAAACATATCTACCCTCAACAATGGAAAGGTAATTTTTGGATATCATTGTAGCTTATCACATACTAGTTGAACTTGTAGAATCAATAACAAATACCACAATCGCTATGCCAATAACACTAGGATTGTATACAAAAAGTTCACAAGAGTTTGCATTTCAAGTGCTTTTCCAAAATTCAATACCTTACTAACTATCATGAATGTTATCAATTATTGTCATAAGCATGTTTTTCATATAAACAATTGCTGATTAAACAATTTGAGTCAATGTTTTTTTTTAACAAATTGCAATCAAGATATGATGCGCCAAACATACGAGGGTGGTGTTGATCAGAATTTGATATTTCAAGTGCAAGTGTGCATTACCATGGTCTTCACTACATCTTTTTATGGTCGTGTGCTCTTAAATATCCTACACAAGTATAGCAGCATGTCCATTAAAAAAAAATTCATTTAAGTGTTCTATAGAGATAGACACATGCACTCAAAGTTGCCTATATTGTCAAATGTCAAAAAAGTATTATCTAACTTAGCAAAAGCTAGAGGCATTTGATGTATACTTAAAAAATATAACAGTTCAATACATGTGTGCTTTTGTAGGAATATCATAACTAAAGCATAGCCTAAATTAATTGTTGATGTACAAAAACATAATATTCATTACTTTCTACAACTCATGACATCCCCTAAGTTGACACCTTTATTGCCATTTTGCCATTGATTTGGATTGAATATTTTTGCACAATCTCAAAAATCAATGCATAAGCAAGTATGCTCTCACATCAATAATAATTGAATTGCTATATGTAGATATGCCCCACCAAATGAGCAAGGTATTGACATGCACTTTTCTACATATGCACAGAAAACTATGTCAATTACAATTCTCTACTTGCATTCATAATTTCTAATCATGTAATATTTGAAATCTTACCAATGAGAGATTGATGATGCACAATAGTGTGTATTAAGTCGTTCAGCCCACAACAATGTTTACAAATTCCTATTTGCTTCAACGGATTGCTAGTGCATTAGTAAGTGTGAAGTCAATTTTGAGTCTAATCAATTCTATGCCTAGGACTAGCATTCTTTGAATTGTAAGAAGAGAGCCATCATTGACCGTGCAACTCTATATCTGAAGTACAATTGAATGCCAAATGCCATAATGCTTCTTGGTTTCCAAGGGGAGGCTCGAACCTAAGACCAAAGAAACTTTGGATGTCAAGCTAACCAACTAAGCCAACCCCGTTGGTTCAAATGCCATAATGCTTCTTGGTTTCCAAAGGAGGCTCGAACTTGGGACCAAAGAAACTTTGGATGCCAAGCTAACCAACTAGGCCAACCCCTTTGGGCTTAAATGCCATAATGCTTCTTGGTTTCCAAGGGAAGGCTCGAACTTGAGACCAAAGAAACTTTGGATGTCAAGCTAACCAATTGAGCCAACTCCCTTGGGTTTAAATGCCATAATGGAGGCCCTGTTTCATCACTGCCTCAGTACCAATCAATAGGCATTTCTGAGCCACATTGGAGGAGAGCCTCGTTGGTCTTTTTCCAGCCTGACTACCGCTCACTAGAGGCAGCAAACAGTCTGGTTGCGGCCCACAACAGTTCGCTGCCTCCCTGGCCCTCGCTGCCCTGCTGCCTGCGTTTTCCAGGTGTTGTGGCCTCCTACTGAGCCTGCGGACTGCTGCCAAACAGTTCATCGCTGCCTGAGCAGCCCATTCCTGTGATCTATGGCATGTCCACGACCCTACCTGGTCACTGCCTACATCTGTTGAGCCCTACCTACTGTGGCCTGTCCATCGATGCACACAATTATAGCTCACCCTTTTCTGATAATACAGTCGCAATGCTAGTGATTTGACACATTTCTAAAACAGCCAATCACACTTTTCTGTAAAGCCTTCAATCGTTGGTTTCTATAACAAACATTCGCATTTCTGTGGCCACTATTCGTTGATTTTTGTGACAGCATTCAATCGTTCATTGGAAGGGCAGAATTCCATGGACTATCAATCGCATTTTTGCAACTCATTCCGTACTTCTGTGATAGCAAAATAGAGGCATATATGTGGCAGATCAATCGCACCTCTGCAACCAAGCATTCAAGCACCTGTCCATCGTTGACAGAGGATGATTGGACCTGTAATTCCAACTTGCTATCCCTGGCATTCCAGAAGGCAAGACTACAAAGACAATATGGGACTTTGTGGCATTCATGACTAGGGTTTCGACGAATTTAGGTCACCTATGCTCACACTAAGGTAACTGGGGGAACAATGGGTTCATGAGTTGAATTGTACTTACTATGCTTCTTCATTTTAAAGTTAAAACAACTTTCTATTAGTAGATCATACATTTCATACATTGCTAGTAGTGGAGCCTGGCTTTCCTTCATAGTAACTGCATGTGGTTGTTAGTAGGTCTATAAACTAGTTGACATACGTCATGATATTGATAAATTGTGGAAATCGTCAAGTTGGAATTGTTTGTTCGTCATTTATGAAGCACCCAACCTCTGTGAAACACCAGAGCGGGCCGTCCACCATCTGTGGTTGAAAAACACCACCACCGCTTATCAAACAAAGCGGTGCGTATAACTCGTACCCCACGAGCACATCATAGGCAATAAATCGGTTTCAAGCCCATGTAAGATTTTTTACTAACCGTAAGCCGAATTCAATGGGGAAAGAGACATTAGTGAGACCCTAACACAAATTAGCGATCAGAAGTTTTACGGAACCGTAATTCTAGAAAGTTAGTGAATCATTGCACCAAAAGTGCTAGCACCCCCTCCTTATAGTCATACTTCAAAGAGCTTGGAAAACTCTCATTGGCTCGGGAGCATGGGTAACAGAGGAAGCCCCCAAGATTGGATGTGGCGAGGACTTCCGTTACTCACGTAAGGCATAACCACCATTGGTGGTAGTGCCCCTTGACTTTTTTAGGACTTTTTGGCTGGACCAATCCCCTACCGAAAATGGCCCTAACACTTTTGCTTAAGGACTCTTTTAAGGACAGTCGCCTTTTTAAAGGTAAGTGTCCCTTTTCTAAGGGCAAGTGTCGCTTTTTCCCGAAAGGCGAAAAACCCGACAATAGTCCTAGAAAGGTTTTAAGGCATTTTGGCGACAATGTCGCTTTTTTCGGAAGGCGAAAAACCCGACAGTAGTCTTAAAAAGGTTTTAAGGCATTTTGGCGACAATCACTTTTTCCGACAATGTTGTCTTTTTCGCAAAAATGCGAGTGTCGGGAAAAGTTCTCAAAATTATTTTCTAAGTGTTTTAGACCTAGGGACGAATTTTCCTCATGACCCAAAAATGCGCACTGTGCGACAAAATAGTTCAAAAATGCACACTGTGCGAAATATAGTTCAAAATGCACAGTCGCAAAAAACAGCAAAGGAAAAACTAAGGAAAAATGTTAAGGCTTTGAAAGATAGAAACTAAGAGTTTCTTCATGATGCATCAGAACCCAAGAGTTTTATAAATATTTTTTTGGCACCCATAATCCATTGTCATCTTTCTCATTGAAGAAAATCACAGAGTCGATTGAGGAGCACGGCTTCCTTGATGGCGCCATTCGTTATGTGCAGGCCAAAATTTGAATCACTGAACTATGAATCTGAGAATATGTGTAGGCGAAAAGCCATGAATCTGAAAATATGTGTAAGCAAAAATTTGAAACACTGAACTATTTGACGCTACGAGTTAACTCTAGTTAACCATGTAAACCATGATTTGACAATCTAATTACATTAATGTTACATCGATTTTCTCAATCCAACCATCTGTCAGCTGAAAGGGCAGGCCTCAACATCCAATAGCATTTCCACATGCTGCCCAACGAAACATTTATATATTCAAAAAGTTTTTATTTTATTTATATCTGAGAAAAGCTATGTTTCGTAGAAGCCTAATATCAAGGTTTCTATTGGTCCACATGGCTACAAAAATGAGAAAAAAAATTAAAAAAACATCTTTTTCAGAGGCCCTCGTCGGGCTCTAAGTTTCTCTAATGCTCACATTCAACAAGATTCTATTCAATGTACTGAATAGCCATCTCCATGAATTGATGCTAGAAAACATCATTGCCTAATTACTTCAAGATGAAATAAGATAGATGACATACAAATGTGAACAACATATTACAATTATCTAGAATATGACACATAATATTCACTAGATTAGGATGACAAAAGATGGAGAAGAAAAAAACAACAAAATAGTAATGTCTAGCTCATCTCAAGAAGCTTTAGAAGAACATGAACTATTGGGATAAGATTGAACACATGCAACATGACTACAAAATGAAAGCTAATTATATATGAGAAAAGAGCTACTAAATAGAATTTTATACACTTGACTCAAACAAAAATTGATGATTTTGGACAAAGCTAAAGATCTCTATAAAAAAGAATACATAAACTTGGAAGTATGTTTCTCCCAAAAGGGAGATGGAACTAAGTTTTCAATTCTCCTCCTTAAGCATGAACTTGCAAAACATGATAACATGACAATGGACCAAAATCTTATACATTCTTACCATCACCGACCTTATCACAAAGCTTCAACAAATAAATAAATAAAAAGAGAAATTGAGAGATGGAAGGATGCTTCTTTGTATATATTTTATCTTCTTGGTGCATCGCATTATCTTTGCATTTATAGGTAAAAGCTTCGTTGTGCCTTTTTTCTCAAATTCTCTACAGTAGTTAATTAAAGTTCATATGAAACCTTTTGGTCAAATTAGTATTACTTCAAATCCCTAGCCATATTTATCTCAATGCTATTTTTTTAAAACTAAGAGAGTGTGCTCACCTCTTGACTCTAGTATATAAACATTGAAATCTCCTATTGTCATCAAAAGTGATGGGGCTCATGTCACACAAGGTGTCTTGACCATGTACAACAAGGGATAGGTTTTTCGATGAACTGAAGAGGGATTGGTCAGGAAGTAATGGTGACATTGGACTTTTCACTATAACCCTATTATGCCTTCATGATGTTTTGAATAACAAAGTTTGCACAATGATTTTGTTAATACTCTCTTTGTTGCATAGCATAGTACATGTGGTATCAGGTGATGTCCTTCTATGTACATGGAATTCTAGATCCCAATTTGGTTGTATGGGCATTGGTGTAATTGTTTAGGACTTCTTGACCTTTAGAAAATTGTGGATAACCTAATATGTCCACTTTTTCTACAAAGTCAATTCATAATGTCATTTAATTAGGTGAAAAATAGACATAATAGCTCTATAGTAGTGACCATGCTTCATAACATATTGATGTCTAAAATAAAATAAACTATCTACTCTTCTTCCTAATGTTAACAAGTGCGATGTGGTATTGTACTACAAAGGCCTTTCCATATCATATATAATAGCATTAATCTTTAAATTTTATGATTGGGTGAAAGTGTTTTTATATTCATTTGATACATTAGTTTGTGTAATTATTTTGTAGTTTGTAAATTTTGATTTTATGTTGTTGTAATTTTTTTTTAATTATCATTTGAATGTTGGATGATATTTATAATATTTGTTATTGATTTTAAAAGTCAATTTATTGTAAGTTTTGTACAAAGTTATTCTTTAGAGGTGGATGTTGATTCCATGATTTGTTGAAGATCATAGGTAAATTATTTTGTGTAATTAGTGTATTTAATGATTTTGAAATATGGTAATTATTGTTTGGTAATTAATGTTTTGAGAAATTGATAAGATTTACAGTTGGTTTATGTCTTGGTTAAGAGTTATGGGATTTGGTAATTATCATATTTAACATGATTTAGATTCGTATCATAGAATGAAAATCAAGGTAGGTTATATTTGATGTCATTGTATATATTTTGTTGAACATGGTCATAGTTGGTTTGTTTTGAATTTAGTCCATGAAATGGATAAGTATTTGTAGTCCATGGTTGGCTATGAATTCATGAAGTGATTCTGCAGTTGAGTTGTGTTTTATAATATCAATGTTCAAGTTGCCTATTATTGTCGTTGGAGCATTTGTAGTTATTGTTTGTAGCACGTGTTGTGGAGAATATGTAGTAGTGATTTGATGCGTGCTTTTGGATGCCTGTACGTAGCTATTCTGTGCATGTGGAATCGTGTGCCTCTGTTGAATATCGCATGTGTAACTTCAATGTCATTGGTGTTGAATGTTGTGGCATTGTCGAGTGATTGTGTCGACTTGTAAAATATTGCATTTCCGGCAAAGGAGAAGTTATTGTAGCTTTGAAATATGTTTGGAAAGTAGTTGCTTGTGTGTTTTTGGCGTGTTTCTTGTAAGCAAAGTATATCTGAATTCATCAAGTGGTTGGTTGATTTTAGGTCATCGTGGTATTTTTGTAAGGATACCGTGTTCAAAGAATGTATGATGAGGTGTGTGTTTACATAATGGTTAATGTCAAGAACAACGAGTTTCCAAGCAACTGTGTTTTGTAGTCTTTGCATTTCTTGTTTCACTCTTTTGTCAACGATGAAGTATTCTGCTTGTAGTGGTTGTAGGATGTACAAATTATCAATGTCCTTGATTCTTGATAGTGCTATATAAGTTAGAACATTTGGGCAAAGTATGGGAAATTGGAATAGTACAACCACATACGAAAAGTATTTAAAATTTGATTTGACCGATGAAAGTGGGGACGACACAATCACATTGTCTATTGACAAAAATTATCTTTACAAATATACAGATTTGCTAGTTTTTTTTGTGTTGCAACAAGAGTTTTTGCAGTTGTTGAAAAAAATTTAAGGGGCGAAGGAGGAAGCTCAAATTATAGTCTCGCTTTGCAACCATCTACAACGATTAGAAAACTACCACAATTTAGCACTTACTTGGAGTTTTAAACTGAGATCAGTGTTCTAAAGTTTTGTGAATATTGCGAAAATATCATATAACAAAATCTTGGAAGAAACGAGCTTGCATTGGTAGCAACAGTGGCAGTTACAGTGATTTATGATAAAATCAAATCATTCGAAACATACATAAAACTTCTTGCCAACAACGACAAATCAATTGCCAATACAATGTGACAGCTTTTGTTTCTTTTGGTTTTGCAAATGCATGAATTATAGGTTAGTAGTATATCATTGTGAAATTGATTCAACAACAACAATTCGAGAAATTGAAACATGCATGTTGTGGGATCTGAGATTGTATCAAAGTCAATTTGTTACTTTCATCAGATTTTCTAGAAAATTTATTCTTTGTCTTTGAATTCGTCGACAAAGAAGGCCTTTTTAGGATCTTATTGTTTGTGCTACTCAAAAGTTTTTTCTCTTCGCATTTACCACAAGTAACGACGACTAGCAAGCGCAATCTTTATTTTGAATAATCATGTTTTAACAATAATAATTTGTATCTACGAAATTTCATATTAATCACGATTATGTTGTAGAATATTCTAGTTTTTAAAAATATTCAAAATCAATATTCACGATCAATATTCACAACACTTATTCACAATATTCACGTATCTCATAATATATGTTTCTCAATATTGGGAATTTCACATCAGTATTCATGATTAGTAATCAAAATGTTCACAATCAGTATTCACAATATTGACAATCACTATTCACATGATGAAAATCTCAGTTTCTCAGAATCTCAGTTACTCAGAATCTGAAGTTCCCAAAATCTCAATTTCTCATAATCTCAATTTCTTAGTTTCTCAATTTCACAGAATCTCGATTTCTCAAAATCTCAGTTTCTCATAATCTCAATTTCTCATGAATCTCAGTTTCTTATAATCTCAATTTCTCAGAATCTCAGTTTCTTAATTTCGCAAAATCTCAGTTTCTCATAATCTCAATTTCTCAGAATCTCAGTTTCTCAATTCCCAATTTCTCAATATTCAGATTTTCAAAGAAGACAAACCATCAAGAAAGTAATCTTCAGGATGCATCTTTGAAAATTCGGCCATTTCTTCATCCAATATGGAGAACATTGTCTATATGTCCTGCAAAACAAAAAACAATCGCAAGATCAGTTCTTATATACCCCTACTCATTGAAAGAGAGACAATAACAAGCATACATCACATGCATAAACAACTTCTTCACACTAATACTCAAATTTTACTTACACCTATCATATTCATGACCAAGTTCTATCTTACTCCACGTCCTTGTAAATACACTTGCAGACAGATTGAGGAAGTTGTCAATCCAAAATGGATCAAGTGTCTACAATGATCTCATTAAAAATACTCTCGTTAAGTCAAAAAAGTTGATATTCTCAAGCATGAAACCCTTAAGATTATAGTCATTAATGGCATAAAAAAGACTGATGAATCAATCCTCGTTCACCTACTTGGCTAAGAGAAAAAGCAAGAGTATGAGTGTTTACAGCAAGAGCAAAAGCCACCTTTCTGCTTTTACGCACTGCCACATAAGAAATATATCCCCTTGTATTGATTGTAAAAGTAATGTAGAATATATGGAGAGTATATACAGGCAACTACAAGGGGATAGCTATTTGTGAACATGCATTGTGCAACAAATATGGGACTCAGGTGAGTATATCCTTGCATGCATTTACGTCAAACACACACAATGTGTTGTAGTTTTCCAACTTCAGGTCTATAATTTATTACTAGGCATCTTATATAGGATACACATTGCACAACATTCTAGTTCAGATATTGGACATTGCACTCATCATTGCCTCGTGTATTCACAACAACATTCACATTTATTTATTGTTCAAGGGTAGGGGTAGCCATGTATTGAGACTATGTGACATTGAGAGTTGCATTCACCTAGTCATATTAATCAATGAAGAACAAAACGTGGATTTACAATATAGTTGGTTGGATCTACGCAGATTCCAACAATCAGCACAGGCTAATGGTTTGTGAGGCCGGAAGAGATTGCTCTAAATCAGAGAACCAATCTGCTTTATTGAAATGAAGATATGTACATGTGTAGGAACTCGAGTTGGTCCCTTTTTATAATAGAGAGGAGGACCTTGGTCTCTGAATCCTATTGGTCCATTTCTGCCTCCCTAATTATTCAAATTTAAAAAAAAGTGGGAACCATCCAAATTGGAGGGATTGGAGGGAAACCCAACTCTATTCACTAACTTGACATTTAGGCCGTGTGATATTAAAAGTCCTGCAAAAAAGCCTAAAGTCCTTTCATTGACTTTCAACTAATCAAATAACTATGTGATCATCGGATTGGACTTACACACGCAGGGTGCCAAATCCCTCTCACTTATTAACTAGGGTTAGGGTTACCTTGGGATCCGCAAACCCTCCAACATTGGCAGAGTTCACTCTAAATCAATGAAAGTTTCATCGACTAACAGTTTGCCCCTCACCATCTTTGTTTCTGATAATTATATACATATTTAACGTGTTTATTGATTAAAATACTGTATGTTTCATAAGTTTTAAAAACACTGGATCCAGTAGACCAAAATCTTCTTCTCTGGACTCTGAATTCCACTTTGCTTATCCTCTATCAAAGATATATTCTGCAGCAGCTTCAGTTTCGATTTCTAATTTGCATTCAGGCGGTTCAAGTAACTTATTAGAACTGAGAGCAAAAAAATGTCAAACAAGCTGAATCTGAAAGATTAATGTCGAACTACCAATATCTCATTAAACTGGTGAGTTATTTACCTTAAGTCTAATGCTAAGCACTTCATTGTTATCGCTCGGATTTCCTCGCATACTAGCAAAGAAAGACAATGAGGTCCCTGAATGTTCCGTTACATGATCTAGGAGTTCACTGGTCGGTAGGCCTCATACATGGAAATTCATGAGCATGAGATTGTGGTTCAAGGCACACGAGCGATCAGTGCATGCATACATATGGAACTTTGGCAGACTAGCGGGATTCTCATACGTGATTTTTAGAATCCAGATGCAATATACTCAAAAATTTCAATTCTTCATGTGCTACACCCAACATGCAAATTTATGGAATTGTCAGGAACGGATCTAGGACAAAGCATAATACATCTTCTCATACAAGTATCAATCAGTTACTGGTCCATCACCTCTATTTTCCAGGCGGAGCAAAGGCATGAATCTGTAATGGACTTGTGGAAGCTGCTAGTAGACAAGATAGTCTCACGACTTATAGGAAGGAGCTATGACAGATTTCAAGGATACCGTTAATGATTTAAAAGTTCAAAAGTCTGGTGGGCGAATTATATTGCTGATTGGACAGCCTACCTATTACTATTTTGTGGTGGAACATGGGTAATCTTCTCAAGGCTGTTGGGCAGGACCAGGAGATCGCAGTTGCAGTGGAGGAATATGCCCAATGTCTAATTTGATGAAGGTGATGCAAACTCATCTCAATGCAACAATAGCGGGAGCAGGAGATGATCGCTGAAGGCACACGGACGATCAGTGCGTGCATATATATGAAACGTTTGCATTCATGGTGGGCATGCAAAAACTACTAACGAAGAAGCCAGAAGCTATGCAATATACCACATCCGAGTAATTCTACCAGACGACAGACGACTCAACATAAATGTTAGCAAGTACATAAAGCGTCATACCTCGACAAAGTTGAGTAGATCTATGAAGCAAGGTATGGTCGACAATTCCCACTCCACAAATCTCCTTTGTTGCAGCAAGCATCCGGAAATGAGGTTGGACAGAGGATGATTGAGGTAGAAAATAGCAAAAACTGGCATAAAGACAAACAACTCACAAGCACGAGGAAGAAGGAGAAGACCTGCACCTCTTCTTATTCAGTCATGAATTTCAGCTTTTGCTTTTTCTTTTGAGCATTATGCATTTTCACTCACTTGCATGGGCCATTCCTTTTTCATGCTTAGACTTTTCAAGCCATATATATCTTTGATTGTTTGCATGTTGGATGGGTACATGTGTTCATTTTTTTCCCTTACAGATTTTGCTCTAAAAAAAATTTAACCAGCCATACATTCGTTCTTTTCAAAAATTTATGCCTCATGCAAATAAAGGTTATTGGCCTTGTTTTATCCTAAAAAGGTTTTTGCCTTAATATTTAAGACTACAACCACATAATATACTTTAACGTTGACTTTCTTACAAACTCCATTGACCGACCTCACCACATAGTATTTCCTTTGCAAGGCAAGGCCAACAAAAGGCAAAAAAGTTACCAATTTGCTTATGTGCCTAAGAACCTTAACTGTGTGTGTGTGTGTGTGTGTGTGTGTGTGTGTGTGAGAGAGAGAGAGAGAGAGAGAGAGAGAGAGAGAGAGAGAGAGAGATGTTGGTAGGGTGCATCTTGCAAGCAACTAATGGTTTGTCTACTAGACTATATAATGAAGCCTTGTATTGCATTATGTTACCCACAATTGGCACATTTTATGTGTTATTGATGTGGTGGCTTATGTGTGAAATTGCAAAGTATGGATTGAAAGTCAATCTTCTACATCTTCTTGTGTGCAACATTCACTTTCATATAAGTCCTAACTCTGCTCCACATGCTTGAACTAATGATTTTTAAGAAGGCACGATCTCCTTCCTCTTTACATGTCATTGAGCAAGTTGCTAGTCAGTAAAAGCCCTTTGGCTTTAGCATAATATTTAGCAAGTTCCTCAAGGATGTAATTAACACACCAAGTATGCCTCCACACTAGGTAGGTATGCATTTCATGTGTTACTTATGAGTTGATTAGGGCCAATGATGCCAAATTCTCCTTTACAAAGTGGCATTGTTAAAACTTAAAATTGAACATTACTCAAGACCTACTTAGACTAAAGACAAGAAGGCACTAGCTTTACTTAACAAGAAACCACAAAATCACTTGATAGTAAGGGTGGTTTAGTGTGGCAAGTGGTTGTGCTTTTCTATTGCTGCATATGTTTTTTGCCTTGGCAAGACAAACAAGGGATCAACCCTATTTCGAACCTAGCTAGCAAGTGTTAATGGCATGTTTGACCTCATGCCTGACGATTAGTACATTTTTCTTAGATTGGCGCTTCACAACTTGATATTGTCACCTCATGTGCCACATAGCATCATTCAAAATAAGTACAAAACATGAGAAGGCCTTTTCTTTCCTCAATGAATCTATGGAAGGACTCCAAATTTTTGGCCCAATGGACCAATGGGAAGGCTCCCCCAAGCACTCACGGTGGGTGAAAAAACCATTCTTAAATATACTGAAAAATGTGTGTGAGTTAATTCTGAGCGACTGATGCAAATATATTACGAATACACTTTTGTTGAGATGCTTTCTTGTGCTGCTTTCTTTTGGAAAGATGGATGGAATCATTCTATTCCCTTATGTCATCATCGGCGTCGCTATCATGCATCCGTTGAAGCATTTTGATCAAGGTGACAAGAGTAGCAGCGGCTGCAGGTACTTGCCATTTGTAGGATGTCCATCCATCGTTGTTGATTCCTTTGCTTTTCGTGCATGCACGTGGGTGGATAGTATCAGTACACGAAGTATGAAATTTTCCGTAGTAATCACTTTACTTTTGGAGTGTTGTTTGGGTTATCCACTGCTCTTATTCATATTCCATGGCTTTCTACAAAGCCTTTGCATTCAATAAAGAAATCAGAACTTTAAACAGACTAATTGGATCCAATATAAAAATTAACAATTTTGATTAACCATTTGCAACGGTTGTTTACCTCGTTATACTAACCACGTCCACAATGTAGTATGTACTATGGCAATCAGAAATAATACTACTACTACTGTTCTCGCTGCGGCCAGCGTCTTTATTCTTTGATAAGTTGATAACTTTATAGTA
The DNA here is from genome assembly GCA_029204225.1 of Diphasiastrum complanatum. Lineage (NCBI taxonomy): Eukaryota > Viridiplantae > Streptophyta > Lycopodiopsida > Lycopodiales > Lycopodiaceae > Diphasiastrum > Diphasiastrum complanatum. The sequence continues at coordinate 48,384,761 of CM055104.1, read as the reverse complement.
TAAAGTTTATACCAGAATTAGACTCATCTGATCTTCATAGGAGAGTCTGTACCTTTCAACTGTCCTACAACGTTCACTTGTAGTTTGAGCTCTGGAGCAGAGAACGGATCAGTCGTAGCTGTACTTTGGTCTGTCCTTATATCATTAAAAAACTTCTTTCCTGAATTCTTATCACGTTTATCGTGTCCAGTTGTATGTACTGCATTTGCAATGTGCATCACATTCTTAAAATCCAATGCTCGTTGATCAGTTGCATGCCCATACAACCAAAATGTCTCGTTTCTCTTCAATGCTGGTAAGTCACGCATCCCCAAGTGAGAGCTAAAATCTATACTAAATAAGAAGACGCCTTGGCACCTAAACTAATAGAAGAAATCTTACCTTGAACTTTAGACCCTTTGATTTTTCATGCGATCTATTTGTATTAGTTGGCATATGCAAATTCTGAGAGCATATGCAAACTCTAAGAGCATAAGTGAATGCCACTAAGAATCGCTTTGTATTAGCTAGCACAAAAAGATTACATGTCGGGAGGTGCCTTCAAAATACGGAGGAAAAATTGAAGAGTTGGACTTACATACACAAAAGTCTCTTCAAACATCACAATTACAATGCATATATATTCTAGAAAGTACATAACATATAAGGATTATATACACCCAAAGCTCATTGCCTCATGCCTCAAGGCTCTTGAATCATAGTGATCCAAATGCGGATCCCAAATTCATGGGGCTAGCTACAATTTTCATAAGTAAATAAACTCTCATCAAAATCTCATGTAGAGTACATTACATAAAGAGTTGACTATATCTACATGCCTTTTTATACACACAATATTAATGTGTTTACACATATATAGAATATAATTTGCTACATTGGAGAGAGTGTGATCCAATGTTGTTCTGCGAATATATAGGTCAAGACTAGTATTTAACCCTGGTATCAACTTGGAATATAATTTGTTGCAGGGTATGATTGCTATTTTTTTAAAAAGATAAATACTCTGATATTGATAAGAAAGTTGTACAAAAAAGGACTTGTGTCGAGTTTGTTAATGCATTATCAAAAGGGAGAAGATCACATCACTCATTACATTGTTAGTATAAATTCTTCAAGATGCTTTCAATTTTTCATATATATTTAGATCCAAACATAAGACTGACATTATGGTTTTGACATCTGCAGCACATATTAAGAGATCATACAACATTTTTTGCAAACACATATGGAAGCTTGAGTGTATGGTCAACACAAGGGATGGAGAAGTCACCAATAAAAGAATCCCGAAGCACATCAGTATTTACATCAATAAAGTCACTATCCTTATCAGGGGTGTCGATTAGGAAGTGACTGATATCCTTAATAGATGACTGAATAGAGGATGATGCAAGATAAGGGTCAGCAGCAGAAACTTCCTCATCTTCCGAGATCTGAACTAACAGAAAAAGTACGAAACCACTCTGGTATTCAACCAATCGACATTTTTTGTTGCAATAAGGACACATTGAACTGCTTTTAAAAAGATCAAACAATTTGGTGAACATTCTATCTAGTCTATGTTTGAAAGGTGGGAAGAAATGAACAAGATCAGTATAATGCATGTACGAGAGTGAACCTATGGGGATAACATGCTTACTGAGTATATCCCTGAATCTAACATAATGTTCATAAAATATGTCAAAATTGGGCTGTGCAGTCTTAAAAACATGTAAATATGGTCTAAATAGGCTGTGGAAGTAGGCTAGATTTTCAATAATCCCAAATTCAGTAAAAAATGAACTTAGGCCCGAATCTCGTGTAGATCCTGAGGAAGAGGCCATGGCACTACGGCAGATATCGCACCTGTGCACAAGGGAGACAAAACGAAACAAAACCAACTGTAAAGATCATGCACAAGAGGGATATGTACGACAGCTAGCACCTGAATATCGCACTTGTGCGCAAGTAGGGATCGAGGAATAAAATGTACAACAAAGTGCACGTACAAGAGCGATATGCTGCGAAATTCGAGAAAGAAAGAAACAAAAAATTAATCGGGTTTCATGCCTTTTATAGTGAATTTTCACACGTGTGGTCAACGGTCAACGGACACGTATCCGTTCTCGATTGGTTTGCAGGCACTGGCACGTGTGAGGTGACACATGGACACATGTGAAATGACACAAGGACACGTGTCTCGTGTTTATTAGTCGGACGGACAACACATGTCATTCTCGCATTAGGCCGTACAATCCCACATGTGTGAAATGACAGTCTGACATGTGTCAAATCATTTGTTGACTTGTCATCACATGTCATTTTTTGATGACTTGATAGTTCGCACGTGCGACAAGAAGTTCTTTCGCACGTGTGAATCGCGATATAAAATCACAAACTCTAGTGAAATTTTTTCACTTTTTTTTTCCCTCCGCATATCGCACTTGTGCGCCACCTTCGTAATCCATATTCTGCCTACTGCATTTCATGCGCATAGGTCCAATGTTTCTGCTTACGTGTCTCCTCATATCAGACTTGTGCGCCTCTCTTCTATATTCAACGATCTCTCTGATATTTGGCTCGCACAGGTCCGATATATCGTACTTTCTTTCCGTACATATCGTGTGAAAAATTGTCAACTAGTAGTATTTTCCTAACTTGAGATGTTGTAGGCCTATGGCCAAATAAAAGTTAGAGATAGGTTCATACATGTATGTAGAGGCCCAAAGTATGTGTACACTACTTTTGAGGTCACATTAATTAGAGGAGGTCGAGTGTGGAGCTCTTCTATTGGCTCATAATTTGGTGCATTCCTATTTGACCAAATTTCTAGGTAGATGGGTGAATCCTATTGGACCCCAATTTTAGCCTATCATAAGACAAGTGGCCAAGAGGCACTATGGCTGCTATAAATAGCCATCTCCACGAGTATGTACACATCTCATTTTCATTCTATTGAATGAATGTTATGCTCTTTGAAGATCCATCTTCTTCTCTCTCACTTTTTTGTTCATATCTTGCATTCTAGCCACTAGAATTGTGATTTCTTTGTTGCTATGGCTTCACACGTGTGAAATGCAGGTTGTAGGCTCTGAAGTACGGACAGGGACAGCAAGTTTCTGTTTGTGGAAGCTTATGATCAGATTTTGATGTTTAGTTGATGTTTAGTATGCTTAACATCACAATTTCTATCATTTTTTCAATCTAGATGTGCATAACTTCCATGGCCAAGATCTTTATGAAACTTTAGCATCTTTTGGATCTGAGTTTTTCACATGGTATCAGAGCATTAGGCGGCCAAATGTGCAGGTTTTGCCAGATTTAGAAGAGATTTGTGGGCGAGTTTGCTTTTGTAGCATTCCAATCAAGTTTCTAGCTAAAAATCTTGTTGATTTATGTGTAGAAATTGGATCTTTGTGATCAAAACATCATTTGTATGCATTTCAATTGAAGTAGGGCGAATTCCCTCTGTACTTATCAGAATAAGGAGACAAAAATTGTTTTGGAAAGAGGGAGATGCAAGATCCAACAAGATCCTATTAGTTTTCCATTCTAGCATATAGTTTTTTGATTCAATTTCTTGCTTCTTCATGTCAAAAACTTCAAAATTGATGTAACCCTCTGATTTTCAGTTTGCTGAATGATTCAAGAGTGTATTTCAATCTTAGGAGTGAGGGAAAAGCAAGTATATTGAGGTTTGGTCTTGGTTTGATCAAGAAATCATAAAACTAGTGGCTAAAATTGAGGAAAAAGTGAGGAAAAGAGAGAAAAAGTAAGGTTTTAGGTTCCAAATCTTTGTGATTTCTTCTTGTGTTTCATTTGTTGATTCAAGAGAGTGCTTAGTGCATTGGAACAGGTCAAAGATCAGAGATCAATCATTGCAACATGGCTACAAATGGAGGCTACATGTTGGAAAGCAATGATAGGCTTACCTCCCTCAACTATTCTACTTGGAAAGTAAGGATGGAGTCTTTGCTTGAGATGAATGAGTTGATGGATATTGTTGTAGGTGTGGAGGAGAGACCTTTGGCACCTCAAGAACAATTGAGGTATGACAAGAGGGCAAAGAAAGCCCTTCACATGATCAAGATGAATGTGACAAATGAGCTTATCAAAGAGGTTGGTAAGTGCACATCATCTAGTGAAGCTTGGGAAGCCTTGAAGAAGGTTTATGAATCCAAGTCTACTTCTAGAGTGTTGACTTTAAGAAGGCAAATCTTTTCTTGTATGCAAAAGAAGAGTGAGAGTGGACATGCTTTTGTTTTGAGAGTTAAAGCATTGAATGATGAGTTAGCATGCATTAATGATGGCATAAATAATGAGGAGCTTGTTCAAGTGATTCTCAATGGCTTGTTGGATGATCATGCTAATCTTGTTCAAAGTTATGCTATCCAAAAATGTTTACCAAGTGTTGGAGACTTGCAAGAGGTCTTGTTGGCTGAAGAATTCAGGTTGCAAGCAAGAGTGGGAGCATCTTCTACATCTCAAGGAGGAGAAGAGGAGGCAATGTTCTCTAAAGGCAAGTTCAAGGGCAAAGGTAAAAGCAATTGGTCTAAAGGGCAAGACCAAGGTGAGCACTCTACTTTTGGCAAAAAGAAGGATAGATCTAAGCTAAAATGTTTCTATTGTGGAGTCAAAGGGCATTTTGCTAGTGATTGTTTTAAGAAAAAGAGGGATCAAGGGGAAAAGCAAACCAATCTAACTATTGATGAGGGTGGGGATGAGCTTCTTTCAAATGATGCTTTTGTTATGTCATCTTGCTTGTTGGCTAATCATGGAGACATTGATCCTTGGTGGATTGATAGTGGAGCCACTTCTCATATGACATATCATAAAGAGTATTTTTCATCTTTAATGGCATTTGATGGTGATAGGAAGGTAATCTATACCGCAAATGATGGTGAGTGTGCAATCAAGGGGATTGGCACAATTCCTATTTCACTTTCTACAAATAGGAATATAGAATTGAAAGATGTTTTGCTCATTCCATCCATTACCAAGAACTTACTTAGTGTAAGCCAAATGCTTGACAAAGGATTCAAAGTTGAGTTTGATGGTGATGCTTGCTTGATCAAAAAGGGGTGTAGTATCATTGCAAAAGGGAAAAGGCAAGGGAAATTGTTCAAGCTTGATGCATGTGTTGTTGCTAACCAAGTTGGATGCATGGCAAATGAACAAATGTCAATTCAAGAGGTATGGCATAAAAGGATGGGACATCTCAACTACAAGGCCTTGGAGGTAATAGCCAAAAAGGAGGTAGTAAGGGGACTTCCCAAGTCTCTTACTTGCTTGAATCATGTTTGTGAAGAATGTGCTTTGTCTAAATCACATAGATTGCCATATACTAGATCTATATCTAGATCTAAGATGCCTTTTTCTCTCTTGCATTCGGATATTCATGGTGTTACTACAATTAGCAATGGAGGTGCTAAGATGTATGTAACTTTCATTGATGATTTTAGTAGATTTTGTTGGGTTTATCTACTAAAGAGCAAGGATGAGGTGTTTGATGTGTTTGTCAAGTTCAAAGTTGCTATTGAGACTCAATTTACAACCAAAATCAAATGCTTGAGGAGCGACAATGGTGGTGAATACATTTCTAACAAATTCAAAGCCTTTTGCGATGAGCATGGGATCAAGAGGGAGTACACATGTCCAAGAACACCACAACAAAATGGAGTGGCCGAGAGGAAGAATAGAACCTTGTGTGAGAGTGCAAAGGCAATGAGATTGAATGCTAATCTTCCTAAACCTTTTTGGAGTGATGCTTTGTTGTGTGCAAATTTCCTATGCAATAGATGGCCAAGTGTTGTATTGGAAGGAAAAACCCCTTTTGAAGCTTTGTTTGGTACGAAGCCTAATGTCAAGTTTCTAAGAACTTTTGGATGCATTTGCTACTTCAACATTACTCTTGATGATAGAACTAAGGAGGATCCATCTTCAAGAAAGGGCATTTTTGTTGGTTATAGTGAAGTAAGCAAAGCATATAGGATTTATGTTCCTTCAATCAAGAAAGTGTTCACAAGTAGGGATGTCATTTTTGATGAAAATAACATTCCAAAAGTTGTTTCAAGTGATGATGGTGTTGTTGCAACTAATGTGCTTGATGACAATGGAGTTGATGACACATTGGATGTGGATGTTGAAGAAGCCTCTTCAAGTCAAATTCCAAGGAGAACTCCAAGGCATAAAGTGAAACCCTCAAGGCTCACTTATGATGGCAAAGGTAAGCAAGTGGTGGATGGATCCAACTATGCTTTCCTAACTTCTTTTGATGTACCTTCATGTGTAGATGAAGCAAGGCAAGAAGAGGAATGGATCCAAGCAATGGATCTTGAGTTTGAAGCACTTATGAAGAACAACACATGGAGATTGGTGGAGCTTCCAAAGGGCAAAAGTGCAATTGGATGCAAATGGATCTTCAAGGTAAAGACAAATCAAGATGGATCTATCAACAAGTTGAAGGCAAGGTTGGTGGCTAAAGGTTATGCTCAAGAGCATGGCATTGACTATGAGGAAACCTTTGCACCCGTGGCAAAGATGGTGAGCATAAGAGTAATCATTTCCCTTGCAACTCTTTATGGATGGGATCTTTGGCAATTAGACATTTCTAATGCTTTCTTGAATGGTGATCTTGAAGAGGAAGTCTACATGGAGCAACCCGAGAGCTATGTTTCTCATAGCAAGCCTAATCATGTGTGTTTTCTACAAAAAAGTTTGTATGGTCTTAAGCAAGCACCAAGGAGTTGGTATGCTAGGCTTAACTCTTTTCTACTTTCTCAAAACTTCACTATGAGTGAGTATGATCATTCACTTTACTTTAGAATTAGTGCTAATGATGTTACAATCCTTCTAATTTATGTGGATGACATTATTTTAAGTGGAGGGAACAAGGAAGATATAGAAGATATCAAGAAAGCACTAAAAAAGGAATTTGAAGTGCATGATCTTGGTCTTTTGAGCTATATCTTAGGAATAGAAGTAATTAGAACTTCTCAAATCACTTTTATTTCACAAGAGAAGTATGCTATTTCTATTCTCAATAGATTTCATATGGTAGATGCAAATCCTATTGATACACCTATGGAATCACATGTAAAGCTAACTATAAGAGGTAATGAAAGATCCTTCGAGGACATTACTCTCTATAGGAAGCTAATAGGTTCTCTTATATATCTAACCATCACAAGACCTGATTTATCTTATTGTGTTGGTAGATTAAGCCAATTCATGCAAGATCCTAGCATAGAACATTGGAAACTAGGAAAGAGGATCTTGAGATACATCTCGGGAACAAAAGATTTTGGCATTGTTTATAGAGGCTCATCACCTAACTTATTTGGTTTTTCAGATTCAGATTTTGCAGGAGACCTTATGGATAGAAAATCCATAAATGCACATGCTATTTTCATAGGTGATGGAGCTATCTCATGGATGTCGAAGAAACAAGCAACTATATCACTTTCTTCTAGTGAGGCCGAGTACAAAGCTTTGACATCATGCACAAAGGAGATGGTGTGGATCAAGAGGATGATTATGGAGCTTCATTTGCTAGATTTTTCAGAGAGTCCAATCATCTTTTGTGACAACCTTTCAGCCCAAAGTCTAGCAAGCAATCCGGTTTTCCATGCAAGGAGCAAACATATCGAGGTGGCTTACCATTTTGTGAGAGAACAAGTGTTGGCAAAAGAGATCAAGCTTGAACATGTCCCATCAAAGGAATGTGTGGCTGATATCTTTACCAAAGCATTGGGAAAGGACTTATTTTTCAAGCATAGAACAAGTCTTGGTGTACTTTCTAAATCTATGCTAAAACTAGTTGAAGAGGGAGTGTGAAAAATTGTCAACTAGTAGTATTTTCCTAACTTGAGATGTTGTAGGCCTATGGCCAAATAAAAGTTAGAGATAGGTTCATACATGTATGTAGAGGCCCAAAGTATGTGTACACTACTTTTGAGGTCACATTAATTAGAGGAGGTCGAGTGTGGAGCTCTTCTATTGGCTCATAATTTGGTGCATTCCTATTTGACCAAATTTCTAGGTAGATGGGTGAATCCTATTGGACCCCAATTTTAGCCTATCATAAGACAAGTGGCCAAGAGGCACTATGGCTGCTATAAATAGCCATCTCCACGAGTATGTACACATCTCATTTTCATTCTATTGAATGAATGTTATGCTCTTTGAAGATCCATCTTCTTCTCTCTCACTTTTTTGTTCATATCTTGCATTCTAGCCACTAGAATTGTGATTTCTTTGTTGCTATGGCTTCACACGTGTGAAATGCAGGTTGTAGGCTCTGAAGTACGGACAGGGACAGCAAGTTTCTGTTTGTGGAAGCTTATGATCAGATTTTGATGTTTAGTTGATGTTTAGTATGCTTAACATCACAATTTCTATCATTTTTTCAATCTAGATGTGCATAACTTCCATGGCCAAGATCTTTATGAAACTTTAGCATCTTTTGGATCTGAGTTTTTCACATATCGCTCCTCTACGAACACTTCAAAATCCTCCCCTTCTTATCCTAGTCATCACACACAAGTGCGATATCCCCCAATATACTTCTATGGATAGGAGAAAGCAGACAAGGAGGGTTTTGTTCTCTACTGGCTCATCCTCATCCCCTGCGGTTTCCATTACACCTCTAGCTAGATCTAGAAAGCGCAACCGCGGCAGGTGGCTCTCTGATATTCATAAGTATCAGAGATCAAAACTCCCACCGGGTAGGGTCCTGACTTGTGATTGGACCGTAATTGCTGCCCGTGAGTTTCCTAAGTGCTCGGGACCTAAACTTGTGGTTAAAGTAAGTCTATTTTGATCTAACCGTAGTTAGATTAACATATATGATTTACGAAAGACCGCCAACATTTATTACAAATTTGGTTATTTATTTTCATACTGATTCAACTATATTTTGTTTCAGACTCTGTTGTTCATCTTCTTTTAGCTTTGTAATGGCTTCCGGAAGCCATAGACCACGAAGCAATATTGTCTCAATTTCTATTTGTAACGAAAAAGACTCTGATGGCTCTTGGATACCACGTATCTATAGAAAATTTCACTGGGTTCTCATGCATCCCTCCTCAAGAGGTGTTTTTGGTAAAAAGAGAAAATCAAATATGGATTATAGGAATTTTTGGAAAGGTAGAATTTTAGACTTCAAAGTTTCACCCGGTGGTCGATCCATTTCAGAGGTCTTGATTCAACATGTCTACATGCATAAGGAAATTAGAGTGGAAGGCATAAGTTCAAATGACAGACTCAAATGCAATTGTAAGTTTTGGAGAATTTTTTGCTTTGAGCTTTGCATTAATCATTTAGACGTGTGTCTGAGTATTTAAATGACATATAGTTTTATGAATTTGTGCATATTTGTATCCATCAAGCATAATCGAATGGCAACCTATACAATCCCTTGTCGGCATCATGGACGTTATTCATTCTGATATTGGTCTTTTGCAATACAAAAACTGATCCATGAGATCACTTTTGGATTCTTGTATTTTCTTCTATGATTCATTTTACACACCATCCAGTTTAGGTGGAAAATTGGAGGCGATATCATTACCCTCTTTCTCAAGTCAAGAACGGATTCCTCCAGATTTCACCATAGCAGAGAGCTTCCGATCAAGGTGTGAAAGTACTGTACTTTAGGACCATAAATGGATCTACAAAAGATCCACAAGAGTGATTGGATGCTTGCTTAACAATCTATCAAAAAACTAGACACAAAAAAGTTGATCTAGATTGGCAATTTGACAAACAACAAGCATTAACAATCAAAAGCATTGATAAACATTGAAATCAGAGCCCACACGTGTGTACTACAGGCTGTAGTACGGCCTTCAACCTGAGAAACAAGTAGAAATTGATTTGGTTTCATTTGGATCACAAAAACTCAATGTACATAGTGAACTAGCTTGAGATTGCCAATGAGCTCCAAAAATTTTCTTTCTTCTCACTATGGAGAGAGGGAATACATAGCAAATTCGACTTCCTTCTTGAAGTTAGGTGGATTTCCAGCATGTAATAAGGAAGTTAACTCACTCTCCTTGACCTAAAATGAAACCCTAGTCTATTTTCTGGAGTTATGCTTGGTAGGTAGTTAGTTGGTCAAATTTTCACCTTAAACTTAGGTGTAGGTCCTATAAAGTAGGGATGACCACCAAATAGACATGACCAGCTCTCTTGACTTGACCTAACCTACATTAGGATGGGTTTCCAATGTGGCATCATGGCCTCACATGTGTGGACCCACTTGTGTACACAATTTACACTATTCTACATGGTTTTTGATCAAGCTAGATTTGCCAATTTTTGGCAATTCTCTTAAAGGTAAGAAACAAGTCACCTCATGTCTACTAATACTTTCCAAAAAGTATTCAAAGATAGTAGACTCTCCAATGCTCACCACCCTTGCAAGATGCACACTTGAATGGACAATTTGCATGCAATTTGATGACTCGGACATTGTCATTGAGGACTCCCTTGGAACTCTCATGCTTTGAGGCTGATCCTCAAGATCTTCCTCCTTTTGATGCTCCTCCTCAATGCAAGCAAGATCACACTTTGCCAAGATCTCCTCTTGAGTGATCTCCTCCTTTGCCAAGCTCATTCTTTCAAAAGCAACACTAGCTTCCAACTTAAACAATCTTCCATGTTTAAATCCCTTTGCAATGCAAACATCATTCTTCAAGATGAAGCAAACACCATGCTTAAAGTGGACATCCAAACCACTTTCTAAGAGTAGACCAACACTAAGCATATTCTTGGTGATTGATGGTACATAAAGGACATTTTCTAGATCCATGCATTTTGAGGACTCTAGATACAAAGAGATGGTGCCAACACCATCTATCCTACACTCTTCATCATTTGCAGTAAAGACAAACTTTTTAGCATCATTGAAAGAGTGTAAGGTTGAGAAAAAGTCCTTTTCACAAGACATGTGAGAGCTAGCCCCACTGTCAATCCACCAATTGTCTCTTGAATTGCTATTGCTTGTTGGTGAGGATGTAGATGCCATCAAGAATACATCTACTTCATCCTCCTCCTCCTTTGCAAGGTTTCCTTGTTTGTCCTCCTCCACTTGTGCTCTTAGCCTCTTGTAGCATTCAGATGCATAATGCCCCTTCCTTCCACAAAAGAAGCATTTCTGCTTTGACTTGTCCTTTGAGCTTCATGCATCATCCTCTTCTTTGGCCTCCTTTGGATGCTTCTTCTTTACATTGGTCTTCTTTTTGCCCTTGAATGAGAAATTGGCTTTCTCATCACCATCCTGCAACGACAAGGAACTCATCCTAGATTTTGCATGGAGCATCCTACACTCTTCAGCCACTAATACACTGTGAAGTTTTTCTATAGTTGGCAAAGTGTCTTGGATGGCAAAACTTTGGACCAAATTTGCAAAGTCATCTCCTAGACCATTAAGGACAATTTGTACAAGCTCTTCATCATGAATCTTCTCTCCAATGGAAGCCAACTCCCTATTTAGAGACTTGATTCTGAGTACATAATCTTGTGCACTCTCCTCACTTCTCCTCATGCTTTGCAAAATTTGATTTCTAAGCATAAGAACTCTAGAAGTGTTGCTAGACTCATAGATTGATTTTAAAGACTCCCAAGCCTCTTTAGCATTAGTACAAGCTGATACTTCTCTCAACAAATCATTGCTCGCATTCATCTTCACACAATGAAGTGCAAGCCTATATCTCTTCTTGTATCTAGCTAACTCCTGTGCACCTAGAGGTTCATCTTCATCTTCAATCAAGAACTCATAAAGGTCTTGGAGCACCAAGAGTGACTCCATTCTAACCTTCCAAATAGCATAATTTGTAGAATTCAACCTCTCACTAGCTTCTAGAAGGTATGCTCCAGCAGATCCCATCTTACTAGTGACTTCTACAAACAAGAAATAGATTTGATTGACTTGAAACTCACAAAGGTCTCACACTTGCAGTGTTTCACTCAAATTTGATTTCTAATCCAACAAATGGAATTATAATCACAGTTCTATCACTCCCTCACAAAGCTGGAATGAAGATAAGATGAAGTGAAAACTACTTTCAAACAAATCGTGCCAAGAAATGGATTTGATTGTCTCTAGAAACTCACTAAGGTCTCTCTCTTGTAGTTTTTCACTCAAATTAGATTTCTAATCCAACAAATGGACTTATAATCTCAGTTCTAGCACTCCCTCACAAAGTTGGAATGAAGATAAGATGATGTGAAATCTACTTACAATCAAATCTTGCCAATTTTGGCTATTTTTGGACAAAAAAATGGCTTAATCTCTTTCTTCCTTCTTGGTGTACTTTCAAGACCTGTTTTTAACTTTAATAGGACTTGAACTCAGCCTAGATTAATTAGATTTCATGAAACAAATTCAAATCTAATCAATGGCAAATGATCTTGGTAGATTATCCTAGGATCTCCACCAAAAATTACACCAACAGCTCACAAATTGAATTTTTTTGGATCAAATGAATACCATGCATTAAATGCAGGTTCAGAGGTTCCCACACATGTGGACAGTATGGATTTGGACCCCTACCAAGTTTGGGATCAAATCTCCTCACCAAAATCAAGATTCTAGCTTGCCCTCTCAATACTAGTTTTTAGCACCAAAACTTGCTAAAAATGGATTTGCATTAGATCAATGGCTTATGCTCTTGTACTTGGATCTGATACCATGTAAAAGTACTGTACTTTAGGACCATAAATGGATCTACAAAAGATCCACAAGAGTGATTGGATGCTTGCTTAACAATCTATCAAAAAACTAGACACAAAAAAGTTGATCTAGATTGGCAATTTGACAAACAACAAGCATTAACAATCAAAAGCATTGATAAACATTGAAATCAGAGCCCACACGTGTGTAATACAGGCTGTAGTACGGCCTTCAACCTGAGAAACAAGTAGAAATTGATTTGGTTTTATTTGGATCACAAAAACTCAATGTACATAGTGAACTAGCTTGAGATTGCCAATGAGGTCCAAAAATTTTCTTTCTTCTCACTATGGAGAGAGGGAATACATAGCAAATTCGACTTCCTTCTTGAATTTAGGTGGATTTCCAGCATGTAATAAGGAATTTAACTCACTCTCCTTGACCTAAAATGAAACCCTAGTCTATTTCCTAGTGTTATGCTTGGTAGGTAGTTAGTTGGTCAAATTTTCACCTTAAACTTAGGTGTAGGTCCTATAAAGTAGGGATGACCACCAAATAGACATGACCAACTCTCTTGACTTGACCTAACCTACATTAGGATGGGTTTCCCATGTGGCATCATGGCCTCACATGTGTGGGACCCACTTGTGTACAAAAATTTACACTATTCTACATGGTTTTTGATCAAGCTAGATTTGCCAATTTTTGGCAATTCTTCACACAAGGTTTTTTATGGACATTCAAAACTGTATGAAATGTAGCACAGGTTCAAAAAACAATAGATTGCACTGGTTTTTGCCTATTGCAATTTTTGTTGATTTTTTTGTTGAATGTAATATTCGTAAAATAGTGACAATGTTTCTTTGTAGTGATTTAACAAACAATATGTTATCAAGCCTCCTTGATGATCATTGGGATAAAAAGAGTAATGGCAATATCGAGTGCATAGTTAATAGATCGTCAATGAAATTTAGATATCTTATAGAAAAACAAGTGCTTTCTTTAACATTTTATTATAGAAGATGGTCCAAAGTTGGCAACGGATGGAAAGCATTGGATCAGGATTTTACAGTGAATCATCAAGATCAAATAGAAGTTCAAGTGAGGAAAAATAATTCTACTCTTACAACAATTGAGGTGGAAGAAGATTGGACACTCGATCACATTCGATCAGAGCTTACATCGCTACAATATGATATTCCTAAACACCTCTGTTTTTGAGTCAATGAGAGATTGGTAGGTGTATGTACATTTATTCCAGTACACATTTGAAATGACTTTCAATGATTTTATTTAAACATGTTTTAGTGTTTTCGGTATTGCAATATTTCATTTGACATAATCTCAATGTTGATAATGTTTAACAAGTTTCTTTGATGTACAGGTAAGACCAAGACAAGAAAGTCGCACAAAGTGCAAGGACTTAAATAGAAGCATAGAAATTGTTGAAACTGCATAAACATTGGGATGATAGACGAGCAACATCAATGTACTTTTTCAAAAAAAAAAAAGGAATACAAAGAAGTCTCAAATGACTTCAAGATTTCATCAAGCAATTTGTATTTAGTATTTTGAAAAATGTACATTGTTTTTTAAATCGATATAATATATTTGTAGCATTCAGTAATAGCCCACTTTCTATTTGCCTATCTATTGTGTTCTATGGATCATCATGTGATGATATATTTCTATGTGTCTGTCAGAACTATATTTACATTTCGGCATATCCTCGAGCATTGTAACCTCATCCACGGATCCCCTGGCAGGTTCATCTGAGGCACCTTCATGTTTGTAGGGCCTTGCACATGATAGTAAAACTTCCAACATTTCATGCCGATATTGATGAATCGCATTTGTTGATAACTCATGACATTGGAACTACAAAAAAAAATATCGAGTGTATGTATGTATTAGCCAACGTTTTAAAATATATAAACTCACAAAGTTATTAATATATCATCAGGATATTGGAACATTGAAAAAAATACCTCGCGGATACTAGCATCTGGAGGTTGCACCATATACCAATCCAAGAATGATTTAACATTCCAGATTAAATACCATCCGCAGCTGAAAGCATCATCTTGTTGCGAAGACTGAGAAATCACAACGAAAATTTGTAAAAGAAAAATCTTATAGAAAACAGATATTACAAGAAGAAACTATCTTACTTTGAACAGTATGGGATGATGAACATTGATGTCTCTTTGCTGGTGTGCCTGAAGAGTCTTCTGGCTTTCCTCTCTTTATTCAACGATGCCCAAAAAATGGAGATACAAAAAAAATCTCCTTCGTGACAATATATGTATATTTATGTAGATTGTATGCACAAGCAGATTCAACTACTGTGTCTGAGATATATGAGGTCTTCTCTTTTAGCTCCCTACAATGCGGGTCTTTCATATGCATTGCAAAATTAATATCGTCTATACAAAACATAAACTCCCCTCCGAGATCATCTATTTTCTTGGCTATATACAGGTCAAAATCAATGTACCTCTCAGAATCAACAAATGTGTCTTTAGGTTCATTCGGAAGTCTGATGTGCAACTCTTTATCAGTTGCATCAACATCAGAAACAATCATGTCTACCACTGTATTTAGGTCATCCTCATGTATAGAAGGAGAATCGTGTAGTTGAAGATCAGGGGTTACGGGAGGACTCTCAACGAGTGGAATTGCGGACGTACTAGCCAGATCTTTTCTAATGGGAGGAGGTGAGGGTGAAGAGCTGGGAGACCTGAGCTTGGGTTGCGAATGCTTCGGCTGTGCTTGCTTTCTCTTTTTGTGGGGTGGGACAAGGCCCCCTTTCAAGAGGAACTTTCCTCTGTGTGAATCCAGACTTAAAAATGTTGTCATAGGTGTTTTGAAGCCTCATGACAAGAAGCATGTCCTTGGGCATCAGTGTCACCCTCTTGCCATCAATGGAGCACAACATCAAATCCTCAAACCAATTTTGTCTGGAAATCCTCGTATGCAGTATGGAAGGCCTCCAATGCAGTGATATTCCACCTCACTACATGGGGCAGATGGGTGGTCATGTCTTGTGTAACCTCTCTCACAGCCCGGTAGAAGGCTGCTTTTGGGATCAGAAGTTTGGTGCTCTTCTGCAAGGCCCTGATGTCCCTCAACCATGGATGGCTAGGTCTACCGCGTCTTTGTGGACGTACGGGCTCAGATGTCTGGGGACGGGACGGATGAACGAAACTGGTAAGCCTAGTAGTTTGCTTCGTCTGAGCCATTGAGGCCGAATATCTATACTATGTGAGGATAGAGACACAACAGAAGAACTCTAACCGTGATATCGCTACGACGCGAGAGAGTGGTAGAGTCAGGCGGGGAGAGGCAGGGGCTCGCGTGATGATGATACTGGAGAAGTCAAGCTGATATCGCTACGACGCGAGAGGGTGTAAGGAACGGGCATGGAGAGGAGGTCGCTCGCGTGATGGCGATATCACGAATGCATTTCATATGGATGCAATCAAACGTGCTAGCAAATTATGCGAAAACCTGTACAATCCCCGGGAATGGACTTATATAGGGGAGAAAAATTGGCACGTGTGAATACTAGCAACACGTGGCCCAGTCAATAGCTGACATGTCTGTATACACACGTGTGAAACTGCACGTCTGGATCAACACGTGTGGGAACCCACGTGGGGACACATGGCCGAATGGATCAGTGACATGTGTTCTCGCACATATAGGCTCGCACGTGTGGTCACGTGGCCCAATCAGTACCTGACGTTTGGGACCTACACCTCTGTATCCGCACGTGTGAGACTTGCACGTGTGTCCACATGGTCCAATGGTTTAGTGACGTGTGATCTTGCACGTGTGGGCACGTGGGTGAATGGCAGATTGACGCGTATTGTAGCACGTGTGGTCTCGCACGTGTGGACGATTGTACTACGCGCCATAGATCTGATCCACTGTTGGATTGACGAGTGTACGGCTTGGATTTTTTTGGTTTTAGCTATATAAATGTTGTTTGATCAGTTAAAATATTTCGCTAAGTTTTGGATTTTCACTCCCTGTATCTCACAGTGTGTGAACAGTTCTTTTTATTTGCAGTATTGCTACCACGCAAGAATCTTTCAGAGATTCTAGATGATCTAAGATCCCTCGCGTCGTTCTGATATCAAGTCATTTGCCGATATCACCATCACGCGAGGAAGTCCTGATTGTCTTCTGACTCCCTGCCACCCCACGTCGTAGCGATACTCGGTCATATTGGTCATACTTTTGAGATGGCCGCGTCATCCTCTAATACTTTTGATTCTGCTTTGCACGCCTTCCTCGTTAAATCCGGTGTTGGTAACTACATAGGTCACTATAAGACGTATTTCAATATGTCTTTTGATATTGAGAGGTTTGGATCAGAACATAAATCATGTTTTCCAGTGTTGTATAAGGAGTATTATGATAGTCTGAATCAGTCTATGTTGATCATGGATAATCTACGATTCATCCATTTTCATGACCTAGTACTTGCCCAACCATCTTCAAAGCAAAGCCACAACCGACGATTCATGAAAATCATGAGTGATTTAAACGTGTGGTCCATTGTGACCAGCATAATCAATCATGTCGTTTTTTGCAGGAAGGCATGGGCTTTGTGTTTTATCTTTGTGCTCTTATTCCTGATGAGACAAGAACTTCGACATTTAGCATTGAGGGTGCCTCATCATCAACTGATTTCGTGATATCATAGTCAGCTATTGTTGATGACGCCTTGGGTGCTGACGAGGAGGCAAGATTGGCTTCAATGTACGACCCAGCTGAGTCTCGTGCATTGTCCATTTCTTCCTTATCTGACGTGAATCCATATGACAAAACCAAGACTCTCCTCGATTTGCCAGTGTATTACATGAATAGTGTCGCATACCTCTCATTGAATGATGTTGGAGATGTTCTTGATTTGAGAGAGGATGAAATATTATCAATTTTGTCTAATTTCATCAAAGAATTTGAGGACTTTATAGATCTCGACGGTGATGATGATCTACGTGCTTCTATTGATTACAAAGACGGAGATGAATGGATAGATGAGACTGAATCACTACAGTCAATCATGTTTGAAAGCAGGGCATACCAGGCAAATTTGCCTAGTGAGGAGGAAATTCTGAAAATCCGGAACAGAGATGTGTCACAGTCTTCGAAAACTAGTCCATCCAGTGCTTCGACGACCATTGTTGATGGTCATGATCTACATACTGCTGCACTTATTGAAGCTGATGAGGGTGATCTGGTAGGTAAATCTGGTTTTATCTTAATGAGATTTTTATTCAAATATAGTCATTTTGTTTTACAAAACATGTGACCTTTGCTCGTATTTTATAGGCTATTGTTGAGGTGGATGCCTTTGCAACAAGGCAAGGATATTTGAGGGAAGGCCAGAGATCACGACAAAGGGATTCATCCCTGTCCAATTATTTGAAGTGCTTTGTAAATAAAGAGATTTGCATTCATCATAGCAAATTTTCTTCAGATGTTGTGACAATAATAATGGCAATTAAAGCGTTATCCTATTTCTTGAACGGGCATAAATACCCTCCGAATACATATAGAATTATTTTTGTGAAGAGAGACATTGCCATATAAGTGTTTGGCTATGTAGCTGAGGAAGTTTTAAAAAGGTCTTCCTCCTTAGCTGTTTTCTCTGGATACATTGACTTGAGCAAAAGAAGATCGATTGATTTTCTAGATCCATATGATAGAAAAAAATTTCTTCATGACCACACAGCAAAGCTGATCATTAAAGACAAAGAGAAACAATGATTTTACCTTGCATTGTACTACACATGATGCGATATAATACATATACTTTTTTCATCTGATATCATGACATTTACTATGGCTTGACTCTTGCATCAATAGTATTTTCGTCTATAAATTTGCACGCCTTTCTGAATTTCTGATAATTTGTTGATCTAGTTTTATATCGGATTTGAATTCGCCTGTAGAACCATTGAAATAGTTGGATGATGTAATTATTTTTTTGAGATGTTCCACCGTGTTGCTTTGGCTTGCCAATGTGATTTCTCCATTCCTTGTGATGACCAAATACTTAGACTGCCATAAGCTTTTGCAAAAAATGATGCATGATGTCGTAAAATGTGCTGCAATATCAGAGATACAAATATTGTCATATTAATCATTTTAAATTTAGCATATGTGCAATGAGATTATAAATCGAAGAGTTAGTTACATTGAAAAGAGATTTACCATATAATGCGTAATATGATCTTCAACCCATGCGTCTTTAACTACATCCACAAACTCAATTGTTGATTTCTCAATTAGTAGGACATCAATATCAGATAGTTTATCTTTTCTGAGCAACTTGACCATGTTTTCAAGCTTTGTCTAGACTTCAACTTTTTTAATCCTCGTTGTTCCTTTTTCTTCAAAATCCTTTGTGGCATTGAGTACATCTATCCAAATTGAGTACTGGATTTTAGTTGGTTTTCCGGAATGATTCGATAAGAAACGACGAGCTTTGGATCCTCCTATACTTGGTTTGCATGGGATGTTTCCTGTTTTTCTTGAAAGCTTCTCGTCCTTTTGTATTTTAACGTGTCCTTTATGAAGTCCCGCTTTTGATAAAACTTCTTCCAATCGAGCTATTGCCACTGGCTATTGACTCTGGCTTAGTATTCCAAGCAAACCAGCTATGAAGGTATATCGATTTTTTGATAATTCTAACCTCTCCATGTAGTGTACAAATGTGAACATTTTTAAGTGGAATCGGTAATACTGGTTTCCAAGTCGGATCTTCTATATCCCTTGAAACTCTCGTGCTCTTCGACATGTCATGTGTAGTTTTCATGCAATAGAGGCATGGATGTTTTGAATTTGCTCCACGTGAGACGTTGAACATGCACTTCAACGACTTCAGGTCTCTAGCCAAATGCCATTCCACCTTAAAATCACCTATTCCAGGAACATTGAGTGGTGTGTCGCTCATATGATTCTTAATTATCTTTGGATATTCTGCTTTACTAAAAATCCAAAATAAAATGTCATGATCTTCTTTTAAAACCTGTTTGAAACGCAAAATCATAATCATGAACTATTTTAGGAGAATTGAACTCAGACCTATAATAACAGAACAATATTAGCTTAAAACACAAAACCATTAATTCTTGAAATGAATTAGTTGCTAGTGTTCAATAGAATAGATTTAAACCTGGAAAGCTGCCAACCACCAAATATTATTTTCGGACTGCACACTGAAATCAAGACTCTCCGAGTTTATCGTATTGCTTAATGCTCCATTCATAATTGTAACACTAACCCTTTCGAGCTTTTGTCCCTTTATTAACTTGAGAACTAATATCAATTTTTCAACACTTTCATTTGTGATTCCATAAAACTTTACAATAAATCTCAGTAAATGATTCAGATCTACAAACATATTGTTGGTAGAATCATATGACAAAGTGCCATATTTTGAGTTAAAAATTTCATTTATATGGTAAGGAATACCAATGATGTTTTGCAAACCCCTGTTCAACACATCCCTCACTAATTTGATTTGAAAGGGCCGGGGAATAGGAAATTTTTTTATATGTACTTGTCCAAATGCCTCTTGATAATTTTAAACATTGTGTCATATGCATCCCTGCTAATACCAGAATAATCACATGTCCCTTGTATCAATTTTCGGTCGATGATCTTGCCGACTTCGCCCATAAGGGCCTCTGCAATCTTGAACTTGATTCGAGAACATCGTTGATTTCCAAGTAGACTCGTTGTTGACTTGGCTGTAAGTACTGCACTCAAATACTTTCCAATCATGTCCTTGTCTTTCAGATTTTCATTGGTGACTAAAGATTTTCAATATGGAGATGATATTTAGACATCTTAATAATCGATAGATTAATCTAGTAGAAAACCAACTTGTTATATATCTTGTCAGCTATTAAAACTCGTCTTAATTAAAAGAAAAAATTAATTGGAAAAGTTTGAAATGACCTTGGTGCTCTTTTTAATCCATAATACTCCATGTTTCTTGCTTGATATGCGAAATCAATGCTTCGCAGTTATGAGCAAAATAAGCAAAATATTTTTTCAATAGATATGTGTTGAAATCGCAAATTTTTGAGTTGCAAAAGTTTGAAATAACCTTACCGCTCAATTTGATCCAACACACTCCGTATTTTCATAATTGCAAAAATTTAGATTCACATTGGTGCTCATTGTGATCCAAAATATTCAAAGTTTCTTATCATGATTTTCAGATCGATAAGACTGTTTTTCATTGATGTGAACGCTTTGAGTAGATGGAAAGAAAACTTTGATGTGCAATACGATTTGCATTTACATGAGAAGTTATGTTAGTTAATGGTAGAAAATAGAATCTTGAAATATGGACCCCATGCATTGCAGCTACCCAACTTCCAGTTAACTACATACGTTACTAGTGAGGTCAAGTCATCGGAGTTGTGCGGGGAGACCAAAAACTCGATCAGAGTTTTAAAATATGACGATTTTCTCTCTCTTACGTGGCATTTCTTAGACAGCCTTTTGGGCCTTGGAACTCCTGTAATGGTTGGCTTGCTTGAATTGGTTCTTCTTCTTGAAGCAATTGGTGGCATAGTGGCCTTTCTTGCCACAAAAGAAACACTTAACATCTTTTTTTCTTCTTCTTTGAAGTAGAGTGTTGAGAGAAATCATCCTCCTCTTCATCTTGGTCTTTTGCTTTGTCCTTAGAAAAGTGTTGGTGTTGCTTTTTGCTCCTCTCTTTGTGCTTGGCAAATAAAACTTTAGCATCACTGATTGAGTGACAATTTGTCCATCCTTAATTGCTTGTTCTCATGTCTTGATTCTTCAGCTATTAGCACTCCTTGCAAAGCCTCCAAGGTTGGTAACTCCTCCTTGATAGCATAGGATTGAACAAGATTCTCATATTCATCCTTCAAGCCATTGAGTATGACTTGGACTAGCTTGGACTTTGTTTGATGGAATCTCCAATACAAGCAAGCTCCCTATGAATATCTTTCACTCTCAAAAACATAATTAGTGGCACTCTCATCACTCTTTTGGGAACTTTGGAAGATTTGATGTCTAAGAGTGAGAAGCCTAGAGGTATTTTTGGCCTCATAGATTGCTTTGAGAGTATCCCAAGCATCCTTGGCCAAAGTACAAGCACCAATCTCTCTCGAAATCTCATTGGAGACATTCATCTTTATAAAGTGGAGAGCCATCCTAGCTCTCTTCTTATACTTTTGTACTTCTCGAAGGACTTGAGGCTCCTCTCAATCCCAACTACAATGTCCATCACATCTTGGAATATCAAGATTGACTCCATTCTAACCTTCCAAATAGAATAGTTGGAGGTAGATAGTCTTCCACGAGATTCCAATAGGTAGGAACTGTCCGAAATCAGTGAGAATGTGCGGAAGCTAGTGAGAGAGCTAAGTGTAGGATCAGAAGCGCCACAGTTAGCAGGAGAATGTTCAAAGTGAATGATTCAGACAAATGCGTAAAGAACAATACAATACTAGGATTGAAATTGCACTCTGATTAATATCAGCAATGAGTACAATGGCATGAAGTAATACTTTAGCTAGTTGAGCATGATAATGCTGGCTAAAGTAAACTAGAATAATCAGAAGAAGTTTTCTGATGAAGATTCTAGGATTGATTTCCTACAAAATATCTACAACTACCTTTTGTGGCATTTATTACAACTGCCTTATTACAGTTAAGGCATGTAAAAAGTGGGTGGATTGTCAATGCGAAGTCCTTGGGGCGGATTTAGACCGACAGTATCGAAATTTACAAGTATCGAAAAATGTACACTGACTCAAAAAATATAGAATTTTTTGAGTCAATCTAGTATTGAAAAATTTTAGAAACTTTGATCCTGAATTTTTCGATCCTCTGTTCATCAAGCCTTCTGTTTTTGGTTTTTGAGGATGCTCATTATTGAATGAATTTGAGGTTGAGCATCAAATTCCAACAGGAACCCATGGATGCCATCAAAAGTAGTGAAGACTCCTTGTAATGAGACAATAAATGTTGGTTCTCTTTCACTATAGAATCCTTGAAGGTGTACTACCAACTCCTATGCAAGATCTTGCAACAAAATGTGAGATGGATCTCACTAGCTCTACCAATCTCTCTCAAACTAGATCAAGCTCTCATCAATTGATGGAGTATAGGCAAAGCTTGGGTCAAACTATCTTTGGCACGTGTGAAACACTCAAAGAATCCATAAATCAGTCTAATACAATGGAGTTTTAAGAAACAATGTGGCTATAACCTCCAAATGATGACTACATCTCAAATAGGTGACATTGGCAAGCCTCTTCTTGAATTTTCTGGTCAAACTAGCAAGATATGATCAAACCAAATGTGTCCCCAAAGGTCTAGGTGCCCTACCTAACCCTCTTAAAAAGCATATAACTTTTGATAGGCTCCACCAAATGGATTGAAACAAATTGCTACAAAAACCAGCAAAACAAACAAGCTATCTAGCACCAAATTTGGATCTAACTTGGAAGAGAACTTTTCAAATGAATTTGGATGTACTTCACACGTGCCTGCACACAGAATTCTGTACATTACCTGAAATGATTCAATCATTATGATAATGAACCCTCTTCATCCAAATTTCCTTGAGATAGCATGGGAGATGCAACCAACACTCTCTAGATCTTGATTTTCATGAATTTTTTGATTTTCACTCTCTAGATGCATCAAAAGCTTAGGTAGGCTCTGATACCATGTGAAAATTCACACGTGGGGAAATTCCCTAATGTGTGAACTCCTAAGCGAAGCTTTTGCACAAGTTAGATCAACCAAGATCAATGTCAAAATCTAAGGCAAAGTTACATACATACATTCATAACCAAAGTAGTTTCACACGTGTGGAAGCTCATCATGAAAATTCTAAGGCAAATTAAGTTCCTCTCCTTGGGTAGAGAGAGAACAGACCAATTGAACTCGGGTAGAGAGAGAAAGTGAAATACACACAAAATTGAGAGATCTCTAAATTGACTCAAAAACTTACTTAATCAATGAAGGAAGATAATAGTACATATAGAACTCGTGGAGATCCATGCTTCAATCATATTGGACCCCTCAAACATAGCCTCTCTAATCCTATTGGATGAGTGATGAATCCTTCGTACACTTCTATTGGACCCTTCTTATGAAAATCTCACTTGTGATTGGACCCTTTGACTTTTGCCAACACTTTGACTTCATCACTCATCAAACTACATCTACACATGTGTCACAAGCCTAACTACCTCGAGTTTGCATCACAATCTATTTTTGGCCAAATTGAGGCTTTATGCCAATTTTGGCCCTATCAAAGTTCTGCACCAAGACGCTTGATACAAAATCTTTATGATACCCCTAAAGTCAACGTGACTAAACTATTTTTACTGACTATTTTTACTAACATTTTCTCACAAACTAGAAACACGAAAATATCCAAGATAGATTTTGACAATTTTTCACAATTCAAACTTGAAAGAAATTCATGCTTCTTTATTTTGAATTCATGAAATTTTTCTTCTAGGAAGACTACATCTTTGTTAAAAAATATTTCTTTGGATCATAAGGCCAAGTTTGATATTGTAGGCTACACTATCTTTGAGAATCCAAAAAGATTTTAGCATTTGATAAAAGGTGTTGCTCCCTTTATGAATTAAGCCATTGTTTCTCTGCCAATTGTCAAGCTCCTAGTACATTGCTCAAATTAAATTTTTGTTTCTGATTCTATTTTTGGTCCCCAACCATCTGTTATTAGAGTCAGTAAAAATTTTCAACAAATTAATAACTATTTTACTAGAGTAGAGGATCTAAAAGATAAACTATCAGCTATTGGTGAAAGCATTAGTGCTAGAGACCTTGTGTAAATCACATTACAAGGTCTAAATAATAGCTATCAATAAATTGTTATAGAATAACTTTTGGCCATAAGGATGTTATAAAATAGTAAGCAATTTTTAGGACTTCTACTTCAAGAAGAAAATAGTAGGGCTACTATATCATTTTAACGGTTATTAGATCATGAATTTCTTGGTGAAGGCAAAAAGAAATTTCCAAAAAAAAAAAAATCTTTCTTCCAATATAGGTCATGATGACAATTTCAAAGGTAAAGACAATGGCCATCAAGACAAAGCATGGTGCATGCAACTATGGTGGAAGGAATGTTGCCACAAATGTAACTTAGACATCAAGAAGGATAAGTTTTGATCACTGAAAATTGACAAGTTTGTTGGTGAAGAAGAATTTGATTGTAGTATCTAGCCTAAACTTTTTTTCCACATCTTTAGATCAAAAGTGTGATGTTTGGTGGATTAATTCGACTCGTAGTCAACATGTGACTTCACATAAGAATTGGTTTCTACTTTTCAAGAAGTCAATGATGTTGAATGACAAGTTTTTTTGGGTGATGGAAATAAAATTCAAGTAAACGGTATTGGATCCATTGTGTTTAGCACTTATCACAACCTAGGACCATCTACAAAGTGATATATGTTCTTCAACTTTCTCGAAATATATTTTCTATAAGTGTGATCACCTTTTAGAAATTTGACATCTACTTTTTAGTAACAAATGTATCATTAAGAAGAGGAACAAAGGTATAGCTACAAATGTCTAACTATGATTGATCCATATTAGTGGCTTGTATGACAATGAGATATTCGTTTAAGTTTATAACATATTGGTGATTTGGCAACCTAATATACCCACCTTATGGAGCCTTCTTGTCTATTTTTTGACATTCAGCAGGGTCATCTTATCTCTTGTTCCATTGCTAGCTTATGTGGGCTTGTATGGTATGACATCTCTTCATTTTCACCCATTTTCTTATCACATGTTATGTCCCTTGCATCCATACTTCAACATAGCAATCTTATCTCTATAGTATGACCTTAAAGTCTCCATGATACACTTTGTTCCTTACATCCACACTTCAACATAAGTACCCATAGTAGTACAGTAAACTTCTCTCTCTTTTTTATGAGCTTTTGGAAATCTCGTGGCAAACCTTTTCCATTTTTAAATCACATTTTATGTTCCTTAAATTCACACTCCAGCATAAGTACCTAGAGTAGTAGAGCAGTCAATTCTCTTTTTTGTATGACATTTGGGAATCTTTTGACATAACTTCATTTTCAATCTTTTTACCAAGCAATTGAGGCTTCTCGTCATCCTGGCAAGCTTTTATCACTCAAGACCCTCATGTTTTTGACATGCATGACAAGTGCCTATGTTTTATTGTAAGAATGTTGCCTATGTTTTCATTGTGGTGCCCAGTCTTGCTTTTGCCACTATAATTCATTTTCTTGATGTTGATGGTTCTAAGGACTCTTACTCTTATGTTCACATAATAGAAGATACATGAGCTAAGAAAACTCTCCTCTTTTTGGTCATTAAGACGTCTGGGTTACCTATGCTCATCATAGCAAAAGAAAAATTTGCTATGTTGAGCATAGCAAAAATAAATAAAGACATCTAATTTTCATACTTGAAAAAACCAATTTCCTATGCTAAGAATATGAAAATCATTGATTCAAAATTAAAAATCTAAATGTTAAATATTTAAATATGAAACAAAACATTAACTCGCCTTTTCATGTTAGATTTTTTGGATGAAATCTATTGAAAAGGTTAATAGTTGATTGCTTGGTCATTCTAGTAGTGGATGAGGTGGGTAATGCATGCTAGCAAGGCCTTAATTAGTTTTTTTTTTTTTCTCGAACATGCCCCTCTTTGGCCATGACCTCTAAGATTCATGATAAATTCATGACCTTTAACTCAACACCCTTTGTTAGGAAAAATGCGACCCTAAGCTTGACCTAACTCAAAACCCTAACCCTAAAAATAATGTTTAAGAGAAAAAATTAATTGGATGGCACACACAATCTTTAATTTTTTGCATTCTTTTTTTGATGTGTTTTTTTATCTGCGTCTATTCAATTTTGCATAGCCATATGTTCCTCCCTATGCTTGGCATAGAGAGCAAGTGCATAAGTTATTTTTCTTGAATTGTTTAGAAACAATAAATATAATTATTGGTCTGATTCTATGGTAGTTATCATCAACAACAAAAATTTCTAGTTTTTAAGTATATTTCAAAATGGCTAGTCAATTTTTCTCTTCTATTCCTTTAATTGTTACTCATTACATAGAAACAACTAAGAGCTCATCCTTTAAAATTCCTAACGTACATGTTTGTTGTCAAGAGCTCACTCTGTGTGGATCTCACCTTGGCACTATCAAAGATATGGTATCAACATCTCTGACTAATTCATCAATTGATGTTTGCCAATTAGTTGTTTACCAAGAAAATACTAAACGCAAATTATTGGTGGCCAACTTCATATAAATATGTCAAACTATTCAGTTAGAAGTGTATTCCATGTAAAAATGATGATATACCTACATTTTCTATGTATTGGCCATTAACACCTATTCTATCATTGATATATTTTCAAAAGTGGGGTGTACATTTTGTTGGACCAATTTCACCATCAACTAGAAAACAAAATAGGTTGACAACTAAATTATATTTAGCAAAACTTTGGGCGTCTAGATTCAGTTCTAGAGAGTAATCTAAAGTTTTTTGTAGTTGAAGATGGTTATTTGTATCATTTTGGTATGCTTTTTGTCTTTAATTACCTGCTGCATATAAAACTTGGTTATCTCCATTTTATGTTGAGAATGTGGTTTGGAGAAAGTTAAAATACAAAAGTCAAAATCTATTTTCCAAAATCATAGTTAAATATTTTTGAGTATTCAATAATCTTAATTTATTAGTGTTTTCACTTTCTAAATTCATTTTTGTATATACATAGTTGAGTATAAAAAATAATTCAATAAAATTTCTCATTAGTCTTGTCATGATTTTTTATAAACGAAATTTTTATTTTATGATTCAACATATGTTTGTTAACCATTTGAATCTTGACAATTTTTGTAAAAAATTCAATTTAAAAAAAAAAAAATTGTATCTAAATCATCTTTTTTGGAGTCTCTATTATTTATTGAGTTATTTATTGTTCGCTATTTTGAGATAATTGTAATACAAACAAAACAAGTATAACAATATCATGTGAGAGTAACATCGAATCTAGTAGGTCATAAGAGAGTTGCAGCTTGAATTGGTATTAGAATTACGCAATTCAGATACAACAACAAATTAGATTCTTCTTTAGAGTAACTTATAGCAATGTTTTTATAAGAATTAGATTGTTGATTTAAAGATGAGTACAAAAATGAAAACTAAAGTAATATGTGGCCTTAGTGGGGTACCCCACACTGCTCTATGCTAAGGAGTGGAAGTGTGAGTTCTTCTTGTAAGGTGACCGCACAACATCAAGTGACAAAACATTTTTTTCACTCATTCATAAAGACACTATTGTCTCACCTTCGAGCACGATAGCTATCAAGTTGGATGAAGCCTTCTATTATAATTGATGTCCCATACCATCGGCCACCAAACTCACCTCTCACTAACACTCGTCTCCATGGCTAGATATACATCTAACCTCACATGTGCTCCTACCATCCACCCACTCCCTAAGTACTTAATGAATGATAATAGGTCTTCCCACATCTATATACATAGTACGATCCCACCCCAAAATAGGTCCATGCTTATATCGGTTACACAAGGCAAACTAAGGTGCTAATGCATGGCACTAAAACCTGAGGTCGGCACTGAAATTTGTTGACAACTTTGACACAAGTTTTTTACCTAACTTTAAGGCTGGACCCATTTTGAACAACAAAGACTTGAGGTCTTTTGCTAATAATCCCATAATACTTGCAAGAGAAATATTTCACCCTACTATGTTGTTGTTTCATCCTATTTGACTATATTGTGGATAATGCATCAAGATTAATGCCTTTTTTTGTAACAAAAAATGGCATTTTGAACATAGGCCAGATTTTTTTTTTCTGTAGCAAGGATCTCAATTGTCAACCAACTTAAACCAACAATTTTCCTCTAATTCTAAAAAGGCAAGTTCTGATGAGGCAAAGAATGTTAAAAGTCCAATCAAAGTCATAATGTTAATAGGTTAACGTGACTTTTTTATAGAAGTTTAAAATAGCAAAGGATAGTTACCTATTATTGATATTCGTTTGAAGGCAATTCCGTTAGAACTAATGCATGGGACCCTTAATAGGACAAGTTTATGGAGGAGCTTACTTATAGTATAAGAAGCAATACAATCATCATTCAGGAATAAGATCAAGCAATGCTTAGGACTGATTTTCCATGGGAGAGTTTCATGGTCAATGTTCATACTTTCAATATTTTTCTACAATGGGCCACAAAATCTCAATGCTTAATATTGTGATGTTTAATTCTCAATACCATGCTTGATTTCAAATAGTTGATTTTGCAAAAGAATCACATTGCACATTTGTGTCGTCACTTTGAATTACTAATGCTTTAGTAAGAGAAAGCAAATGTACAAGAACAAACTAGGGCAACCAATTACAAATGGTACAAATAGAACAGGTTAATGTTTTGGAAGTTTAAAAAACAAGTGGGTAATTCCAAAGAAGCTCAACAAAAGGAGCCAACAAATTGAGAATCAACTAGCCAATACACAAGCATGACAAAATATCTTACGTGGGGCCAAAACATGATGAGATCGTTGGACAGATCATTGCATACCTATTCTAACCATGATGTTATCTTTGGAGATTTGACCCAATTCCTAGAATTCCAATGTTATTTGTCTTATTTCTTCCTAGGAAATGGGGCATGCACTGGAAACCTGTGCACAAAGAATTCAAACTCAAAGTAATGAACCACAAATAACTTTATTGCAAGTGCACCAATAGCTCCAATAAGCATAAACGATTGAAATGAATCTAAGACAAATAGCTTCAAGACTTGGAAATGCAACATCAACAAATGATAGTGTGACTTCCAGCAAATCGTAAAAAGCCAACACTCTTAATGGTCTTCATCATCATGACCTCTCTCTACATTGTCAAAAGTATAATCACCCATCATATCATAGAACCCACGGTTCCCAGAACCGTGGGTCCTGGGAACCGTGGAAGGACCGTACCACGGTTAATTAATTAATTAGTTAGTTACCAAATTCACAAATTTCACAGATGATTTCATAGATATCACAGATGATACAAATTTGACAGATTTCACATGATGTATAGATGATTTGACAGATGATACAGATGATTTGACAGATGTGAAGTCATCTGAATTCATCACTGATTTCCCAGATTTCACATGATGTACAGATATTTGACAGGCGATACAGATGATTTGAGTCATTTGACAGATGATACAAATGATTTCACAGATGATACAGATGATTTCACAGATTTCACAGATTTTTTTGGCCTTTTTTTTGCATATTTTTGGGTTATTTTTGGGAGGGAAACTAAAAAAAATTAATCAATCAATTAATTAATTAATCAGTACGGTTCACCACAGTTCTAAGCAAAAAAATTTAAGAACCGCACGGTTCACTATACGGTTCTCAGAACCGTGGTGAACCGATAACGGTTCATTAAGTCTATGCATCATATCCACTAATTATGGTCACCACCTCTCTTCCCATCAGTTATATACAACAATATGATCTCCTCTCTATCTTTGCCAACTCCATTATCATCATGATCATCTCCCCATATTCTCTCATCATCATAGTCATCACTCCTCTTAAAAAGCTCAATATAATCATCACTTCTGGTCATCGCTCATCATCCCTCTTCTCATGATGATGATAATGTTATTAATGATGTTATGTACTTACACACCATACATCCACAACTACTACATCCATCCTTGTGACCTGATGGAACACAGAATTTCCATTTTACCATCTAATCCTTGTATCATTCGCTTTAGATATGTACACCAAATGTAAAATGAACATATTAAGAAGATAAACAAATTCATCCACTGCATGACAAGCAAATCCACTACAAAGGATCACCTCATTCAGACCCTGCCAACAACTGCCAAAAATGTGTGGATCATCAGTATTAAGATCAATGGAGTATAACCATCAGCCTTCATTCATCGCAGCATTTCCAACTTCGTACTTCCACAGCACATTGAATCATGTACATAAAATGCTTTTGAAACAAACTTCTGGAGTGCAAATTGAACTCGAGGCTGGGAAAAACCTTCAAACTGAGATTTCAAATATGCCATTATAATTTTCTAGAAATGGCCTAATCAAAAAATACATAAGAGTTCTTAAAATTTTGGATTTAACCCAGTTTTGCACGTATACTAAACCCACAATATATGCATCATGGGTTTAGCCACTTCTCATCCTATGTAGCCGTACTATCTCCTTAATCATGTACTCCTACCAAGTTTACATGGACAAGGGTGTAAGGATCACTGAAACTGGCCAAACACAACAAGTACTAAAAAATGATCATGATTATGACCTTTGCGCCATTGATGATATGAGGTTTTCTACCTTGGATGCAGAGTTTTATTTTTGTTAATTATATATGAATTTTGAGGCTTCGACAGACCCAAAAAAATATGATATTCAATCCCTTTTGACTTCTAGCCTTTCTCGGCACTGGATGTTCACACAATTAACACTCCAAGTATAATGAATCATCAGAAAGCTCACTAGGCATGTATACTTCGCAGTTGTTCTCAGATATTCTCGCATTACATGCAATCAATATATCTGCAACTCAAGAGACTACCTTCAACCAGTAGCTCCACTCAAAGTCAAGCCTCAACTCTGGTTAACTGCTTATGTACATCATGTACATGATAGGGAACATATTTGCTCTACAGAAGTTCTCTGTGTTTCTATATGTAGAAGTAATGTCATCAGGCATTTGTGAGTCAAGGCTAGCATGAATTTTACTTCTAGTTGCATCTAAGTTGATCTACTCCTAGAGAAAATGATTTTTGCACTGGACAGATCTTCAAGGACCTTAATATCTGAAACTCAAATTAAGAGAAGCCAAAGCTTATCCATGGCACAATTAACTGCTTATGTACATCATGTACAAAATAGTGAGCATATTTGCTCTACAGAAGTTCTGTGTTTCTATATATAGAAGTAATGTCATCAGGCATTTGTGAGCCAACGCTGGCATGAAATTTTACTTCTAGTGTCATCTAAGTTGATCTCCTCCTAGAGAAAATGATTTTTGCACTGGAGAGATCTTCGAGGACCTTAATATCTGAAACTCAAATTAAGAGAAGGCAAAGCTTATCCATGGCATAATAAACTAATAGTGACTTTTCTAGAATTGCAAGCAAATGACAACTTTACAAATCATGGAGCGTTGACTAAATCAGTGTACACGAGCATGGGAATCAGACTCTCTAGACAACCAATTCGTCCTCGAGATAGCTGTACTCGAAAGTGAATTCTGCTTTTATACGTTGACACCTGCACAAAGAAACAAGGGGATTATGGCACATTTTGTATATTGTCCATAAACGTAGAAAAGAGGATAAATCCTTTGATGACCACAATAATCTACTCAAAACTATTTCCACTTGGTTTCAGTTCCAGGAGCCACAAATGGAGATCCCCTCCTCCCGAAATCGCCAGTTAAACACTCTACTACAGTAACCACTTACAAGGTTTTGTGGAAGAAATTCTATGACAAAAAGCCATTGGTGGAAAAATAGGTAACCACCCCTATACAAATCCTAGGAGAAACTGCAATTGTTTTGTGAGCCTGTACAGCTGAAGTTCCACGGCACCTGGTTTTTTTTTTTTTTTGAAAAAAAAAAATAAGTAATTTTTTAAGAGAAAAAAAAAAAAAAAAACAGGTGCTGTACCACGACCACGTGTGCCGTGCTACGGCACCTGTGCCGTGGGGTACTTTGCAATAGACACATTTGCATCAAGTTCCAAACTTGCAAATGAGTTCTCCAAACGCGCACAAACTTTGGACCAGCTTCTCATGCATTACTCTTAAACTTTAATTATATAGTGTTACAAGTTTTTACTTTGGATTGTGTAATGTGATGCTTCAAGTTTTACATCTTGATACATATCTTCAATTAGGGTTATTTTCATAAAAATGCTTGCAAATGTTGTGAATCAATTTGAGCTTGCAAATATGTTCGCAAACTCAAGCGTTTGAACTTTGAAGGTTCGCAATGGATGGAGATGGTCAAGATGTCCAACTACCTGCAAGGTTTTGAACACAACAATTTCATCTTCTTCTTACTATGAATGAAAAGAAAAGTACAAATGAGAATCGCTCAAATGTTTGAAGTGTTTCCACCTTATGCACATGGCACGGCCAAGAGCTTGTTTCAAATTTTCAAAGGAATAAGGTATGAGGATGGGGACATAAAACTAAAGAATACGAGTGCCATAAGTTGTGATCTTTCAAACTTCACATCTAGGCACACAACTGACTAAATTCTGTTATTACAGAGAGTTTAACCACTTTTTCATGGATATAGGGTGAAACTAGTATTTTGCCCATTTTGTACAAAATGGAATGTCTACTCACTAGTATGCGGCATTCTCAGTAAACAAATGGCAGATCCTTAGATAGTTTATAAACTAGATCTTATAACAGATTTACAAAAGATTGCACTTCAGATTTCGAAGTTGCACATGAAAAGAAAGTTTTTCCAGACTACAACTTCAGACACAGAATCATTCAATGGATGTGTTAAAGCTGATATGCTACAAATATGGAAAAAACTTTTATCAGCACTCTTCAAAGCCTTACCATCCATGCTTATCATCAATCATATTATAATCAAAGTAGACATAAGTTCCTTGCTCGTACTCGTCAGTTGTCACTTTTGGCTCTTCGTGACGTTGAAACCATGTATTATACTTTTTGTGATATCTCCATGACTGTTTCTTCAATTCTCTTGCAGCCAAATACTGTTGGTATGTATTCTGTGAAAAAACATCCAATCAGAGTGTAAATTCACTTTGAATACATATAGAGCTGTTGCATGTAGATAGGATCCATGCCTCTGTAAAACTCATCAAAAAATGTTTGTAGACATCCCTAACATGTATATTGCATAAGATAATTTATGCCTTTGTACCCTCATACCTGCTGATAATAAAATGCAGAAAATAGTACATCAGGATCCAAACGCTCCCAAAGAGCAGGATTTTCGATTATGGCTGCTGGGATCTGAGGGTAACTTGGAGGTACTACTGCAGGATTTCTCTGTAAACCAAAAAGAATTTGTGTAGAACTTATAACTTGCTAGTGGCTATTCAGTACAAACTGAAGTCATGAAGCTCACAAACTTGAAACCCTGCTCTTCAGATAATCCATTACGTTGGCAAACATTAAGCTTGCAAAGATGCTGAACCTTAGAATTCTCTAGCTGCAATTGTAAGCAAATACCAATCTATGTCCACGATATGTAACATTCTCATAAACATACACCTTGCTCTTCAACTCTTAGAAGCCCGTTCCGACCAAAATGGGTCGGAACGTTCCGTTCCGTACGTTCCGGAACGTTCCTGGTCGGAACGATATTCATATAAATTTAATTATTTTAATTATTTATATGAATTAAATCCTTTGTAAAAAAACGGATTTTTTTTTTTTGAGGGCATCGTTCCGGAACGGAACGCATTCCAGAACGCGTTCCGTTCCGGAACGGGCAACTAAGCTTCAACTCTATTGCTTAGATCCGTATGCATAAATCTTCAGATACGTAAAAACTTCATACAGGCATGCACTGTATTCATCACTGCACTAGGCTGTTGTCGTCCACTACTTTGATGTCAGTGACTCGGTTATAAGTTCAAGCATCTGGTGTTCAGATTCAAGAGCAATTTTGGGTGTCATTTTGAACAGGCCACAGAATCTCAGCAGTTTAGGCTTTCATTTTGGATGCAAGGGGAGCAATACAAACAAAGATTTAAAAACTACTTCATAACAACCTGGAGGAGGAGAAGCTAGCTGTGAAGTTCGTGTTGGCTTTATTCTGACCTCTTAGCACACTTTGTGCTCCTGACTCCTAACTACGAAATGTTATTCTCTGCTTTCAATCTTCAATTTTCTCTTGTTTAACCCTCAGCTTCCACTGAGAACTCCTGCATCCTGCTCCCATCCTCCCTTCGTTCTTATGGTTGTCCCTGCTCTCCTTCCATAATCTGAATGTTCCCTCAAATTGTGGTTTGAACCATAGTTGCCCAGAAACGCATTTCTGGGCCAGAAACGTGATTAAAAAAAACACAATATAATTTTTTTTTTTTACGATGGGGGGCCATTTAGTTATGATGTTACAATGGGTATAATGATGTTATTTAATCCAAAATGCTATTTAGAGATTTTGCCAAAATTAAAATGAGTTTGCTAAGTCCAAGCCTTCAAGGCAATGAGATGAAATAGGGACAAGGCAAAAAAAAAGTCGTATTGTGAACGATCCTCAATAAAGCTTCTAGAGGGCAAATAATTGGCCTTTTAGAAATGGGAACAAATTAGGACTGGGCAAGAGGGATCATGACGGGTAGGTAGTGGGACATTCTAATTTTTTTAGTAAGTTTTTATATTAAAGTAGCTAAAGCGTAAATCTAGGAGTTAATGCACCTGAACTGGACCATCCTGTACCCGAAAAATTCGGCAACCTATACAGATGTAATGCCCTTAATAAGAGCACATCTAATACCCATATTGCCCCCAAAAAAATCGAAAAATCGAAAAATCAAAAAAAAAAGAAAAAAAAAACATGTTTCTGAGAAACGCTGTCGTGTTTCTAGAAACGTGGTGCAACTGGAACTGGTCAATGTTTCACTGAAACACATTAGAGCCAAAAAAAAAAACCTTTGAATGTGTATGAGAAAGTTTAGCATATAGAACTTTAGTTAAAACTCAGTAGGGAATAGTAGAATCATGATTACCTTGTGCATGTGCATTGTGTGATGTATCTTAATGTCTCATTGTGTCCTCAGTCATCTAAGTGTGTCGATTACTAATTGTTATATTGTCATTGTATAGAGCTATAAACACTACCTAGACACTTAAAAACAATTGGTTTTCCTTTAACAAAAGGCTAGGAATAAACCAAGCAAAAAACAAAAATCCTAAAAGCATTTCGCTGTTTCTTTCCCGACATGGCCGATTTTTTCCCATTTCAAATGCATTTCAAACACATTGAGAAAGGCTTTTTGAAAAGGTCCACGAAACATTGGAACCGGTTCAAACCGGAAGCAGTTTAAATCAACCCGGTTGGAACTGGAATTAGAAAATTAGAGCAAATTTATTTCCGTTTTGTGCTGAAAATGTTTGTTTTCTAAAATTTTGATTTGCTTTATAGATGTAATCTTCAATGAATCAATGTGAAAACCTTTTCTATATCTATTCCAGGCTGATAAACCTTCACTGAATCAATGCACAAGTGGCAGTGCTCTCATTAGTATTTAAGGGCCTATACGTAGGTATCTGATGGCCTATTTATAGTGTCATAGGGCCTAAATTAGGTCTAGTTGTGCTAAGTGTGACCATTGACGTGTCTTCCTATTAGGTACCGACTATCTGCTGGGGTGGTTCCCCAGTCTGCTTCTGATGTTCAGTGCATATGATGTAAGGGACAAAATGCACCAAGTGTTATAGGCTCAATATGTTGGTTTAAAGTGGATTTGATCGTCATTCAGATTTGATTTGATTATGCCAAACCAGAGCATTATCATCACTGAACTCTTGGTGCATGTCAAACTGTTTCAAGAAAAGCTTGAACTTTTCTAAAAAAGAGAATTTCAGTGTTGATCAGGCAATCAGCTTTGAAGTTTCTCATGAGGCAATCTGTTAAAGAAGTCTCTCTGTTCTACAAGTATGAGGGTTACATTAAACTTAAAACCTTAAGGAGCAAAGTCAAAAGTTGGTTAGGCATCATTGATGATCGGACTGTGCTAGCCAAGTTTTAAATATATTGAATTTCAATAACTTTCCATTTTGAGTTCTCTGTTAATGTTTCATTGTAATTGCCAGAATGATAGGAAGTCTGCTTTTTATAAGGTCTGAGAGCCAAAACCACTTTATTGATTTTATATGAAGTTTTGAAGATTAGAATTTGTGGGTAGATAGAGTTAGAGGACTTAATTTGGGTGCAACTGGGTTATGTAAGTGCAAATTTCATAGTAAGTGAAGATAAGATGCTACACCCATACCGGAACATAACTCCTTGGACGTTCAGAATCTCTCGGTGTTGGAATGTGTCGGTATGCAGCTTCTAGCATTTGCAAATTATAAAGCTGATCATGAGCCGCAGTCCCTCCACTGATAGGGCTTGTAAGATTGTCACCAATGGCACCGAGATCAGCTGCAGTTCTCCGACCAATGACACCTGGGCCTGGAGACTGGCTGGATTGCACCTGCTGCCCAGGAGCAAAATCTGCATCCCTAGATTGCTGGCTAAGTTCTGCTAATGTCCCTGGCCCTCCAACCTGCTGGAAGTAAGAAAAAAATCATCTCCTTACACATGAAACAACAGAGTATGAAACACCTCGAAACAACATGTGTTTAATCTCAAGTGGCAGTGAAAGGGATCTGAGCACTCTCTCTCTCTCTCTCTCTCTCTCTCTCTCTCTCTCTCTCTCTCTCTCTCTCTCTCTCTCTCTAGGGTAATGGGGAGCCATCAGCTACGGTGATGAAAATCCAGGCATTGGAACAGGAATTGGTCCAAGACAAGGAAACAACAAAAACTTGGGCGTCTCTTTTTAAAGATACGGAGGGTAAGCAGCATATGTCTACTTTTATTTCAGCCACTATTTCTGAAGAGAAAATGAGGGATCAAAAGGCCCTCAATGTGAGAGTAAGGGGCATTGTAGATACTAGACACACAGGATGCCTTTCAAGAGGCGACTAGATTTTGGAAACCACCTTAGGACACAATAATCAAGGTATGGAGAGAGCTTGGAGAACCAAAAAGGATAATGCCACATTAATCATTCGCTTTAAAACTCTTGAAGAGAGACGGTCAGTTTTGAGACTTAAGAATAAATTAAAGGGCACACATATATTTTTGGATGACGATCTCACATTCATGCAAGTTACAGAAAGGAAGAAGGCTTTTGAGGAAGCTAAAGCCTCTGGAAGACAACCTATAGAGATGGCCAGGTGAAGTATATTGGTGATAAACAATAGGGATTTGGGTCTTTCGGGCATGGAAGCAGCCCAAAGACCCATCCATCTTCATTGCGTTTTGGGGTGTGGAATTGTAACAGGGTACATACCTCATCCTCGGCAAGGGATTTGACTAACTTCATAGACAGTGGTGATATACTATTATTCACAGAGACACATGAGAGTGCTGAGCAACATTCTGCAGATGAGGACGGACCTGTCACAGATTTTTTATTTTAGTTAGTTACTTTTCTTCATGGACATAATATGTTGCTGTTAGTATTTAAATAATGTTAAAATCTACATTTCATCATATATTCAATACCAACAAGAGTGAGACTCCCTCCTCCTTGCTTCTATTTCTTACAATAAGCATTCAACATATATATTGTACCTATATCTGTCCTCAGCCAAAGAATGCTATAACAGGCCGGGGTCTAACAATAGAAAGTGGACCAGCCAACCAATACAAATAAAATAATGCTATGTAGATCCTCGAGAAAGAGGGCCATAACAACTTGGCTGCAGA
Source organism: Diphasiastrum complanatum (assembly GCA_029204225.1). Taxonomy (NCBI): domain Eukaryota; kingdom Viridiplantae; phylum Streptophyta; class Lycopodiopsida; order Lycopodiales; family Lycopodiaceae; genus Diphasiastrum; species Diphasiastrum complanatum. The sequence continues at coordinate 48,346,506 of CM055104.1, read as the reverse complement.
GAAAAATATATCATGCCCACCACCAGGTATATAGGCCATGAAAGCCAAAATAAAAAACAGTACGCGATCAGAAATTTTTTGTCGTAGAAGCAGCATGCTGTAAGTACACTATTACCACATACAAATAGCAGGACTCTATAAAAGTCTGTCAAAAGAACATTGTTGCCACTTACCCATAGGAATACATAAAAATTTTGCTAGAGACAAGGAATAATCATGCCTGTCAAGGTGATTAAAAATGCCAAATAAAGGCATGAATACAAACACATGCATGAAATTATCCAAAAAGAATGTTGGTATATAGACCAAGATGCAGTGCAATCCATATAGAAACAAGATGCAACATGAATAGAGTAGATGGCAAAATCGAAACATAGACAACCCAAGCCAACTTGTCAGACCAAGAAGTCACAATTAACTAAGTTTGAATTGAGTTGTCTCCAAGTTAACTACTGGTTGGCTCTCATAAGGAGATCCTTGCTGAAATACAATGGCTATGCATAATTGCAACTCCAAATTGATAGTTTTGGAAATAGCTAGTATGGAGAGCACAATTAGAGACTTTTGATATTAACCACGGTATGAAGGTGGGAGACGGCTCTGCTCACCTATTAACTAGGACGAACTTTTGCTTAGTGTTAACGCTTTTGTTGTCTCAAATTCCTTGGATTCCGAGGTTTCTTTGCTATAATGTGAGTCAGTCTTTAAGCTTTGATATAGGCCAATAATCAAGCTTGTCCATCAGCTCAAACCTTAGCCTTATTTTGCAGCAAACACATCAAGATATGGCTAGCCTTTGGTCTAAGATTTAGCAGCGCTATATGCAAATCCATGTCGTCACTCAGCTCCATGCTTGTAGCACTGGTAATCTTTGATAACACATGAAGACCATTTAGGGCAAAAAAAAGTAAGCCACCTGAAGTGCTAAAGGATTGGCTCAATAGATGGTCTAATTACTTTGGTCTCCAAGTCATCCATGATGAAAAGAAGATAGATACAGTAAAAAAAAATTCCTGAAAGGGAAGGTACTTCTTGGTGGCATGACCTTCGGCCCAAACCCACTGCTTCAAACACTTTTCACAAATGTGTTTGTCAAGCCTTTTGTGGTGGCTGAGGACTGGGAAAGTTATAAGACCAGGATATCTTGTCAGTTTCGACATGGAAATTGGATACTATATCCAGGAGTTTATGGATCTTTTACCCAAGGTACTTATGATGGATCCTACTTATCAATGATGCAGTTTATAATAGGCCTATCTGCAGGCTATCAGAATGAGTGTCATCAGTTTGTGCTTATGTGTCTTGAGGAGGCAATTTCTATAGCTGAGGTGTATGATTCTATGATGGTGACCTCAAGAAAGCAACAATAGCATAATACCCCAAAGGACAAGAACTTTAAGAAGAGTGGAAAGAACAAGAAGCCACTTGGAGGCATTATCAACAGATCGATGCCAATTAAAAGGCATTAAGGAGTTGTCCTTGGCAAAGGTGTAGAGGGAGAACCTCTGATTTCTTTGTAGAAATTCTGGACATCTGGAAAATGTTGTCCTTAAAAGATGAAGAAATCTGCTTCCAATATGTAACTAGTGGAGTTGCCAAGTGGAGTAGGATCTCTTCAACAAAAGTCGCATTAATGGCAAATTGCTGTTGTAGTTGCCATTTGAGAACACTTATTTTTTTGACCTAAACATTTTTAAAATTTGCAAGATGAACTATCAAGTCAAACTTTAAATGTACTGTTGGATACTATGAATTCTGTCTGCAGCTTCAGATGCAAGGCCATTCAAAATTGGTTAACTTCCATATTAGGACTCTTGATAGAATCAATGTGATCTTATGGTATGAATGATTCTCTAATCATAGTTTCCAGCAGATTTTGTAATTCAAACCAGCACTAAACCAGCCTTCTGGAAACTGCAATCGATACTCTTTTCTTCTTATGGATATGTTGGTAATAATCTAGGTGCTCCACATGTGAATTGAAAATATTGCCCATGCATAAATTCCGGCTGGAGAGTGGAAACTACGTTGAATGCTCTTGAAAATTGAATGTTTGAATTATTAAACTCAAAAGTTGAGTTGCAGTTTAAAGACTCAAGGACATAAACCTAAATGTGAATAAAGCGACCAAATTAGAGATGAGAACCTCGCACACCAAACAAGGTAGCCTGTGAGCCTCTAGAGTCTACACTATACTAAAACCATATGATTAATGCCCCTAAACGTCTACTATGATCATAGACTATTCTTTGTATGCTCATAACACCGTACATGACCTCGTAGAAGGAAACTTTGCTTATCGAAGTTTTCCTAGAAAAAAATCTACAAAGACCTAAATCACAAGCTATCAACAACGAACTTTTTAGGGTAGCTGTAACAATAGGTCTCCATCCAGGAATTAAACTTGGGTCCTTGATGTAGTGAATAAATGGCCAAATCAGGCCCAAATGTAATGAAATTGTTTAGGCTTCCAAAAGGGCCCTGAATGACTAAAGGATAATTGGGGTCTAAAATAATTGCTCTCTCTAACTAGCCTACGCTTCAAAGATGACATTGTATATCATCCAAGTAGTGATTTGTGAAGTGAATAGCCTTTTGCTACAACTGAACCCTACAGAATTTTGGTTAGTAGATCTTGCCTTTCAAATCACAAATCAGAACCAATAACATCAAGAAAAAATAAGTCGACAATTTTTAACCCAAGGACCTACTTCATCTAGAAAATATTTAAGGGGGAAGAATGCACTGAAACTACTTATCCACCAAAGCTTGCACATTGAACCAAAGAAAATATCAAACATCCTCAAAGTACATCACTATTAAACTCATGGGCTGCATTACAGCGGGACTCATAAACACAAAAAAGCAAACTAATTACACAAATATTAAAAGGACAGGACTTGATATGAAACAAATGGAGCTAGTATCAAAATTATATGATATGGGGATCGTTGTGTTCTCACTGAAACATCAAATGTATCAGCATTTTTCAGGTCGTCTGCATTTAAAGGTGCTGCCCTTGCATAGGAAGAGCTCAATGCACCAGTGTCAGTGTTTCCTTCCTCTGATAGCTTTGGTAGTTGCAATTGCAGATGTTGTGGAGCTTGGGACTGCTGATGTTGATCGAGGACCCTGTTGGTAGCTACATCTGAAAGCAATGCAAAGCATCATGATGCACTTCAGAAATGCATATTACAAACACATTACATAGAAACTCTCTTACAAAAAGAGTAAATTTCACCCCAATAACATAAGTTGGATTCCCCCCCCCCCTCCTCAGCATTGTTGAGGAAATCAGACTACACGTAACTGCCTTCAACATATCTTGAACCATAGCGTCAAAAAAGTCGTATGTGATAGAAACTAAGCGAAAAACCTTCATTGATGATATCCACATAATTCAAAGGACAGACCACAAATATTACCAGGGATACAGGTTTTCACAAGTTCGTTGAAGTTGGTAAGCTGTACAGCCAACTAGGTCTAATCAGGCAACAAAACAAAAACTTCCAAAAATGTCATTTTTCAATGAAGTGGGATAGAAACTCGAAGGAGAAGGTAAAATCTATAAAATGCATGATTTAGAAAGACGTGCCTGAGTTGTATATTTAAGTTCAAGAATCTTCAAAAGTGAGACTTTTCCCAGTTCTTCTCTCACTTCCATTGCAGAAAAGCAGGTGATGTACATGGTCCGTTTAATATTGGATTTTTCTTTTTAGTGGCTTTTTCCAAAGTCCCCCCATCAAACTTCTTTCTCAAGGCGTCCTTCAATTCTTCACATGCTGAGGCCACTCATTTTTAGAGTTTCAATGTGTGAGCCACTTTTAAAAATCTAATGACTAAAAATCTTCAATTATACGTTTTTGGCAAGTTTGCAAATTAACTTGCAAGAGGTGATCTACATACGAGTACTCTCTACGTAGCTAGATGTTCTCTTCACAACGATGGCTTCCAATGAAACAAGGTTGGTTTCCACCAAAAGCACAATGTCATGTGCAGTTTGCTTCACTCTCAAGTAAGTTAAACATAGTTTTGGAAACATTTCTTACCCGGAAATAGGAAACAATAATTGATCAATGGGATACGAGAAACGAGGAAACGTCATGTCATTACAAAAGCAAACTAGGGCAAGGTTACAATAGTGCATGTGGAAGAGAGGGAGATGTTTAGGGAAAGCAATTTACATTGCTGGAGAGAGAAACCTCTCTCTCTCTCTCTCTCTCTCTCTCTCTCTCTCTCTCTCTCTCTCTCTCTCTCTCTCTCTCTCTCTCGCATTTGCTGCAAAGCAGTGATGGTGGCAAGTTGCTGATTGGCAGATGAGCCTGACCGTGGAGCGCTTACTCGCTAGATGGCCAGAACAAAAAGACCCCTGTTTCCGCATTTGCAGCAGCTCATAATGCAGCAGCTGGAGCAATAGTGCAGGAGCAACCTGCTGCCCCTCCTAGCACTCCTGTCACAGATCCCTACTCTCTCTCTCCTCAACCTAATGCATTTGCTGCTCTAACAGTCAAAACACCTGTCCCAACTCCAAACGAGCTATCTCTGCAGCAGCGAATCGAAATCCTGGAATTTTCGAATCAAGGCCTCGAAATTGTCTTTTCAAAGATACACACACGCTTCAATGTTATCGAAGAGACTTTACACGTGCATGGAGAAAAGCTCGATAACTACGGCACTCAAATCCAAGAGTGGATTCAAAATGACACCCAAGAATCGGAAACCCAGCCAGTAGGAAACCCACTGGATCTTCAAGTGGATATGCAGCGATTGCGAGAGAAGCTACTCTCTCATGAGCGACAACTGACAGACCTTCTTGGCGACAGGGTGGTTCTTAATGGTGATTATTCTACTCTTGTTTCTTCCATTGTTGATAAAGTTAACTGTTTTCAAGATGTTTTCGATGACGTGAATAATTGTAAGGACCGGTTGAACATTATGGAGACGCGTCTCAACAAAGACATTGACATTGCGTCTATTCAGAAGCTTCATGATGAGCTTTAGGAAGGCTTCACAAACATGAAGCAATCTTGGGCTAACATTGCTAGGGGAACCACTAACTCTAAACAATGGTGAAAGCTATGGAGGAACAAGAAAAAAGAGCATCAAAGACCCTAAACGCAAGGCTATGAGGGGTAAAGTTCGAAGGGGAGAAAAACGTTTTACTGAAACAAGTTAATGATTACATTTCATCTACATTCTCTGTTCCCGCGGATCCTGTGGTTGCAGTGTGGCGTGGGAAATTCCAGCCTTCTCACATCTTCCTCCGTTTTAAAGACGAAGATTCTAGACGGACAGTTCTTCACCGACGAGGGGGCCTTAGAGGCACCGATTAATACCTAGAAGAAGATCTTACCCCTCTTCAGTGGGAAGAGCGGAAAAAACTTATGTCGGAAGCTAGAGTCAAAGGTCAGAAAGTTTTATTTTGCGATGGACATCCAATTTTTGTTGACATTGTTGTTAGCACAGCGTCGCCTCCTGCGTGAGTGCATTTTGGCGCTATTGATTGAGTTTTGAGTTTGAATTAGTGAGAGCTTCGAAATGGCCACCTGCGTGTGTGCCCACATTATTCTTGGAAATGAGATATTATTATCCTCTTCCTAGTTTAGTTCAGTTTTTTGTTTTGTTATTTGACGGCATTGTTCCGTCTTGGTTCCACTTTATCTGATGTACTTGTCTCGTCTTATACGCCTTTGGGCGTGGAAAAGACGTTAATAAAACTTCTTCTTCTTCTCTCTCTCTCTCTCTCTCTCTCTCTCTCTCTCTCTCTCTCTCTCTCTCTCTCTCTCTCTCTCTCACATCCTCGAGACCACTCTATGATAGTGGAGTCCATTTCTCATGGTACTCTCAGGCTGCACGCCTCTTGAGCACATTTGGTATTTCAGTTTCTGATCTCCCAACAGGCACTCATGAGTACATTAGAAGTTTCATCTATCGGGCTTATATCCAGCATACTTGGCAGTGGCAGTTAAGTGTCAAGTCAGATTTCTATCGGACACATTTTCTAGAGTTTGATGGAGCAGGTTTTCCTATACGGGCACACTATCTTGACAATGGACTCTCACATTGTTTACGGTTTACTCTTGGACAGTTTCGGATTTCTTCCCACCAACTTGCTATTGAGACTGGTCGTTACCAGGGTACTCCACGTGAGGACAGATTATGTCAGATGTGTTCCTTGGGAGAATTCGAGTCGCAGAAGCATTTCCTTTTCAGATGTTCGGCATACTATGAGATCCGGGGACGTTACCATTGTCTTTTTAGAGATGCACCACTTTACGCTCTCTTATCACTCATGTGGATAGATATGTCGCCCTTATGATATACGAGATGTCCTTGTTACGGAGAGCCCGTGCTTCAGTGGATAGTGGATACACAGCCTCAGATTACGGACTCTTTCACTAGTCGTCGTCCTCGACCAGATTCAACTTCAGACGATGACATCGGCATTGACCTAGCTCATCGTGATCAGAGACAGCGCTTGACCTCAGGTATTACCATGGTCCGAGCACTTCTGGTTACTAGGCGAGTTTGCCCTCAGAGGTCCCATACTGCACAAAGTCAGCACCCATAGAGACGTCACAGACAACATCGGCGTCCATCCTCTACTGCAATATCATCTTCGAGGACTCGTATTACAGACTTCTTCCGTGGTCTTAGCTGATATCACATACAGTGCACTCAACACTGTCTTGGATATACTTATGTCTATTGTAGTTATTTTTTTAGTGATAGACATTATTATGTACTTCAGCTCGCATTTCTATTTCAGATTATATTTCTTTAGCTATTTTGTGGAGTTACTATGCTCCCTGGCTACTACAAACTTGAGATGTACTACTCTGTCTTATATGCTTTTTGGCATCAAAAGGCATTAATAAAGCTCTCTCTCTCTCTCTCTCTCTCTCTCTCTCTCTCTCTCTCTCTCTCTCTCTCTCTCTCTCTCTCTCTCTCTCCCCAATAGTATCACACAAGATCATTCTCACTATTCTCTCTGATCACTCTTTTTTGTCCTTCCACCTGGGCTCTGTCTCGACTTCACGATCTCCACCCCGTCCCTTCATTGACTGTGCACCCAGATATACCTTCGCCCACCCCTACGACTTACCAGGAGGCCCTTGTTTCACTACTCCACTTCTTCCCACATAATAGCTCATTGGAGTCACACGCCCACTTCCTTACCATTGCACTTCACACAGCTGCCTCAGTATCCTTTCCATCTACACCCTACTGTCACACATGCCCAGCATCCCGTCCTGTCTGGCCTCCGTGGATTCATGACGCGTGTCATCCCTTACATCTCCGCATTGTTCATGCACGCATACATGAGCCGCTCATTCTTCCTATTGTTTATCGATCTCTCCATCGCACACTCCGCCATAAAAAGCAAGCCTACGAAGAACAAAAAGGAAAAGGAATAAAAAGGTAAGTCCTATTTAGTTCCTCTATAGGCGCCTTTTGGCATGCATTTATCCCTCCCCCCCTCTCATTGAAGATCCACATATCTGGGCCACATACGCTACCACATTATACACCATATGACCTGACTCACCCATTTCCATCTTCCCCCATCCATGTGAGTTCACCTTCTTCACCTCTAACTGGTCCCACAGGCCATTAAGCGAATTAAGACTCATTGTACTAGAGACAAAGAGGACCTTGAGTCAAAATTGATGATCCATGCTATAGATATGCTTTCACCTATCCTAGTCGTCTCGAGTTTCCCCAATCCTGGTGCACTAATATCATACACCCAATTCACAAAAATGGTGACCTCATCAATCCTAGAAACTATCGTACTATCATGATTGGGCACGTCATTGCGAAACTTTATGGCATTATCCTTCAGTCAGCGGTCAAATCTGAGGCTAAGACCAGGAGACTACATGCTTTGGGCCAGGCAAGCTTCTGAGCTCACCACTCTACCACAGAGCATGTCTTTAGTCTTTGAGCTATCATTGAGGAGGCCAAACATAGGAGACAGAGGGTTTACTATTGTTTTGTTGACTTCAGAAAAGCCTTTGATTCTGTTCCACGTTCTCTTCTCATCCAACGATTACGTGATCTTGATTTTTCCGCTGATACAGTTATAGCAGTGATGGCACTTTATGAGCAAGTTCTTGGCTGCTTTCGGAGTGAGAACGGGCATCTCAAAGCACATATGGAGCACCATTGGGGTGAAGCAGGGTTGCTACCTCTCACAACCCACACTATTTGAACTATATATTGATGAGCTTCAGAGAGTCATTGAGCAGAGTGGTGGTATAGGTCGCAGACTCTCCTATATGGAAATGATGTGGCTCTAGCCTCCTCTCTAGAGAGTCATTGAGCAGAGTGGTGGTACAGGTTGCAGACTCTCGTCAAAGAAAAACTTGTCCTTAATTGTGTTCCTTTTCAAAGCCTTCTGCTTCGCACAGATGTCAACTTTTGCCAACTATATTATATGAACCGTTTATCAAAGCTTGTTCAAAGGATATCAGTACTCCACCCTTGCTGCTGATTTTTTCCAAACGGCAAGCTGACTATTGTTGCAAGGTACTTGATGGTTAAGAGTTCTGGGCAAAAACATCTACCGGCACCACTGCTGCTTCAAAATGAGATTAGAATGTTCACGCTACATAAAGTGACGGTACCAACGGTTACCTGTTTCCCTTGCAGATAATGCAGAAGTGAGTAATAATTGTTGCAACTGCTGAGATGAAGCAGAAGTCGACAGTTGTGTTTGCTGAATAGATTGCTGTGATGAGGACGTTGGAAACGGTGCTGCCAAACTAATAGGCAGTCCAGCCTGTTGTTGCTGCTGTAATGGAACAGTTTGTGAAGCTTGCACGAAAGAAGAATTCTGTTGCTGAGGTTGTAGCAGCTGTAATTGTGTCTGAGAGGTGTTCTTTTTCAAGCAACCAAGCAATGAAAAAATCAGAAAAATGTCTTGTGCACCACATCAATAGTCAACTGAACACATATTTCCACACAATAATAACATCTTACAAGACAAAAATCCACCTGAGAATACCCTAAATCTATGCCAATGTTTCATAGTATACTATAATTGAAGATTGGCACATAAACTTTCCAATTTACTCGAGTAGGGTAATTTAAGAGATTGAATGGATTTATTCGATGTTTTGAGAAGAATCTTTTGTTAGGCACTGCCTCAATAACCATGCACCATTTGCACAGGACTGGGCAAGGGCAATGCATTAAAAGGCTGGACAAGGCAGCAAAACTAAATACTAAACTACACATTTGTATTTCAAACTACTTAGTTATTATTCCGGAATCCGCCTGTCCCCCGCTTGAGCTTTGCTGTACAGTTTCATAAGCAATAGTTCAAGCATATAGCATACCTGCAGCAAAAGTGATGTTTGCTGTGCAGAAGATAAAACTTGTTGCTGCTTCTGGCTCGTGCTTGAAAGGTGAGAAAGCTGTGCAGCAGCTGCTGCACCTAAAATTGCAGCACTATGGCCTCCCTGATGTACTTGCTGAAAACGCTGAAGAAATTTTTGCTTCTGGTCTGGAGCAATCTCTGTTCTTCCAACTACTTGCCCCTGTCAACACCAGCGAATAGGAAATCATTGAAACAAGAATAACTGCTACCAATTTTTGCTACAAGCATCCATAAAAGCTGATCTTCAAAATGTATGATGTCCATATGCTAGATCAGTACAAGCACAGGGGCTACAGCAAGTATATAATAAAGGGCTTAACTACACAAGTACAACAACAAGCAGAAACCTTGCAACTATTATGGTGCAAAATTATTCTTAAGTGAATGCTTACCGATTCAGCAGGGTTCTGAAATGCACTCGCAGTATGTGGCCTCCATTGACCTCCAGAAGTGAATAGCCGACTGCCAATTAGTCCACCTTCCGAGAGAGTGGCAGACTCCCCTGTGGCCCCTGGATCTAGCATTTTTCCTCCGGATGGCAAGAATACTCTATTCTGCACGCTTATTGGGGTGGAAAGCTGCTGTCCAAAGCTACCACCACTCACAACCCTTTCGTCTGATACTAGACCGCTTCTCTTGTTTATATCAGAGATGTTACTGGTAGAATTTATGCCTCCATTACTTCCAAGTCCACTTGAAGAAAAGGAACTAACACTGACACCTAAGGGAACAAGCGGTGTAGTCTGTACTGACTGAAGACCACCAGAAAAACTTGCCCTTCCTATGCCTGTGATACCAGATCCAACCCTTTGTGGATTAAGGTTTACCGCATCCTCCTCTTTGGACCTTGAAGCTATACTAATTGGTGGAGAGTCCAAGAGTACACTTGCTGCTTTATTTACCCCTCTTATGGGTGTGCTGCCTGGAAGCATGCCTGCAGGACTGACTACAGATCTTTGGGGGAGGACCGGGTTCCCTCCTGTGACAGGCACTACAAATCCACCAGAAGTTGTACTGCCTCCCTCTGAAGTATCAGAACTTGCAGGTGACGTTAAGCTACTACTGAGAGGTAGAGAAGCTGTTTGAGGTGCTGTATCAAGTGAAAGTTCTTCTGAGATACCTCCTCCAAGTAAAACTGGAGCAGAAACTTGTGCAGTTCCAGCAGAGACAGCAGGAGTTACTGGCTATCAGGCAAAAGCAGTAGCAGTCAGATATACAAACACATGCTCAATCCAAATCCTCTTATATCTCTCCAACTTAATGATTACACCAAGGTCCCCATCTCTTATGCTCAAGTTTTACATACTATTTGAATCTAGTAGACCAGAGGATTTCACTTCAGATACCAGCAATGACAGTATTGCATCACAGCAGAATTGAATTGCTGCACTGTAGCTGTCAATAAAGCGAGGCTGTAATAAAGAGGAAGGGAGATAGTATCAACATCCCCAAGCCTTCAGAACCTGTTGTTTATTACAGTAAACTTCTAGAAAGGTAGGATCTTATGGATCCTTTGCAGGATTAACTAATTTCCACCTTGTCATCTGAAAGTCCACATAGGATTTAACAGTTCCTTTTAGCATTTTTAATTAAAAATTGTCAAAGAATTGAGCAATCGTACACCCCATATATGAATCATCATTGTCATTACAAAATAAAGAATGACAGAAAAAAAAAATGAAAAAGTCTCCCCATTCTTGTTACATGAAAAACAAAAAGAGACCACCGTCTTCAAGCCATTTTACCAAAGTGCATGACCGTTTAGCATTTCTAAATGAAGGTTGAAAGGCACATTTCATCAATATAACCATGCATTGACCTTCAAGTGGGCAAAGTCAGGTTATGGTCCAATTGCATGCAAGCTCCCCATGCACAAGTCTAACTACGTAAGATGAGAGAACTAGGCAATGAAATGACGGTGACGAGATCAATATTGTTTTGAAATAGGAGTATGCATAGATGAGCAATTGAAGCTTTCTAAACAGCAGCCACAAAGACTATGAGGTGAACCAACTGCAAGAAGATGCAATGTTGACATATCAAATCATGGATGGACATCTTCAAGTTCGTGGCAAAAAGATTTGCATACAGGTCTGAGAATAAAATATCAATTCTGCAAAGATAGACTTCATTAGTTGTTCATGAGACATCAGCAACTGAAGAAGCTAGATAGATACTAGGCTGTAAAATGTGAGATTAACAAGTCATGAAAACAAAAAGAAAGTCAAAGCTAGAAGCCATGGAGTATAACTTCATGGAAAGTCGAATACCTTTGGCGAAAGCTCTCAGTAACCATCAGCTTAACTGATCTAAGATTACACTTCACCAGTAAGCCAAGTTTTTCTTAGTGATTATCTTGCTGACAAATACATTGGACTCTTAGATTTTTCAGTGGTTTCTATGTCATGGTTTGTCACATAGTTGCTGCGAAACACGTTTCGCTGGGTTCACGTTTCGAACCACGAAATGTGCAAAAAAATTTAAGGAAATTTTTTTTTTGGAAAAATAGCTTATGGCTGAAATTTTTAGGGGATCAATGGTCAAACCAGCGTTTTGCCTCCTAGAAGTGCAGTAGATAGGGCACAAACAGAGAAAAGTCAGTAGCTAATTTGGTTGTTATTTGCTCTGGTTCTCAGTAATTGTTAATGCTACAGTTTGGGCTCTGAAGTCTATGGATGATGATCACTTTTGCAATCATTTCACTGGAGATGTGAGTGCAATGTGCATACAGTTGGGGGCATAAATATTGGGCCCTTATCAGCGCGCATTTGGACCCCATTTTTATCTACGGGGGGCTGCAGGGGGGGGTGTCCCCCCTGCTATTGTCGCCGAAGGGGGCCGGGGCGGGGGAGAAAAAGCGAGGTACAATTGCTTGACAGCTCTCTATCTTTGTCCCACTGGAACCATCTGTGATCGTAATGAACAAGCTAGAGGTTAGTTTTAAATTTTTATCCTTGACAGAACCCAACATGGATTAATGCACCTAAACTTGACCAAATCGTATCAGAAATGCGCAACATACATAAAAACATATAATTAATAATGGTTCAGTACGGTTCTCAGAACCGTACTCTGAACTGTACGGTTCACAATTTTTTTTTTGGGGGGGGGACAATGTGAACCGTAGCAGGTAATTAATTATTTTTTTTTTGTCCCACCCGCAAAAACAGCCCAAAAAAATCCTAAAAAAGTGCCAAATTTTTTTTAGAAAAAGCAGATTTGTAGGGAGTTTAGATTATTTACTTCAAATTATTTAATGGCCTTTTTTTTTAGCACCCACCCCCAAAAACAGCCCAAAAAAAAGGCAAAAAAAAGGCCCAAAAAGTTGAAAAAGTTACCCATATTGATAAGAGAGAGAGGGGTAGGCTATCATAGTACCCTGCCCTCTTCTCTCTCATCAATCTGAGCAGCCCTCTCTCTGAAACTTCACAGCCCTCTCTCCCAACCTCTACCACAAAAAATGAGCATTGAGAAATGAGGGTCCAAAACGAGCTAAGAGGGGTTTTTGGGGGGGAAATTAGAGTAATTACTTAATTATTTATTTATTTATTTTTTTAGATGAACCGTACCACGGTTCAAGGAACCGTGGTACGGTTCCTGCCACAGTTCCCAGACCCCACAGTTCTGGGAACCGTGGGTTCTATGCATAAAAATAATGCTCTTAATTAGAGCTTTCATCTGATACCCATATTGCCCAAAAAAAAACAAAAAAAAAAAAAACACGTTTCTAAGCGTTTCTACAAAAAATCCGAAACGCGATTCTGGACCGCGTTTCGAAATCAGAGTGCAACTATGGTTTGTCAATACAAAACTCTTTAGCCGAAACTTAGGGAAGAGTAACAATAAATGAAGCAAAGGACAAGTTCAGCTTTCCCTCACTCTGAACCATGCTTGCAAACATAATTATAGGAGCTACACAATAAAAAAGAAAATAATTCTTAGATGACTATCAATAGATGCATCAAAATAAAGCTATCTATCTATAAAAGGAGGACCGCGTTGAGCTTCCAGTCCAAATTGAAGTCCAAAGAACTATGTATACTAAAGTTACTATGTAAATACAAAAAATTTCACTCAAAAACGTCCAGTTCTTTATTGGTTTCTCATCACACCTTGACAACTTGAGACAAGTAAATTCATAGATAACAACACCTCATGCACAGAATTACTACTCCTGTTTGCATATTTCACAGAACTAATACATGAAAAAGCTTTGTGAGAAAAGTTTCAAAATAACAAGCTCACTTTTCCAAAATTCTGAGCATATGAAAAAAAGCATCTGACTTACTTTTTCTTTGACGGGTACTACCGGAGATAGACTGGAAACTGCGTCTAGTGTTTCCAATGCCTCCAACTTATCAAGAGGTAATGAGTTGTACAACTCATCCACATCTTCAAATTCGTCAAAATCATCCTGCAAAGCACAATTGACGTTCAAGAAATAAATGATGAACATCCTAAGCCTTCTTAATGTGAATGGAATGCAGAGAATTAGGAGCTATGAAGCTGAAATGGAGCAGTTAAAGGAAGAAGAAAAAAATTGAGGGCAACTTAACATGCCATAACAGGACCTAATAATAAGAAAGATGACCCCTATAATATTTTAACAACCTACAAAGTGAACTGACAACCCATAGTGAATAACATTCAAATATGCATTTTCTATACCTGATTACGATCCACATAGTCTTCCACAAAATCCTTCACATCGTTGATTTGTTCAGGGCTTAACTCATCATTATCCAACAACCGCAGAATTAGCTCTAACTTGCTTATATGTGACTTGTGACGTGAGATAGAATCCTCCAGATGTGTCTGGTTAAAAAACACATGCAATTAGAAGATACAACTTGTAAGTACTTTCGACTGGTCTCTAGAGTTCACAAGGACACAATTTTGTATACTTTCAAAACATTCATTACAGATAATGGTATCAGCTTTTCTTGAAAAACTTTTAAGACTAGGCTCAATAGAAATGGCATTAAATGATGCTAGAAAGGAAGACCTATTCTGGCCTAAGATAGTGCTCAGGGCAGTCCAACAATACATACATAGATCTTCATTACTGGACTGTGCATGTGAAAAATAAGGTCAATGATTCAAGAAACGAAAGGGTTTCACTGTTCAGCACTCAGACGGTCATTCCAAACACATGAAATTAAGAGCTTGCAAGGGGATGGGAAATTATGGTATGTATACACAACTGGGACATGCATTTCAATGTCCTATTTACATAATTTAACACAATTAAACACCCTGATTCATGGTTGCAAAACACCAAAAAAAAAATTTGTCCATAACAATGATATGAACTAATTATCAAATATCTCATGGATAAGATTCCACTACTAGCAAAGAGCCCATACCATGGCACCATATATATGGTGGTCACAGCCAATGAGACAGTTATATCAGACCCATGAATGGACCACCATATATATGAGTCTCATTGGCTGCGACCACCATATAAACGGACCCATGAAACATTGGCTATATATAATGATACACAGCCTATATGTATCTTATCAAAAATTGAATTGACAACTAGTTCACATCGGCTGCATGAAAATAAAAAACTGGCATAATTCAGGGACAATAGAATAACTGAAAGTGCCGGTAAAAGCCTGCTTTTCACAAGATTTATTACTTGCTTCTACACAGGAATACTATAGTTGTTTTGTGTTAGGATCTCATTCATGCAACTGTTTTCAGCACAAACTTCACACACTCACAGGACAAAACACCCTGCTATACTCAGCTCTCTGACCACACACACCCGATCCTTATCTTTGACTAGTCAACGGGACACGTGTCATATGCTCATTGGGACACTTGGTCCAATGAATGAGTGACACATGTCAGGGTTGACCAGACAAACATGCCACGTGTGACGTGTCACATGCTCACTGGGACACTTGGTCCAATGTATGAGTGATCCATGTCAGCCTACGCACTTGCCTATGTCTCAGGATACTGCCAAGTGGCAAGTGTTGACTGTGCATGGAATTGGCCATGTGTCGACGTTAGAAGGGTTAGGGTTACGAGGTGGTTGAGTGTTATGAACAGATTCACAGATTTTGGTATCAATGATGCATAAAAGACAGCAAAAAGCATTCACAAAGCATTCTCCAACTAAGAAACTATATGAATATCAAGATAGCTCAGGCAAATCTCCAACTAAGATCTCCAAAATAGTACACCTCCCCTACAAGAAGCCCAAGACTCAAGACGATCAAAGCCACTAAATGACTAGTGGAAAAACCTTGCGAAGGACGTTGCCTCTTTCCCATGTGGCATTCTCAACAGGCTGATCATTCCACTTGACAAGATATTCTCGGTATAGAGTATGACGAGTCTGCGTCTCTCTACTATCAAGAATCTCTTTTGGTTCATGTGGAGGTTGCTAAGGATCCAATGGGAGAACTAGAACATCGTCCCCTACCAGATTTTCTAATCTGGTTAAGGCTTTTCGTAACTGACTTACATGAAAGACTGGAAAAACCTTGTTGTAAGCAAAAACTCCTCTCAATTAGTCTGCTTCTTGCTGACGTATGCACGAAGCATATCCTCCAGCACCTGATTTACCCTCTCTGTTTGACCGTCCGTCTGTGGTGGTCGATGGTACTCATATTAAGTTTAGTATGGAGATGATGGAATATTGCCCTCCAAAAATTTTCATTAAACTTACTGTCCCGGTCACTGACTATGCCGGAAGGTAGACCGTACAATTTAAATAGCCCGTCTACAAACAACCTCGCTAACTCTGGAGCTCTGACGATTGTTTTGGTCGGAATAAAATGAGCCATTTTGGTCAGACGGTCAACTGTGACCCATATAGCGTCATTACCCTTTTGGGTTTTAGGCAGGCCTACTATAAAATCCATGGAGATACTCTCCCATTTACCAGCTGGTATTTCTAAGGGCTGCAACAACCCTCCTGCCTTTAAACGCTCTGCTTTATTTACTTGACATTTCTGGCAACTGGTTACATACTGTTGGACGTCCTTTTTCATACTGGGCCAGAAAAATTGCCTACGAAGAAGCTCATAGGTCTTCTGTATGCCTGGGTGTCCCGCACTAGGATTGTCATGACATTCATATAGGACCTGCTGCCTATAATCCTCTGAATTGGGGACACATACTCTATCTCTATATAGCAAGTACTCATCCTGAATGGAATATTGTTTCCATTTGAATCCTTGAGTCAACTGACCCTCAACCACTGGGGTTTGCTTGGGTAATACAGGCTCAGAATCCTCAACGTCATCTGACGTATACTCGGACTCATCATCATCCTCAATGGAAGCTGCCGTATTCTTGGATGAACTGGCACCAGCCCCGGGAACTGGTTCTGGAGTCTGTAACTGTCTGCTCTGGAGTGAGTTCCAGATAGTAGAGAAGAATGCATCATGCTGGCACTTCCCTCTCAAGGACTCGAGTAACTCATTACGAATTTGAGTAAAACTCAGCTCGTTTATCATAGGCATTCTGCTAAGGGCATCTGCTACTGTATTGAATTTCCCCCGTCTATATCTGATAGACATATCAAACTCTTGCATCAACTCTGCCCAACGAGCTTTCCGACCTCTAAGCTCAGGTTGATTGCAAAGGTATCTGAGACTTTCATGGTCTGTCGAGCACTCATTCTTTTCTTAGCCAGTTTGTTGTCCATAGCCCCACACTTCTTGTTTCACCTCCTTTGCGTGTTGAGGTCGCTAGTTCTCATTCTCTTCAGAGCACTTCTATGCTCCACCTTCTTCCTTATCAGATTGGAACTTTTTCTAGTCAAGCTGACTTTTATGTCCTTCCTCTTGAGCATTATGACCTGAATCTGAGCAGACCGGTTTGCTTCCTTGTAGGATGTTACTATTCTTACTGCCCAGCGTATTTCTGTTTTAGTCGGCAAAACTCCCTTTACGTTCATTGGTATTGATTCTTCTGCAAATTATTCACTTATTTCTGCTAAGTAGTTTGTTCGTAGTCTTCCTAAGGAACATTGTGCCGCGTTTTTTTTGTTCAGTTGGCTACTTCTTCGGGCCCCTGTTGCGCTGTTGCCACATGCTATTTCTGATATACTGAGGACATACACTTCTATGTTTGTCAAGCCTTCTACATTACCTCAATTACGGTTTATCAATCATCGCATTGATCTTATTCCAGGTGCCCATCCACCTTCTCGAGCACCTTGTCGTATGTCCCAATCTGAACAAGCCGAGGTCCAAGGTCAAGTTTCCGATCTCTTACAACAAGGCCTCATCGTTCCTAGTCAGAGTCCTTTTGGAGCTCCTACTTTACTGGTCAATAAGAAAGACGGCACTAAGCGCCTCTGTATTGATTACCGCGCTCTTAATCGTCTTACTATTCGTAATCAATACCTCATCTCATATGGATGATTTATTTGATCGCTTGGGTAAAGCTCAAATCTTTTCTAAGATCAATTTGTGATCAGGCTACCATCAGATTAGTATTCACCCTGGCGATGAGTTTAAAACCGCTTTTCGTACTTCTACAAATCTCTATGAGTTTCGAGTCTTACCTTTTGGTGTCACCAATGGCCCTCCTACCTTTCAGAACATTATGAATAATATTTTTCGGCCTTTGCTTGGCAGTTGTGTCCTTGTTTATTTTGACGATATTCTCGTTTACAGTTCCAATATGTCATCTCATACTGCCCATTTACGTGCTGCATTTCAAATTCTTGTGGAACATCAGCTTTATGCTGAACGGTCTAAATGTACTTTTGTCGTTTCCTCTATCGATTTTTTGGGTTTCATTGTTAGTAACAGCACCATTTCCCTTGATCCTTCTAAAGTTCGTGTTATCCTTCAGTGGCCCATACCTACCGATGTTCAGGCCGTTCGTATGTTTTTAGGCCTAGCTACACATCTGCGTAAGCTTGTCCCCCATTTTCCTATTGGCTTCATTCCTTACCTCGTAAGGGTGCTAAGTTTGATTGGACCCCTTTATGTCAAAAAGCTTTTACTAAGCTTCAAAGTATCCTTGCTTCTGCTCCTGTTCTTGCTTTACCCGACTTTAGCAAGCATTTTATCGTCAGAACTGATGCGAGTGTTGTCGGTGTTGCAACCCTTTCACATAGGATTCTAATGTTATTGCTTACGAATCTGGTCGTTTACGTTCCTATGAGACGTGTTATTCTGCCTCACAAAAAGGAACTCCTGCTATCATTCATGCCCTTACTAAGTGGCGCCAATATCTTCATTAGCTTTTGATTTATACACAAATGATCAGTCTTTGCGATATCTTGAGACTCAAAAGCAGCTTAGCGATCGACAGTTTTGTTGGCTGCAATTTTTACAAGGTTTCCATTATCAGTCACATTATCGCCCTGGTAGGAGTAACGCTGGTGCCGACACTTTTTGTCGGTTAGCTGCCCTTCTTACTACTCTTACTAACATTGTCCCTGATTGGCTTGACTTAGTTCCAGCTGCATATGAGACTTGTCCCGATTTTAGTTCTATTTATCATACGGCCTAGTCTCCATCGTCCATTCGCCACCAGGTTTATTCTCTTGTCGATCATCGTTTATACCAGTATGGCACTTTGTGTGTTCCTAGTCTACCCGATTTTTGATCCCGTTTATTACATGATGCTCAGTATTCTCATGTTGGCGGTCATTACGGTTATCAGAAGTCTTTTGCTTGTCTGAAACCTTACTTTTATTGGCCACACATGAAACTTGAATTACTAGCTCTTATACAGCAGTGTATGTTCTATGCTCGTAATAAGTATTCACAGAGTTCTGGTCTTCTTCAGCATTGGCCGATCCCACATCGCCAGTGGACTGATATTTCTATGGATTTTATTTTAGGCTTACCACACACACAACGTGGCCATGATACTTGTCTTGTTGTCGTGGATCGTTTCTCTAAACAGACACATTTCATTCTTGTTCGTGCTACCATTACTGCAGAACAGTGCGCTCGTATCTTTTTATCTGACATTTTTCGATTACTATTCTTACAGACCGTGATACTCGTTTTACTTCTGAGTTTTGGACTGAACTGATGTGTATCTTAAATTATAAAAATTTTATGGGTACAACCTATCACTCTTCTATTGACGCCCAGTTTGAAGTCCTTAATCATATTGTTGAAGATTATTTATGTGACTTTGTCTCACCTTCTGGTCGAGATTGGGATCAGCATTGTGTTTTGCATAATACAGCTATAACAGTTCTGTCAGTACAAGGGCAGGTGTCTCCATCCATTATGACTCCATTGACTATTGGCAATGATCAACTCCGAATAGTCGAAGCCTTCTCACACCCACTTCCTGTATTGTGCTGCTGGCTAATGGATATTCTCCATTGCTTCCAAGTATTCCACCCTCTCCTGATGACATTCCTTTTACTTTGTCTTCTTTTCTTACTAATTCTCATAATTCTATTGTACAAGCACAACAGCATTTGGCGCGAGCTCATCATCGTTATAAGTCCTTGACTTATCGTCATAGGTCTATAGAATTTACTGAGGGCCAGTCTGTTTATGTCCACCTTTCTTGTGTAGAGTGATGGGACAACAAACATAAAAGTTCTCCTTGCTGGAAATCGTTGATTCAAACTTGTACATTCACACAACTTAATTAGTTTCTCCAAATGATATGCGGATCTCTTTCTATAAATCGTCTTTCTCATCTTGCCAAGTATGGACAACAAGCACAAATTTCAAAATTTGAGCATAAAGACACCTCAGATGATCCAATCTATTGTTGCCAATAGATTCTAATTGAGTTGGGATCAATAAACATCCAATTCTCTACTTGAAATTTCCAAACGCATGTACTTGCCTGGACAAATTGGAATCCAATCGGCCATCTCTCTCAAACGTATTATTATTCCTATTCCAAGCTTGATCATAACCTGCAAAGCTCTTATACAATGTTGAGAAAGATAATAATGATTACATTGTATGGAATAACAATATCCTACTAGCATTTACCAAAGATACAACAAGGGTTAGATACAATAAAGAGAACAAATCTCCACTAGAAGTCGTGTGATTGACCTACATAAGCACCATATTCATAATGAAGTCAAGGTCTCTTACAAGTGCACAATTGAAGCCCTCATGTTCCATTCTAGGAAACATGCTTTAAGTCTACCTTTGCATGTACTCAACTTAACTTGTAATTAAACTAGACTTAACTCGCAATAGAATAGTAAGGAGTTCTCAAAATAGACTAACTAATAAACTATGACATTAGCGGCAATGCAGATTCAGAAAACAAGGCAAAGCAGCTGCAAGAACGGGTTCACTCCTTGGAGCAGCAACTTCAGCAATCGAAGAGTTCTGAATCTATTCAAGAACATCAAAAACGAGATCTCAAAGCCCTCAATGTCAAGGTTAGAGGAGCTTCTTTTGCGGGTAAGGACCTCGTGGCTGAGGCAAATGCTTTTATTCATTCCACCTTTGGTCTCATAGTTTTCTGTTGATGGCACTGCCCCATCCGAGTTCCATTTACTCTGTTGTACTACCTCTCCAGTCTTATATGCCTTTTGGCATGGAAAAGACATTAATAAAGCTTTCTCTCTCTCTCTCTCTCTCTCTCTCTCTCTCTCTCTCTCTCTCTCCATCCATGACTTCTGTTCCAAATGGGGGCTAGGAGTTAACATTGAGAAGACCAAAGTGTTGGTCTTTAAAATTTCCAGGAGCTTTATGCAAAGACAAAAACACATTGCCACTAGAGACTGTTTCATCTGACACTACTTAGGCATACTCAGTATGAGATAAGTAGCTTCTACTAGACTTGAGAAGGGTCATGCTTCCCTTGTCCAACTGAGAGATTATGTTTCCGTTTCTCAATTTAGTAACTCTAGACCTTTGAATTAACTTCATCCTAAAAGTTGAACCTTACCTATGACCCAGTCATGTCTAAATAGGAGAAAGCAACCACTCGACTATAAAGAACTTCAAAAATATGCCAAGTACAATACCAATCGAGGAGGACGAGTTTTCCCCTTTTTAACAAATAATCCTTCCATTTCAGCCTCGAAAGAGTCGATTTGTGATTCCAGCTCACTAACCTGCAACATAGGTAATAATATGTTATGATACACCTTGTAGGGAAACAATGCCCATCTACGTAACAAAGCTCATAATTCAATTAAAGAAAAACAAAGAAGATAAAAAAGAGAACACCAGCAAATCGGTAGTTAAGAACAAGATCAAATCTTAGCATCAAGAACACATGAACATAACAGAATTTGCAATGAAATAATCATCGTACAACAAAGAAAAAAGAGACACCTGGGATTGAATACCTTGCACTGCTTATAGAAGAACCCTACTATGTAGGGTCTCCCATAAAGTGCTAAAAATATGCCACATGAGCGCCTTATTCCTCCAATGGGCATCCAATGTAATTCACAAAAATTATTCATGTATATGTCCTTACCTTCTGCATTTAGAAAATCATGATAGAAATTGTTATATGGATTCTTAACAATTTTAATCAATCCTTTATAAACTAGACAAATTTCTAATCTAGTAAGATTCGTTGTCCCACTACGTACGAAGACAAGGCATCTCCTTAAATCAATATAAGACTTGCCACCCTTCAATAGGAGCTAAATCTATTGGTAATTCCTTGAAGCTATTGGTCATCTCACCTGGTTGCCTATGATGGGATTAAATGCAATGAAAAGACTAAGAGCTGACAGCTCCTTGAAAACAATGGTAAAGTCAAAAAAGTTGTGGTTTGCCAATTTAGGGATTTTCCTTGATGGCATAAAATGATATCAAAATTGAAGTCAACTTGGGTTCCCCAAAAAGGTTGAGTTTTGGTTCGTCTTCAAGCTAAGGACCAAACAGACGGTAACAAAGCCAAACTTGTGACTACTACAAGCTGTGAATCCCTATTGGAAGTAAGTGATGCCATCAAAAATTTCCAATCCAAGAATTATTCATTATGTGACAAACTAGTTTTAACATCCATGAACAAAAAGAGCACTAGCAAGGTGGGGTAGGCGATGAACCCTACTCCTCAAGAATACCCAAGAGCTCCAATCTATTGGAGATATTGGGCAAAATTTGAGAACACAAGACCTTGTTTAGAATTTGTACCTTCACTACTTCAGGAACTTGTGTTGGGGAGGAGAAGGAAAGAGCTCATCCAACTAGAAGACTAGAGGATCTGAAGAAGGGTGTGAGGGTCTATTTTGGACCCACTGCCAAAGGAGAGTAAACACCACTAGGAAAGAGGCTATCTATTGTTCTCTATAAGAGGAAGTTGGGGCCCTAGGGTATGGGAGCATCTCGGGGCCCCATCCACACCATTTGAGTATTATTGGAGTTTGGAACTGTAACGGTATCCACTCTTCATCTGATGCTGGAGATCTTATAGATTTCATTATTAGGAGGGATATACTATTTTTTACGAAGACAATGAGAGCCAAATCAGAGGACTACATCAGAAGGACCTTGAAACTGAATCACTAATCCATGCTGCAGATATACTTTCCTCCATACTAGGCACTCTGCTCAATCAAGTGGTTGTCTCTAGCTTTTCCTCACTTTGGTGCACTAAATATCATCCCTCCCATTCACTAAAATGGTACCCAATGAATCTTAACTACCATACCATCATGATCGGGCACGTTATTGCGAAGCTTTATGAGACCATTCTTCAGTCAACGGTCAATTCTGAGGCTGAGACCAGGAGACTACATGCTTTGGGCCAAGCAAGCTGCTGTCCTCATTTTTCTACCACAAATTATGTCTTCACTCTTCGAGCTATCATTGAGGAAACTAGACGTATGAGGATAGGGTTGAATGTTCTTTGTTGACTTTAGGAAAGCATTTGATTCTATCCCACGCTCTCTTCTCATTCATAGACTACACGATCTGGGTTTCTCCACTAATACAATTCTAGCAATGATGGCACTTTATGAACGAATTCTTGGCTGCTTTCGAGGTGACATAGGCATCTCAGAGCATATATGACACACCATTGGGGTGAAATGGGGTTGCTCACTCTCACCCACATTATTTGGATTATATATGGACATTATGACCTAATTGCCATTCTCCGTAATGCAGATGATGTGCTTCTAGTTTCTACGACTAAAGAGGGTTTGCAAAGGCAATTAGGCAATCTTCATGCTTTTTGCACCAGATGCGGATTAGGCAATACCACTGTAAAGACCAAGATTATGGTCTTCAATACTTCTAGGGCCTTCATGCAAAGCCAAGAGCTTACTCTTAACAGCTGAGCAAAGTCACCCTAGCCTTCAGCCTCAAATTACATCTTTCTTCTCTAGGAGAAGATCATAAAGGATTCTGAGTCTGGTGATGATGAGAATGAGGATGATATACCTATCCATCAGGATTAGAGGCCATGCACCATTCATAGTCATGTTGCAACTCGAGCTATCCGACCTATCACGAGGAGATCTCATCCTCCTAGACGACGTCAGCGACCACCGAAGTTACCTCATGCTGCAGCTCGTATCACATCCTTCTATAGTAGCAGCAGGACATGATGACTGTGAGATACTATGCTCCTACATGCTCTCATCTCATTTTTTTTCAGTTCATAGTATTAGATATGTTGTTTCTTTCATACTATTTTGGAGACGTTTCTGATAGAATCGAAGTGATTCTCAATTCGAAGTAGACTAATAATCTTATTAGTACTCACGCAAAACACCAAACTCAAGAGGAAGAAGAAACTTTATTGAAGAAGAAGAGAAATTACAAGAAGCTATACTTCATAAACAATGAACTGACTTATTATGAAGGAGGGCACCCATCTACTCTTATAGAGACTGGCCTTGCTTTAAAGCAAAAGCTATTTGCCTACTATACCATTTGGTAAAAGCAATTATGCTAATTACAGTGTCTCAAAAATAGCAATCTATGCTAACTTGAGATAGTATTCTATACTATTCTACCGAAATTGATACTAATTTAGGTACCTAGTCAGCCTTAGACTTATACTAAAAATAGAAATAGGCCTTTGAACTAGCTCGCAGGCTGGCCTCTACAATTAATTAATTAATCCATTAATTTCTAACACTCTCCCTTAATGGATAATTGATTATCAATTACACCTAGAAGTGTCCTGAACTTCTCAAACTTTTCCCGACCAAGTCCTTTTGTGAAGATATCTACAACTTGATCATTGGTGTCACAGTAGATCAACTCTACTTCACCACTCTGCAACTTTTCTTGTATGATATGCTGCTGAACTTCAATATGCTTTATTCTGCTATGAAACACTGGATTCTTCGCAAGCCGAATGCAACATTCTTCGCAAGCCGAATGCAACTCTGATTGACACACCAAAGTACTGTAGGTTCAACTTGTTCTATATGAAGATCTTTTAGAATGCTTCGTAACCAAATTGCTTCACAAGTCGCTATTGTAGTAGCCCTATACTCTGCCTCTATAGAAGATAAAGCAATCGCTGGTTGCTTTTTACTACTCCAAGATATAGCTCCAGTTCCAAGATTAAATGTATATCCTGTGGTCGATCTTCTATCTTCTGCATTTCCTGCCCAGTCAGCATCAACAAAACCCTCAAGTTTTATGTATGCTCCTTTACCATCATAAATGCCACACCTGAGTGTTCCTTTGACATAACGCAAAATCCTCTTTGCTGCTTTCCAATGACAAACTTTTGGTAAAGACATGAATTGACTCACCATACCCACTGCATATGAAATGTATGGTCGAGTAGTCGTTAGATAAATAAGACTACCTACAAGCTGCCTATAAAGTGTTTCATTCACACTTTCAGAATTTTCCTCATCATAAGGTGTAGTAATGGGCTTACAATCAAGCATGTTAAACTTCTTGAGTAACTCTCTTGCATACTTTGCTTGTGATATGAAAAGATTTTCCTTTGACCTCCAAATTTCAATATCCAAACAATATTGAAGACTCTCCAAATCTTTCATATCAAACTCCTGTGAAAGATTGTTCTTTATCTTCTCTATTAGTGACTTATTTGACCCTGTGATAATAAGATCATCTACACAATCATGACTATGTCATCTGAATCTTTCATGATATATAGTGTTGACTCTGCTGACATGCTTTTATGAAAATTCTGCTTCAAAAAATAATTGTTGATTCGTCTATACCATGCTCTAGGCGCTTGTTTCAACCCATATAATGCTTTCTTTGACTTGCAAACTAAGTGCTCTTTGCCTTCAACCTCATAACCTTGAGGTTGCTCCAGATAAACCTCCTCTTCAAAGGTAACCGTTCAAGAAAGCACTCTTGACATCCATTTGTTGAATATCCCATCCAAAATAAGATGCAATCGCCAAAACACTCCTCAAAGTATTCATTTTAGCAACATGTGCGAAAGTATCTTCGTAGTCAATTCCTTCCCTCTAAGCATATCCTTTGGCTACTAATTTGGCTTTATACTTATCTATAGAACCATCAGACTTAAACTTGGTTCTACAAATCCATTTGCAACCAATTGGTTTCTTACCTGCTCGAAGTTCAACAAGATCCCATGTCTCATTTTTCATAATAGAACTATAATCCTCATCCATAGCAGTCTTCCAAACTTGTTCCTCAGCAGCATCTTCACAAAATAAAGGATCCTCAGAATCCAATACTGAAGCCATTTCTTCACCAACTTCACGATAGTATCCACCTAAACGTGTCAATCTCTTAGCTCCTTCTTGACTCGATTCTCCCTCATCCAACATTTGACTATCTTGTATAGTCTCACAATACCATCTTGGTAATTTCTTTGTGGGTGACATAGAAGGAGAATATGTATCAAATACTCGACCTTTACTTTCGTTTACCAAGATCCACCTGTGTACTCACCCTTGGTTCAATTTGTGTAGAAGCTGTATCACATGGACCTGTCTCTTTCTGAACATCATCTGTAACCAGAGTTTTTGATATAGGAGAAAATACATCTTCCTCATGATCTTCTAGGTTAGAAGACTCACCTTCTTCGAACACAACATCCCTGCTCATAATCACCTTCTTACTGGTAAGATTATAAAGGCGATATCCCTTCTCTTCCTCATCATAACCAAGGAATAAACACTTGATTGCCTTTGAATCAAGTTTTTGACAATGATCTTTAGGAACATGAGCATATGCAATACAACCAAAAACTCGTAGATGATCCACTTTAGGTTTTATACCTGTGAAAGCTTCTTCTGGAGTTCGATTGAGAACGGCATTTGTAGGACTTCTGTTGAGTAAGTAAACTGTTGTACAAACTGCTTCGCCCCACAAATGATTTTTGAGGTTCTTACCTCGTAGCATGCTTTGAACACTCTCCACAATGGACCTGTTCTTTCTCTTGGCTACTCTATTATGTTGCGGTGTATCTGTCAAGCAAATTGTCTCTTGATTCCATGTTCTTTGCAGAATTTCTGGAACTCTGTAGATCTGAACTCACCTCCCTTATCTGAACGTAGAATCTTTATTTGCTTTCCTGTTTGCTTCTCAACAAGTGATTTGAACTGAGTAAAGAACTTAAAAGCTTGACTCTTATACTTCAGCGAGTATATCCATACCTTCCTGGAAAAATCATCCACAAATATCATGAAGTAAGATGCTCCCCCTATAGACGTAGTCTGCATGGGACCACATAAGTCTGTATGAACAAGCTCCAAGATCTCCTTGGCTCTATATGCTCCATCTTTAGGAAACTGCATACGATGATGCTTGCCCATAACACATCCTTCACAGATTTTTTTCAAAGATACAATATTAGGTAATCCTATTACCATATTATTGTCTTTTAGAATCTGTAAGCTTTTATAGTTCAGATGTCCCCTTTCATGCCACATCCGATGAGACACTTCTGATCATCAAACTCAACTTTCATATTTTGTTTAGCGATAGCAGAAACTGAAAGTAAATTCTTCTTTAAACCTGGAACATAAAGGACATTCTTAATTTCTCCTATATTCCCTGAAGGTAAATGTACTCTCACTGTACCTCGACCTTTGATGTCGTAAGAAGAATTGTCTCCAAGCTTGACATGTGCATTTACACCACTGTCATCAAACTGTGTAAACCACTCACGATGTGGTGTCATATGTTGCGTTGCTCCAGAATCAATGTACCAACAGTCTTTAAAGTTCTCTGATGTTGAAGCTGAGAATAACTCATAGCATCCCACAGCTTCACTTTTGTCTTCATCTTCAATGAAGTTGCCTGACTGCTTCTTCTTGTCTTGGATGGCCTTCTTTTTCCTGCACTCAAACGCAAAGTGACCATATTTACCACAAAGTTACAATTGCCATTTCTCTTTGGATTGGACTTGGAACTGTCTCCTTTTTCCGAATTGTCCTTGCCTTCCTGCTTCTGATCCTTTTTACCTCCTTTCTTTATGCCCTTCTTACCTTGATTCTTGGTAAAGAAACCCAACTCCTTGAAATCTTCCCTAGATATCAAGTTTTGTCTTCGTAATTCTTCTTGAAGTAGCAATTCATTTAGCTCGTCGAATGTCGGCGATCTTTTCCTCAAACTTAGTGTCATAACAAAGTTTTGATATTGAAATGGTAAGCTATTCAAAACAACTTGTACAAGAGTATTATCAAGTACAATTTCCCTATAGAAGACAACTAATCTCTTAGATCCTTCAACCTGGTAATAAAATCTATAATGGATTCTTTTGATTCCATTTTCAAGGTATGAAGTATATAATTCAAGAACAATGCTCAGGACTTACTCACCGTTTCATATGTATTCCTAAGAATATCCCATGCTTCCTTCGGCCCAACCGCATTCCTAATCAAAGGAATAACCTTATCCTTTACGGATAAGTTGATGATATGGTGTGCACGCTGCACCCGCTTCTCAAAGATCCTTCTATCTTGATCATTGAGATTTTGAGCCATCACCTCTTATCCCGAAACAATTGCCCAATAATCTCTATCCATAAGTATATTCTGAAGTTTGAACTTCCACAAGCTGTAGTTAGATCCATCTAACTTGCTTGACTCTGGTACAACAGATTCATGAAGGCTCCCCTCGTTGTCGTACGAAGATGATGGACTTTCCACTAAGAATTTAATTGCATGCAACAATTTTTGAGGATATGTTCCTCATATAAGACTTGTCCAATTGTTGCCTTCCTTGGATACCACCTGTCCCGACCCTAGTTGCTGCCTTTCCGGTTAACACCTGCCCTGGATCCTGCCTATCTAGTCGTTGCTTGCCCACTCCCCCCCCGCTGCCACCTCACCCCCCCGAAAAGCACCAAGCCTAGAGCCCCCATTTCCTCAGTCATCTCAGCCACCATTTCGGAAGAGTGGTCAAGGGAGCAAAAGGCCCACAACATCAGGGTTCGTGGGATACCGGACACACAGGATGCCATTGCCGCAGCTACGAGATTTCTCGAGACCACTCTAGGACGTGACAGATGGGCTAGATACAGCTTGGAGGACCACCAGAGATGCAGCTACACTGATCATTCGCTTCACATCCCTAGACAGCCGCAGAGAGGCTTTACGTTGTAGAGCCAAGTTACGTGGCACTACCATATATATGGCTGACGATCTTACTTGCATCCAGGTTGAGGAGAGGCGTAAAGCCTTCCAGGTGTCTCGAGAGACTGGTAGACAGACGGGTCATATATCAAGATGGTCATATACGATTTGTTGTTGGCACCCCTAGCACCCAAAGCTAGGAATTTGGGGCCCCTGGGATTGGGAGCATCCCGGGGCCCCATCCATACCATCTTCAGATTGGGGTATGGAATTGTGATGGCATCCACTCATCCTCTACAGCAGGTGATCTGATTGACTTTATCACTGGACGAGGCCTATTTGTTTTCATGGAGACTCACGAGAGCCAGGTGCGCGGTTTACCCACCTTCCCGGGATACAGATGGGATTCAGTATACAAATCTGAGACTAGATCAGCTAGTGGTCGTGGTTCGGGAGGAGTGGCTTGTCTCTACAAAGAGTCCCTTCATCAGATGTTTGAGTTCGTCAGGCATGATGAGCATGCACGGTATATTTGGCTTCGTATCACAGGATGAGCGATTGGTTTGGACAAGGACATCTTCATTGCTACCTGCTATTTTCCTCCAAAGTCCTCCTTTGTTGAGGGTGTTGCCTCACCTTATTTGGACATATCATCATATTTGCAGAGCGGGGGCATATTTTCCTCACTGGGAATTTTAATGCCCGGACAGCTTCACGACAGACAGAGTTCCATGATGCTATAGATCATATGTGAGTTCATGCCCTTGATAGTGACAACTTGGGGATCACCAGACACTGATTGTTTTGATACAACTTGGAGAAGCAAGTTTGACTCTAATGTCTTGTTTATCAAATTTCGTTCTTTGGACTACCGCAACACGGCTTTACGACTTAGAGCCAAAGGGACCTTTATTTTTATGGACGAAGATCTTACACACACGCAATGGCAAGCTAGGAAACAAATTATTCAAGAAGCAAATGCAAGGAATCAGCGGGTGGTTTTCATTGAAGGCAAGCCAAAAGAATTTGATAAGACTTCACAATAGGGATTTGGGGTTCCCGGGCAAAGGAGCAGCCCGAGTTTCCCTAAGCCTTTACATATCAGTTTTTGGAATTGTAATGGCATACTATCATCTTCTTTGGCAGGCAATTTCCATTCTTTTATACTGAGATGTGATATCCTTTTGTTAACAGAGACTCATGAATCATTGTACTGACCACTTCCATTCATACAAGATTACACTTGGCACTCAGCCCATCGGCCTTTCTTGAGAGGGAAGACCTCTCGTGGTTCATGTGGTGTTGCATGTCTTACCAAAGATGTTTTTAGTACTCACTTTAAACTGGTCAAAAGTGATCCATTTGCACGGTTTATTGGGTTACAGTTCTTTGGTCATTGTTTGGAACTTTCTCAGGACCACTTTCTAGCGGTCTGTTATTTTGCACCGCAGACATCTTCCTTTGCAGATTTTGGTGGTGATCCTTTCCAGGCTCTCTCAGATGATATAGTCAGCTTTGCACAGCAAGGCCTTATTCTTTTAGCAGGGGACCTTAATGCACGCAGAAGCATCAGGCAAGCAAAGTTTCATGCACCTAAGCTGACCGGTACGGTAGCATAGGCGGGGAGATAACGTCCGAGATAAATAACCTGGCCGAATGGGAAGCCTGGAATCATCAAGCTGAAGAAGATGAGTCTGGTAGAAATGAAGCTTGACCTGTGGTGGATCCAGGTGAGACCAGACAGTGCAGAAGGTCTGAAACACACTGAAAATGACAGACATTAATTCTCTCTCTCTCTCTCTCTCTCTCTCTCTCTCTCTCTCTCTCTCTCTCTCTCTCTCTCTCTCTCTCTCTCTCTCTCTCTCTCTCTCTCTCTCTCTCTCTCTCTCTCTCTCTCTCTCTCTCTCTCTCTCTCTCTCTCTCTCTCTCTCTCTCTCTCTCTCTCTCTCTCTCTCTCTCTCTCTCTCTCTCTCTCTCTCTTCAGGAAAGCCTTTGATTCTGTACCACGCTCCCTGCTCATTCAGAGAATTCGCGACCTTGGCTTCTCCACGGATATTGTTCTAACAGTGATGGCTCTTTATGAGAGGGTCTTGGGATGTTTCCAACATGGCAGTGGCATCTATGATCACATTTGGAGCACCATTGGGGTGAAACAGGGATGTTCCCTTTCACCGGTTCTTTTTGGATTGTACATTGACGAGTTAGAGCGAGTCATCTCACAGTGTGGCGGAGCTGGTTGTAGACTTGGCACCATTTTGATTGCTATTCTCCTCTACGCAGATTATGTGGTACTAGTATCCCCGACCAGGGAGGGATTACAGAGGCAGCTAGATTGTTTACAGGGATTTTGTACCAGATCGGGATTGGGGGTGAACACTGCGAAGACCAAGGTTATGGTCTTCAACACTTCTCGAGCTTTCATGCAGCGCCAGGAGCTCACCCTAGATGGACAAGCCTTAGAGGTAGTTTCTTCTTATACTTATTTGGGGATACTCTTTTTTGGTCCTACCTTCAGCATGCGACAGGCAGCCACCACCCGACTTGGGAAGGGGCATCCCTCCCTTGTTCAGCTTGAGCGGTTCTGTTTCAAGAAGTTCATTCGAGATGCTCATAGTAAGTGTAGACTTTTTGATACTATTGTCACCCCCACAGCCTTGTATGCAGCAAAGACATGGTGTACCGGTCTTCCCTCATCACATTGGGCCAGCATTTCACGCTTACAGACCACCATGTTGGCTCGTATGATTCAAGCGAAGCCCTCGGTTCCACATGAGATCCTTCTTGCAGAGTTTGTCGTTCCACCCATCCAGATAGATGCCACTTTCCACCTTATTGCATATATTCAAAGAGTTCAGGCTCTGCCAGATGCAGATATGCGATATACACAGACAGCACTTGCTTCCTCTCACTCCCTTCATGACCAGGGCTATCGACTATCAGGCTTCCTTGAGTCATTTGGTATCTCCATTACAGCGCTCCCCTCAAGTACTGATCAGTATATCAGGCGCTTCTTATATCGGGCATATCTCGATCGTACTTGGAGGCGACAGCTTGGGGTCAGACCTGCGTATTACTAGACTCATTTTATTGAGCTTGACATAGCAAGGTTCCCAGTTTTACCACACTATTTGGACTCGGGATTATCATACAGTCTCAGATTTACATTGGGACAGCTCTGCATGTCGTCACATCAGTTGGCTATTGAGACTGGGAGATTCCAAGGTACCTCGAGAGAGGCGTGGGTTTGTCAGTTATGCTCCTTGGATGAGGTGGAGTCAAAGGAGCACTTTATCTTTAGGTGCCCGATGTATTATGAGATCAGAGAAAGATACCACTATTTGTTTCGTGACACACCTGTCACCCTACGATCCCTCCTAGCCTATGAGGACTCCCGATGCGCTACACTCACGACCCACACTCATGTTGCAGCACAAGCTACTCGACCTATCATGAGGAGACTTCATCGTCCTAGACGACGTCAGCGACCATCAGCGGTCCTTCATGTTGTTGCCCGTACTACATCCTTTTATAGCATCAGCAGGACAGGATTGGATGATAGTGTCATACCTTATTCATGACATTTAGCAATATACATGCTCCCACATGTTCCATATATCATCACATCTATTTCAGTTCATAGCATTTAGATTTGTTATTTTTGTTATCGTTTTGGAGACGTTTCATACGCTCTCTCTCTCTCTCCCATTGTTACCACATACTTGACATGTATATTTACTAGTCTTATATGCCTTTTGGCATGGAAAAGACATTAATAAAGCTTTCTCCTCTACAGCCTTTGGGTTACAGCAACATCTTGATGCTCTCTATGGTTTTTGCTTAGTGTGGGGCTTGACGGTGAATATTGCGAAGACCAAGGTCATGGTGTTTAACATTAACCGACAGCATATGAGAGATGACACATTTTATTATGATGGACAGCCGCTGGAGATTGTTACTTCATACACCTATCTAGGTGTACAATTCACCGGTCCCTTACTCACTTTTCGCTCTACTGCTCTATCTAGCCTGCGTGGCATGCTACCTTGGTACATATGGAGAGAGTGTGTACTACTTACCATATTCATGATCCTGCTTCTAGAGACCACCTTTTCTCTACAGCGGTCTCACAAGTGGCTA
Source organism: Diphasiastrum complanatum (assembly GCA_029204225.1). NCBI lineage: Eukaryota > Viridiplantae > Streptophyta > Lycopodiopsida > Lycopodiales > Lycopodiaceae > Diphasiastrum > Diphasiastrum complanatum. The sequence goes on along the minus strand of CM055104.1, from coordinate 48,313,543 downwards.
TGCACTCGGCGGAGGTTTGGTGCCCAGGGATATCTCAGGATACTTGGAGAGACATCACTCGCTTGCAGATCACCATGTTAGGGAGGATGATTCGTGCGAAGCCATCAGTTCCTCATGAGATTCTTTTGGCGGAGTTCGCCTCACTTCCCAGGGTGGTAGAGGCTTTGTTTCAGATTGTTACCTTTCTACATCGACTTGAGACCATGGATACTCATAGATATGCGATGGCAGCGCTTACCTCTTCTCGAGCTATAGCTGGACAGCAGGCTAGATCTTCCTGGTATGGTGATGTGGCTACTTTCTTCCAGTCATGGGGCTTCTCGATGCTGGATCTCCCACAGGGAACTCATGCATTTATCAATTGTTTATATCGGGACACCCCCATTACCCTCAGTATCTTTTTGGAGTATCAGGATCCCAGATGTGTTGGCCTTTTACTACGAGAGATGCTTATGTTGAGAGCCTCTTTGATACCGTCGGAAGATACTACTGATTATGGCCAGCATCTTATCACTAGCTTCTTTCAGAAGCGTGAGCACGATGACCTATCAGATGATGAGGCAGTCATATCGGTGAGGGCGAAGGCCCAGCGTACTCAACCACCACCTCCTGCCAGATCTACACGAGCCTCCAGAGCTCCTCGACACCAGCCACGGATCACAGCTTCTATGGGTATCATACATTTTTTTCGGGATTGATATTTTATTCTTCCTTTTTACTTTCTTCAGCAGAGCACGCGGTTAAGCTCTTGCACCTGTACCTTCTTTAGAGCTGCAGGTTAAGCTCTTATATGCTTTTTATGATTCTATATTGGATGTGTCTTTAACTAGCTAGAGAGATTTCTATATTGTTTTTTCCACTTAGACTAGCGATTTTTATGTTGTCCGACATGGACAATGTTCCTACGAGATATGTACTTATTTCTTCTGTCTTATGTGCCCTTGGGCACCCAACAGACATCAATATAATTTCTTCTTCTTCTTCTTCTTCTCTCTCTCTCTCTCTCTCTCTCTCTCTCTCTCTCTCTCTCTCTCTCTCTCTCTCTCTATGAGATAAGAGGTAGATACCATTGTCTCTATCGGGACATTCCACTCACACCTAGTTCCTTCTTTGCCTATCCAGATGCGAGATGTGTTGCGTGCTATTACGAGAGATGTTCTCTTTGATATCTTCCCTTCTGTCGGATGATAAGGATGTTGGCCACAACCAGCCACATATTACACTTTTCTTTTAGAAAAGAGTTAAGGAGGATACTTCAGACAATGAGATTGACATTCCAGCTCGACGACCGAAGCTCCAGCATCTTCCTCGACCACCCAGATCCAGAGTTCGTCACCAAAGGCCACCATGTGCCTCACGCCAGATCACACAGTTTTTCTCTCTCAGTTAGTAAGTTTTATTCCTCCGCGTAGCTGGTGGTTAAGCTATTGTTGTTGTACGGTTTATTTCTATTTTATTCTATGTTTTAGCTGATAGAAACAAGTCCAGCATGGACAATGCTCCTTTCTGATGTACTTTTTCTTTGTCTTATGTGCCCAAGGGCACTCTGTAGATATTAATATATTCTATTCTCTTGCCCATCATTGGTGCCCTGCTGCTCACAGGTGTGCCCTCCCCCATCGCTATGGCAATCTGCTGCTGCTCGCGGATCTACACCTGAACGGAACTACCCCTAGACAAACATCTGCAAGTTTGAGCATCCTCCTCCATCGCTATGATGATCTATGTTGTTGCTCATAGATTTATACCTTAGTGGAAATCAGGCATCCGATCGCCCTACACCATCTACCTGACTGCCAGCACTATGCTTTATATTTGCTACTCGCGGATCTAGCCCTAGTCTACCTGATTGCCAGCGCTACCACCTGTCTTGACTATCTGAACAAGCATCTGCCTAGGATCTGAAAACACCTCATAACAAATGGCCTGGTGCCCCTACTCCTAAACCATCTTCCGTTTCTAGCATGTCTTCAGCTTTGAAGTCCCATTCGAAGATCGAAGATGTAGGAAATCAAAGTGCCAAGATCCTTCTAACATTCAATCTCCATATACAAGAAGAAGAAGAAGAGGGAGAGGGTTAGGCCCCCTCAAGGAGAGAGAAAGTAGTAGCAATGCTTGAAAGGGAATGAATGAACAATGAGTACATATAAATAGGCCATCCAAGGGCCTAGACTCTTCCAAACTCTAAGTTCTAGAACCTTCCAAACCCACTACTAATTATAGGGCACCCCCAAAAGTCAAGATAAGGTCCCTTAACATAATTAGACTTTACTTGGACCCACGAGTTACGACTAGACCAAAATTGGGTCCAACTTAACTAGAACTGACTTAACATGGTCTAAATAATAAACCTAACCCATGGTTACACAAGTCTCGACCTTTTGGGTCAAAGTAACATATGAGAAACTAGCATTATCATTTATTATTTCTAACACCCTCCTTAAATGATAATGTAAAAAACATAACATGACATGAAGTATGAAAAATTGCAACAAAAATGCAAAGTGTTGCATGCTGCCCAAAACTCCATGTAGCCAAAAAACAAAAGATGTAGCTTGTTGTCCAAGCTTAATGCCGCCAAAAAAACTTCAGCTTGAAGTAGTCGAAGTAGCCGAAATCTCAACCCCAATCATGCCCGATGCAAAAGAGATGTAGAATACGAAGTGCGGTAGCATCAAGTCGAAGAGGGAAGACAAGCATGCTCCATCCAAAGTAGGTAACCAAAAAACCAGCCACAAGCCGAAACATGGATTTGCAATCCATCAATGGTTCCCACATGATTCCATAAGTCTTCTTACCACAAGAAACATAAAGAAGAGTATGATACTCTTTTACCATCACATCCTCCCGAATCTTACTATCAATGATCTGCTCACCAACACTAGGTAAGACAACACCGTCATCATAAGAAGTAAGCATGATGTGTTTCCTCCAAGGTAAAAAGATGCTTTGTTATCCCGCAAAGACTCAGACAGCCAACAAGAGGCTGTAGCAGGCTGTCCAACAGCCAATAGGATGCTCACGATGTAACATAGGCTGAAAATAATCAATAAACCATGGCTGAATATGTTGTCCACCATCTTCAAGAAACAAACCAGCAGCTTGCCACTTTGAACACCCAAAAAATCCAGCAACATGCCACTTTGGTTGCTGCCACTTTGAACCAATGTACTAATTGACATGACTTTTTTCCCTCCTCCATTAGTACAAAATGGTTTCAAAGAATCCTTGATTTCAGCCTTTTCCAAAACATGAACTTGAGAAGCTTGCTCATAAAGTTCTTCACTAATGCATCCATCATTTGCAACAAATGGCTCAAGAGAAGTTGTACTTGTAGAAAGACAATGATCAAACTTTGCATACCTTTGCTCTTCTACCTTCAAAGAGGATGAAGTAGAGAGGAGAAAGCATGATGATGAATCCTTTATTCGGTATATCTTTCAGAGTGTTTCCCAGGCACTTTTAGAGGTTTTGCAAAATCTCAAATGATATAAGATAGAACTTGTTACCAATAAAAATCTTGATCATCACATCGATGCAAAACCTCAGCTTGCAACTCCATGAAGAATAGTTGGTATCCAACATATCTTCGCCCGAACAAGTACAAATTGCTCCCAAATCTCTTGCCATAAGAACCAGCCAAGAAGATAAACTTTTTCAAACCCTAAATGTGCCCTAAAAGACACAAAAACCAGCAAGTATCAAATCTGAAAAATCAGCACCGGAATGTGTCGAAACCACACATTAGATGGATGTAGGAACTCGCCCTCCTACAAGCCTTGTGTGCTGAAAATTTCAGCCTGAAATTGCATTACAAACTCAAAAACCAGCAAGCAAAGAATTAGGTTAGCCTCCAACAAAGCTTTTTCCAGAACCCTTCTTTCTTGCCAAAAAGTGTGAAGAATACACACACGGATAGGGCTGTTGCAAACACCTTACAAATGGTAATATGTTGTCCAATTTTCAACCTCGGAATGTGATCGGATCATCACAAAAAAAATTAGCGCCTTCTTCCACACCTGGAAACAAGCAAAAAGAAACGGATCTTCACTTTGTAAAATCAGCAAGGGTGCTAATTTTTCAGCCAAATCAGAAGATAAAATTGCTTGTAGATGGGCGCCCTCCTGAAAAGGAGCAAATCCGAAAAATAGGGCAGCAGCGGACCAACGGAAGTAGGATAAACCTACACGGATGTGGGCGACCTAAAAGCAGCCTCGAAGAAGATAATGAATGGCGCCTTCCTGCAACCTGAAAAATCAGCAAACAACCTGATTTTTGGGCGCCCAAAATCCCATTATCTCCTTTGATGTGTGAACGGAAAAGAGTCAATATTGAACGGATCTTCACTCCAAAAAATCAGCAAAGGTGCTAAATTTTTGTGATCCCTAAGTGAAGACGATCTCTTTTGGTAGGGCGCCCTAAATCAAGCATAGAAGATCCATGGCATGTAGGAAATCAAAGTGCCAAGATCCTTCTAACATTCAATCTCCATATACAAGAAGAAGAAGAAAACTTTTCCTTAGTAAATAAGTTCGTATGCAGACAATGCTCCTCACATTTTGTACTCTCTTTTGTCTTATGTACCTTTGGGTACCAAAAGACGTTAATAATAATAATTCTAATTCTAATTCTCTCTCTCTCACACACACAACCTAGATCCTCAATCAATTGCTCAATTTTGCTCATACCCAGCAGAGTGCTTGGTAACTCTCAACCAAGCAAACTTTTAGTTTCTAAGTTACTCTAAGGAAGAATCAACGCTCAAGTTTCCAAAACAATCACAACATTTGTGTTTCCAATTTAACAATAATAAAAAGCTCTACATAGCATAGGACTTGTAGGAGAGAGTTGTTTCATCTACACAAAGTGTTGACTATCATCTAGCAAAGACCTTTATCATAGCACTCATATCCCCTAGGTAATCCCAATTTTGATAGCTCTAACCATAGTTGCAACTATTCCAAAACGCATTCCAAACTATAATCTGAGATGTGTCATCCCCAAAGGCAAAAAAATCTAGAATTTTTTTTTTTGAAGAATGGGTGTCAAATTGAAGCTTGATTATAATTGCATGCCATCTCTCAAATCTTTCTATGCATTGTAAGGTCTTGCTTTTGCCAAATGCTAATTAAAAAAGTTGTTGCTAGAGGATTAGGATTCAAGTTTTTGGATAAAGGGCATTTGTTTAAAAGAATTTGCAAATTTTTTTAGAGATTTGAACAATCTTATGTTGTTCGTTGCATATAATCCTCTAACCTTGGAATCCCATTGAACAAAAGAAAAGTACTCAACAATAATAGATTAACGCTCACCATAAAACTTATTTACATCCTTCAAATTCTTGGCCTACATCAAGAAAGAATTGAAATATAGAAAATCATGCACATATATATTAGTTTCTAAAATACAAAGTTTAGGGCTACAATCAACTATTTCATCATACATTTGCTAACAAAAGTTGTCCTAGCCTTTAATCTATCAATGCCTTTCAACTAAATAGAAGGTTAGTCAAATCGTAAAACTTCTCAAAAGGTTGGACTTACCATATTGTTTAGCCATTCTCGTGACTCTGACTTAGCTTTCTCCTTAGGATCCTATAATAAGAGAAACAAATAGCAACCATTCAAGATATATAAATGTGTGATCTATAGCCCAATTCCAACTTAATAATATAACACAAACTCTTGCACGTCAATATACCGTTTTTGGTTGTTGACCAAGGCCTTCTTTAGAAAATGCCTTTGTTTTAGTTTCCTTCTCGCAAACTTTGAACCGCTCCATTTCACGCTCAATGAGCTTTCGAGCATCTAGCAATGCCTGATCATAAGATGCAGCAACCTATGTCAAAGTGTGTCATTCACCACCTCATTCTAACACTTGTTTCTCTGATCTCATTCTCACAAGGTCACATAGTAGAAACTCAATATGAAAAAACTCCTTTTATATTTGATCATGTCTATTTCATCTAGATGTTCCATGAGTTATATCAACCATTTGTACACATTTCAAAGCAAATAATGACCAATTCAGGTTATAAAGACCACTATAGACAAAAAAAATTTCAATATGTCCGAAATATGTCTGATACATAATTTCATATAAGCAACTCACAAATTCTAAATCATAACATTGAGGACAGTTGTGATGATCATATTTTAGTCACCAATGAAAGAATTATAGCTCTCAAATGAAATTCAACAACTAATAAAAGCTTGTTGAAGTATTTTAAGTCCCTAACTACCTAGGGTTAGTTAGAGTCTACCCTCTAGTTAAGAGAAGTCCGAGGAGGCGAGGCTCTAGCAGGAGGCTATGCTCGAAGATAATAGTTAGATAATTTGGCAACATCACAAAGGAGACATGTTGTTACATACCTATGTAACTAGCAGTACTTCAGTGACCCCTATGTGTGCATTTAGTATCTGGGAGGCTAAATGGCTTGTTTTCCTAAACCTTGGGCCTCAACCTTGAGCCATGATCACATATTTAGCCTTGGGCCAAAGTTTGCCATCACATACGGGTCATTGGGACCTAGTAGGAGGGCACACCTACTATGGAACCTTGATGTCCCTAAAGCATCCAGGAATTGGTTATTCAAGAAACATGAGTTATGGAAAGAGTCTCTTGACCTTCCACTAGCTTATGGGACTCTTGACCTTTCCTTTGCCTCCCCTCTTCTCATTGGCTTGGGAGGACACTCTCTAGTGCTTCCCAATCTATAAGAGAGGGTGAGGGCGCCCATAGGGAGGGGGGAATTCTTGTGTTGTTGCTTGCTTCTATTCACTAATGTGAGGCTAGAGTGTGGAGAGCATTTTTTGTTAGCTAGGGAGTTCAAACAAGTTCAGAACCAGCAAAAGGCATCAGACCCCTACAAGCTAGGTGGAGCAACATTTGACCTAGTCAAACATGGTCAAAGGAAGCTGTCTAATCAAGTTCAAGGGCAATAACAAGTGTAAGGCAATCAGCTTGTGGAGGACCAAAATGTTGTTAAGATACCAAAGAGTTGACTTAGGGCACTAGATTGTTATTTCAACAACACAACTCTATTAGGGTTTTAGCAGGTTCTAAGGTCAGCTATAAACCTACAAGTTAGGGCACCAGCATGGAGCAGTGAATTTGCTATTGAGGCCAATATTTTTGGTCAAGGAAATTTTACCCTAAAATTTAGGGTTTAGCAAAGTCAAAGATCAAAATATGCAAATCGAGTTAATTTTCCATCAAAGGTGTGGAGACAAACCAAAATGTCAAGTGATCCTAGTTGGGATGCATGCACATGTGCATGTTCTTGACTAAGGTTATTGATGGATATTTCTAAGACCACCAAAACGCAAAAGGTAATCCTAGTTGGGTTGCATGCAAGAACGCATGTTATTGGCTAAGGGTGGTTGAAGATTTCTATGAGAAACCTGAAGCATACTCGATTGAATGGTACAAGTACTACACAATTTGTCATGTGGTACATTTTGTTATTTCCAATAAGATTTGAGAGCTAAAGATGTTGATTAGCCTTTAAAAATCAATTGGCAAGGTTGCTATTTAGTCTCATAAAAACAACGGGATTCATTTGTTGAATCAACAGGTTATTGATTAGCCTCAACAAATCAATAAGTCTTCTTAAGTGAAGAAAGATTCCTTCAAGGTGAGGAGCCATGAGAAATCTTTGATCTCTACTTTTGTTTATCATCATGGATGATTTTGGTGAAGGAGGATTTGGAAAAAGAATCCGGATATGATAGAGGTGTTTAAATCTCTTAATAGGCAGGAAGATGGACATACACCAGTTGAGAAGTTTGCATAAGCACTTGACATAGTGTCAAGACACATTCTTGATGAATTTGTCATAAGCAATGATAAAATAGATGTCATGTTGAGGGTGCTTTCTAAGTTCGAAAGTTGCATTGAGGCAAGTGACTCTATGTGTGAGATAGAGGAAGGAGATTCCATGGAGAAGATAGTATCACGTACTTTGTATGAGAAGGTATTTGAGGAGGAAGTAGCAGATACTTTGTGTGAGGAAGTTTATATCTTTCTATTGGGGATGATGCAAACTTTTGTTTCATTCATAAATGACATTCTATTTGTATCATTGTTGGAAAGTGGCTGCTAGATTAGTTCATATAAGAATGCAAAAATGAAGTGTTATCAATGGTTTTCAAGATGAACATCCAGGGGGAGTAGTTTAGTTAAGTCCATCACAAGTGGTAACTTATGAAGGTACTAGGAGAATTGAAGCGGCTTTAATTCAAGGATTCAGCACAGGTGGAGTTAACTATTTACAAAGTACAGGTCTTTAAAGTGGGTGTTAATGTAAAACAATTGGAGAACATTTGTTTGACATTTGCAGGTCCATTTCCTACTCATGACTATTATGAAGGTGCTTTAGTAATCAAAGAGGGTTCCTTTATGGGTATCGATGAGATCCTTACATATTTATGGTAGGTTGGAAGATGCTCAAAGAGACCAAGGGAGTTGATCTTCAAGGAACAAAGTTCTCATTATCATGTCTACATTATTTGATTCAAGGGGAGTCAAGTTGGTTGATCCAAAGGAAGTCAAGTTGGTTGATATGTTGTACTCATGGAAGTCACACATATGCACTAAGGGACATGAAGACAAAAGCACGAAATTAGGAAGTCATATGAAGTAGGTTCATATGAAAAGGATCAACATAAGGAGGTCTACATCGAGTAATGAAGACCTCAAGATCAGATGATCAATGATAATACACCAGAGTTGAAAATCATCATTACATAAGCGTCATGAAGGATGTAGATGCATATTTATGCTATGCATAGTTGTTATTAACAATGTGAACATTAATGGGGAGTGTTAGAGTTAATGTTCACATTGTTACCCTTAATGTTGTTGTCTGGATTGATTAGGATTATTGGGCCATGCATGTGTGCCAATACTAGGGGCCTTCACCTATATTTAGTAAAGTCAAGTTGGCATGTATGCCAATGTCCTATTAGGCCTACAACATTTCCTTCATTACAAAATATCTTGTCAATACAATGATCTCCGTTGTGGTCCTGATACTTTGTGGTAATATTACTAACACTCTCTCTTCTATGTCATTAGAGCCAATTTTTCTGATTCGTGGACCTTATGGATCACTTGGAATACCTACACATCACCAAATTCACTTGATCATGATGTTGCTATTTGACATTTTTGGTCTAGACAACTAGCTTGAGATGAAGTTATGACATGATCAACCATCGGGGCTAGACATTTGGTCCTTACAGATTGTTTGGGACATCAATATACTTGTATATTATCTACTACTTACATCTCCTTTACATGCTTGGTTGATGCAGAGTAAGCATCTTTGACCCCTAGTGGAAGATTTAGCTGATAGGCATTCCGATTGAGTTTCTTTACGATACAGAAAAGCCCACATAAACAAGGGGACAACTTAAGACATTTCCATGTCCTCATTACCTTGGAATCGTTTGTGACCCATTCTCCTCCCGCAAAGACTCGAGGCTGCCTCTTTTGATTAGCATAAAACTGGGCTCTATCTTGAGCTGTTTTTACACCATCTTGAGCAACAAGAAGCATTTCTTGCATATCCTGCAAGAAATCTACCGCAACCTTTACCTTGAGACCTTTGAGGCCTACGAAGATAGGGGCATGAGGCAGGAAGCCACACATCAACATGAATGGACTATAACCCGGCACTTAGTGCTTTTTGTTATACACAAACTCAACCACTAGGAGGTACCTTTCCCAATCTGACTATCTCCTGGAAACATATGCACAAAGCATATCTTCCATAGACTGGTTTGTCCGCTCAGTCAAACCATCCGATCCCAGATGATCTTATGACCCTAGACTCAAAGTGGTCTCCAATTTCTCGAGGACCGCTTGGCAAAATTTGCTTTGAATCCGATCACTAACAATGTTATTTTGCAAACCATACAACCTAAACAACTTTTCCTCGATGGAAAAGCCTAGTGAAGACAAGAAAAGACTTGACTTCATGTATGGTCAAGAGAATTGGCCACTCACGAACCTTGCAAACTTTGTTAGGGTCAATTTCCAATCCACAATCCAAAATGATGTGATGCCTATGGATAATTTTAAAGTAAAGGAAGAGGAAGAGGAAGCATGAGCAGATGGGACACAGCCACAACTACATTGAGGCAACTCAAGCAAGAGGGCACGAGCAAGTTTTGAAGCGAGTCAACAAGGCACTCATTGGTCTCTTGGAGTGGTAAAGAGGGCTAAGTTTAGTTACTTGTAGGAAGTTTTTCTTTACTAAGGCAATCGCTTTCAAATTCATAAGAAGTAAGTATTTTGCAAAGATGACAACTGCAGTCTGTGAGATAGGGTCTAGTTGTGTACTCCAGTGTCATATGAAACACCAAGAGTCATGACTTGAAGGAGAAAGCAAAATGTTTCGTGATAAATGAGCCAAGTATGGCTACACTATTGTTTGTGATGGTTGGTCTAACACACGTCACTGACCATTGAATAGCGTTTTGGCTCCTAATTGTTCTGGCTTGAGTCTTTTTTCGTAGTGTGGATGTTACTGGCCTCACTAAAACTGGAGAATATACCTATCACACCTAAAGAAAGTCACTAACAAGGTGGGGGTGCAAATGTTGTACAGGTTGTCATCGATAATACCTCTAGTGGTTTGAGTGTCATCGTAGGTTGGAGGAAGAGTTTTAAAAAAAATTCAAACGATGCACTTGCCATTGCCTTAATATATTGTTTGAGAACATTAGCAATTTGGATCGGATCGATCATGTTCTTCAAACAATGCGTAAGATCATCACGTTTATTACTTGTCCTTCTAGCATGTTGGCCTCATTTCATAGGTTGAATAGTCACGAGTTTATGAAACCCTCTAAAACTCGGTTTGGCCATACCTACATCATGTTGGAGAATTTGTTGGATGTGAGGGCAGCCCTTTGTCACCTTGTGGTTAGCAAAGAGTGACATTGAATGCCATCATGCAAGTCCGAGGTTGGTGGGCACGAGATCAAGAGCATTATACTAGGGCCTGCTTCTTGGGAAGGCGCTAGGAAGACTGTGAACCTCTTGAGACCTGTGTTGAGATTGCTAAAGATTATGGATAGCAAGGAACCACCATGGGATTTATATATGAGCTAATGGATCAGATGGTAGAGGGCTGGAGGGAAAATCTTGCCATAGAGCCATCGTAGAGGATTTTTGCATGGCACAATGGAAGATGATGCACTCACCAAAGGATGCAACAGGGCATGTTTTGCATCGACAACAATTTTGGAGAGATACACAAGTGGAGACACGAATGAGCTAGGTAGAATTGTTGACTAGTTGGTTACATATAGTAATGAGGATCGATTTGGACGGACAACGACAAAAATCCATCACAGAGGGGAGGTGGTGGGAGTCATTTGGGGCATCTACACCTGAGCTCCAACAGCTTGCCATTAGAATTCTTAGTCAGGTTATACTCTCCATGTGAGAGGAATAGGAGCACCTTTTAAGTCATTACACAAAAAGAAGAAAACCACCATGGAGAAGTTAGTTTGTATCCATTTCAAACTGAGGTTACTTGCAAAGATCAAAGTCCATAACCTGGACCTAAAATTACAAGAACTGGATAGTGAGAGATGAGGAGTGATTGATTGCTTTTGAGGTTGAGTGGGAAGACATCGAAGAGGGATTGAATTTGCGAGGCATGGCTCCTGATCCCACTTAGCCAGATATTGCCATGGATCTAGACGATGATGAGGCTTTGGAGGTCAAAGAGGACTAGGACCAAGAGCATTATTAGGACTTAGAGGTTAGAGAGGACTTGGACCTTGAGGATGATCCACCACATGGTGACATCACAGGCCCATAAATCACATGATTCACGAGGATGCCTAGTCTTCAGTTCACTTGGCTATATGATCTAATAAGAACTTCTTCTTACTAGTTAGAAAGCAAAATATATTTTTAAAAGTTGTATTCTAGACTAGCAACTACATGACAATTGCTAAAAAACCTATTACTCAAAAATTTGAACTTGGATTTTATTAAGTAGCATACTAAAAGAGAGCATGTGCAAGCACCTCAATTTTTTTTAATGTGCGGAAAAAGGAATGAATGACAGATTGCCAATTACTAACTAATCATATAGCAATCACAATACATAGAAGTACAACTATACAATTTTCACCTATTCCTTAAAAAAGTGCTTAAAAAAATCTAGGATTCCCAAAACATTACAACGAGTAGTTAAAAGGTTTGTAAAGCAAATACCTTCTTGTCTTTAATCTCGCTCGACTGTATCCAAGTCTTGATTTGATCCCTATACCTTTGCAACTTCTTTATTTCTTTTTTAAGGTCGGCTTCAAACTTCTCTTTCTGATTTGCATTCTCGGTATCATACACCTATAGTCAACAAGTGAAGTTCGTTCTTCAATAACGCTTAACTGAAATTGAAAATAGATAACAAAACAAAAAAGCCAAACACCAATGCTCTATATGAGTGCATACACAAAAAGCTTGGTTCACAGCTGTAAGACGCTACGTAGCATCAGAAGTTAATCTGTTAAAATAATCAAAGAGAAGTTTTGAGAATTAGAGTTTAGATACCCTCCAAAGATAAATAAATGAAACTATCAGAAAAACAACTTCCATGGGTATGCCCAAAGATGGAAACTACTCCATCGACATCGTATATATCTTTTGAAATCGTACAAATTGCTCACAGCCTAGAATGGTCACATCCTTGAGCCATAGCTACACTTGAGCCTAGTTGTGGCAAACACTACTTTCCCAAGTTTTCTAGTGGAGAAACAATTTTTCCCATAACCCATAATTACATTCACATAACCAAGAATGTCCCTACAATTGCTACCAAAAAACATTCACAAACACATCTTCCAAGTGCATGGAAGATGTTTCCTAAGTGACGATATTAGCTATATTCCACTAAAATTTCTATCATACCTAGAACCACTTTCAAGTATGGAGATACCCGACCAATAAGTATTTTCTTAGTGTCCAACTTATTGTTGACGAATCAATTGAAAACACTTATTTTTTTATGGTAGCTTTCTTGCAAAGCAACGCACGTCCTACACTACTTTGTTTGCATCTAAAATTGCAATGCTTTAGCTTGAAAAACAGTGTTTAGCACAAGAGGTTGAGGGCTACATTGTAATTAGCTATTCTTTGCTCCATTTGTTATTTACCTCAAAAACACGCTTGTCATTGCAAGCAACAGCCAAGTAGATTCACTTTGGCAAGGGCCTACTCCTAGTTATAAGAAACCATAAAACACAATATCAATAGATAGAATACCATAAAATATATAGATCAATGACTAAAGAATAGTAGCAAAATGTCAATCTTCACAAGTATATTGCATGATCTAAGTTGAACATCATTTAACAGTTTATGCTAATCTGAAAATCAAGCTACTCTAAATCTAAGCAAGTAGCCTCCAAACAATTAGCTCATGAATAACGAATTCTAAGGGCCCATTTATGATGTCTAAAGATCTTATAGTCACATAAAGTATGCACCCAACAAGTTGGGGCCTAAATATCACCAAATAACAAAAAAAATGTCAATATAAGTGTCGGTACTAAAAGAAAGGTCCAAAGGGCCCAAGGGAGGTACTAGAAATATGTGTATAGTTCTCTTTCCTCACAAACATAGGTCCCTTAATGTTAGGATAAGACAATATTAGACAACACCTACATAGTACGCTTTCTAGGCCATCTAGTGTCAGGCAAAGATCCTCTAGCAGCAAACACAACAATAGGGGCCTCCACTACCTCTTTTGATAGGTTGAGACACCCATCTTCAGCCACACACCTTCCACCACCATCCTTGGATTCTCTAGACCTCCTACACCCTCCACAACTTCCACCACCATCCCTGGGTCCTATGCACTTCTGCACCCATCATGGCTTCCACCATCATCCCTCAATCATCCGAAGTACTTGTACCTGCTAACATTCCAATTTCCCACACTGATAGGAACATCCTTTGCACCCACCACTAATGTTGGGACTAGTAGAGATGAGAAAGAGGCAAAGATTGGAGGGATTAGAAGTGAGGGCTTTCCATAGGCAGCAAGAGGCACATGACCACAACCTCCCCTCCCACAATCAAAGCGTTCCCATACCAAGCGGTTGAGAGGTTCTCGATCCCAGTTAGTGGCAAAAGTGTTTGTGAGGATTGGCACGAATCACCATGGCTAGGGTTAAAGAGTGCATTAGCACTTGGCAGCCCCCTTTGGCTGAAACTTTGTGCACTATAGACCTTAGAGCAGTGGACTATACCGGTTTCTTGCAAGGAGTAACAGACATTGCAAGAGGTGGGACAGGTCATAAGTTCCATTGGTTGTTTCAAGTTATTGCCAACCTCCTACACTCATTTGGTCGTTCCTATTCAAGAAAAGAACAAAAAGCTGCATAATGACTAGGTCATATGATGGAAAATTGTGATCCGGGCAAAAAATAGTTTTGAGACCCTGAGCAATATAGGGGAATCTTCGTAATGGAATGGGGCCTTCTCTCACGAGAGTTAGACAAGGAGCAATACACAAGGCTCCATCTAGTCACTTGGTAGGCATGTTTTGGTGGTCCTACTCCCATACTCAGTCGGTTGGCCGCCCTCAATGGCCTCTCACAAAATTGGAGTGGAACTCGACACTACCTAGGCACTTTTCACACAAAAAAGCGCAATAGGCTTTTTTTGAGCAGAAATTGGTGTCAATTATGACCCATACATGAGTACTCCTAAAGTTGCCTAGCAACCTTACCCGCTTCTTTTTGGCTCATATTTCATGGAAAAGTGATCTTTTGTTCTAGGGGAGTAGACCCTTTGGTAATTGTTTATGAATAATTTCACTAGAATTTTGCCTACTTGTAAAGCCCTATCAATAGAAGTATCCTCCACTCTAGGATCATCAAAAGGTAATTAGGCAAAAGTGATACATCAATATTGAAAACTCTACTTATCATTTCCTGTACTTTTAGTTGGAAATAAAGATGGGGCTTATGCCTCTGTGTTGACAATATTAAGTTAAATTAATAATCATCAAAATTTGTCATCCCTTAACCAAGATGGACAATTTGATGGATCATTTGAATGGTACAATGTTTTACCAAGATTCACCTCAGGTCAAGTTACCATCAAATAAGAGTAGAACAATAGGAGAAACCCTAATAAATTGTACTTTTGTTGAGAGGGATGCTAGTGACTATGTTGTAAGAGCAGTTTTTTGTTAGGACAATAGAGCAAAAAGTTGGACTGAGCTCAATGTAGATATTCTATGTATGACACGTAACTTTTTACAATCATTGAAAATTGAATGGATCCAGAATTTATTCTTGTGACAAATCACCGATCCCATAAAAAGATTTGTGATGTCATAGACAGGAGAGGTTGTGATGCCAAACAGTTGGTACTCATTCAAGAGTTCGAGTTTGACGTTAAGTACCGATAGGGTACAATTGTGTCGGTATCTTTCACTTCAAGATCTTTGTCAAACGAACGGGTATTTTGGTCATACTTGGCAAGATGCCTTGACAAGGACTAGTGCTAACTTTGAACTGCAAGACTCTAAGATATCTTGGATGGGAAAATACAATTGGAATATTCCATTAGGAATGGTTTACTTTTTTAAAAGAAAAAATAAGTGTGCTAGACACAAAGGATATTAGGGCCCAAATGCTACATGAGTGTCATCACGGCCCCAATGCGTGTTACCCTGGCATAAAACAAACACTTGACCTAGTTAAGCAACAAATTTGTTGGCCAAAAATGAACAATCATGTGGAGGATATGTTCAAAGGTGTGACTCAAGGTAACCGGTCTATTGCATCCATTGGAAATTTTTGATTTTAAGACTAGACTTCCCAAGATTGAGAAGTGTCACGATGCCATATGGGCAATACTTGACATGCTAACCAAGATGGCACAGTTTATTCCACCCAAGAATATTATCAAGGCTTCGAAGCTTGCTCATGTTTCCACTGAAAAGTTATTCAGGCTATATAGTTTGCCAAATAAAAATGTTCATGATCGTGCTTCCAAGTTCACTGCCAATTTCTGACAATCAATCTTTGAAAGATTGGAAACACCTAGTCTCTCATTACCGATCACACAAAATTCAATGGAAAGATTTGCTTCAAGTGTATGTTCCCAAACAATAGTCAAATTGGAAAAAGTACCTCATTATCATTGAGTACATACATATTCGGGAGCACAGGATCAAGGCGCATCTTAGAAGCATACGGGACATTGATCAAAGTTCTCTTCCAAAGTTATTACAAAATCAAAATTTTGGTATATGGATACTTTTACATTTTATGAGCAACACTTTTCTATCCTTTTTTACTTGCTAGAAGTGAAGTTATTGCAAAGTCAAACTTTGATCAAATTAGGATATTCATGTTCTATCTACAAGATTTTGTTTCAGGTTTCTTGTGGATCATTGAATTTTTAGAGCCCAGTCTCGATACTAGCATGACTTCGCCATGGCTGGTTACCACAAGGCCTGAGGCCAAATATTGGCGATGGCCGATGACTAGAGTGGACATCTCTCCCAAGCTGGGACCGGTGCGTCACAAGCAGTGACCCAATGTGACCGCCTGACAAGTTCCATAATTGAAGTTGACTTCAATGCATTTTCAAGCTTGTCATTCTATTTTCTACAGACATGTTATGTTTCAATGTTGAGTGGACCTTTACATTCTTCGCTGACCAACAAGTGCAACAAACTTTACGCCTTGAGAATAAAGTATCTCTACCTGAGATGTTCCACACTAAAGTTTTTGCATCAAAGAGAGTTTGCAGGACAAACGACAACCTATATTGACATGAAACACCTACCTTTCGAAGGTACTCTCACACTTTATTGCTCTTTTGCAACATATGTGGACAACCTCTATTGCCATCTAGGGCCTAATTTGAAGGGCTTCTACAATGATTCGGCTTCATATATGCTTGCTAATTTTTCAGTATAAATATATCACATCCATAGCAATCCTTTTTTAGCCCATTAGAGTTTCACTGGACAGGACCTAAGATCTGCTTGGCATGAAAAGAGTATGCTCCCTCAAGGCAACATATGTGGACAACCTCTATTGCCATCTAGCGATTAATTTGAAGGGTTTCTACAATGGTTCAGCTTCATACACACTTGCTGATTTTTCAGCATAAATATATCACACTCATAGCAGTCCTTTTTCCAGCCCAGTCGTGTTTTGGTGTGGACCTAAGATCTACTTGGGGTGACAACAAAAGTTCACTTTCTCAATAGCTTCTTACTACATACTTCTACAATATTAGTGCTTCAGATCCATTCATTGAAATCTCCACCTTTTCAAATTTTTGCCAATGCTTCTTCTCTCCATTTCATTTTTGCCATCTTCTATGTTCTTTTTCGTTCACTTGTTTTTGATTCGTCCACATCCTTTTTGTGCATGTTGAAAAAAAAAGTTTCACAGTTCCCATGTGCATATTGTGGTGTTATGGCATTTCTCGACTCGTGTCAAGTTTATCATTTCTTTGAATCCATTACAGTCCTACTTTGAGATCTATCTAGAAAGCAATGTTTTTTGGATTGCGTTTGTCCTTCTTTCTAAGGCCGAGCTCAATCTGTTCTAGCTGCTAAACATCATGTTCCAATTCTGGAAAAGGTTACACATGCAAATGGGACAGAGGATCATCCAATTTCTTCTACTAGTTCTAGCTCAGGTTCAGGTATGCTTGGATACAGAGTACACACATAGATAGAACGAAGGATCATCCAGATTTTCCTACTAGTCTCACTCAAGATCATGTATGCTTGAATAGATCATTTCATCAGTTTTCATCCATTCTTGCTATTGTTCTAGACACCATAGATCGTGTTCAAAAGGTAGAGCATGCATATCGAGAGCAACCACATGAGGTTGCCTCAGTTGAGGTTCATGGTTGGTGTGATGAGGCATACGCCTATCGGGTTCATTCTTTCCTTCCTCTAGTCTTGTCAAACATATGTGATGTTCTTGTAGTTTTGTAAGAGGTTCGTGTTCCTACAGCAGTTTCCATATATGACAATGTCCTATCCGTTCTATAGCATTTCCTAGCTCATGACGCCACACCTTATCAACTCAATGATATTCTAACCTGGGTAGGCTATCACAATTATTCATATGGTGCTCTTCCTATTGTTTTCTCTTCTATGACAATGGAGCCTATCTTTGAGGATGGTAGTTTTCATTTATGGACCTTGTGGATCGCTTGGGATACCTATACACTACCATATCCACATGTTCATGACATTGCTATTTGGCATTATAGTGTAGCTTGGACATCATTGCTTTTTACTCATGCCTAGTCTATATAAGTGCATTGGAGGTTTTTTTATATGGCATTATTGGTCCATTCGACTTAGCTGATCTCTTAATGTTCCTGTTTTGCCTTGCAGATTTTGGTTATTGGAACGGATTCCACTAGCAATTTCTCAAATTGAATGACAGTTCTAGCCAGGTCTCTTCTCTGGCATACCTTTTGAGCTCCTTTAAATCCTCTGGTCTTTAGGAGTCTACTTGCATGATGATTACATATACAAAGATGGGTTATTTGCTTTGGCCATGGCTTTTCATTTGCATATCAAAGATTCTCATACATGTATGGGTTCGATCGGATCTTTCCTTGGTTAATATGTTACTTCTCACCATTTGTCATCTCTTTGGATCACTAGACTATTGTTGGATGCATGTTCCTTGGCTCTTCTATGTTTTTTAGTGTACTCTTCAAGTGGCAGGCTTGGTCTATCAAATTGGCTTATTTTCACTCATGTGGATATTAGATGTAGGACTGGAATCGAGATTCTAGACAATAGTATTTCATGATTCATCCTACATTTCTACATTGATTCCAGATTCTAGCATTTGAGTCATGATTCCTAAGTCCTGACATTTGTGTAGCCCTCCTAGACAGCTTGAAATACTACATTTAGTGTACATATTTTGTTAGACATGTGGACATGCCACATTTGAGTTACTGTTATGATTTGACTTTTTATCATCGATGGAAGTTGAACTTTTGTGATTTTTAGTACATGCTATAGTGACAAGGGCCACATTGACGGCACTCGAGTAAGTGAGTCGGGACAGTTGTCCCGTAAGTTCAAAACTAGCTCATAGCTGCCACTGTTTACATTTGAAAATTGAACCTTCAATTTTCGATTTTGAAAATCAGCATTGATGATTAAGATAAAGTTCTAAGCGTACAATGTTGACAACTGATTTATTATGTAGTATGTACATTATGAATGGAATCTAAGTTTCTACAAAATGAAATTTGAACAATGGAATTTGAAATCTAGAAGTTCAAATATGGAACCTAGCTAGGGGCCTCTTATTAGCAAAATCCCATAGCTTGAGTCTCATTAAAACTTGGAACAGAGTTCTTTTCGTATCTACATTTTCCAACAGGTTACTTATAACTTTAACTTTAAAAGAATCTAGGTCTTAAGACTTAAGTCAAAACTTAATACCATATCCTAACACGTGTCATGAAGTCCTCGTGACTTAGTCTTTTTCAATCCAAATTATTAAGTGGCAATGTCCATTATCTTGTCCAATCTTCAAGTCAGCATCCCCGTAGCTATAGTCTAGTAATGTTAGAAATAAAAGCTTAGTTATTAGCAAACATAAGATATAAATAGAGTTGAAATTGCACCCTAGGGCCTAATTACACTTTGCTACAATCAAAGGCCAAAAACAAATTACAACAAAAAACCTAACAAGATTCCTCGACAGGAACAAGCATCAACTAGATCAAAAGCGTTTGGATCAATCGAATCAGCTGATTCAAATCGTACCATCATAAATGCCTTCACTTGGCATTCTTGGGCCATTGACATTCCTTGATAGATCTTCATGACTTTATCCACTAGATTACACTCTTCACACTAGTCTTTGTATTTTAAAGCTTGTTAGCATTGCAATTTTTGTAGCTTGTACACTTTCCTGGATGACATCTCTAGCAAAATATACAGTTTTATACTTTATATCTTGCAACAGCTACATTGGTTTCATTTTCATTTAATATCAAATTCTTGTAAAGCTCACATTAAGGGGTTTTTTAATGTGTGAGTGTTAAGAAGGACATAATATTTAGGGACATACATTTAAGGGCATCTAGCGATTGGACGCACTATTTTCCTCCAAAAGAGTTGCCTTTCTTATGTATTAAGGTTTCCTGAAACTTGGAAGGTTCTTTTACAGTTCCCCAAAAGACACTAATAGGGATAAAGAACACTCACTTGATAGGATAAGATAATTGAAATACTTGGTCTTCATGGGAGTACTCAACTACATTGCTCGTAGGGCTTTGTGTATGATTGTATTTGGTAATCTTCAGTAATCTTTCAAGGACATTGTTCATTTTTATCAATTATAGTCTTTCTATGCTTCATGTAATGTCATGTTTAAGAATCTGTTCATAACTCTAGAAATGTCTCCAAAAAAAAAGTTGGGTAATCTTGAAAATCCCTTCTCGCTTTATGATATGTATATATTTTTCAAATCAAATCAAATTATGCATCACATAGAGAAGCACATGTATAAGAGATGGCTTTTCTGACTATACTATAAACACTCAAATTGAAGCATGAAATGAGGAAAGATTCAAATACTCAAGTGGGAGATCAATTGACCATTTAAATCATTAGAACTATTTTATCTTTTGCCATGTATTAAACATGTACATACCTTCAGCTTTTGCTGGAGGTCGCCTAGTCAAAGTATGGCAAGATGACCTCCAGTCATAAGCACCTCACATTAGCTTTCAGAACTCTGCTAAGAATATGTTCCCTATTAATAAGTTCATTGCAAGGGGTGATCAGAGAAAAACTAGGTATACAGTAAGGGCAAGAATTTTCCATTGATGCATTCAAGGATCCAATAGTAACAATCACATTACATACTATTTAGAAATAATTAATTGTCTTTGTTTTCACCTTTTCAAAAGAACTAAATATGACATAAACTTAGTAGCATTAACTTACAACAATTCCGATTTGCTATACGGTACCAATACTAGAAGGGTGCACTGCTTACTACCTCTCAGGAAGAACGTTCAGCACGTATTCAGGTATCATACTAAACTTGCTCTTTGACAAATATGCAATTATATCTTTACAGTTCTAAGGATCGTTCTGATACAAAAAAAACTCCTAAACTTACACTTCGTTCTATTTATGCAATTTTAGGGTTTTAAACCTAATATAACCTTTACGACTGGACTTGGAGCTCAGATTTTGGGAACAAGGACTATTTTAAACAAAGGTGAAATTAGTGGTAAGGGGTGGGGACTAAACAAGAATAGCTACACCGCATCTTATCTGGAAACCTCCTTGAACGTACAGTGAGTATGTATACAAACATATATCATCGTTTTTGCAATAGGATCGGTCAATATACATGTCATCCTTATATTGTACTTGTAGAAATTGTTTGCATATGTAATTTCAGTATTCAATTCGATATGATTTTGTACTTGCGAAAATTGTTTGCATATGTGATTTCAATATTCAATTCGATATGATTCCAGTTTAATGCATAATACGCTGGCGTTTAGATTGGTGGTTGTCCAATGTGAGCTATATAGAGGATAGAGTACCAAATGCCAAGCCTATATTCATGATAATGATGATCCAGAGGTGGGAGAAATGACTGAATGACGGATGCTCATATAACTGAGGAAAAAACCTTGTTCCAGATGCTGTCGAACACATCCACCCCCTCTTGCACTTTCTTCAGCACCCGATCGATTTCACCCTGCAGCTTGCGGGTTGCCCCCATCTTGCGCCTCCGCTACGCACTATCAAAGTACTAGCTTTTGAATGATTGATCTGTGCTTGCACGTGTTGAAAGATTAGGTCGCAAAATGGATCGGAACATTAAAGCGCCTTACACCTCCATTTTCCCAGCTTTTATTAGCTGAGCATTTCTTCATGCAGAAGGCTAATCACCATTTGCACGAGTGCTCATGAAACGTCTTTTTGAGTCCTCCTCAAAAAATACCTGCATTTTTAAAAGCTTCTCAATTTTTTGAAGAATATTCGTGATAAAAGGGTTCATATGCTTGTATAAAATATTTTTTTGATATCGATTTTTTTTAAAACATTCTTGGTTCCATTCGTATACTTTGCCGATTCTTAAGCACTAATTTAGACTCTCTCTCTCTCTCTCATTCACTTTATGGTGGACCTTGTAACCAAGCAACATGAGCCACATCACAAGATTAAAACCAACCACTATTAGCCACATCTGCAAATCAAAACCAATCACTATTAGCCACATGAGCAAATCACAACCATTCACTATTAGCCATTTGTGAAAAAAAAACTTGGTCAATTTAAAGAGTTTTGGCATATTGCTACATAGGGTGGTTTAGACAAAGGGCATTCTAAGCCTTGGCAAATGAACTTGAAGGGAAGGGGTTATTCCTGAAGGTTAAGGTTAATTCGGACTCCCATTGTGGGACTACTCTGTGAAAATTGTCAATTAGTTAAGTTGATCTCTTATGCAACATACTAGCAAAATATTATTGTTTTTTCTTTCGCAAATTTCCCGAAGGTCAAGGATGGAACGAAAGTAAATCCCAAAAAATGCGAAGGTTGAAGTGTCGCAATTTCCGCTTTCCCAAAAATGGTGGATTTACATAACATAACATATTCCAGAATGGTGTCGCATTTTTTACAAGGAATATAGTGACTTATTGATGAAGCGAAGGTGTCGGATTTTTTGTATATTTCCCATATACTAGAAATCTCGTAGAATCATGGTGAAGATACATACGCACAACGTCGGCATTTTCGCAAAAATACAGCGGGAAGTAGTGAGGTGGTCGGCTTTTTCGCACATTTTTCGAGGGTCATTTTTTTTTTTGGTAGTTTCAAAACTGGAAATAACAAGTTGGATGAAATGTGAACAATGTCGCAAATTTCGCATGTTTCACAAATTTCGCATGTTTTGCAAAAAACTGAACTTGCCATATTCATCGAAAATTAGTCAAGTAGTGCTTCACTCTTGAGCCATTTACTCGAGTATCAAGTAAATGTCCTTCAAGATCGGCTTACTGAAGTGATCCATTGTTTAAAACTTCTATTACTTTGTAAGGTCTCATCCATTTGGTATGTAATTTCCCAGGAAACAACATGTGTCTGTTATCATACAGAAGCACGTAGTCCCCTCGTTTTATTTTTATTTTTTTAATAGATTGATAAAAAATTTATTATGTTTTATTCTGAACTCGTTCAATCTCGATTAATGAAAGACAATGATCCTCCTCCAGTTGTTTCAAAGCTATCATCCGCTCCCGGAGACTAGCGTGTAAGGGAATAATCGGAGTAAGTGGCCAATGTGTCGCGAAGCTGGGTTTTTCCATCCTCTGACATGCATCACATTTTTGAATGAATAATTTAACTTCTTTATAGACGGTAGGCCACCAATACTTGGCATTAAAGATCTTTCTTGCAATATTTTTAAGAGCATAGTGGCCCCTAAAATCTTCCTCATGTAATGCACTTATTATAGTGGTCGTCTCAGTGGGTTCTAAACATCGACGAAGATTATCGTCGGCTCCTAATTTATGCTGAATTCACACGTGTGGGATGCCCTACACATGTATTTTTTATTTCCTAAGCACAATAACACCATAAAGATCAGACTAGCATTGGTTGTCAATAGGAAAGCTGATCATACAAGCAATATTATTTTGTTACAAGCAAGATCTGTCAACAAAACATAAGACTAAGCATCATAAATGCCTCTACTCGACTAGAGAGAGAAAATAAGAAGTACAAAACTCGTGGAGAGAGAGAGGGCACAAAGAGCTTGTCTCCAAATTTGCATTACACACAAATTTCATCATTTTCTCAATGAGAGTACATCACATATATATAGATCCATGGACTCTTCTCCTACTTTGAGTTGAATTGGAGTTGTGGATCCACCTCTCAAGCTATCTACACTTATCCAAGCCACCTCACTATGTCTAATTGTGCCACATAGTCTTTTCATGCATTAAATGTGGCATGTAAAGTACAAATGGCAATTCCTATGGTAGCTCGAGTTTCTACTTCTACCTACCTTGAATATTTTATTCTAAGATGGGTTTTTACTAAGCCAAAAGAGCTCAATTCATCTTTGGCATTTTTAGGACCCATACTCACAACATTAGATAGATTTTTCAATATTTTGACACTCCTCCTAAAAATGTATCTAATGTGGATCAAGCATTGATCTTGAGATAAGATCAAGATTAGACCTGTGCTTTGAGAAGGCACTTTTGCAAAGTGGCTTTGTGAGAAGATCAGCAATACACGAAGATGTGTCGACATGTTCTAAGTTGATTTCACCTCCGATGAGCTTTTCCCTTACAAAATGGTGTGCCACTTCTATATGCTTGCTTCTTGCATGAAAAATAGGATTGTTTGCAAGAGCTTGTGCCGATATGTTGTCACATTTGATCAAGGGAAGATCATCCTCTTTGATGCACTTTAGATCCAAAGCACCTCTTTAGTTGTTGTAGTGAGTGCTTTGTACTCGGCCTCACAAGATGATAGAGATATGGTATCTTGCTTCTTTGAAAGCCAAGACACAAGATTGCCTCCAAGAAAGATAGTATATGCATTAATGGACTTCCGATCCATTTTATAACTTGCAAAATCGGAATCTGAATAGCCAACAATGGTTAGATCTTCATTCTTGTACAATAAACCATAATCCTGAGTAGAAGATACATATCTTAGAACTCTCTTGGCCATCTTCCAATGTTGGATCTTGGGATCTGGCATAAATTGACTCAATTTGTGCACATAATAGCTCAAATCGGGTCTAGTGATAGTAAGCCAAATTAAAGAGCCTATAAGACTCCTATAAAGTGTGATGTCCTCGAAGGATCTTTCATCACTTTTAATAGGATCTTTTACATGTTTCTCCATGGGAGTATCTATGTCTTTACAACTTTGCATATTGAATTTTCTCAACATAGAAAAGACATATCTAGATTGACAAATAAAAGCATACTCTTCATGAAAATCAATCTCAAGGCCCAAAATGTAATGGATCTCTCCTAGATCTTGCATTTTAAATTCTTTTCCTAACGCATCTTTGGTTTCTTGAACTAGCATCAAACAACTTCCACTAAGAATAATGTCATCTACATAGATTAGGAGAATGACAATACTACTACCATCAAACTTTAAGTACATAGAAGGATCATAGTCACTAAGCACAAATCCTAATGAAAGTAGAAAGTTGTTGAGTCTTGAATACCATGATCTAGGTGCTTGCTTTAAGCCATAAAGACTTCTAAAAAGCAAACACACCTTAGGTTTATCTTTGATAAATCCTTGAGGCAGTTCCATGTATATCTCCTCCTCAAGATAAGCATTCAAAAAAGCGTTGGAGACATCAAGTTGAAACAGTTTCCACTTTAAAAATAAGACAAGAGAGATTATGATTCTTATTGTCACCATCTTTGCTATAGGAGCAAAGGTTTCTTCATAGTCAAGGCCATATATTTGTGCAAAGCCTTTAGCACATAATCTTTCCTTGTACTTGTTGATGGAGCCATCATGATTGTACTTGATCTTGAACACCCATTTGCATCCAATGATATGCATGTAAGGTGGTGGATCCACTAGCTCCCATGTGTGGTTGGTGATCAAGGCATCATATTCAATCTTCATGGCCTC
Organism: Diphasiastrum complanatum; assembly: GCA_029204225.1. Classification (NCBI taxonomy): domain Eukaryota; kingdom Viridiplantae; phylum Streptophyta; class Lycopodiopsida; order Lycopodiales; family Lycopodiaceae; genus Diphasiastrum; species Diphasiastrum complanatum. The sequence goes on along the minus strand of CM055104.1, from coordinate 48,287,841 downwards.
ATAGCACTCCTTGGTATTGAGGGCTTTTTGAACATCTTTGGGCTCCTCATGAGAAACAAAATAAGCATAAGAGGAATCAAGATCCGCTTGTTTTCCTTTTTCATCATTTAGGAGTGAAAATCCGAGGACTTCCATCTTCAAATCTTGACTCCTCCATATGTTGATTGTCTTCAATAACAATAGGTGATAGATTTTGAGGTTGCTTGGCGGCCCCTCCAAGATTGGACTTTTCTTCTTCATGAAAAACTACATCTCTACTATCAATTACTTTAGAGGTAGAGAGCATGTAGATTCGATAGGCTTTCTTGTTGGATGAATATCCAACCATTACTCCTCTACTTGCACAAGGATCATCCTTCTTTCTCGTTTCCAAGGGAATACGAACAAAGCATATGCATCCAAATACTCTAAGGTGTTCAACCTTAGGTTTCTTCAAATAGAGTGCTTCATATGGTGATTTTCCTCCAAGTGCAACATGAGGGAGTCTATTGCAAAGATAATTTGAATAATTGATAGCCTCACCCCAAAAGTCTTTTGGCAAGGATGTCTCAATTCTAATGGTTTTGGCACATTCACACAATGTTCTATTCTTTCTTTCAGCCACCCCATTTTGAGATGGTGTATATGCACAAGATAACTCTCTTTTAATGTCTTCAAACTCACAATAATCATGAAATTTATTGGAAGTGTACTCACCACCTCCATCACTTCTAAGAATCTTGATTTTGTAAGAAAATTGCTTTTCAACTAGAGCTTTGAACTTTAGAAAATAGTCAAACACCATAGACTTTGAAGCTAGAAGATATACCCAAGTAAATCTAGTGAAATCATCAATGAAAGTTACAAAGCAAGTAGCACCACCCTTGCTCTTTGAAGATGAGAAGTGCACATCCGAGTCTATGAGCTCCAATGGATGTGTAGTCTTGATAGATGACTTTGAAAAATGCTTCTTATGAGACTTAGATATGGCACAAACCTCACATGGCTTAAAATTCTTGGAGATAAGATTAGGCAAGCCAATAGCTTTGGCTTTCTTGACCATGGACACCATAGAATTATAGTTAGGATGTCCCAACCTTCTATGCCATAGTTCCTCCAAAGACATATGAGTAGCAAAAGCACTATCACAAGAGTTAGCATACTCTTTGGGATCAAGCTTGTAGATTCCACCATATCTAGACCCAAATGCAAGGATCTCATCATGCTTCTTGATTGTACATGTATCAACATTGAAATTCACATCTAGTCCACTATCAAACAATTGCCCAACACTAATAAGATTTTTTGTTACCTTGGGAACAAAAAGTACATTAGACAGAGAAAGAACTTTTGATGAAGAAAGCTTTAAGGGAATGGTCCATATCCCTTCAATAGCACACTCATTATCATTTGTTGTGTAGATGGACTTCTTGGCTCCTTCATAAGGTGACATAAATGCAAAAGAATGCTTGGAGCTACACATATGTGAAGAAGCTCCATTGTCGATATACCACGAACCATACTTCTTGAAAGGCGATGAAGAAAAAATCGAGACCATAAGAGATCCCTCTCCATCACTTCATGAGCATCTTCCTTCTCTTCATTAGAAATGTTGGCTTGCTTGAATTGACTCTTCTTCTTGAAGCAATTGGTGGCATATTGTCCCTTCTTGCCACAAAAGAAACACTTGATGTTTTTCTTCTTTTTCTTGGATGTGGAAGCTTGAAAGGACTCATCCTCATCTCCTTTCTCCTTGGAAATAAGATTGTTCTTGCTTGAAGAGGATTGGTATTGATTCTTACTTCTTGTCTTGTGCTTGTCTTTGGTAACGAGAGCTTTACCATAATGTTGAGAGACAGTCTCTCCATTTTTAAGAGTTTATACTCTTGTCTTGATTCTTCAGAAATAAGCACACTTTGGAGTGCTTCCAAACTTGGTAGCTCCTCCTTAATGGCATAACTCTAAACAAGATTGTCATGTTCCTCCTTTAATCCATTAAGTATGACTTGAACAAGTTCATTTTGGTTGATGGAGTCTCCTATGCATGACAATTCTCTATGGAGGTCTTTAACTCTCATTACATAAGTTGAAGCACATTCATCACTTCTCTGTACACTTTGAAAAATTTGGTTTCTTAGTGTTAGAAGTCTAGAAGTATTTTTTGCCTCATAGATAGACTTGAGAGTATCCCAAGCATCTTTGGCATTAGTACAAGCACCAATTTCTCTTAAGATGTCATTTGAGACATCATCTTAATATAATGCAGAGCCATCCTAGCTCTCTTTTTGTACTTTGGAATTTCTTGAGGAATTTGTGGTTCTTCTTCAATGCCAAGTACAATATCCATCACATCTTGTAGTATTAAGACAGATTCCGTTCTAACCTTCCAAATTGAGTGATTGGAGGTTGACAATCTTTCACTTGCTTCTAATAGAAAGACACTCATTGAAGTCATAAAGAATGATGGAAATCAAAAAAGATGGATGAAAGAATTGCTTATCTTCTCACCATAGGAAGCAATCAAGGGTACAGAACCAAATCCTATGTAAGACTTAGCAAAAAACCTGAGAGATAGATCTCACTAGCTTGACAATCTCTCTAAAACAAGATTTGAATCATCAAAAAAGATGAAGTATGGCAAAATTTATGGTTCTTTGAATTTCACACGTGTGAAATATTCCAAAAATGTCAAATTGACTCAAATACAATCTATTTGTATGAAACAATTTGCCTAGAACCTATAAGTTTTGTCTAAATCACATATAGATGAGATTGTGTAGCTTCTGGATGATTTTTGTGATAATTCAAGCAATAAATGACATGTACACACGATTTGCCACAGGTCTAGGCGCCCTACCTACGACTCTTCAAAAGCTTATATCTTCTGATTGGCTTATCCAACTGTCATGATTCAAATTGCATCAGATTCTACACATTTCTAACTTTCTAGTGGGCTAATTTGCTTGAAATTTGGATCTGAGGTGAGAGAGAACCATCAAACTGAAAAGCACTTGAAATTCCGTATAGTACATGATCTGGCCCATTCAATGTGGTTTGAAGCTTAGAATCACAAGAAAATTGCAAACTAGCTAGAAGGTAGAATCTAGACAATTCCTAGCTTGAAATCTGATCATATCTGCAAACTTTTTGATTAGATTTGCTTGTAAAACTTAGGTAGGCTCTGATACCATGCTAAATTCACACGTGTGGGATGCCCTACACATGTATTTTTGATCTCCTAAGCACAATAACACCATAAAGATCAGACTAGCATTGGTTGTCAATAGGAAAGCTGATCATACAAGCAATATTATTATGTTACAAACAAGATCTGTCAACAAAACATAAGACTAAGCATCTCTACTCGGCTAGAGAGAGAAAATAAGAAGTACAAAACTCATGGAGAGAGAGAGGGCACAAAGAGCTTGTCTCCAAATTTGCATTACACACAAATTTCATCATTTTCTCAATGAGAGTACATCACATATATATAGATCCATGGACTTTTCTCCTACTTTGAGTTGAATTGGAGTTGTGGATCCACCTCTCAAGCTATCTAGACTTATCCAAGCCACCTCACTATGTCTAATTGTGCCACATAGTCTTTTCATGCATTAAATGTGGCATGTAAAGTACAAATGACAATTCCTATGGTAGCTTGAGTTTCTACTTCTATCTACCTTGAATATTTTATTCTAAGATGGGTCTTTACTAAGCCAAAAGAGCTCAATGCATCTTTGGCATTTTTAGGACCCATACTCACAACATTAGATAGATTTTTCAATATTTTGACAATTTATACAATATTTTATTTATAATCGTATAAGGTCCTACTTTTGAAAAGAAAACAGTTTTTACTGTTTATTAAAATGATCAAGATAAATCTAGTCTTGTAAAAAGTTAATAATGTCCATATAAATTGATGTTTTCGATTGAATACGCATTATATGTTCATCCGGAAATTCATCAAAAATGGGATCAAACTGATTTTTCATTTGGAGGCGGGACATATAATCAGCATTTTGATGGTCCTTGCCTCTTCTTAATTCTACTTCATAATTAAACTCACCTACTAACAATACCCATCTAGCTACCCTACCTGAAAGATCAGGTTTATTCACTAAATGTTTCAATGCATAGTGATCTACATGAAAAACAAAAGGGTATTCTAGAAGATAATGTCTAAATTTTTTTATTGAATAAATCATTCCTAGTGCTTCATGCTCTGTAGCATAATTCTGATGTTGCAAGCTGTCTACCCGCATAATAAATTGGGTAATCTATATTTTGGTCATATTTTTGACTAAGCACTACACCTATTGCAAATGATGATGTGTCTACATATACATGGAACCTTTTAGCCAAATTTGAAGGTCTAACTCCAGTCACTTTCACTAATGATTGTTTTAATTTATCAAAAGCTTGCTGATGTTCTTGTGACCAATGATACTCAACAGAATTTTTTAATAATCTTGTTAAAGGAGTTACTACTATGGCACAATCCTTAATTATCCTACGATAATATCCTACATATCCTAGAAATCCTCTAAGCTCTTGTAAATTGGTTGGTTCTAATAACTCTAAAATTATTTTTACTTTTTCGATGTCGGCTTGAATGCTGTCCTTCGAAATTTCATGTCCTAACAGGATGCCTTCCCTCATCCCAAAATAGCACTTGGCCGGATGCAATTTAAGAGATGTCTCTTGACATTGATGAGAATCGTGAGATGCTCTGATACGTGTAATGAATTTAGGAGAGAAAATTCATGAGACAGTCGTGACTCTCTTTCAAGATTAAGATGGAGTTCAGTTGCATTCGCTGAACACTACCAGCTGAAACACTCCTACAATCCTCTAGAGAGTAGTCGGTTACTACTGATCTATGTTCATAAAATTAATACAGCATTCAACTTAATTTCAACCAAGGTGCGAAATTCAAAGGGAACAAGAAAACTCAGACATATGAAATAAACAGGATAAGCATTCAACATCCAAGATCAGACACAACTAGAAAATAATTTATATTGATTTAGCACTGCATGCGAATCCACGCAATGTGTTGCCGTGAGAGAAGCACGGTTCTCTCACGAGTAGTAGTCTCGCTTCACTAGCGGACAATTGGATCTTCTGATCCTAGACAGAATTATCTTCTCGCATGCAAACGGAGCTTCTGTCTGTGTTCGTCTTGATTGCTTACTAGCATCAGACTTCTTCAGTGTCTCTTCCCTTAGTTACACTCTATGTATCTTGTTCTGATATATGTCAAGTATTATCCAATAAGTACGGTCTCTCTATGTAAACCTAAGATTAGAGTGATTATACATCTACAACTAATCAGGGAATTACATGAGTGGCAGATTAGCCACGACCTAGGAACTATCTGCTGACGTCATGCCATCAGGTCAGATCTATGTACTTCTGGGTACTTGCGTGATCTCTGGTGGTACTCCTTGGAGCGTGAGGACAGAACGAGTTTTGTTTCCACCGTTGGTTTCATTTATCTCATCTGCCTTTCTCTCTTGCTGGACCACAAAGGAATCTCGTTCGTGGATCCTTTGTGTTTGCAAACCGTTTGTCTTCATCTTCGTTGACTTTCGTGTTCACGAAACTCTTCGTGTTTCGTGTCTCTAGATGTTCGAGTTTGCGAACATCTTTGTCAGGTGAAGGGCTAAAAGCTAACAAGGCTTTGTAATCAAAAACACTTTGTTTCTTCAGCTCCCTCTCAAAGCATGGTAGCTTTATGATCCTTTCGTGTCTGGCTTGTAGATTTCTGTAGTATGACAAAATGTCATAACCTACCAGAAGTCCTTGCTCGACTTTCTCATCAAGCTTCTTGCGAAGCTTATCAAGAATATGTGCATATGGTGCACAGCCAAATATTCTGACGTGAGACAGGTTGGGTTTTCTACCCCACCATAGCTCATGTGGTGTCGTGTGAGGAACACCAGATTTACCTGTCCTGTTCTGGATGTATGCGGTTGTAGCTACTGCTTCAGCCCATAGTGCCATTGGAGCCTTTGAGTATGCCATCATGCATCTGGCTACTTCCATCAGGGTCCTGTTCTTTCGTTCAGCAACACCATTGTGTTGTGGTGTGTAGGCTACAGTTCTTCTGTGAATGATGCCACGATCATTGTAGAAGTCGATGAAGCGATTCGAGATATATTCGCCACCTCGATCTGTTTTGATCTGCTTCACCTTGCTGCTTGTGCATCTCTCAGTCCAATTCACATATTTTGTGAATTTATCGAGTGCTTCAGATTTATTCTGAATAAAATACACTTTGGCAAACTTGCTATAATCATCAATGAAGGTTATATAATATTTTGAACCTCCTACTGAGATCACGTTGAATGGACTGCAGATGTCAGAGTGCACCAGCTCCCCTAATTTGGCTGGTGACAAACAAATCAGAGAATCCCATGGCATGAGTTCAGACAATAAGGGATTCTGCAAATATATGGCCAAGGAAACATATTGGTGGCATTTGACAGAGTTATCCAAGAGCATATTGGCTCCATTGGCCGCGCGTAAAGGAAATGAGATATGCAAATCCTATGGAAAAATAGCTAGGACCACCACATGCAGCAAGACGACTAGCATACAGGTACCTCGATTGCACCGCTCATGTTTTTTCCTTTTCTACATCCATGCAGTATCGTTAATGCATGGGGCTTTTCATGATAGGTGGCTTCTCTTGTTGAAAGATGAGCATATTATAGACAAGATCTGTTTGGAAGTTTTTGACTGGATGAGTTTTGAGAGCACCTCCTCCATGTATCCCTCACACGGTGGGAGCTTACCAAATGCCCCCGGTGGCTTGACTACCCTAAAGGGGTAATCCCTGCTTCTGAGGAGGACTTACATGTATCATTCCAGCAGACTGTCCATGACCGCTCCATGTCTCATGATGCTCATGTACAAGGCTCTGCATTAAGAAAAAAACCGCCAGCATCTGACATTCCACAGCCCTCGAGGTCAAGGTCAAGGTCAAGGAGGAGGCTACATTTGCAGGAGGTGGATCCACAGGAGGAGCAAGTCATGGGCAGTGATCTACCACCACCCCATGCCCATGGTCAGGAGGATCCTACCTACACTACAATTGCGTTTCCTATGCTATGTATAAACTCATTTTTGAAATCTATCTAGCATAAGATTGTGTGCATAGATAGTACAATAAATATTTGTAGTGATTGATCCCTTTGTTTTTTTTTATGTATCCAGAATTACCTAGTGGCCCCGGATCAGTATGTGATTCTTGATGATGTGGTCACCATGGTTGACTTGAAGACTGAATCTTTACGAACAATAAGAAATTTTTTGAAAAGTCACTCAGTTTCTGGTGCATGTATTTGAGGAAAACTGTGTAGGGATGTGGCAAAGTTGGTGTTTGTTGACTTTCCCACCTCACTCGGTGTAGCTTTCATCCAAGAGAAATCCACACCCGTTTGGAATGTATTCTCGGAACCACTGTTCGTAGCATGCGGTGCCATTGCCAATTTGTATGTTGCCGATGAGGGCTGGTTCGTGACACTTTTCATTACATAGCATTTTCCTTCGATCTTTATAGCAGCGACCGAAAAGGGTTTCGCCCTAAAACAATGCTTGAATGTTGTTGTTGAGAATGGGTACATTGGTCCATCCCCATTCAAGAAGGTGTGCTCTCTTAAACCCTTTGTTTATTCGCCATTATTCAAATTCCGTTGCTATGTACATAGCTTACACTAATCCTTTTGTGTCATGCAGATATCATCACTTGTGTTGTCACTCTTTTACCATAGTGGATATTCTCGACCCAAACTTCACTAATAAAAGAGCCAAAAGTTATTTCAAGGATGGTATTCCTGATCCAGGAGCAAATTTTTTTATCGACACTCCCAACACGTATAGTTCAATAGACAACAATTTTTGTAGGGGTGGCACAGAGAGGTCCTCTGAATTGTGCAGGTACTTTGTCAACGTTTCAATAGCTCAAAAATGGTAGTATCATTTCAAAACATCGTACACTTTGTTATAGACAAAGTGTTTAACTTGACCATGTACTGTGCATGCATTGTAGATTTATCATACATCTCCAGCTCATAAGCTACTAACTGTTGGGAGAGCCACATGAAAAAGACTCATCTGGGTCTGTACTTCTGGACATTTCCTGCCATCAGCCACTTTGCAATTTGCATGCTAGCTTAAGGCACCATGCACTGTGTTTGGCTCATTGGAAGGACATTCTAGAGCTAGCTATAGTCATCCCTTAACTAACAGTCACACATGTCTCTTTCTAACACTCTTCCTCTCTAGTCCTTTTATGATCTTCAATATCTTGTCAGCTAGTGGCTCCATCTTAGATTTTCTACTAACTCACCAAACAAATCTTTTGAATTTCTCATAATCTTCTATGTTGCGCTTCAGAGAAGATTAAACTAGCAAAAAGGTACGAGCTTGCATGTGATTTACATAGGACACACTTTTCACTACAAACCTAAACATTTTCTGTGTCTCCGACTCTGAATCGTGACTAAAGTAGAGCAAACCAGATGCGGCAAACAAGAAAACACATACTTAACAGATCTTGTGTCCAAGTATGTTTGTCTTCCTATACCTCCAATTCATCAAAGAAGAGTGCCAACCATATCCGATTCATAGCAACCAAAAATATTGGAGGGATGTCAGAATTTGCTTTAAAAGATACCTTGAGAGTCATGTTGTCTTGGCTCATTTCAAACAATCAGAAGACTGGATTATCTTCAAATGCATATTTCTAGCATATATTTATGCCGCTTTTAATTCTAGGACTAAAATTCCCTTGCTCCAAGGACTCACATAATAAGTAGCTCATTGTTGTTCAATTTATGAATGGATTGCTACTCCTATGTTGTTTGCTTAATCTATTGGCTAGGTCTCCCTTGCTAGATTAATAATTAGATCTCTTACATACAAATTCATAGTAACATTTCCATTGACAAGCTCAACAATAGAAAATCTATAGCAGACGTCCATGATATCTCCCACTGTATCCGAAGTGCTATCCCTAAAGTTCATATTTTCACGGGCAGTTGCTTTTTCTATTTGCCTTGTCCATGGTTTCTATGGTGGGTCTTGTGAACTCTGTCTTCAATATTGATCTCTTTAAAAGTGCAAGCATTTGTTCAGTTAGTTTCTAAAACTTTCTTTTGGATTAGTGCAGTACTTAACCATCAGCATCGGTTGTCACATCGGTTGCACAACAATCGGAAGAGCAAGGAAGGATACATCAAGATTGATGGCATCAGATGGGAAATGTTCAGGTCAAGATATATTCAAAGAAAGAGCTCACAAATACTTAAAAACTACCATGTGAGCCTCAATTGTTGCATGAAAGCAATGTGGTTGTGTTGGAAGACGATGAGCTCAATTTAGATAGTGCTTCACAACCAAAAACTAACAACACCATGTCTTTGGAAGATAATCTGAGTCCATAAACTAGTACCCAAGCATAAATTGAGAAAAACTTGTCTCTGGTAGCACGTCGCTGGTGCAAAGACATAATCGTACTCTCATATGGTAGTGATTCAAGTAAGGAGAGTACCACGACAACAATTATGGTTCAGACATCTTCAAGAGTCAATCTTTGACACTAAAAAATTGTTTCAATCAAACAATCTAGATTCAATAAATTTTGGCTCATAAACTTGAAATAAAAAGAACCAACATGAAACAAATTGTACTTTCCTCATTTATTTGAGATTACTAAACTCAGTCGTCAATGTGCTGCCAAACCCTAAATTCTAAATAAAAAAATAATAGTATTAGAAAAATCCTCATAATAGAGAAGTGCTTGCCATTGTACAATTTATCATAATCAAGAAAAAATTCTCTTTTTGGAGAAGTGTCGCCATCATACAATGTATCTTAACATTGCTCGCCTTGACATGCTCGCCGAGAAATGCTCGCCAAAAAATTGCGTCCTTCTACTGAGATGTCTAAAATCTTGTCTGAGGATAGTTGGTACACTCATCTTGTAAATAATACATTGATCAACTACCCTCTTGCACCATTGGGCAATCGTGGAATGGGAGGTTATCCAAATCTATCTTTCCAAGAAGATTACAATAAGAAGAATAATTATTTCCTTGTTACAAAAAGGATGACCCTTGAACAAATTAATGAAGAAAATGAAGCCCGAGCAAAAGCCATTTTCCATAGAAAGCCAGCCAGCAGGAAGCGACAAAGGCGAATGTGAGAAATTTGTTTGCGAGCTGCTACACAACTGAGGAAGGGGATATGTGGAGCCTCATGTCCCACATTATCCGAAGTTATTGTTTTATATTGTAAAATTTTTCAATTTTTATACATGTAAATATGCTATAGTGCCTAAATTCATGTAAAGGCCTATTTGCATTTTGTAAATTCATTTTTTATCGGAGGTTTTGTCCTTTGGGTGTTCAGACAATGGCTTGATTGGTTGCTTAAGCTTCTCATGCATTTGTTTTTGTCGCTCGGTTAATTTTGTGTCGACGAGTTTGTGTTTTTGGAACCGAGGTTTTTTGGGTTGTTGGGGAGGCAGTGTGGTTGCCTCGTGAATCAATTCCTCGTCTATTGTTTCCTAGACTTCATTTGGATACATGTCCCATTTGTAGACCTTTGGTGGTTTAGGATGATATGTTATTGTGATGGGAATTTTGGATGTCGAGCCAAAGGCCCTGGCAACTTAATCTCCTAGGAAATGGATTTCGGTGGATAACGTTTTGCATCTAGATAAAGTAGCACTTATTCATCAATCACTTCATCATCATTCATTGAAAGTATACCGTCTTTCGAAACTTGTGTGGCAGAGACACTAGGTTCTTCTGGGCACCAAGCTATGGGAATTGGGTCAATCATCATGAGTGGGATGATGGGCGTGTCAATGTCCGTAGAAGATGGCAGAATATAGGCATCTTCTACGGCATATATTTTCTATGCAACATCAGTTGGAATCAGCACAATCCACAGTTGCTAGTGCTTCATCCCAATTTATAATATCAGTTGATCTCGTATAGTGTCCTTTCGGTTGGATCGAAATACTATCTGATTTGTCATATATTGTTGATGACCAATCGTCATAGGCTTTGGCTGGTTCTACTTGGCCAGTTGAGTTAGCAGTGACTCATTTTTCGTGATTGCCAAACTGTGATTTTGTTTCGCTTCCAATCCTAGACAACACCTGCCATCTATAGCCAGGGTGTGCCTAGAAGGAGTTTATATGTATTTGCATCATTTGGTAAATCAAGAATGACGCAATCGATGGTACATTTGACACCTGCAATATGGACTGGTATATGCAATAAGTGACCAGCAGGGTCTGTGACTCACTGATCGGCCATACGAAGTTTGTAACATGGCTGATCTAAGGTATTGAAAGCACATTGCAATCAAGTACCACTTGATCAAGGATCTAATTGAAAAGAAGATGTTGCAGACCACCTTCATCGGAACGAAAGACATGGTTGCTGACATCTTCACCAAAGCCCTGGACAAAGGACTCTTTGAGAGATAGAGGAGCAGTCTCGAGATCGTAAAGCTATCATGCTTTGAGAGGGAGCTGAAGAAACAAAACATTTCTATTTACAAAGCCTTGGTAGCTTTCAACCCTCTGCCTGACGAAGGTGTTTGCGAACACGAAAGTCAAGAGACACGAAGCACAAAAGTTTTGCGAACACATGACGAGAAGACACGAGCACAAAAGATTCGCGAACGAGAATCTTTTGCGGTCCAACACGAGAAAGTCAAACGACGGAAACAAAACCAACGATGCGACACGAAAAACGTCGCAAAACTTTCGCTGCCCTCACGCTCCAAAGAGTACTAGCAAAGATCATACAAGTACCCAGAAATACAGATATCTGATCTGATGGCATGACGTCAACAGATACACTCTAAGTCATGGCTAATCTGCCACTCTTGTAATTTTTTGATTAGTTGTAGATGCTTAATCACTCCAATCTTAAAGTTACAAAGAGCGACTATATACTTACTGGATGATACTTGACACATAGATGAATATGCACATGAAGTAGTCTGATGATAGTAAGAAATCAAGAAAAAATACAGACAAGAAGTCCGCCTGCATGCGAGACGTGTTCTGTGATCAGGATCTATAGAGATCCACAAGTCCACTAGTAGGCGAGACATCCATTCGTGAGAGAACTATATTTCTCTCATGCCAACGCGCTGCGTGGACCTGCATGCAGTGCTTGAAGAATCAAGAGAAAATCAATAGATAATCTTGTAGCCATTGTGCACACATCTTCCTTTATGATGAATGATCTTGAATGCAAACATATCTGCTCTTATTCGTGTGTCTGATTCTCTCATTCATTTAATTCTGCACTTTGGTTGAATTTGTTGAATGCTACATTAATCTATAAACGTAGATCAGTAGTGCCTGACTATATTCTAGAGGACTATAGGAGTGGTTCAGCTGGCAGTGTCAAGTGATCGCATCTGAACTCCATCCAAATCGCAAGAGAAACATGGTTGCTTCACCTTCGCGATTGTTTCATGACCGTGTGTTTTTTTTCATCATCGCCCTTCACGCTTATGCCACCTGGGACGTGAAAAAGTCACGTTTTCATTTTCTATACCAGGGTAGGGTACCACACGTACAAGGTACAGATTAATGCGAACTCGATGGTCATCGTCAGCATTATGTCTGGTGACCGCTAGCCCATCTCTCATCATCAGGCAAAAGCCCTGATCAAACCTTTCATTGCCCAGACTGCACCAGAGATTCCGATCCAAACTAACAACGACTACTTGATAGAGTTTATTACGGTCTAGATCCATCTCCAAGAACTATGAATCTTGAGGGATCTGCACTTCTAAAATTAGACATTATTTGTCTTGATGTCACAAAGTGTGAGGTGCTCCTGAGTCTAGAATCACCTCATGTGTGTCAGATATTGATGTTGCACACACTATTTTCTCAATCTTGGCCACGTACGGGGGTTTCTCGGTATCTGATGCACGCATAAGAACAGTGTCTCCCGCTACAGCAAGCAATACCAAACCGTTACTTAGAAACAAACCAATATTATTTTACTTAACCCGAAACTCGGAGCATTGATCACGTGAATAATGCTTCAAGGTTACAAGACTGGGAATACTCACCGTCATTACAAAACATCGAACATACCTTTCACAATTTTATGCGTGCCTTTCACAGTGTAAGAATCCAATGCTTTCTTAGTTGGTTTCGACTTTCCTGATCCACTATCAACAAGGATAACGGATACTGCTGGATAAATTTTATATGTCATGGGTAAGGTGATGGTAGTTGTGAAAGATTCAACTAGTTTCATCATATTTTGCTATATTTCCATATTTGGCATATTGAGGCCAAAACTTGTTTTAGACTTAGAGATTCACTTTTCAAAGTTCATTAGTCTAAATGTCATTTGAATAAACACTTTTTGAAAGTGTGGGAAAGTTAGAATGCGAGTTTGAGTAGATTCAAATTTGAATAGTTGGGTACATTGAATCTAGACCCAAAAATAGTAGAGTTCGCATTTTGGTGGGAAAGCCAAGTGGCCAAATAGGGCTTGCACCTGCTATAAAAGGATGTAACTCGTGGAAGGGCAATCTTCTCTCTTCTCTATCTCATTTCATGCTTATACATGGTTCTCTTGGGTTCTACTATCCATTGGTGCACTATCTTGGTGATTGCTTGCAATTCTATGTGTAGAATGATCATTTATTGTTATTTTTGGATCCACACATGTGAAATACAGTAGCTTGCTGGTTTTGTATGGATAGCAACAGTACTTTATCATTTCACTCAAGTTTGATCAAGTTCTATTAGTGGTTGCATCTCATTTTGTGTGTAGATGCTGATTTTTCTACATTGGTGAGATTGGTGGTGTATTTCTCTTTCTAACCAAAGATCATTTAAGTGGATTGGATCTTAAGGATCTGAAATCTTTTACATGGTATCAGAGCTTGTGTTTCAGGTTATGAAGGAGGAAATCAGATCTATCAATGATTTGGTGAAGATATCAAGTCTAGAGCATGCTAGAGAGGATTCTACCCCAAAATCAAGTTTTTTGCTTTTGTAGATCAAAACCCTATATAAGTTTATAAACTTGATCAATTCCGATTTTTGAACTCACATGTTGGATTTGGCCGATTTTTGGATCATTGGATTAGCCTAAGTGGTGGCTAAAATTGCATATCAAATTTTCACCATTTGCATGTAGATTTGGAATAGTCAATTTTTTGTGACTTTGTCAAAAACCTAATTATGATTGGATCTCTAGATAGTGAGGTTTCTGGACTTCATTTGAGTGTGTTTCAATCTTAAGAAGTGGCAAAAGTCATTAGATTGAGGATAGATCATAGGTTGATCAAGATTCAGCTGGCTTCCATTGATGAAAGCATTAAGGAAGGAGAGCTTATTCAAGTAATTCTTAATGGCTTGTTGGATGCTCATGCTAACATTGTTCAAAGTATTGCTATTCAAAAGACTTTGCCAAGTTTGATGAATCTTCAAGAGATCTGAATCAATGAGGAATATAGGCTTCAAGCAAGAGGTGGATCTACATTGACAATTCAAGAGGATGCTATGTTCACAAAGGGCAACTTCAAGGGCAAAACCAAAAGTAAGTGGTATAAAGGGCAAGATCAAGTGGATGCTTCTTTAAGTGGCAAAAAGAAGGATAGATGAAAGCTCGAGTGCTTCTATTGTGGCATCAAATGACACTTTACAAGTGAGTGCTACAAGAAGAAGAGAGATCAAAGAGACAAGCAAGGTAATCTTACTCTTGATGAGGATGGTTTGGATATTCAAGATGCAAATGATGATGCTTTTGTGATGTCTTTATGTATGCTTGCTAATGATGGAGATCTAGATTTTTGGTGGATTGATAGTGGAGCAAGTTCACATATGAACTTTCACAAAGAGTACTTCACTTCTTTGTTGGCATATGGAGATGACAATAGGGTGATCTACACGGCCAATGATGGTGAGTGTGCAATCAAAGGAATTGAGACAATTCCTATTTCTCTCTCTTCAAATAGAAATGTTCATTTGGAGGATGTCTTATTTATTCCATCTATTACCAAGAATTTGCTTAGTGTGAGCCAAATGCTAAGTAAAGGCCTCAAGGTGGAGTCTGATGGAGATGCTTGTTTGATCAAGAGGAAGGATGTCTTGGTTGGAAAAGGTAAAAGGCAAGGGAAGTTGTTCAAACTAGATGCTTGTGTTATTGCTAACCAAGTTGGACGTGTTGCAAGGGAGAAAATTCCTATTCAAGAGGTTTGGCACAAAAGGATGGGACACCTCAACTTCAGGTTATTGGAGGTAATGGCAAGGAAGAAGGTTGTGATTCCAAGTTCTTTAAGTGATATCAAGCATGTTTGTGAGTCTTGTGCTTGTCTAAGTCACGTAGACTACCTTATACTAGATCTATTTCTAGATCTACAAAGCCTTTTCAGCTTGTACATTCAGATATTCATGGATTTACTACAATTAGCAATAGTGGAGCTAAGATGTATGTACATTCATTGATGACTTTAGTAGATTTTGTTGGATCTATCTACTAAAGAGCAAGGATAAAGTGTATGATGTCTTTATCAAGTTCAAGAATGCAAGGGAGAACCAATTTTCCACAAAGATCAAGTGCTTAAGGAGTGACAATGGCGTGAGTACATAACTACCAAGTTCAAGGCCTTTTGTGATGAGCATGGGATCAAGAGGGAGTATACAACATCAAGGACCCCACAACAAAATGGAGTGCCTGAAAGGAAGAATAGGATTTTATGTAAAAGTGCTAAATCTATAAGGTTAAGTGCTAATCTTGACAAACCATTTTGGGATCAAGCTTTGTTGTGTGCCAATCTCTTGTGCAATAGGTGGTCGAGTGCTATTTTGGATGGAAGGACACCTTTTGAGAAAATATTCAAGACGAGGCCAAGTGTCAACTTTCTAAGAACCTTTGGATGCACATGCTATGTCAACATTGCTCTTGATGATAGGACCAAGGAGGATCCATCTTCAAGAAGAGGTATTTTTGTTGGATATAGTGAGGTGAGTAAAACCTACAAGGTTTACATTCCTTCTACTAACAAAGTGATTGTTGGTAGAGATGTCATTTTTGATGAGGGGAGCATTCCAAAAGTGTCTTCAAGCATGATTGATGGTAGTGTGGATGGATCTAACATTCTTGATGTTGATAAGAAGGATCCTACTTTGGATGGTGATGATGATGGACCTTCATCAAGTCAAAAGCCAAGGAGAACATCAAGAGAAAGACAAGTACCTTCAAGGCTCACATATGATCAAAAGGGTAAGCAAGTAGTTGCTGAAAATTATGTTGCTTTCCTAACCTCTTTGGATGAGCCTAAAAGTGTAGATCAAGCAAGAAAAGAAGAGGAGTGGATCCAAGCAATGGATCATGAGTATCAAGCTCTTATGAAGAGTGGAACATCTCTTGGAGGATCTTCTTGTGTACATGGAGCTATGCAAGAGGATGGATGTTATCTTGCTGTAAAATCAAGTAATGGATGTGGAAAACAAAGTTTGTTCAATGACTTTGATGGTCAAGTTGAAGATCAAGAGGTTGATCTCAAAGCGCTTCAACTAGTCAAAAGGGAAGTTGGCAATTTGGATCTAGTCAAGAGCATCAAAGGAGAGGTAATTGGCAAAGATGTTATGGATATGTTTTTTTAGCTTATTGAAGACTCAAGTAAGGTCAAAGGAGTAGCAAGAAAGTGTTTTTCTAGTCTACTTTACTTGTTCTATCTCATGTTTGAGCATTTTCATGTGGATGTTGCAAATTGTCAAGATATGTAAAACTAGCTACATTGGTGACATTGTTTTGATGGTGGATTTGTACTAGAATTCTTGGCTAGTTTTTCTGATGGAAATGAAGCCATTGGAATTTCATTATGTCACTCATTCATGGTCAAGTCATCAAGGTATGATGGTATCTTGAGGCAAGATGGAGATGGAGGCTCATTCATGGAATATCATGGTGGATACATGGCAACAAAGGACAAAGGAGGAGGAGACATGAAAGCAAAAGTTGATCACTCACATTTATTGTGCTGTATTTTTCCAGAGAGTTCAGATTTGGAAGCATGGTGGAATCATTTCATTTTCATTCTATTTGATTCTTCATGTTCTAGTTAATCTTGATATGTAAAATTGATGTAAGAAATAGTGAAGCATCCCAAGTGGACACTATTCTCTATATCAATTATGGTTGTTTCTATTTTGAGCATTACATGATCATTGAAAGGAGATATATTCTTAGGAAGAAGATCATTCTTATGATGGATCAAAGTTCTATTGTCAAAAACTATGCTAGGAGCAAGCATTGAGGTGCAACATTTCGTGAGGGAGCAAGTCATTGCAAAGGAGGTGGAGCTCCAACATGTGTCTTCAAGGGAATGTGTAGCTGATATCTTCACCAAAGCATTGGGAAAGGACTTGTTCATGAAGCATAGGACTTCACTTGGAGTGCTATCAAAGTCTATGCTAAAACTAGTTGAAGAGGGAGTGTGAAAGATTCAACTAGTTTCATTATATTTTGCTATATTTTCATATTTGGCATATTGAGGCCAAAACTTGTTAGACTTAGAGATCGACTTTTCAAAGTTCATTAGTCTAAATGTCATTTGAATAAACACATTTTGAAAGTGTGGGAAAGTTAGAATGTGAGTTTGAGTAGATTCAAATTTGAATAGCTGGGTACATTGAATCTAGACCCAAAAATAGTAGGGTTAGCATTTTGGTGGTAAAGCCAAGTGGCCAAATAGGGTTTGGACCTGTTATAAAAGGATGTAACTCATGGAGAGAGCAATATTCTCTCTTCTCTATCTCATTGCATGCTTATACATGGTTCACTAGGGTTCTACTATCCATTGGTGCACTATCTTGGTGATTGCTTGCAATTCTATGTGTAGAATGATCATTTATTGCTATTTTTGGATCCACACATGTGAAATACAGCAGCTTGCTGGTCTTGTATGGACAACAACAATACTTTATCATTTCATTCAAGTTTGATCAAGTTCTATTAGTGGTTGCATCTCATTTTGTGTGTAGATGCTGATTTTTCTACATTTGGTGAGATTGGTGGTGTATTTCTCTTTTTAACCAAAGATCATTTAAGTGGATTGGACCTTAAGGATCTGAAATCTTTCACACTAGTCCCCTTAGCAACACATATATTCATCAGATTCATGGAATTCTAAGGAATTTTTGGAATCTCATCTTGTTTTCATTGTTCATCTAGGATAGTGGGCAGCTGAAAACTTCTATGGATATAACTTTGGAGACCAGTGAAAGATATCATTGCGCTATGGAAGGGCATTGTGATTTGAGCCTGCAGAAGTTTGGAGAATAATTCTAGTCCCTGTAGGGGTTGCTCTTTTTCGAGGATCAGAGCAGATAATGGACCATCCATTTTCTGTTCCTCCTGTAAAAACTCATCTCGAAATTCGATGTCTCTTGGTAAAGTGGAAGCTGTCAAGGAGCTTCCCGTATGATCAACTGGTTTTGCTATGTCATGCTGGTGTTGTTGGTTTTGGCGTTGAGCTCTAGTAAGGACTTTAACAGGTTTAGATGAGATATGTCGTGCTGGTAAGATCTTGTTAGGTTGCTTTGGGCAGTCTTTGAAACTGTGTTTGTGAACATAGCCTGGACATTCAGCATGGTATTGGTTTTTCACTTTACAGTCAACCATGAAATGCCTCGATTCGCCACAGATGAAATCTGTTGCTCATGGGTCCCGTGGCAATTGCAAAACCATCCTGGATGGCTAGTTGTCCTGGAGTTTTGTGGTTTGTGGAATATTCGTCTCGTTTGCATGAGCATGAGGTGTCTTCATGATAGTGTTGAGAACTACCAAAAGTAGTTGTTGTACCTTGATGGTATGTGTGATTGTAGGAGTGGTCGACAAGATGTGTTTGTGCAGGTTCTCTATGGTGTCGATATTTTTGTGGTCCTACATCAAGTTGTCCCCTTGGAGGTGGACCTAAGAGATCCAGTTGAGGTTGAGGTTCATGCTTTGGTTGTCTAGCAACTCTTGGATATGAACTTGGGTATTGTTTCTTGGAGGATATTGCTGTGGTTGGTTCCGTGAAATAAATTATTGTCTAGGAGGCTGGTATTGTCCTCTTGATTGATCATGAGGCTGGATCCTTGGATTCTTTCGCATTCACAATACAACCCATTCTCATGTATATCGATGCTATCCAAAATGGTAGGTTACACACACACACTCTCTCTCTCTCTCTCTCTCTCTCTCTCTCTCTCTCTCTCTCTCTCTCTCTCTCTCTCTCTCTCTCTCTCTCTCTCTCTCTCTCTCTCAATCCAAGTGGGGACCTTTACACTCAACTATAAAAAGAGAAAATATAGAAGCAACAATAATGCTTTATAAAGACATCTATAATGAATTATAACAATTTCAACATTCTATCTACCTATCATATAAGGATTCTCTAGTGACCTTTTCCAAATCACGCTAGAATCCATTCCCTTAAAATGAAAGATGACCAATCTTATCCATAATGCTAGGTTAAACTCTCTCTACACACACACACACACACACACAAGGGACTAGCCACATGCTCTCTCTCTCTCTCTCTCTCTCACACACACACACACACACACACACACACACACACACACACACACACACACACACACACACAGCCTAGCCACATGCATTCTTCTACATTCGTTATTGTCCCCCATGATGGACCTCCAGTTTGGTGGTAAGTTGAAGCTTATCAAACATGCATTTTTGAAAGCCTGGATTTTTGGGATATTCTAGTAAAATTCCTGGATGTTATGCACATCCCAGAACCACTGTTTTTTGCATCTGTGATGTAGGCTCAATTCCTGGATGTGCACATCTGGATCTGCATGACGTCCCAGATGTTTGAGACAAAAAATGATGCATGTGGCCATGCTCTCTCTCTCTCTCTCTCTCTCTCTCTCTCTCTCTCTCTCTCTCAACCACGTGGGGATTGCCTTTGACTCCACGTGGCCTATGACCCACCTCTTCTTATGGAATATTATGTAATTCAATGAACTCTACATGCATCATTATCTCTATGACATCCACTAGATGTTTTAACCTCGACCAACATCGTCTCTTTTCCATGAACATTTCAATTCCAAAATAAAGAACAAGGGTAGCTCACAACAAAGACAATATAGATCACACAATTTCACCCATCTAGCAATTCATGAAGTGTCTGGCTTGGATCATCTTCATGAATGTCGTGCTTGTCCCGGATATCCATTGCACCAGTGCTCGTAAAAGAGTTTTAATCTAACCTTGTAAAAAATCCACAAAACTATTATGGAATCGGTAAAAGGTTAAAATAACGTCTTAAAATCTCAGATTTATAATTAAAATCACCTGATTTTGAGCCATATAAAAAACCTATAAATCTAAAATGAAGCGATAAAAAATGAATTTCAACAATTGGGCTGTTTGTATTTGTCGAGTTTTTGCGAGCACTGCATGATTGCGCATGTGGAGGCAATCCTTTGGTCAACCCAATCGAGCGAGAGAACCCAATTGTCAAATTTGGGCATGGGCATTGTAGTGTGCAAATTTTTTGTCCCTTTGCACTTCCCATTGAAGGGCAAGGAGTGCTAGGTTCTCTATCATAGAAGCGGTGGTGGATGAAACTTCACCTAACCTAACCTAACCTAACCTAAACTTAAACGAAAAAGCCAGGTTGGAATGTGCTGTCGGTTTGATTGTTGACAGGGACCGCTTGTCCGAAGATGGCGATCAATAAGCTGTCCGAAGATGATCGTCACTCACTTACACCTTTGCTTCCATTTCAATCGACAGATCAATCGATTGAACTGCTACATTGCAGAATTGCTTGCGTCTTCTCATTTAAAAATCATGCTTCCATTCGAAAATTTTCAGATCTAGTTTTCGCTGCCTTTCTAGCATCAGGTTTTTTCATGCACCTAATTACTTAAACGAAGAGCTCTTTCCTTAGTTCTGTAATCTTTGCTGATGTAGCCTAGATGATTGAAGTAGTAGATTTCAGCATGCATTTGCCATTTATCGCAGTTTGTGTCGCAGATCTGCATTTTCAGATTAGATCAATGTTGTTATTGCGTTTTTCTAGCAATATTTTAGCTGGAGTTCCTTTTTTCCTCTGACTTGAAATGTTGTTCCACTTCAGTGTAATAAATATATGGACACCTTCTTTGATTCACAGCAATTTAGCCTTGTGTTTTTTGAGGTGTCTTCATTGCTCTGAGCAGGAGTATACTCTAGAAAATCTAAATAGAATTTTGTTAGATCCAGTAGTGAATCCTCAAGTTTCTAAATGGCCTCGGCGGGTTCGTCGTTGACGGATGCTCCTTCTCCAATCGGACCTCTGCGGATTCTTGCCTTGGTGCTGTTCATCTGGGTAGCACCTTCGTACTTCAATCTAGAACCTGCTTCTGAGGATGAAGAGCCTGAATCCACAATAGATTGGACTTCCCTTGCGCCGTTTGTGCTGATAGCGGTCCTCCTACTCCTCGTGCTAAGATATATTTTCTCATCGCCAGATGACGTGATGATGACGGTACTTGGTAATTCCCTCACTAATAAGTCGACATTCCTACTAGGCGGTCTTTTGATTCTTGTTCTCGGGCTAATATGGCTGCGATCAGCAATACAGTCAGCTTGGGAATAGGAAAACTGCAAATCTCCAGTCAATTCACGCGCATGTGGAGCTTCAGGAGTAGGTCTTACTAGGAATCCCCCTTTGTAGTGATTTTTAACACAAGCATTATTTTAAATCCATAATAAGGTAGCCATTGGGATTTGAGACTCATTCATGTGAACGTATATTGTGTCTAGGTCAGTAAACGATGTAGTTCTATAAATCTGCAATAGTTATACCTTGATGTTTTGTACACTATATTAGTTATTGTACTCGGACCTTTTAGATGTAGCAGATTCTAAAGCAATTGCCGAAGCAAAATTTGCTTAATGTTTTCTGAAGACGCAGATTAAAAACTCACTTTCTGGTCTAATGGCGTCTCTTTCGCGACGCACAGAAATTAGATGAGTGCAATCTATATGCATTGTGCAAAAATCAGGTGCTGCGGAAAAGAAATGCAACCAGAGATTTGCAGCAGGTGATCTTGGTCCAATTCCCCTGAACTAGTCCTTATTATTCATTAGTAGAATAATGGCTGTGTGACCATCAGCATTTATATACTAGTGGACTAGATTCTCAAACGTGGGGAGTTCGCTTGTAGTTTTTAGCGTGTGACAGTATAAAACTTCTTATGATAAACAAGGAAATTGTGATATGCCACAAATTACAATGCCATGATCTTTGGGTTTTGTAAAAGATTTGAAATAAAATGTCATGAAGTAAGAGTGGATGAAAACCAATGGTCAATAATTTTTGCAAGAGACTTGTCATCATGATGTGGCATTGATATATTCACGTGTAATTGTGCTCATAGATAGGGAGATGGCAAGTTTTAACAAAGACACAATTGGTAGTGATATTATCAATTATGCAAATTTACTATTTTTAATTTAATGATAATAGTTTGTGATTTTAGTTAGTATCAAATTGATATATATATATATATATATATATATATATATATATATATATATATGATGAAGTTAGTCTGATTTATGATGATGTTAGTCTAAATTGATATATTAGGGTGGTTTCACATGGAAGGGTTTCAAGTCTATTTTAAAATATACACTTATCACTTATCCCTAGATTTCAAAGATTAGGTCATTCAATGTGGAACCCCTTTTCTTTTGAAAGCAAGGCCATTAAAGGCCTATATTTTAAATAGGTAAGGCATTTTTTTATTGGAGGGGAAGAAAAAGGCCCACCAATGATCCTTGGGCCACTAAAGATGGTTGGGGTATTAAATTAGCATCTTGACTTGCCCCATGGCACCTTTCAATGCCTCCTTAGGGCAACTCCCACTGCTTGTAAAATAGGAGGCCACTTGAAGTGGCTTCCACCAATTACGATGGAGTATTTATGCCCTCTCAGTTTACCCTCCACTCCATGTGAGGCCACCTAAATTAATATCAATCTAGTTTTATGATTAGCACAATGATTATTGATAATAGATTAAGATTTTCAGTGACACTTTTGGAAATCACTCACTATTTAGCACAACACTCGTTCACAAGCTACTCAACAAAGCACTATGCATCCGATGACACATAGTTTGGACGAGATTTTCATAAGATCAAGCAACAGTATTAGTCACCTACATCTGCAACTTCATTACCTCACATAGTATGGTCATTAGCTACCTGACATATTTGCTACCTATTTATGAAGTGGCCTCTACTCCTAAGCCCCTATGAGAGAAGGTCCTTATATGATCGGTTCTCCACAACGAAAGTAAAGAATAAAGCATAAGCAAAATAAAACGAGCAGCGCTCACTCATCACCCAAGGCGACTTATTATATTTGATATTTTCCCCTGAATTGGATGGAACTCCATGAAAATGGCTACATGTGGTGGTTTTCCACACAAGCTAACCACCAACAGATTCCAAGGAAGACTTTGAAGCTAGTAGATTGGTCACATAGTTCTCTTTCAAAATGTTCAGTCCCCACTCTTATGAATGAGTCCTATATATAGGCGTAGAAGTTGCTAAGAACCCTAACCTAAAATGTTCCAAAAGGTCACTCCTATTCTCTTTAATATTTGGCAGATAATTATTTCTTCCATTTTTCAAACTCAAATATAACATGATTCTTAAGTCTCATACCTAGTTGACTCTCTCCTATTCACCTCCCTAATGCCTAATATGAATTAGGGTTTCACAGTCAACAATGTTTGGGCGGCCAAGAGGGCATAACATTGTCATCCATTGTCTTCAATGACGAAATCAGAAAAAAAAATGTCTTTTTTAAAGAATCCGCTATTTCCCAAGTCGCATCTTCATGAGGTGACCTCTTCCAGGTGACCAATGTTATGAAGAATCACTCGATGTCTCAAATGACATTCCTATTTTTTCAATACTTATTTTGGTCCATGGTTTTTAGAATCAACCTTTTTCAACAAGACCAAGTGTTACGTCCATGTCCAATTAACGAAGATTTAAAATAATACTTGACATGAGTAGACCAAGACACTCCTATAATGACATGTGGAGCATCACATAGTGTGTGACGATTAGTATGCATGCATACAGATTATAAGTTGGACTTAGAGTGAGACCGATCATTATGAGGTGACATGGCATCATGCTTTAACTTTCATAAGCCATATAGAAAGGTTAAGACTTGCCATCTACCATTGAAAATTCTTTGAATTTCTCTCTCTCTCTCTCTCTCTCTCTCTCTCTCTCTCTCTCTCTCTCTCTCTCTCTCTCTCTCTCTCTCTCTCTCTCTCTCTCTCTCTCTCTCTCTCTCTCTCTCCCCACATATCATAGGCTTGTAGGTTGGTGAAGTTTTACATGTAATGTAGTTGTTGTATGAATAGCTCATCTGAACTGTCACTCGATTTGTCCATCCTCTTCTGTAGGTAAGCGGCTGTAGCTACTGCCTCAGCCCATAATGATCTCGATGTCTTTGAGTAGGCCATCATGGATCTTGTAGCTTCCATGCGAGTTTTGTTTTTCCCTCAGCTACACCATTATGTTGTGGTGTATAGGCTGCTGTCTTTTTGTGAAGGATGCCTCAACTTTTACAAAAGTCAATAAATCAGTTGGAGATATATTCTCGTCATATGTCAGTTCTAATCTGTTTGAATTTCTTCTCCGTCCACTTTTCAGCCAAGTTCACTTATTTTGTGAACTCATCAAGAGCTTTAGGTTTGTTATGGATGAAGTACACAACAACAAACTTACTATCATCATCGATAAATGTGATGCAGTATCTTGATCTTCCTACAGAGAGTACATCAAAGAGTCCGTAGATGTCTGAGTGTATCAACTCCAAAAGTTCAGTCGCTCTAAAGGAATTTTTTGTGAAAGGTGTACATGACATCTTCTCTTTGTTGCATGCGTCACAGAGTGTCAGGTTTGCATCTTTGATGCTCACTCCTGTGAATGCATTGTTCTGGCTTGCTTTGTATAGCGCCATCGGGTTCATGTGGCATAGTCTCCTGTGCCATACAACGTCCATAGACTCACGGACTTAATGAGCATGCTCTGTCGGTAGGCGTACCCTCAAGTGATACAAGTTTCCTCTTTGTCTATCTTTTGCGATGAGTGTATTGGTGCTGGCATCAATCACATTGCATGTCTGATCTGTGAATGTCACACGCATGTTTGCATCTACTATCTTTGCAACTGATAGTATATCTTTTTGTAGTGTGGGCACATACAGGATGTCGTCTATCTTCTATCTCTGCCATTGGTATCGAGCCAAAGTGCGCCAGTGACCTCATGTCACGATCCATCTCCTAGAACAATGTATTTGGAGGAGTCAATTTGTCGAAAGTCGGCAATCATCTGCCTTGTCATCACAAAGTTCGACGTAGATCCCAAGCCAAGAACTATGTCTTGAACATCGGACTGTGATGTAGCACATATATCAGTGCACAAATAAGCAGTTGAATTTCTACTAGCTCGATCTTCATCCATTTTTGCGGATTCGGACTCTTCTACATATGATGTGCTATTCGTGCTTTCCTTTTTGCTCTGCGTCTTCTTGTTTCTTGAATTGTCATAGCAATCCATGGCTACATGACCTTTCTTGTGACAATGTATGCACTCAGTCTTTGGATTTAGCCAATATTTGTCCACTGTGTGGCCGTCATGTCTGCATTTGTCGCATGTCTTCTTATCATTGCCTTGGTGTCTGTTCCTTCCTTTTGATCTGCCTTCTTGACTTCTCTGTTTATGTTGGTTTCAATCTGGTCTGCTTGTCGACTCCCTCTTAGGATAAGCTTTCTTTTTTGACTGGTCTCTGTTGTCGTAGAGAGCTTAGTTTGCTTTTCAAGGATGCAGCAGCTATGACAGACATGGAGGTTGACTTTGTCGGATGGATAGTCGAGATCAAGTGCTAGGGATCATTTAGATATGTATGAAACAAATGTATGATTCAAGTGTCCTAATCGATGATGCCATAGTAATGCTTTATTGACAAGAACAGAGGTTTTCAAAGCTTGACTAGTATCAGAATAACAATATGCCAATCTATATAAGCTACCAATGCAAGGACCTTACTTGTCCTATAGATAATTCGGCATCGATCAGACTCAAACTCTACTTTATGACCTAAATCAGTGATTCTACTTACTGATAGCAGATTTGTAGAAAGTTTAGGAACATACAAAACTTTTGATAGTAGTTTGAATTAATCATGCATGAATTTCAATTTCACAATACCTTCACCTTCGATAGTGTGAGTGCTATTATTGCTAAGATTATGCAGACAAACTGTTTATGGCGATTGACGCTGCTTATCGGCAATTAATTTCTACGAAGGATCTGGATGAATGCCAGTGGACTCCAACTAATTGGCAATCGCATTTGACAATCTAATTACTTAGTATAATCAATTGTTCATACATCTCATTATTATGTTGTAAACTGTGAGTGTTATTACATGACACTTCCTGTGCTCTTATCAAGCAGATCGTTCACGACTAGAAAGTATTGTAGTTAGCTCTCTATCAAGCTTTCAAGCTTGAACTCTCTTGAGCATTCTAGCACAGTCTTTAGAGTTTATTTTAGAGTTGCTATTGTGCTACTGCTTATTAACAGAGTTGCTTATTTCAGACTTATTCTCAGTTACTTTGAGATAGCCTAGAGTGCGCAGTTTCGATTCGCTATTACTTGCGCTCATTTGTATCCGATATGTTTTCTTATTGAATCAATCAAACTTTTCATTGTGTTCAGTATGTGTCAAAATGTATGCATCTTTGTAATGTTTTTGTAACTGATAGAAATTGTCTGAGAATATAATGCTTTATGTTTGGCTACGTAATCACTTAGTTTCTAGTGATTTCAAGGTTAGTTACTAAAGATTGAACGTGATTTCCATCACTACTGTTTTGTTCAATATTGATAGGCGTAGTCATGCATTGGAAGTAGGAAGTTTCTGCTATTTCACTGCTCACCTATTTCTGACATTGTGCTTGTATGGATTGATTGCATGTTGATTCTTAATGTGTTTCTGATATGCATGAGAGATTTACATTCGTTTTGAGTGGTTATACGCATGTGCTCTGACGGTTAGGTTACAAATCAGTGAAATAGGCTGACAAATTCTGTAAAACTGAAATTTACATTAAATTCCGTAAAGTTATTTTTCAATTTCGATTGCCTAAATATTGACAATGTTTTTGACAAATTTTTAAATTACGTAAAATTTATATTAAAAAAATATCTTTCAAAACTTCAAAATTTTCAATTTTTTCCAGTTTTTGAAGTGTTTATAAAATGAACTAAAGTTAGTGAATTGACCGTACTGGAGTCAATTTATGGACTAGTTATTTTAGCTTGCATGGAGTTCCAGATGAGAAAAAAATTGAGTGTGTTGTGTTGTTCTTACGCGTTAAAACTTCGTCGTGGTGGCGGGATTTGTTGATGAAGCCCACTTGGGGTTAGATTTGGCATTCAACCATTCTAATGAGGACTACAATACAAAGGTATGAGATGTAGTTGATTATTTTCTTTCTAATGAAGATAGCAATACAAAAGGTGGTGAAGGAAGGGAGGTTCTAAAAAAAAACATACCTTTGTATGGAGTTGTTCCAAACACTCAAATATCTTCTCATCCAATTCAGGCCCAAAGTTAGCCCTCACCATGGAGCTCATGTTGGACTGTGTTCTGAATTCATGGAGAATTTTCCATACAATTTTGCATCCTTGAAAAACAGGAAAGCCACACTTTCTCATAAAATTCGAGCTCAAACAGATACCAAATAGACCCATCAGATCATTTTACATTTTTCTAGATTTTTTTGCTATTTCTTTTAAAATATTTATGATATTATCCAATCCCCAAACCAAAAAAAAAGTTCCATGGGTTCTACCCATGGAACCAACGGTTTCATACATTCTGTATTTGTTCTTAGTTATATACATACATACATACATACATGTGTGTGTGTGTGTGTGTGTGTGTGTGTGTGTAATACATATGTACATACATAGATGTATGTATGTATGCATGTACAAATGTATTATACACACACACACACGATGGTTTAGGAGGAAAGTCGATGTTCGTTGATGGGTGGCCAATGTATGTGTGTGTATGTACATGGCCGAAGTGTGCCAACCGAAGTATGCCAACCGATGGTGCCAGCTGATGGCATGGACAGCAAATAAGGATCCTAAAACACTTGAAATGATGAGGAAAACAATAGATCATGATTTCATAAGATTAGCACAAGTTGAACCATCAAAATCCATCAAAAACTTATGCTTGAACCTCACTAAATGGCCCAAATCCTTGAAGAAGGCTTCACACGTGTGAAAGTACGGCCTCCCACAGTCTGAGTACTGTACACCAGACCTACATTCAATCCTATAATCATTAGTAATCACAAGTACTCAAACAATTATGAACATAGAGAGCAATTGCACCATTATGAGAGAAAAAACATGAAATTGCTTGATTGATTTTGGTGAGATATCATCACCTATATATACATGATCCATCACGGTTTTGGGCAGGTATGAGTAGCCCTAAACCTATCCCTAATGCTAATTTTGGTGGATCTTTCATCCCTACCAAGTTAGGGTTGGAATCTTGGAGATCCCTCAACAATGCAAAAATTACCAAAAATAGCTCCTATTTTTTCTCCCTTGTATCTAAGCATAATTTGGACTCATTCCAAAGGTTCTAACACTTAGGTCTACTTGAGAACATCCTTATGAATGGAATCCTATGCTATTTGGCACGTGTGACAAGCCACATCATGACCATTTAACTATTTACAAGTCATATGACCAGAACTAGTCAAGCTAGAATTGTGAATTTTTAACATGTATGTACATGGCCGAAGTGTGCCAACCGAAGTATGCCAACCGATGGTGCCAGCTGATGGCATGGACGGCCGATGGGGTGTGTGTGTGTGTGTGTGTGTGTGTGTATGTGTGGCCGAAGTGTGCCAACCGATGGTGCCAGCCGATGGCACGGGCGACCGATGGGGTGTGTGTGTGTGTGTGTGTGTGTGCAAGCCGACAATTTAAATTATGGCCGATGGTTTGGGTCAAAAGTTGTCAGTGACAATCAGCCAAAATTTTGGGTGGCGGCCGTTGATTTGGGTGGATGGCCAATAATCGTACAAATATGGTGCGGATTTAAGTGGCCGCCGATGATTTGGGTGACGGTCGATGATTTGGATGGTGGCCGATTTCGCACATCTCGCATTTCGAATATCTAACATATTTCACACATCTCGGCCATAGTAGGAGTCAAAATTTAATCATGTTCAACAATAGCACATGGAGTATCTTAATAAGAAGTTGACGAGCGAGAGGCGATCTGTGTTTGCAAATGTCTGTTAAAAGGTGGCCGACAATTCAAAATGAATACGTTGTTTATGCATGTTGTATGTATGCGTGTTTTATTGGAATTCGATACTCAGCCTCAATAATGAGCATTATGAAAGGTGTACAAAATCCAGAAAAAGAAGGTCCAAGTTTTTCAGAAGGTCAAAAAATCCAGTGTCAGATTTTTTCTAACCCTATGTCATCTTTGTCAAAAAGAGATTTTTTGATTTTTGAAAAGATTCGATGTTCGAAAAAATTCAAGTCTTTGAAAAAATTTGAGTCTTTGGAAAAATTCAAGTCTTCGGAAAATTTCTGAGTTGACAGTACAAAGGTTCAAAAATATACAAAGGGTCGTTTTTACTTTGGGTTGAAAAATATACAAAGGATTGGAAAAGTTCAACGTTGGGTCAAAAAAGTTCGATCCTTTAAAAAATCGATACTTTAGAAAAAAAATCGATCCTTTGGAAAAAAAAATCGAGTCTTTGAAAAAATTCAATCATTTGAAAAAATTCAAGTATTTGGAAAAATTTGAGTCTTTCGAAAATTTTTGAGTTGGCTATACAAAGGGTCAAAAATATACAAAAGATAGGATTTTACTCTGGGTCGAAAAATATACAAAGGTTCAGAATAAAACCATCTCGATCCGATCCGATCCGATCCGATCTACGGAAAATCCTTTGCCAAGCTCAACGTTGGGTCCGAAAAGTTCGAGTCTTTGGAAAAATTTGAGTGTTTGGAAACATTCGAGTCTTTGAAGAAATTTAAGTTTTTGAAAAAATTCGAGTCTTTGAAAAAATTTGATCCTTTGGAAAAATTCAAGTCTTTGAAAAAATTCGAGTCTTTGGAAAAAGTCTTTGGAAAAACAATTTGAGTCTTCGAAAACATTTGATCTTTTGGAAAAATTTTGAGTTGACAATACAAAGAGTCGAAAATATACAAAGGGTCGAATTTTACTCTAGGTCGGAAAATATACAAAGGGTCTGAATAAATCCATCTTGATCCGATTCGAACGGGCAATTTTAATCTCAACAATCCAAACTCTGTGGTATCTGCATTAGGGAGATGGAAGAGAAGACGATTTACTGGAAAGGAAGGGCAAAGTAGCACAAAGAGCGACCTACCTATCAAAAGGCTAAATTTTTACAGGATTAATCGGTGTGCAGGATGGGGAAAGGACAAAAAGGAGAGAAGTAAGTATCTCAGCGACATGACGTCTTCAGCTGACCACTAGCAGTGATTCAGGGAGCTCTTTTTTACATCTATGTTACCGCAATAGAGTATTTGAAGCAATCTATGTGAAGACTTTTTACGCTCATGTTTTATTCAGACTATTCGTTGTTGTAGATGGACGCTTTCATGATATTACGTTCGGTTGGACTTACCTACCAAGTGTCAAAAGTGATTGGTATTTTTCCTTTGATGTTTTCTGTGATTCTGACATAGAAAACTTACATTCGTGTGAATGCTTATCTCTTAATAGATTCAAGAACTTTGTTGCAGAAAAATTTGGGCATGTTATTTCTACGAATAGCAATATTGTTAAAAGCCTAATTTTACGTAAATCTTTAGAGAGGAGTCTCAATCATATTACCTTGAAAACAAATAACGTTAATGAAGTGGCTTCTGAACTTTATGATGGATGGTTGCTCTTGCCTATGCATGAATATTTGAATGAAGAAACAATAAGGGATCATGCGACTTTTTGTAAAAGCATTGCCATGGAAATTATCCAAAAAAAAACTTGGCTGTATGGCAATAAGGACACAACTACAAAAATACAAACTGCTAAAAATGGAAGACAATGGCTCACAAATATGCTCTACATCAATGGCATTGACAAGGCACAACACAATCCCAGTAATGTAAATTCCTTGTACGGAAGCTTGCCCTAGATAGACTTAACAGTCCTGACTTTAGCCCCTTTCCTAATGATCAAGAAAACTCAGTTACGAAAATTCACATATATCATGAAAAAGCTAACTGGGTTTTTACCCAACATCTTCTTGGGGAACGACGCTTTGCCATATCTACTATGTACGTACAAAGCCCACAAGGAATCTTTTAGATGGATTACCAATGCGCATGATTGTTTCTTTACTAAACTTGCAAAATTCCTAATAGGAGCTCTTGGTATGCTGTCACCATTTCTCAAGGAGGGTGCAGGCCCTAAGGCAAAAACATACAAGGGTATCCTAAATGTGGATACATGCTTATTTTGGCAGTGCGAGTTCTCGATTGATTTTTATCTCAATCTACCATAAAAGATTATCAATGTATGGGTTGTAGATATTTCTAAATGCTATGAAAACGTACCTTTAGATGGCACCGATGAAGGGATGCTTTTAAATGGTCATGGGCAAATAAAATGTCGGAAGGGTGGTACATTATCGATAAAAATCTCTTATGCTTGTGGAATGCCTTCCTAATAGACAATTGCATTGTCAGATTAGGAAACAAAACCCGAAGACAGATTCTGGTATACCGATGGGCTTTTCATGCTCACCTATAGGGTGTAACTGGTATCTTGCATTCTTTGAAGCTCAATTTATTAAGAGACTAGCCAAGTTAGGTCTCAAAAAATATATGAATGATTTCTCTCACTCGTTTAGATATATTGATGACATTTGCTTCATTAATAATCCCAATATTCATGCGTTTATGAATAAGAATCAGATTAGAAAACCAGAAAACCCTTTCTGGATTTATCCTCTAGAATTTTTTGATATTGAAAAAAAGTCTTGTGAAGCAAACACCACCAGTGAGATGGAGACGTCAGGGGATACCCACAAGTGTAGCTAAAAACCAAGGGGTGCTGGAAATATCTTCTTCAGCTACCTCAATCTGCATAGAGAGATGGATCTTGGAGAGACGCGAAGGAGGATCATGAGAGAGGAAAAGAGGGAGTAATGTGGATGGACGGGGAGTAATGTGTATGCATGGGGCATGATGCATACATCCTCCTCCCCATGCATGCATCTGTAGCGCAGGCATCCCAAAGGGAGCCGGGAACCACGACTTAGCTTCCCAGCCTTCAACTCTTGCCATCCAAACCCACTTGACATACAAGCAGCCAACTCGCCAACAACGATCAGACTTAACCAACTTGAAGTTCCTGAAAACCAACATTGAGATCCAACCTGGCGCCATGCCAGATCAGGGGTCCTGATGTGGGTGACTTCCCTCCAAGCAAGCCGCTCGACATACATCAAACTTAACCAACTCGAAGCTTCGTTACAAACGAGTAACATCCAATCCAAGAAAGCGGTCTGACTTACATCAGACTTAACCAACTGAAAGCTTCGTCACGAGTGCTGGAAGCCAACCTGGCGCCACGCCAAACTGGACAGCCATAAACAGGTAACTTCCACCCAAGCAAGCCATCCAACTCAGCCGACAGGTTAGAGCCCGTTCCCCAAGAGCTTAACCCATTCACGTTCATGCAAGGAACACTCAGAACCACAAGCCGCGACAGATATGGAAACAACCACTTCTTGGACCAAATGGTCCCGACAGCATACCGCTAGCGCCACGGACCGAATGGTCCTGACGACATACCGCTGGCGTCCCGGGATACGACCCTCAGCTATGTGCCAACTTAAAAATTTGGAAGTGGCCTTACAACTGGCGCTTTTACTGAACATTGAAACCCAGAAGGTAATCAGAGTCAGTTTGAGGAAAATCCCACTTTATTGATAAATCTGAGAAGGCTACATTTCAAGTGTGTGACCGACCCTAGTCTTCGGGGCGCTAGCATGCCAAGGTGAGAGCCATGACAACATTCCAGCAAGGGAGGCTGAGACTTGGTTGGAGCTCGCCCTGAGTCGCAACCCGCACTCCCCTATAGTATTGGTGTGATTCGGCACCCCCCCCCCTCATACCAAGCACTCTACCCAAGCTGGTAAAGCATGTTTTTTCTCTCTCTAGGATTTTCTTTCTAGAAAGTCATTTTCTCTCTCTAGATTTTACTGATCCCCAGACTTCCTTTAATCATGCCTAGATCGTGTGAGGTGATTGCACATCGATCTGAGCTCTCTGGACTCCGCTAGAAGCGATCAAAGATTTTCAGCCATAGGAACTTGGCGCCGGTTGGCTTTTGGTCACAGTGGTGCCGGGAGCAGCAGGGACGCTGCTAGCACCGGGGACATAGCTGGCGCCGGAAGTAAAGCTTGTAAATGTAGTTTTACAACATCCACCCCACCTTTATAAAATCTGATGTCCTCATCAGATGTCAGATTAAAGTAAAGGTGTCTCCCAATTAAAATAACTATACATTTAAGCTACTTGGCACAGTACTCAATTTACTGGCCACTTTTTATTAACATTGAAGCTGGCACACCACAAGTCGGAGGCTCAGCTCTTTGTACTGAAAGATTACATAACTTGAAAATATATCTTTGTTTGGAAAAAGCGTAGATTTGATATCGCTTTCGTAAAACCCAAAAACCTTATTAACTAGTGACAGAGGCCTTTCTTTGAAATGTTCGCCCATGTCGCTTCTGACTTTCGACTTTAAAACTCCTTTGAGCTCCTGATTTGTCCTTGATGCACTTTGTGTTGAGCTCCCTGAGCACCAGATTTGTTCAGTTCCACACAGGTATCAAGGCTCCCTGGGCCAAAGGATTTATCGTTTGATTGCCCACTTTGTGGTCCACTCCGTGCCTTGTTGCTTCTGCACCTTGATTTCTCTCCTTGTCCCAGCCTGATCTTGATACTTTTTCATATTGGCTCTTTAAGGTAGGCAAAGATTGAGTACTCCGCAATGCACCTCTCGCTTAGCTTGAAGTAGCTCTTTGAATCAGTGCAAATGTAACCATTGACCTCGTGGAAAGCCAAAGGGTCGCACCAGTTTGATCCACATCCGAACTATCTCTTCGCGTTTGTTTGAAGCACCATGTCCGTCGCGCAAAACTTGACTTTCACAATTCCATCGCTGGTCAGTTGCCTCACAGTCAAAACAAGAAGTGTACATTGAGCTTGGCTTCAAGTAGCTCTCTTTGAATCAGACACATGCACCCAGAGTTTGCACTAGTCCGATCTCAACGCGAACTGTCCCTTAGCGTCCGTTCGAAATACCAAGTCTCTCATGCAAGACTCCACTTTCACAGTTTCTTCATTGATCAGCTGCCTTACACGTAACACAAACCAGCGTACTCATATGTTTCCTCATCATTGCTAGTCCAGAGAAAGCCTATAACAAACTTTCCTTTCCACAACAAAAACTTGTCAACTTATTAGGTCCAAAATTCGCCAGTCTCCTCGTGTGAGTATGGCTAGGTCACCTTGAATTTGCCCCCATTTGATCAACTTTCATTCAAAATTTGCCCCAAGAGAGAGGTGTGTGTGATAGTTCCCCTCCACTTATAAAATCAGCTGATCGGACTTAGAGTAGAGTTCTTCGGACAAAAAGCCTTTCTAACACTTTGCTTCCCATCTGCTAGGATTATGGCTCGATCCAACTTGTTGCCAATCTCTGAAGAGGATCCTAGTCTTTCCCCTTTGAGGAAAAACCCAACTGATACTGAATATCACCCATGATCAGTGAGTTTCAGTTCCGAAGGTGGCCGTCCCAAAATGAAGACCAACTGCTCCATAGAAGATCTCCCCTGAGATTGCCCTTTCCAACTTTTGACTTCCTGCTTGCGTCTGGTGGGAGTTGTCGCAAATGAAACTAACCCAAGAAACAGGCTAGCCATCCATCCTTTGCAAACATTGAGTCGTTTCGTTGCCGTTCACGTGCGAGTACTTGAACTTCAAATCCACCCCACAGATTCTGGATATCACCCATGCTCAGTGAGTTTCAGTTCCGAAGGTGGCCATCCCAAAATGAAGACCAACTGCTCCACAGAAGATCTCCCCTGAAATTGCCCTTTCCAAATTTTGACTTCCTGCTTGCGTCTGGTGGGCGTTGTCGCAAATGAAACTAACCCAAGAAACAGGCTAGCCATTCATCCTTTGCAAACATTGAGTCGTTTCGTTGCCGTTCACGTGCGAGTACTTGAACTGCAAATCCGCCCCACAGATTCTGTAGTCCTCTTTGTTTGATGGTATCAGCCTTCAAAAGAAAAGGTTCCTTCTCGAGTCATCAGCTCCTTGTATCACAAGCAATCATGCAAACCAGGCAAAGCACGAGTACTAAGACTCACCACGAATACATACAAGTAAGACACTCAGGCAGGTTTACTAACAAGTAACAAAGACAAGGTCCCCCTTTGAGATGGTCCTACCAACGGACCTTTGTCTGGCCGCGCCCATACAAATCGATCACAAAATCAGCCCACATAGGACACCCCTCCAACTATCCGTGCTTTCACCATTAAGCAGCACATTGCCTCAGTCACGCCCCACCACTTTTTGGTCGATAGCCCTTATAACTAAACGATCGGCAGCTATCCCGCACCGGCAGCTAACCACCCGAATTCGAACAGCATCTTTGTATCAATGGTTAACCCGTACAGTTCGAATATGTCGCCCTGCACCCCACAAGGTAGCACTTTGCCTCATCCGTCCTACTTGCAGACAGCGCCACGCCCGAACTGCGAGAACTGACCGTGCTTACACCTCAAGGACGGCACCTTGACTCATCAAGTCCCCTGTTCTGCTGACCACCCTGACCGTGGACGCACCCGTGCTTACACTGTGGGCAGCACCTTGCACAACAGTTGTCTTGATGAACCCCAAAACCGTGGCCATTTCCGTGAGATCCGCATAGCTGACCGGCCAGTCGGCTCTGTAGCATGCATCCCAAAGGGAGCCGGGAACCACGACTTAGCTTCCCAGCCTTCAACTCTTGCCATCCAAACCCACTTGACATACAAGCAGCCAACTCGCCAACAACGATCAGACTTAATCAACTTGAAGTTCCTGAAAACCAACATTGAGATCCAACATGGCGCGATGCCAGATCGGGGGTCCCGATGTGGGTGACTTCCCTCCAAGCAAGCTACCCGACATACATCAAACTTAACCAACTTGAAGCTTCGTTACAAACGAGTAACATCTAATCCAAGCAAGCGGTCTGACTTACATCAGACGTAACCAACTGAAAGCTTCGTCACGAGCGCTGGAAGCCAACCTGGCGCCACGCCAGACAGGACAGCCATAAACAGGTAACTTCCACCCAAGCAAGCCATCCAACTCAGCCGACAGGTTAGAGCCCGTTCCCCAAGATCTTAACCCATTCACGTTCATGCAAGGAACACTCAGAACCACAAGCCGCAACAGATATGGAAACAACCAGTTCCTGGACCAAATGGTCCCAACAGCATACCGCTGGCGCCACAGACCGAATGGTCCCGACGGCATACCGCTGACGTCCCAGGATACGACCCTCAGCTATGTGCCAACTTAAAAATTTGGAAGCGGCCTTACAACTGGCGCTTTTACCGAACACTGAAACCCAGAAGGTAATCAGAGTCAATTTGAGAAAAATCCCACTTTATTGATAAATCTGAGAAGGTTACATTTCAAGTGTGTGACCAACCCTAGTCTCCAGGGCGCTAGCATGCCAAGGCGAGAGCCATGACAACATTCCAGCAAGGGAGGCTGAGACTTGGTTGGAGCTCGCCCTGAGTCGCAACCCGCACTCCCCTATAGTATTGGTGTAATTCGGCACCCCCCCTCATACCAAGCACTCTACCCAAGCTAGTAAAGCACATTTTTCTCTCTCTAGGATTTTCTCTTTCTAGAAAGTCATGTTCTCTCTCTAGATTTTACTGATCCCCAGGCTTCCTTTAATCATGCCTAGATCGTGTGAGGTGATTGCACATCGATCTGAGCTCTTTGGACTCTGCTAGAACCGATCAAAGATTTTCAGCCATAGGAACTTGGCGCCGGCTGGATTCTGGTCACAGTGGCGCCGGGAGCAGTAGGGGCGCTGCTGGCGCCGGGGACATAGCTCGCGCCGATGGCGCCGAAAATAAAGCTTATAAAGGTTGCTTTACAACAGCATCTAAGAATTTTAGTGACTTTTTTTGAAAAAGTAGATGGATAGGAGGCTGCACCCATGCCACCATGGGTGCATTGTTGTAAAGCTGACTCAGGTGCACCCAGCGTGCCCTGTAAGACTCTAAGGGGTGACGCTCCCTAAGGTCCCAGAGCAAGTTAGAACGTCAAGGACTGAGCCTCCGACCTGTGGTGAGCCAGTCAAGTAGTCACAAGTCATGAGCTAGCTCTGGAGCTCGAGTCATGGCCTAGTCAGGAAGCAAGTTGATTCTGCCACCGGAACGGCTCCCGGGACCCATGTCTGGGAGCCAGACTGATTCTGCCAGGCTTGCCAGGCTTAATCAGCAAAATAAGAACTAAGTCCCAAAAAGCGTGCTTTACCAGAAAGCACTATGTTTCAAAACAGAGGGGGTGCGCCGAATCACAGCAGAACTATAGGGGGAGTCCGGCAGACAGAAACTTGGGCAGCTCAACCAGCGCCAGGAATCCAGTCGCCAGGTCTCAGCTCCCTCTACCAGCACAGCCAGGCACAACGCCCAACACGTGTTGGTGGCCCCGAGACTGGTCAGTCTGTGTATGAATGTAACCTCTTCCAAATCTAATAAAGTTGATCCTTGGGGATGATTACCATTTCGGTTTCGCCTCCGGAACTGGTCCAAGTGGAAGGACCCTTACTACAACCTTTTTGTGTCACTGGCGCCTAAGGGTCCCTGTCATCGACATGGGGCTTGCCGCTATGCCAATTGGTCAGTTTGGCGACCACTATGCCTTGGGTTTCATGTGTGGCTTGTCTTTGTCTTTGGTTACCTTTTGGGGACGGATTCTGAGTTGGCTTTCGGGTTGGTTGGGATTCCAGTTTTCTTAAGTCTGAATGGTTAAGCTTGTCACGTTTCTGAGTTGGCTTTTACGTAAGTGCATGATGGATGAATGTTAGACTTAAGCGCGTGTTGGGAAAACCGCTCAAGTCCCAGCGCCCTTTGAGGCGCCGGCGCAACATGTGGTATCAGAGCCGACTAGCCGATCAGCTACGCAAGTCTCACAGGGATGGCCACGTTTTGGGATTTGTCAGGAGAACCGTTGCGCAAGGTGCTGCCCACAGTGTAAGCACGGGTGCGTCCACGGTCGGGGTGGTCGGCAGAACGGGGGACTTGATGAGTCAAAGTGCTGCCCTCAAGGTGTAAGCACGGTCAGTTTCCGTGGTTCGGGCCTAGCGTCGTCTGCACGTAGGACAGATGAGGCAATGTGCTGCCATTAGGTTGGTGAAAGCACGGTCTGTGCCTTGTGGGGTGCGGGGTGACATATTCGAACTGTACTGGTTAACCATTAATATAGAGATGTTGCTCGAATTTGGGTGTAAAGCACGGGTGGTTAGCTACCGGTGCGGGATAGCTGCCGATCGTTTAGTTATAAGGGCTATCGACCAAAAAGTGGTGGGGCGTGACTGAGACAATGTGCTGCTTAATGGTGAAAGCACGGATGGTTGGATGGATGTTTCCCCATGGGCTAATTCTGTGATAGATTTGTGTGGGCGCGGTTAGGCAAAGGTCCTAGGTCCGGTCTCAAGGGGAATGTGGCTTGAGAGGGATCCTCTGTGTTTGCTTTGGTTGGTATGTTCGTTTGTGGTGTGCTTGTTTGGATCTGAATAACCCATGGTTGCGTAACTTCTTCCAGGTGATCTGATCTAGTTGGGAGTTGAAGGAGGAATTTACATTTGTGTGTAGACGACATACAAGTATGGAAAGGAGCTTCCATGGGGCAACCCCCAAGATTGGTTCAAGATTATTATTCCTATCCGGAAAGATCGCGGGGAGGAAGTCAGATTTCATGATCGACTCCGGAGCTTCACATAACTATATTTCAAGGAGCGTAGTAGAACAGTTCAGCTTGCCGACCAGAAATGTAACATCAACGCTCAAGGTAGAAACAACAAAGAGAGCACTGGACGCAGACAAAGCGACATTGAACATCCCGGTGCAAATTGGGAGATGGAAGGCTAAACTTAGCTTTCTGATTTTAGAGATGGATGCCTTTGATGTAATTTTGGGCCTTCCCTGGCTAAATGAACATTGTATTGCAGTTTTGGGTAGGAGCTCAAACTTGGTTCTCTTGGATTACAAGGGACAGATCTGTATGACAAAAGCTCTGCCCGGAGGGAACGCGAAGGGCACCGATATTGAACAAAATCTGGTTACTGCATCTGTGATTAAAAACATGGCGAAAGGGAAAAGGTCAAAGTGCTTTGTTTGTATCTGCAGAGAGGTTCCAGAAGGGAAAAACGCACAATAGAAAAACTTTCCAAAGGAGGTGGTAGATTTGCTAGAAGACTTTAGCGATGTGTTTCCAGAAGAACTCCCAGCTAAGTTACCTCCTCGAAGACCAGTGGACCATAAGATTGAGTTGGTGCCAAGAACAGAACCAACTTCACGAGCACCTTATAGGATGTCCCAAGAAGAGTTGGTGGAACTGAAACGACAACTTGGTGAATTGATAAACAAAGGATTCATTAGACCCAGTGCTTCGCCTTTTGGAGCCCCTATACTATTCGTGGAAAAGGCGGACAAGACACTACGGATGTGTGTGGATTATCGCATGCTCAACAAGGGTACCATCAAGAACAAGTATCCCATGCCTAGAATTGATGACCTGTTCGACCAGCTCAAACATGCCAGATATTTTAGCCGAATAGATCTTAGATCTGGATATCACCAAATTCGAATAGCTAAAGGCGATGAGCACAAAACGGCTTTTCGAACACGGTATGGGAGTCACGAATTCAGGGTGATGCCGTTCGGTCTAACAAACGCACCAGCCACTTTTTGCACGTTGATGAACAACATTTTTCAAGACTGGTTAGATGAATTTGTCATTGTGTACATCGATGACATCTTGGTGTTTAGTCGTAGCCTCAAAGATCACATTAAACATTTAAGGACTGTCCTTCAACGACTAAGGAAGAACAGCTTGTTCGCGAAAAGAGAAAAATGTGAATTTGTGGTAGAGGAAGTTGATATCCTTGGACACGTTATAGGCTATGGACGAATTCGGATGGATCCTAAGAAGATCAAGACTATCTTGGATTGGCTGGCTCCTAAGACTGTTCATGGCATCAAATCCTTTGTGGGCTTATGTAACTTTTACAGGAGATTCATTGAGGCATTTAGCAATATTGTGGCACCACTCTTGGAGCAGACCAAGACTCATCTGAAGATGACATGGACACCGGAATGTGAAGCAGCGTTCCAAGAACTAAAACGACGGATCACTCAAGAGCCCATTCTTGCCTTACCGGACTTTAGCAAACCTTTTGAAATACATACAGACGCGTTGAACTTTGCTATTGGGGCCGTGCTGATGCAAGACGGAAAACCTGTTGCATATTTTTCAAAGAAATTGAGTGATGTAGAGCGACGATGGCCAACTCATGAAGAAAAAAATGGTCGCAGTAGTTCAAGCAGTGGAGCATTGGAGACATTATGTGGCAAGAAAAACCCTTTAAGACGTTCACTGATAATGTATCACTGAAGTACTTCTCATCCCAAGGTATGCTCACGCCAAAGCAAATGCGATGGCAAAACTTTCTCTCGAAATTCAATATAGACATCGTACACACGGCGGGAAAGAACAATGTGGTGGCGGATGCACTAAGTAGACAGGAACACTCCAATCCGATTGGGTCAACTACTTGGATATTCTCGAGTTTGCACATAACAACCAAGTGAACAGATCTACTGGAAGGGCACCCTTCGAGATAAACAATGGTCGGCTACCGATTGTTCCAAGTTCTTTTCTTACAGGCGTGCAGGAAACACCAGTACCTACTGTAGAGGAATTCATCAATGAGTGGCACACAAAGCTGATAGAGGTGAAGTCATTTTTAGAGCAATCACAAAGGAGTATGGCAGCTGACGTAAACCCACATCGACGAGAACTGGAATCTGAGGAAGTTGATCAAGTATGGCTGAACACAAAGAACATTGCCTTACCAAAAGGTCTTTCTCATAAGTTCGTTCGACCTTATGTGGGACCATATTATGTCACCAAGAAGATCAACCCAGTGGCTTACCGATTGGCGCTACCGTCCAGCTTGGATATACACAATGTGTTTCATATCTCATTACTCAAACGGTACAAACCAGATGAG
Organism: Diphasiastrum complanatum; assembly: GCA_029204225.1. NCBI lineage: Eukaryota > Viridiplantae > Streptophyta > Lycopodiopsida > Lycopodiales > Lycopodiaceae > Diphasiastrum > Diphasiastrum complanatum. The sequence goes on along the minus strand of CM055104.1, from coordinate 48,246,336 downwards.
CGATTTGATCGGCAACACGAACTCCGTCACCCACCAATGACACTTGATGATACAAAGAGGCAGCTTGTACCAGAACAAATATTGACACATAGAAAGCGAACTGGTGTTCAACGTGAATATCTAGTGAAGTGGCTACGGGCTCCACTTATTGAGGCTTCTTGGGAGTACGAAGACAAACTTAAGGAGGGAGCCCCTAAAGTACTCGCAGATTATCTACAGAAGAACCAACGCAATAGCCGTTTTTTCAGATTGGCACACACAGCACTACCTGGCGGCATGCCTCCTACATAAACATTCATGGCCATTCTGAAGTTCAAGGAACTTCCAGGTATCTTTCTTAAGTTTGTCAATAAATCACTTGCAGCTTTACACAGGTTTTACGTAAGTGAACTTTATCTACACTTTTCCTGTGCTACTGCCAATGTATTTTAAATTCAAAGTTGTTAAGGCCGGTGAATTAAGCCCGTGCCATACGTCCTAGGTCTAATTTGGCCCTGATGAGGACATCAGTTTTTTCAAACGAGTGGAGGATGTTGTAAAGCTGACTCAGGTGCAACCCAGCGTGCCCTGTAAGACTCTAAGGGGTGATGCTCCCTAAGGTCCCAGAGCAAGTTAGAACGTCAAGGACTGAGCCTCCGACCTGTGGTGAGCCAGTCAAGTAGTCACAAGTCATGAGCTAGCTCTGGAGCTCGAGTCATGGCCTAGTCAGGAAGCAAGTTGATTCTGCCACCGGAACGGCTCCCGGGACCCATGTCTGGGAGCCAGACTGATTCTGCCAGGCTTGCCAGGCTTAATCAGCAAAATAAAAACTAAGTCCCAAAAAGCGTGCTTTACCAGAAAGCACTATGTTTCAGAACAGAGGGGGTGAGCCGAATCACAATAGAACTATAGGGGGAGTCCGGCAGACAGAAACTTGGGCAGCTCAACCAGCGCCAGGAATCCAGTCGCCAGGTCTAAGCTCCCTCTACGATCACGAGCCAGGCACAACGCCTAGCACATGTTGGTGGCCCCGAGACCGGTCAGTCTATGTATGAATGTAACCTCTTCCAAATCTAATAAAGTTGATCCTTGGGGATGATTACCATTTCGGTTTCGCCTCCGGGACTGGTCCAAGTGGAAGGACCCTTACTACAACCTTTTTGCGTCGCTGACGCCTAAGGGTCCCTGTCATCGACATGGGGCTTGCCGCTATGCCAATTGGTCAGTTTGGCGACCACTATGCCTTGGGTTTCATGTGTGGCTTGTCTTTGCCTTTGGTTACCTTTTGGGGACGGATTCTGAGTTGGCTTTCGGGTTGGTTGGGATTCCAGTTTTCTTAAGTCTGAATGGTTAAGCTTGTCACGTTTCTGAGTTGGCTTTTACGTAAGTGCATGATGGATGAATGTTAGACTTAAGCGCGTGTTGGGGAAACCGCTCAAGTCCCAGCGCCCTTTGAGGCGCCGGCGCAACATGCATCCTCCTACCCCATACATAGGCACAAATGTGACACACAAATATATTTATATATATAGATATACACATATGCATATATATCTAAGAAGTAATACAAAACGGTTCCATGCTTGTTTTGTAAAAAAAAATTACATTTTCCAATATAGTATTGGTACACTCTATGTAGTTAAAAACTGCAAAATAATTACATAGGGCCTCAAAAAATGACCTAAAAGCTCCCAAAAAAAAAGATGGTGTAAAGGTCCATTTTTTTGGGAGTTTTGACAATGTTTTTGGTAGCCCAATACTATGTAGACTATCCCAATATTGTTTTTGGCCAATTTAGGAATTTTGAGAAAAAAAAAAATTGGATTTCATGGTACAGAAGAGTTCCGTACCATAAAAATGGTATGGAATAGGTTTTTATGGAACATTGACACACACACACACACACACACACACACACAATAAACTACTGTGGTTTCTCCAAATTTTGGTGGCTATGTTGGCTTATGCTTTTGCTTATGCTTTAAAAGTGTTGGATTTCAGGCCGTAGAAATAAAATATTCAAATAATCAATTATGTTCATGCATAGCATGAAATTTGTAGATATGATGGAGTGAATGAAAAAAAAAATGATGAATGTTTTTTTTAATAGCATTGATTGTAGTGATAGTTTGTAGAGTTTAGAAAAAGTCTAGTATAAATATGTTACATACTTTGACTTACTAGCCCCTTGCAAATGTAGTTTAGTGGGCACTAGACAGTCACCAAAGTTCGTAGTTTGGCACTTCTAGAAGGCTAACAATCAATTTTTTGGTCGACTACTAGAACAATAGCTAATGGGTCAATTGCTATAGCTAGTGCCATCTTGCCAAAGAATTGAAAAGTGCCATCTTGCCAAAGAATTGAATATGAGCTTTTCATGGTGGGAAGCCACATTTAGGCTTGATGTTTGCTCCTAAGGGCTCATCTTTTGAAATTACTCCCATTATGCTTAAAGAAGAACCTATGACCTTGAAGTTGGTCATCAAAGAGTAAATATGGCTCATGTTGTGCTTGAATGATTATTGCACCCTACTTGGAAATATAACTTCTCACCTTGAGCATATGTACGCTTGTTTTGGGAGTAATCTACTATTCAAAAAAATATGTAGGTTGATTATGACACTATAAACATTTTGCAAGAGATTACAAGTGCTATTGTTTAGGTTTACTCCACCATATTAGAAAGAAACTTAAATGTCAAATTTGAATTTTTCCAAAGTGATGTCTAGAAGAAGAGAAAAAGGGTTAACTCAACCACATTGGAAAGAAACTTAAATGTCAATTTTGAATTTTTCCAAATTGATGTGTAGAAGAAGAGAAAAAGTGTAATCTGACAATGACATTTGGCCCCCCCTCCCCCCCTATCCCCCCCAATGCCTTTAGTGGCAAGCATGGATGTAAGAAGTTGGAAGGTGAAAGAAGTTGTGCTTACCACACATTTGAAAAGCAAACTTTTAACTTTTCCATCCACCCAAGTTGGAAGGTGGAAAACTTTTAACTTTTCCATCCACTCAAGAAGTTGTGCTTACCGCACACAGAATAGAAAAATTTCAAGTTTTCCACCCACTAAGTTGATGTATGAGTGAAAGACAAGTATTTTCTTTTTCTTTTTTTAAAGCCAAGATATTTTTTTTTGTTTTAAAGTTTGAAGTTTTGTATTTTTCTTGGTTGTCTAGAAAAAGTTTTATAAATGGATATTTTTTTAGCATTGTCGATAGATTTATGTTTGGTGATTTTTTTCTCTCTAAAAGCTCATGGGTCTTTGCTAGATGAGTTTAAGGATTGAAATGTGATTATTAGGAAAAATATGAGCTCAAGATGGGACCTTTGTAAAGATACTTTTGTTGACTTTGCACGCTTTAAATGTCCAAGTTTTCTCCATCTATCAAGAAGTGCAACATTAATAGATGGACAAATTTTTTTTTGACTATGTTTTGATGATTTTCAAAACTCTCGGCTGGACAACAAAAAACTATTTGATTAGGTAATAGTTGTTGTCTCTATTTTGTGGCTGCCCACTTATGTAAACTCTTGGTCACTTGTTAAAAACTATAATTAAACTAGCCTCTATGGTAAAGATCATCTAGCCATTTACACAGATGCTTGTCACTCTTTTGTTGCTTGCTTCATGTATAGATACAACTCATAATCAGAGAAAAAAAAGTAGGATTCATGTTATGAGTGCTTGCAATGAAGAAGATTCCAAAGATCAATGGATACCAAAAACATAATGAATTCAGATGCATCCATCAACAAAAGGTGCATTTTGAAAAAGAAGAAGAATTGATATTACATACAAAAGCTCTTGGAAAGGAAGGTTCACAGATTTCAAAGTGTCAACTATAGGTCAATCTATCATCAAGGTTTTTAGTTCAACATGTATATCTTCACAAAGAACTCACCATTCAAAATTTGAATCTTCATGATAGACAAAAAAAAATCAATTGTAAGCACGTGGTTTAATCATTCAATAGATATTGCTATTGATTGATCTTATCTATTATGCATTATTTATATGTAACCTTTTGTTTGTTGTTTTGTAGATTCCTTATTGCCTTGTCTTCTGCTGTTCTGGAGCATTCTGCTTTGCCTTCGACATAGTTTGAATCTGAAGGTTCGCTTCGATTCTGCTCCTTTTTGTTTTTGGGATTTTGATAACAGTCTATTGCTGCATGACCTCGTTTATGACAATGAATGCATTCAATCTTTGGATTTAGCCAACACTTTTCTTATGTGTGACCTGATCTTCTGCATCTGTTGTAGATCTTCTTATCACCAGAATTCTTCTATTGTTTTCTAGATTGTTGTTCATTTGTCTTAGACTCATTCTTCTTAGACAACTCCCTCTTAAACTTAGACTTCTTAGAAGGTTTATTTTTCTGAGTAAATAGAGCATTTTCTGAATCACCATTGTCGTCATAGCGTTCACGAGCTTCTACTTCCTCTTTTACTCCATCTATTGTCTTTTGAAGTGTCATTGTTGCATCTTTCGCCAATAAGGTTCGAGTTGTGTGGAATGACCTAGGTAGGGCTCAAGGAAAATAATTAAGCTGTTTTTACTTAGAAATTGTATTTTCTGCACCAGAATTTTGTAAGGAAATAAATAGATCTTTGATCTTTCGCACGAATGTGTTCAGGTCTTTGTCATCCCACTATAGGTAAGTTAATTGGTCTTCCAAGAACATGATTTGATTACGAGATCAAGTCTCATTCTTGGTTTGCAATTCTTCCCATAAATCCTTTGTGTTTGAAATTGATGTAAGATTTAGCATTATATTGTCATGCACTGAAGACGCAAATTGTGCTATAGCTTTGTCATTTTTTAAACTCCATTCTTGAAGTTCTTTGCCAGGAGTAGCTTCTGACTCGAACTCTAAAGAACTGAGCTAGAATGCTCAAGAGTGTTCAAGCTTGAAAGCTTGAGAGAGCTCCTAAATTCTACTAAAATGCATTGCATAAAATGAAATAATAGACGTATGATCAACTATTTATATTAAGCAAAAACGGGCGTCCAGTAGGATAACTAATTAGGTTGTTCCCGTCTACTTTTGCAGATTGTGTAGAAACAGACATAAAACTGCCAACAAGATATTGTAGTGGATGAAGATTAAAAACGGTTAGTCGATTATTAGGAGAATAATCCAACACTCCCCCTCCTAATCTGAATCCATGAATGCTTTGACCTTCATACTTAGTTCTGCACAAAATTTTGTGTGTGCATCCAAGCTTAATGGTTTAGTAAAAATATTTGTTGTCATATCTTGCATTCAACAGTACTGCAAGTCAACCTCTTTGTCAAGAACTTTTCTTCTGACATAATGATACTTAATTTCAATGTGCTTACTCCTAGAATGAAATCTAGGGCTAGTTGATAAAGCAATGGCACTTTGATTATCACAAAATAGAATTGTTAGAGCATATTGATTCAGACTGATATTTGAAAGTAAGTTTCTCAACTATACTGCTTCCTTTGTAGCTTGCGAGACTACGATATACTCTGATTTAGCGGAAGAGAGAGCTATTGAAGTTTGCTTGTGGCTATTCCACGAAAGCTATTTCAACTACCCATCAATGACGTTTTAGGGCAAACATGGACCAATGAAAAGTTTCAAAACACGTTTTCTCTATCATTGCTGACATTCTTGAGTTTGTCGTTGTCGACTCCTCCATAACAAATGCAAAAGTCCATAGTAGCTCGAAGATATCTCATGACTCTGATAAGAGCCTTCCAATGTGTTATACTAGGATTGGTCATATATTGATTCAAGGAATTGACTGCAAAAGCTATGTCTGGTTTGGTACAGATCATCGAGTACATAAGAGATCCTAATATCGAATGATAAGGATACTCACACATCTGCTCCTTCTCTTTGATTATTTGGGGACACTGGTCCTTCGACATCTTGAGTCCTAGATCCATTGGTGTGAGAGATAATTTGCAATTAATCAGATTATATCTGATTAAGACATTGTGAATGTATCTTTACTAAGAAATATAGATCAACTTCTGTTTTCTGTCTCCTGGGATCTGAATACCTAGACAGTAATGAGCTTCGCCCAGATTGGTCATGTCGAATTCTGAAGATAGCATTGTCTTAGCTTCCTATATCAGATCGATATAGCCATCACTGAGCCATGATCACCATCACCATCTAACTTTGCCTTGCCATCGCCATCTACCTTGCTACTTGCTTGCAACTACTAGAGTTTGCATTGACTTTTGGAGTTTATACTCTATCCCAATACTCGTTATTGACCTCTCGAATCTGCCTACAACCTCCCCATCTCCATCAAACATAAGTGCTCATGCTTCCAAGGCTTCATTATCCACATTTTCAATCATGGAGTTAGTCTCTAGGCTTCAACAAAACTTGACTCTTTTTATCGTTAAGCTTCTTGCTCAATGCTTTGTTCTTGTTGTTCTAAAACTGCAGAGTCTTGCAGCCTCCCGGGACGGTGGACCTGAGTCTTTGTGATGCCATGTTGCGGCTAGCCAGAGGTTTTCCGAGCACTGACTGGGATCAGTGGGATGTAGGGCCGTAGGCTGTAGCGCGCTGTCCTTGCTAGTACTACGATCACTCAGCAGAAGTTACTGAAAGTTGATACTGGTACAGGCACTAGTGGTACGGATGATTTTATAAATTATGATGTACATTTTATTCCTTGGTTTGAAATGTGTCACACTCATGTCTCACATTTAATTATATCTACCATAATCCACTGCAAAAAGTTCCAACAACGCACGTTCTGACTCATGAGTTCCGAGGACATGTGTTCTGCACTGATTCCCGAGCTTTAAAGTCTTTGGAGCCTTCAAACTTTTGAGGATCACCATATCCTTTTCTTTTGTTTTTTGAAATATTGAATGGAAATTGTGAATCAAATATCCAAGGAAAAGAAGGCAGCATAGTCCGCCCAGCTCCAAATGTAGGACGGTGGACGGTGGGCGCAAAGTTGAAGCATCCAGATTCCAGCTTCCAAGCCATTGCTCTTAGAAATTTGTCCAGGCCAACCTTATTAAAGCTTTAACAATAAGATGCTGGCATAAAGTCTATAATAGTATAGGAAGGAAGGTCCCTCTATAAGGCCCTTATTGTCACTCCTCCAAGGCCCTCCTACACCGGAAGGGCTCAATACGCAGATCTTCCCGTCATGAAAACTTTTATTTTATTTTTTGGCAATTTTTTTTACACAACTTTCACTCAAAGGTGCTTTTTTACACACAACTTTCACTAAAAGTGGTGAGTACATTTCTTTTGCTTTGATAAAGTTTTTTTTTTCATCCATTATTCTATTGTGGAAGGCACCTATATATTGTCTATAAAATGTCAAAAGTGATTTTCCAAATTAAAAAAACCTAGAAGGTTTAATACTAGTTGTCAAAATGTTAAGTTTGAAGATCCTTTTATAAAACTATATTATTGTTTGCTGCACAAACCAAAAGCCTCTAGGGTCTATTAATGACACACTGGCCACATGTTGTTTAGGCTCTTTCTCCTAGTGCTCAAAAAAGAGAGAGAAAGTGATATTGTGCTAACTCAAGAAAAATATGCAAAACAAATTGTCAAAAATGTTTAATATGCTTAGCCATTGAGTATGCCTATGGATAGAAATATGAACCTAACCTTACATGATGACATAGATGAGGTTGATCACGACTTTATAGGCTGGTAGCCTTATCTATCTTACTCATACATGTCATGATATTTCATTGTTTATTAGTTTGTTGCGTTAGGTATTGTTTACTCATTGGCATGTTGCAAAAGAGTACTATGATACATCAAGGGAACTCTACACTATGGCTTGGTCAAGAAATGTTTATGGTAGAAGATCCACTACAATATTTGTGTTTAGTGTAGGTATATTATGAAGCAACAAGAAGCAATCCACTGTTGCTTTATCATCAACTGAAGTTGAGTATTAGGCATTGAGTTTTGCGACAGAAGAAGCTATTTGGTTGAAGAGATTGTTTGCTGTGTGGCAAACTCGGGAACATTCTAATTAAATATTTTTTGAAAATAGACCATATTTGGATAGATGTTAGCTTGCATTAGGCATCTTGTCTTGGCATAAGTAGGTTTAGAATTGTATTTTAGAGTTAGATTGATAGTGATTTTGCTTGATTTGAGTGAATCTTCTTGTTTGAAATCTAATCTGATTGTTGACTAGGGGAAGCTATTCAAAACACCATTTTTAATATCCATTTGGATTTGAGAAACCAGAGAAAACAACAAAAATTGGTCATTTCTACCAGATTTGATCAAAAAGGAGGCAAAATCATCATCAGAGTTGATAACTTTTTACCCTCTTATAGGAAACCTTCGCCGAGTTGTAGACAGCTTTGGTTTCACTCACAAAACCTTCATATTGAAGAGCAAAGACATCAGAAAGACCATCAGAAAACACCAAAACTACAAAATACAGAAAAAAGAACCTTCGTCCGATTCATTGTGCATAGGTGTGATTAAGATCTATCTAATGTCGGTTCGGTGAAGAATAATATCAAAAATAGAAGGCCAAAGTGATTGTTCATCTAGTTGTTGACAACCTTTTGTGGAAAGTTTAACACCTGTTTGCAAAAATATCAGTTCTCTAAGAAGAACCTTTGCCAAAGCCTTTGCCAGAGTTTGTGTCAGTCCTACTTACTATTTTTGATAGTTAGTGGGTTGGGCGAACGTTAAGCCAAGGGCATTTGTCATATTGACCTATTTTTGTCAAAAAAGACTTTATTTTGCAAAAATAACAATATTACTCTTGCAATCTTCGTCAAAACCTTCACTGACTCTTTTGAGAATTCTATTTATAATAAACCATCATTTTTGAGTTCGACAAAGATTAGATCTATCAAGATCTTATGAAAAGTCTATTTTTACCCTCTCGATTTACGACATGGTATCAGAACGGGCAGTTCAGTAATCTGCATTTCATTGCAGATTATAAGTCTTGTTTCTATCAAGACGTTGTTCTAGCAAGCACGCATCCAACAGTATATGAAATCGTTGTTTCTACCAATGGTCTCACTCAACCAAAATGGATCCATCTTCTAGTTCTTCTCTTATCTACAAACTCGATGGGAGTAACTACCATCTCTGGAAATTCAAAATGAAGGTCATACTACTAGCCAAGGAACTTTGGAACATCCTTGATGGCACAGAAGTTAGACTAGAAGGTGATGTAGCCATTATCACCAAATGGAGACTGAAAGATGGCAAGGCTTTTGCCATGACCACTCTCAACATCAGAGACAACCAAATCAGTCACATACATGCTACTTAGACTGCTAAGGATGCATGGGACATCCTAGCAACCCTCTACGATATCAGGGATGTCACCTCCAAACTCCATTTGAGGAAGAAATTCTTCACCTTGAGAATGTCTGAAGCAACAAGTGCTTTCGGGACATATCAACACTTTCCAAAATCTTATGGAGTGGATGTTGTTATGACTCTATTATCGAGTCTACTTGAGGCCTATGAAAATTGAGTGCTAGCAATTTCGATTGAGGAGCATCTCACCCTTTCAAGAGTGGTTTCCCTAATAACAAGAGGAGGCCAGAAGAACTGCATCCTCCTCAGGCTCATGGTCAGATCCTCAAGCTCTATATTCAAAAAATCAGAAACTCAAATCCAAAAAGAAGAGCAATATGCAGTTTGGGTCGAATTTTGACTCAGGATCAAATTTTGGCTTAGGGTCAAATTCTGGCTTAGGGTCGAATTCGAACTCTTCATCTTTCCAACCAAAGCAAAAACTATTCTACAGATACTACAAGAAAAATGGACATGAGATTAAGGATTGCAGAACTTTGAAATTCAACAATGAGAAGAAGAAGCAGTTCCAACAACAAGCGCATAGTGCTTCAACTAGTTTTTCGACCCAACAACAAGAGGAAGATGAAGCAGCCTTTATGACCAAGGTCGAAGAACAATAGGATATCGATTCCTGGTATCTTGATTCTGGAGCAACTCAACACATGACTCACTATCAAGACTGGTTGAAAGATTATAAATCTTTCACCCGTTCACTATTGATAACTAAGTAGGCGAACACAATGATAAAATTAAGTTTAGAGCTAGATGTGCGGTGATAGCAAAAGCAAGAGCAAACAATCAAACAAAGCAATCAGAAAGTCAGACAAAGAGCGGAAAGCATTTCAAATACTGACGGACCCTGAATGCAAAACTAGAAAGCACTTTATTCAGATCAATTGTAACAAAATACAAGTCAGTGATGCAACAAGACAATAGCGGATGAAACCACACACAAAGCTAACTACAATCTATAAAAGCTATGAGATCATACTGACGATCCGTCTGAAAGAAAAGAATCAATGCATGAAAGCATCTACAATGTTTGTCTCTATGGATTCAATAATCTGTGTTCTTGATTATTGATTCTTGTTATTACAATGATCTACATACTATTTACATTAATTCAAATGAGCGTACAAGAGATGGCATGGAGCCTTGTGCCATCAGGAAGAAGATCGTGGCTGCTGTCATTGTCAAGTTGGTTGCGTAGTATAGAGGATGAGCGTGAGGAGGCCGATAAGTCAGGCTTCCCCAAGATGTCGTCCAGGTTGGATCTACCCGATAGTTAGTCCAACTCGGATATCTCGGCCACCTTCAGTTGCTCGTCTTCAGTAGTTGAGCTATGCGACAATGCAAGTAAATATGCAACAATGAATGGAACTAAATTGACATGGGATTTAGGAGAGTAGAGAAGATAAATCCAACAGTTATTACAGCCACCTACCTACAAAATTGATCCATCACCAAAGCCCTGAATGGCAAGACACCCTATGAGCTGTGGACATGATCGAAACCATCACTCAAGGATATTAGAGTGTTTGGATACATTGCTTATGCTCAGATTCTCGAAGATCTAAGGAAGAAGCTGGATGATCGATTTTCATTGGCTACTACTCCCTAGAGTCACAAGGCATACAAACTCTACAATCTGGAAACAGAAAAAACATTCATGAGCAGAGATGTCATTTTTGTGGAAGATCGATTCAAAAACCACAAGGGAAAAGCTTGAGAAATTTTTGATCCAAGTATCGAAGAAGTTTTTGATCCATGTATCAAAAAAGGTTCCAGGATCGAAAACCAAAAAAATCGATATTGATTCAAAAAATGAGTCAGAACGTCAACGGGTCCAATCACATTAGGAGGTCAAAATTTAGCCAAGAAAATCGAATCGACCCAGACAACGTCCATCCCATTTTATAGATGATGCAACTTGGTACTTCGTGCAGGAACCGAATATAGTTTCAAAGGCAATCTCTACACCTGATGCTGATCAATGGAAAGCAATGATGGACCCAAAATTCAATTTTCTGATAGAATCAAACGTGGACAGTCATTGAGCTACCAAAGGGAAGAATTATGATTCCATGCAAATGGATATTCAAGGTGAAGTATGATGTTGAAGGAAGCCTGAATCGATACAAAGCCAGACTGCCAGATTTCAGATCTGGATTATTGTGAGACCTTTAGCCCAATTGTCAAACATGCTTCGATCCAACTATTACTTTCTTTTGCAACTACAACATATCTTGAAGTCCATTAAATGGATGTCCAAACTGCTTTCCTTAATAGAAACATTGAAAAGGAAATCTATATGTCATAGCCAGAGGGATATGAAATTAGAGGTAAGCAACACCTTGTCGATAAAATCCACAAGGCACTCTATGGGCTGAAACAATCATCCAGGGCCTGGTTCTAGAAAATCAATGCATTTCTTATAGAAAATGGTTTCATTCCAAACTCAACAGACTCGAATGTCCACCTCAAGTCTGTATCAAAATTTTTCATCATCATCACTCTCTATATAGATGATACTCTATTTTTCAATAACAATTTGAATCTGATGAAGGACACGAAATGCATGCTGGCCCAGGAGTACAAAATGATTAATATGGGTCCAACTCACTATTGTCTAAGAATTAAAATCTTTCGAATTCAATCTAGCAAATTGATTTTCATCAATCAACAAAGATACCTCACCAACGTGGTGGAAAATTTGGAATGGCCAACTGCAAACCAACTTTCTTTCCACTCGACCCTGGACTAAAGCTATCAAAAGAACAATCTTCTCAAACTAAGGTAGAAAAAGAGAAAATGAAATAATATTTGTTTCACTCCATCATCGGCTCACTGATGTACGCAATGATCTGCACAAGACCAGATTACCTTGCATATTCGATCAGTTCACTCAGCCAGTTCCTATCGAATCCAGGTCTAACCCATTGGAAAGCACTCAAAAAGCTCATGAAGTGCACCAAGCAACCAAGAATCTCAGCATATGTTATGAAGACAACCAATTTGCAAATATTTTTGAGTTTTACACAGATGCATATTGGACAAAAGATATCAATACTAGAAGGTTGACTTATGGATTTATATTTTTATACAATGAAGGTCCACTTTTTTGAAACAGCCGAAAACATATCTCAGTAGCATTGTCATCAACTGAATCAGAATATATTGTTGCCACAAATGCTATCAAGGAGACAATCTGGCTAAGGCACTTGCTAGTAGAAATTGACCTTGCATAATCACATCCAATGACCATTTTCTGTGACAACCAAAGCACCATAGCTCTCTCTCTCTCTCTCTCTCTCTCTCTCTCTCTCTCTCTCTCTCTCTCTCTCTCTCTCTCTCTCTCTCTCTCTCTCTCTCTCTCTCTCTCTCTCTCTCTCTCTCTCTCTCTCTCTCTCTCTCTCTCTCTCTCTCTCTCTCTCTCTCTGAATCCAAGATCTCATTTTCGAAGCAAGCATATCGAAATCAGGTATCACTATTTAAGAGAGGAAGTGCAAAGCAAGGAAATATCATTAGTCTACTACAGGACAAAATTAATGGCGGTAGATTACTTCACAAAGGCTCTATCTAAAGAGCACCATCTCAAATTTAACGACATGTTAAATTTGAAGATCAAAGCTTTCCAAGATCCACATTAAAAGGGAGTGTTGGAATTCGATGCTCAGCCTCAAATCCATTTATTAATGAGAGTCTTGAAAGCTACACAAAAATCCAAAAAAAAAAGGCTCAAATTTTTGAACAGAAGATTAAAAAATTCAGGACGAATTTTTTAGAATTTTTTTATATCGGATCGACTCAAAAAATTTGTAATTTTTCGAGTTAGTGTAAATTTTCGAGATATATAATATTTTCGATACATTGTAAATTTTGATATTGTCTGTTAGAAATCCAATCCGCGTTAACAGTCTGCCTATTTTGTACATTCAAAGGCAATTATAATAAATGAGGTAGATAACATTTAATGCTAATTAGATATCTAGCAAGTAGAAGATATTTTGTAATAGACAAAAAAAAATTGTGGATAGAAAATTAGTCAAGGAATAATCTTCATTAGAAAACTTCTTCTGATTTTTTGAGTTTTTCAGTAGCCAGCGTTATCACGCTCAACAAGCTGAAGTTATTACTTGAAGCAATTGTACTCATTGATTAAAATATGCTATTGGATCAGTTTTGATGTAGCCAGGTGAATACAAGAAAAATTATCTTATCAGATTTGCAAGTCGACAACTTACAGTTCTTGAGAAGAATTATTTGACAATAGAACGGAAAGAGTTAGCCATAGTTTTTTTAGTTAAGAAGTTTCGACATTATTTAATGGAAACACATTTTGCATTTTATACTGATCATCAACCGTTACTTTATTTAGTAAACTTGATGTGTAATACGAGGCACATTGCAGGATGGCTACTTTTATTGACTGAATTTTCTTTTTGAGTTGTGGTTCGAAAGGGTAAACAACATTATGTGGCCAACCATGTCTCAATGATCGAAACAACACCAGATAATACTGAAATAGATGATGAACTACCAAATGTAATGTTGTTTTATGTTGAAGCGGTACTTGAGAGTGGGCAGCAGATTTTGTTGAATATCTGATGCTAGGCCAACCCAATGACTCCTTGAAAAAAGTACAAAAGAGACAATTGATTCTTAAGGCACAACCTTATCAATTAATTGCGAGCCAATTATATCACCGATGAATGGATGATATTTTGCAAAGATGTGTTTTGCTGCACGAAGTACCTAAACTAGTCATGTTTTCACATGATGGAATGGGCGGAGGATATTTTTCAACAGATATCATTGTTTGCAAACTTTTACAATCGGGATGTTGGTGGCCTACACTTCATAAAGATACAAAGGTCATGTGATGTTTGTCAATGAGCACAACGTCCTACGAAGCAGAATTATGAACCTTTGCATCCAATTTTATCGCAAGCACTATTTGAGAAATGGGACGTTGACTATGTTGGCCCTATTCATCCTGCGACAAGAGGATCTCAAGCTAGATATATCATCATTGCAACTGATTACATGACCAAGTGGGTTGAAGCAAAAGCAGTTCGAGTTGCAAATGCGAAATCTACGGCTAAGTTTCTATATGAACACATTATTGTTAGGTTTGGATGTCCTATCGAGATCGTAAGTGATTGTAGAACACACTTTGTGAATGAAACGATAAAGTGTCTGTTGGAAGACTTTTTGGTTATTCATCGGTTTAGTACTCCATATTATCCGAGGGGTAATGGTCAAGCTGAATCTTCCAATAAGATTCTCTGCAATATTATGACAAAAATGGTTGAAGCAAGTCATTTTGATTGGGAACAAAAATTGCATGTAGCATTATGGGCATTCAGAACAGCTTCCAAAGGTAGTACGAATCAAACACCATTCCAGCTTGTCTATGGTCAAGATGCAGTTATGCCGATTGAATTCTTAGTAGCCTCCTTACACATAGTAGCAACGAAACGATTAGATGATGCAAAATCCTTACAAATGCGTCATGAGGCTTTACAAAATTTTGTGAAACTAGATTGATGGCAGTTCATGCATTAGCAGCAGAGACAGCTTGCCGCAAGGCATGGCACGATTGCCTTACACAAACAATGGATCAAATCAGCATCCACACCCCAAATTGACCCATCATATACCAAAAGTACAATTGACAAATCTCAATTGATTTCCACCGTGCTTTACAATTTTATGCTGTTGAGTATCAAAATTCACCAAATCCAACTATTAGGCAATCTGTGCACAATTGTTTTGTTTCTATTCTTTTTCTTCTCTACCCTACGCACTCACACTCTTTGTATATCCTTTTGATCCAGAAAATAGTTTATATCTCCACCGTGTGGAGTTTACCAGATAGCTAAATAGAAAACTACAAGAGTAGTTAATGCTAATCAACTAATTAGTTACTCTCCGCTATTGCTAACCGTTTCAGCTGGGCGTGAAGTTTAAGACTCCACGCCCGATTTTCTTTTGTTTCTTTTCGTTTCGTGTCGCGTCATGTCTTTTGGTCTTGGAGGCATGTTTGACTTTCACGAATCATTCAACCTTCGAGATTCGCTTCGCTTCATGTCTCAGGGTTTTCGAGGTACATTGACTTTCACAAATTGTTTGCCATTCGACCTTCGCTTCGTGTCGCTTTGCTTCGCGTCGTGGCGACTTTGCAGGAGTTCACCATTTTTGACACTCCCTCTTGAAACTTGCAGCTTTGCACATTTAATTCAATTGTCTTTCTTTGCTTTACGAAGAGTGGCTTGTTGAGCGACTTCATGAGCAGATCCGCAATCATGTCTGTAGACTCTATGTACTGGACCTAGAGCTCTCCTTTCGAGATCAAATCTCGAATGTGATGGTACTTCAGAGGTATGTGTTTTGTTTTTGAATGGAAGATATGATCATGTGATAGATAAAGACACTCTGAGAGTCCATCATTATCGTGCATGGTCCTCCTTGTGGTATCCCAATTGCCTCCAGCATCATCTGCAACTACACTACCTCGTTCGCCAACGTTGAAGCTGCGACGTATTCAGCTTCGCAAGAAGATTGAGCTACCAAGGTTTGCTTTTTGCATATCCAGCTGATTGCTGCTCCACACGCTATTGTACATCCTCTAGTTACGGACTTGCTGTCATCTTTGCAGCTCGCCCAGCTTGCATCACTATGTACAACATCAGGCAATCCTCTAGAAATGTGCTGATGGCTTGATTTAAAAGGTTTCCTAGTCTGTTTACCAACTAGACAAGCTTGACAGACAGGTAATTCGACTCTTTCGCAAGGATAGTCGAGATCAAGAACAATAGATTGTCTAGACATTCATTGTACAGCAGCATGATTTAAATGACCAAGTCTATAATGCCAAAGTAAACCTTTATTTGAATGAATTGAAGTACTGAGAGCTTGACTAGAGGCAGAAAAGCAATAACTCAATTTGTACAAGTATCCATTCCTCTTTTTGAGTGCTAGGATATTGCCTGTCCTATCAATTACTTTACACTTATCACATTTGAATTCTACTCTGTGTCCTAGATCTGTGATTCTGCTTACAGAGAGCAGATTTGTAGATAAATTTGGTACATAAAGGACTTTAGAGAATAGCTTAGACTGATCATTGGCAAAGTTTAATCTTACAATGCCTTAACCTTTAATAGCCTGTGTGCTATTGTCACCAGACATATTTCTGGGTACTGTAAGGTGTATAGGACTCGAAACAGCCAATGAGGCTAGTCATATACTGAGTGGCTTCGGAATCCAGGAACCAAGAACTGTCGCCAGATGCTCCTTGATGGCTGGTCATGAAGGCATCATGATCCGCTTCTTGAATAGGCTGTGGAGCTTCTGCAGCTGCAATCGCCACTTGATTCGACTACCCCTTGCTATTGTTCTTTGCTTGAAGTATCCGGCAGTCTTGTATTTTGTGGTTGTTTCGTTTGCAGTATCTGCAGAACAGCTTCTTCTTTGTCTGCGGATTCGACTGTTCCTTGTGCTGAGTTGGTTTCTGGTCTGGCTTTGCTTGCTTCAGGCCTCTCTTCTTCTTCTGCTTTGTCGTGCTCTTGTTGATGTACAAGGCATGAGAATCAGCTGAGGAACTTGAGGCTTCATTTCTCCACGTGTCTTCCTGCAACAACATAATAATGACTATCGAAAGAGTCAATTCTGGATGAGTCATGATGATCATCACCCAGCTGTCGTAAGAGCTTGGCAAGCCTATAAGCAGTTGCTGTAAAAATTACAGCAAATAAGGATCCTAAAACACACTTGAAATGATGAGGGAAACAATAGATTATGATCTCATAAGATTAGCACAAGTTGAACCATCAAAATCCATCAAAAATCTATGCTTGAACCTCACTAAATGGCCCAAATCCTTGAAGAAGGCTTCACACGTGTGAAAGTACGGCCTCCCACAGTCTGAGTACTGTACACCAGACCTACATTCAATCCTATAATCATTAGTAATCACAAGTACTCAAACAATTATGAACATAGAGAGCAATTTCACCATTATGAGAGAAAAATCATGAAATTGCTTGATTGATTTTGGTGAGATATCATCACCTATATATACATGATCCATCACGGTTTTGGGCAGGTATGAGTAGCCCTAAACCTATCCCTAATGCTAATTTTGGTGATCTTTCATCCCTACCAATTTAGGGATTGGAATCTTGGAGATCCCTCAACAATGCAAAAATTACCAAAAATAGCTCCTATTTTTTCTCTCTTCTATCTAAGCATAATTTGGACTCATTCCAAAGGTTCTAACACTTAGGTCTACTTGAGAATATCCTTATGAATGGAATCCTATGCTATTTGGCACGTGTGAGAAGCCACCTCATGACCATCTAACTATTTACAAGTCATATGACCAAAACTAGTCAAGCTAGAATTGTGAATTTTTAACAATCCTCCTCACTATCTAGCTTGGTTCAATCATTGATTTACTAATCACTCCAAGTGATGATCTGAACTTCATAAAAGGTGTCCTTAAAAGTGGTTTAGTAATTAGATCAGCTACACATTCATTGCTTGGAACATGCTCCAAAGCAATCTCCTTGACTTGCACCATTTCTCTCACAAAGTGATGGCATATCTCAATGTGCTTAGATCTTGCATGGAAGATTGGGTTAGATGCAAGGTGTTGGGCTGATATATTGTCATTGTAGATGATTGGTGCCTCCTCTGAATCCATGATCTTTAGCTCCACCAATAATCTCTTGATCCAAAGTATCTCCTTTGTAGTGGTCATCAAAGCTTTGTACTCGGCCTCGGTTGAAGATAGAGATATAGTTTCTTGCTTGTTTTAAAGCCATGAAACCACACCTTCTCCTATGAAAGTTGAATAGGCACTTGTTGATTTCCTATCCCTCTTGTCCCCTGCAAATCTGAATCACTAAATGTATGAAGGTTAATCACATCTCCTCTATATAGAATCCCAGAATCCAATGTACCCGAGATGTATCTTAGAATCCTCTTAGCCTTTTTTCAATGGATATTCAATGGATTTTGCATGGATTGGCTCAACCTACATACACTAAAGCTAAGATCTGGTCTAGTTATAGTGATCCACATTAAGGAACCTATAAGTTGCCTAAACAAAGTGATGTCCATGAAGGATCTTTCATCATCTTCATTTGGCACTTTTACATCTTGCTCCATTGGTGTGTCAACACTTTTGCATACTTCCATCTTAAACTTCTTCAAAAGACTTTGAGCATAGTTTACTTGACTTATAAAGATAAAATTAGACCCTCTAAGTACCTCTATGCCTAAGATGAAGTGAAGACACCCTAGATCTACCATCTTGAACTCTAAGGATAGATCTATTTTGATTTTTTCAATACCATCAACACTATTTCCACTAATGATGATGTCATCTACATAAATGAGTAAAAGTACAATTCCAACATCATCAAACTTAATGTAAAGAGTGAGATCATATTCACTTTGAACAAAAGAAAGTGAAATAAGATAGCAATGTAGTCTTGAATTCCAAGATCTCGAGGCTTGCTTCAAGCCATAGATGCTTCTTTGGAGATGGCATACTTTGTTCTCCATTCCATGCTTGATGAACCCTTGTGGCTACTCCATATAGATATCCTCTTCCAAAAAACCATTCAAGAAAGCATTAGAGACATCCATTTGACATAGGATCCATCCAAAATGTGATGCAAGTGCAATGATTAGCCTTATTGTGACCATCTTGGCCATGGGTGCAAAAGTTTTCCTCATAGTCTATCCCTCTCTCTTGAGCATAACCTTTTGTAAGTAATCTTGCTTTATGTTTGTTAACACTCCCATTTGCATTCAACTTAAGCTTGAAGACCCACTTGCATCCTATTACATTCCTTTGAGGTCTCTCAACAAGCAACCAAGTTTCATTCTCAATCAAGGCATCATACTCATCCAACATAGCTTTATACCATTCTTTGGAGTTCAATGCATCTTCAACATTAGATGGTTCTTCAAAATTAGATAAAGCATAAGAAGTGGATGAGATACCCTCAACTTGTTGTCCTTTGCCTTGATATGTGAGCCTTGATGGCTCCACTTTTGCCCTTGAAGATCTCCTTGGTGTGATAGGTGGGTTTGTTGCTTGCTCCTCCATGAGCTCCTCCTCAAAACCAAGATCTTGCTCCTCGACCATCTTCTTCTTGATTGTTGGAGCACTTGAGCCTTCTTCAAGCATATGCATATGATGTTCATCAAAGATAACATCCCTTGAAACAACAAATTTGTTCAAGGATGGGAGATAGACTCTGTAGCCCTTGCTTGAGCTTGCATATCCGAGCATGATCCCTCTTGTGGAATATGGATCCTCCTTGGTTCTTGTTTCCAATGGCACATGCACATAACATATACACCCAAAAACTTTCAAGTGATTAAGATTGGGTTTCTTTCCATACAACATCTCATATGGAGTTTTGCCTTCAATTTCTTTGCAAGACACCCTATTCATCAAGTAGTTTGCACACCCCAAAAGGATTTGGGCAAACAAGCATCTAATCTTAAAGCCTTAGAACATTCACATAATGTTCTATTCCTTCTTTCAGCAACTCCATTTTGTTGAGGAGTGTAAGGATAAGAAGTCTCTTTCTTGATCCCTTCCTCCTCACAAAAGGCCTTGAACTCATTGGAGATGAATTCTCCACCATTGTCACTTCTAAGAATATTGATGCTATGATTATAATGCTTTTCCACAAACAACTTGAACTTTACAAAAGTATCAAATACTTGAGGCTTGAAGGAAAGAAGGAACACCCAACAATATCTTGAGTAGTCATCAATGAAGGCTAAAAACATGGATGAACCTCCATTAGATTTGGTGCTAGCAATGTGCACATCCGAGTGTATGAGTTCAAGAGGATGAGATGACTTTGTGATGGAGTTAGGAAACACCTTTTATGTTCCTTGGATACAGCACAAGCTTCACAAACCTTGTCTTCCTTCCCAATAGACCTTGGTAGGCCTAAGGCATACTCCTCCTTGATCATAGCCATGGAACCCGAGTTGACATGTCCAAGTCTTTTGTGCCACAAAGTAAAGGTAGATATCTTGCTCTTCTCGGCCAACATGACAACATTAGTATCCAAAAATGCATCCAACTTATAAAGTTTGCCAAGTCTAGTACCCTTAGCCACTATCTTACCCTTCTTCTTGATGAAACATTCATTTGAAGCAAAGTCAACATTGAAACCATTGTCTACCATTTGGCCAACACTTAGTAGATTCTTTGTTATTGTAGGAATGTACAAAACACCTTCTATGTTGATCTTTTTGGAAGATCCTAAGCAAAGGGGAATGGTACCAACTCCTTCAATCTTACAAGCTTCATCATTTGTTGTATAGATAGACTTTATAGGTCCATCATAAGATAAGAGAGAAGAGAAAAACTCCCTTTTACTAGTCATGTGTGAACTAGCACCGGAGTCGATCCACCAAGGATCTTCTCCTTTGAAGCTTGTTGAAGAAAATATGGACATCATGAGAGAGTCCTCATGTGAACTCTCCTCCTCCTCCTCTTTGCTCATGTTGGCTTGGCTTTGATCTTGCTTCCTCTTGAAGCATTCCGAGGCATAATGCCCCATCTTGCTACAATAGTAGCACTTCACCTTTGATTTGTCCTTCTTGGCTTTGGTGGTTGATGGAGATGCCTTTGAGGGTCCTTCTTGATCCGCAAGCTTTGTAGACTTCTTTAATGTTGATCCTTTGCCTTTGGACTTGCCTTTTCCTTTGGTGAAGAGAGCTTGGTCATCTCCACCTTGGATGGAAAGCCTATCCATCCTCTCTTGCATTTGGCTCCTTCTTGATTCCTCGACCATGAGTGTGCCTTGGAGTTCTTCAAGTATGGGTAGCTTACCCATAATTGCATATCTATGAGCCAAATTGTCAAATTCAAAGCTTAGTCCATTCAATATGAGTTGAACAAGCTCTTCATCCTTGATAGGATCACCTATGAAGACTAGCTCTTTGTTCAATTCCTTTACTCTTAGGAAAAAAGTTCAAAGTCTCCCAAGCATCTTGAGCCGAAGTGCAATCTCCTACCTCTCTTAAGAGTTCATTTGCAACATTCGTTTTTATGCAATGTAGTGCAACATTGCACCTCTTGATGTATTTGGCTTTTTCTTGAGGATGAATAGGTTCACCCTCCTTACCATTTACAATTTCCATCAGATCTTGCATGATCATGATGGATTCCATTCTAACTTTCCATATGGAATAGTTAGTATTGTTGAGCCTTTCATTAGTATCCAAAAGATATGCATTTATAGATGCCATCTAGTCTCCTAATCAAGGACTTGACACCATTAAATTATGTGTTGTGAATGATTCGCGAAGAGCTAGATAGTGCTCGACAAATAATTAGTCACGAATTATTTGTGAAAGACACGACTAAATGTTAGTCGTCTATTACCAAAATGAGCAACTTGAAAGATCAGACAGAATGAATAACAAGTGTAGCAATATTAACACAAATCTGAACGTAGAACAAAGAATTGTATCAGATTAAGTATATCAAATATAGTCAATAATGCGGTAGAGCACAAGACAGTAGCGACCGAAACCGTGTGTCCTACGAAGCTTATTCAAACTGTAAAAATGAATGATACCTTATTGTTGACAAATTAAAGAATCAATGCACAGAGCATCTACTTTTGTCTATCTCTGATAAGCTTCTCTTCTTCGTTCTCTCTCGCTCGCTAACTTCTTGATCGTTTGATCTTTTGTTTTTCTTAGTTAATGAATAAGCAAATGGTATTCAATATATACATAATATTATAGGTGTGCAGATGAAGAAAGTACAAGGTGGACGTGCTGTATGTAGGAGATCGTGGGTAGCTGCAGTCGTCGTCCAGTTTGTTGGTGCAGCTACATGAGCGTGAAGAGGGTGTGACGTCAGCCTTTTCTTTTTGTCTCTTCATCGCCTGTGAGAATTTACATGTGAATATGCAGACTGCTCGACAACGTGAGTAAATATGCAGCATGAATAGAGGCATATTAAAAATGAGATTTAGGTGACTAGAGGAAATAAATCCAATAATACATAGGAGTGAGTTGATGCTCGATTCCTTGTTCTTGGCAGAATTTTGAGAATTCTTTGCTCTTGTACTCACCTCCATTGTAAGATTTGATGATCTGAATATTCTTTGAGGTGTGTTGCTCTACGAATGCCAAGAACTTCTTGAAGGAATCAAACACTTCAGATTTCTTCTTTAGGTAGTAGATCGTAGTCATCTGGCTGTAATCATCTATGAACGTCACGAACTACCTCGATCTTGAGAGCGAATCCATTTTCATTGGTCCACAGACATCTGAGTGGATGAGCCCAAGAACTTCTGTGGCTCTTCTTCCCTCATGTGTGAATGGATTTCGATGTTGTTTGCCTTTCTGACAGGCTTCACAGAACTATGTATCGAGTTTTAATATCTTTAGACCTGTGACTATGTCTTTCTTACACATGTCATACATGCTCTTCATGTTTAGATGATACATTCTCATGTGCTAGAGCTGATCTTCATTTTCTGATGCATTTGATATGCTATCAAAATCGTTGATTATCTTGGCTTGGTACAGATTTCCTTCTTTGCATCCAACCGCCAGCAATTTGTTTGTAGTTTTCTTGATCATGTGGCATGTATTGCCATCGAACACAACTCGAATTCCAAGATCTACCATCTTGGAGATTGATAACAGATCTTTTCTCAATGAAGGCACATAGAGTGCTCTTGGCAGCTCTGCTTGACCTAACAGTGTTCGCAGCTGTACAGTCCTGATGCCCTTGACATCATGTCTGCTCCCATCACCTAGAATCACTGCTCACATCATAGGAAAAGGATTGTTGATTCGAGAACTTTGTCTTGTTGAATCTGGGTTTGTTTTTGTTTTTCTTCTTTCCTTTCGTGAAGAGGGTCTTCTCTTGATCACTGCTTCCTTCTCCTTCGTCCTCATCAGTTCTCATCAGTGACAAGACTGATTGCTTTGTCGAATGTCATTTCTAGTAGACTCAGTATGAGCATTCTCAACGGCTGATAGGACGTAGGTAGAGACTTCATGAAGTACATCAGCTGTTGTGGTGCTGGGACCTGGTGCTCCTATCTTGATATAGCAAGTTGAGTGAAGATCATTCTAATCTTCTCAACCTGCTGGTCTAACTGGTTGCCATCCCATCGCAAGGATTGTAGCTGATTGTGAAGATGCATCGCTGAAGTTGTAGTCTTCACTTCGTATTTCTGTTTTAATCTTTCTCATGCTGCATGGCTACTTTTGCAATCTTCAATCTACACGAGTAGATCTTCATTGATGGATGAAACGATGATCACCATTGCACGCTCATCCTTTCTGATCCATTCAGCTCTCTTCGGGTGTCCCTCTGGAAGCTGCACCTTTGAGAGTTTGGTCACTGACTAGATGCCTTTGCCCTTCAGAAGTGTTTTGATTCTGAATTTTCATATTCTGTAGTTTGCACCATCAAGATTGATTGCTACTCTTGTCTAGATCGTTGTAGCCATATTGTGTTGTCTAGAAAATCACTGTTCAGATATCAGTAGTGATAATCTGTAGGCTCTGATACCATGTCGCGAACGGGTTTGGTTCGTATTGCGAACGTAATTGTTTCTTTTGAATTTTCTTATGCAAAAGATTACAGGATCCTAAACACGCAACTACAAATCACAGAACATGTATCATTCTAGCAATCAAAATAGCGGAAGACAAAGAGATACATGAGATAGAGCAACTATATTATAAATTTAATTTTAGAGCGAGGTGGTCAGTGTCTTGTTCATTGGTGGCCTGATGCTCTGCTCTTTTGCTGTGTTCTGGTCGTTGGCAGACTTTCATGCACAGTTGTTTCGTTTCTATTCTTTTTCTTCTCTGCTTTACGCACTCACACTCTATTTATATCCTTTTTATCTAGAAAAGTGTGGAGTTTACAAGATAGCTAAACAAGAAATTACAAGAGTAGTTAACGCTAATCAACTAATCAGTTACTCTCCATTATTGCTAATTGTTCTAGCTGGGCGTGAAATTTAAGACTCCACACCCGTTGAGCTGCCAGTTGGCAGCGCGAAAGATTTTCTTTCGTTTCTTTTCGTTTCGTGTCATGTCGTGTCTTTTTGGTCCTGGAGGCATGTTTGACTTTCGCGAATCATTCGACCTTCGAGATTTGCTTCGCTTCGTGTGTCAGAGTTTTCGAGGTATGTTGACTTTCGCGAATTGTTCGCCATTTGACCTTTGCTTCGTGTCACTTCATTTCGCATCACGACAATGTTGTAGGAGTTCACCATTTCTGACAACTAGTGGGTTTGGCAAATGTTAAAAGCCAAGGGCATTTGTCATATTTGTGAAGAATTGAAAAAGTCTATCTATGTTAGATATATGGGTCTTATGTTTTTTATATCCAGCATCTAGGTGTAGGATGTTGATAGGAAGAAATTTGGCATAGATGGCAAATTATGCATTTCTACTTGTAATGCCACTATTGAGCCAAAATAGAGTAAGAGGATAAACTCGTGCCAATTAGAGTGCAGACAAGTGTAATGCTTTTGTTTGATGAATTCGAAGAGGTCCAATAGGATTTAGAGGTGGAACCATGTGAGGTCCAATAGGAATTTGAGGTTTGCTTGAAAATGGTCCAATAGAATTAAGAGGTGGATGGATCAATGGTCCAATAGGATTAAGATGTGGCAAAGTGTGGTCCAATCATAGTTAAGCATAGTGGTAGCTCGTGGATCTACTAGTATCATTGTATACCTCATTTTGGATCTAATTGATTTGGAGATTGTGTGGATTTTGAGTGTTATTAAATATCTAGCTTTATCTCTCTATCCGAGAGCTCATGATAATTTTCTCTCTCTAACCGAGGAGAGCAGATTGTTTATACTTAGAATCATTTTTTAATACTTCCCACACGTGTGAGTGAGAGTTGGAAGTGATTGAATGCATGTAGTAGTGTGTTTTTGCCATAGAATCAAAGATAGATCTTGAATCTCAATCTAGTCTGGATCTTGGTGCATCTACACACCTTAGGAGATCACAAGTACATCTTGTGGACACTCCACACATGTGAAATCTACATGGTATCAGAGCCTACCTTTTGATCCATTTAAGTGAAAACTATTCATCAATCTTGAGCTAGAAATTGTCAAGATCCATTTTCCTAGGTATCTTGTTCAATTTTGGATCAAAAGAGATCAAAAGGACATTGATTGGGTCTGACCTGGTACTATATGGAATCAGGTGCTCAAACACATGTGAGGAACATCCAATTTCAGTTTGGGAGTTCTCTCTCATGCTTGATCCATTTATCTTGCTTGATAGCTTGTTTTGAAACTATTTCTGTCTAGTTTTTGATGCAATAAGATTCATTCCATTTGGTTGAGCCAATCAGAAGTTATAAGCTTTTGAAGAGGGTTAGGTAGGGCACCTAGACCTGGGTGGACACATTTGGTTTGGTCAAGAGATTGCCTTCAAAATCACAGTTGAATGCTTACCAATCTTATCTGTATGTGATCTAGGCACTGTTTTGAGATGTGCAAATTATCTTTGCAATAGGCTCCCACATATAGCTCTTGGAGGAAAGTCACCATATGAAATCTTATATTTGAAGAAGCCTAAGGTTGATCACCTTAGAGTTTTTGGATGCATATGCTTTGCCCATATTCCCTTGGAAACAAGGAAGAAGGAGTACAAAGGGATCATGGTCGGATACTAATCCACCAAGAAGGCCTATAGAGTCTTTGTACTCTCTACTTCTCAAGTTATTGAAAGTAGAGATGTTGTCTTTCATGAAGATCAACACTCATCTTCTGAAGAGGCAGAGATCAAGAAGTCTATGGATGCATCACCTATTATTGATTTTGAAGACAATTACGATGTGATGGAGTCGAGAATTGAAGAAGACTCTCCTCGGATTTTCTCACCAAGAAGATCCATGAGAGATAGATCCAAGCCTAAGAGGCTCTCATATGTTGACAAAGGCAAACAAGTGGATCTTGATTCCACTAATTATGTTTTTTATGTCTCTCATGAAGAGCCAAAGAATGTACAAGAGGCACTCAATACCAAGGAGTGGTATGATGCCATGAAGCAAGAGTATGATGCATTGATCACCAACAACACTTGGGTGCGTGTGGATCCTCCATCCAACAAGCATGTGATTGGCTACAAGTGGGTATTTTGAATCAAGTTCAATCATGATGGCACCATCAACAAGTATAAAGCAAGATTATGTGCCAAAGGATTTGCTCAATTCCTTGGCCTTGATTATGAGGAGACCTTTGCACCTGTTGCAAAGATGGTGACAATAAGAATTCTTATTTCTCTTGCCTGTTTCTTTAAGTGGAAGGTGTTCCAATTAGATGTATCCAATGCTTTTCTAAATGGTATCTTGAGGAGGAGATCTATATGGAACAACCTCAAGGATTCATCAAGGATGAGTCCAAAGTGTGCTTGCTCTTCAGAAGTCTTTATGGACTCAAGAAAGCACCAAGATCATGGTATTCAAGACTTAATTCTTTTCTTATCTCACTAGGATTTACTCTTAGTGACTATGATCCTTCCATGTATCTAAAGTTTGTTGATAGCAATATTGTCATTCTTCTAATTTATGTTGATGACATTATTCTTTGTGGAAGTTGTATCAAGCTAGTTGATGAAACTAAGCTAGCACTTGGATGTGAGTTTAAAATGCAAGATCTAGGAGAAATACATTACATCTTAGGCCTAGAAATTGATTTTTATGAAAATCAAAGGAAGGAGTAAGAACCAATTCTCTCAAGCATACAACAAAGACAATGCCAAAGATCGAGATCAAGATGGTGTTTATATGCCAATCTAGATATGCTCACTCTATGTTGAAAAAATTCCATATGGAAAATTCTAAGAGCATAGATACTCCAATGGAGAAAATTGTAAAAGATCCTAATAAAGGTGATGAAAGATCCTTTGAGGACATCACACTATTTAGGAGTCTTGTAGGCTCCTTGATTTGGCTTACCATTACTAGGCCCGATCTAAGTTTTTGTGTGCACAAATTGAGTCAATTTATGCAAGATCCTAAGATCCATCATTGGAAGATGGCCAAGAGGATTCTAAGATGTGTATCTTCATCTTGTGATTATGGTCTACTTTATAAAAGTGAAGATCTATCCATTGTTGGCTACTCAGATTCGGACTTTGCAAGTGACAAGATGGATCAAAAGTCTATTAGTGCATACACTATCTTTCTTGGAGGCAATCTATGTCATGTACTTTTAGTACATCCATGCTTATCAATGCATCAGAATATCCATTGTAAGCTTTGTAGGCCCAAAAGGAGCTATTAGCCTTAAGAACAAGGCGGTTCCCTCTTTAGGCCCTTCCAAAGTAATAAATAAGGATACTAGGCCACTAAAGGCCCAATGTAGACTAAATAATGCTTAACAAGGGTTAACTATCTTACAAGATAGTTATGTTAAGTTAAGTAAGAGCATTGTCTATAACTAGGCAAGAGACATCAATTTGTGGATCTTTTGGATCATTTGCAAGTGAGAGCTTCTAGCTTCCTTGTGAATGTGAGCCATAGAGATTTCCATTGCTAGGTCTCATGTGCCCTATCTACATAAATCCATGCTCATTTACATTGATTGTACTCTTTCTTTCATTGCTAATGTGATTCCATTGAGATCTCATTGTTTCTAGCTCTCTATGGATATGCTATCTTGAACGCTTTGTACTTTTCTTGCTCTTAGCTTTACTTCCATTGTAATTGCTATTTGCTTAGATTTGGCACATGACATTTCTTGGTATAAGAAGGCTCTTTTTTGCAAAAATAACAATATTACTCTTGCAACCTTCACCAAAACCTTCACTGACTCTTTTGAGGATTCTATTTATAATAAATTATCATTTTTGAGTTCGGCGAGATTAGATCTATCAGGATCTTGTGAAAAGTCTATTTTTACTCTCGCCAAGCTGCAAAATCCTTATTGTGCATCTGAAAGAACCTTTGTCAGTTCTACCCTAGTTTCATCTATGTCAAATTTACCCACTTTGAAGTTGACGAAGGTTATTTTTACCAGATTTGTTAGAATATAGCCGTATCAATGATTTTTAATCCAAAACAGCAATGAAGAACCTTCGCCAAGTCATCCTTCGCTAGAAAAACTTTGTTTGTTCTATTTTTAGGTTCTGATCTACCAGATCTAGCCATTGTCAAATTTCTAAGACATTTACTACAATTTTGATTTGATTATGAAAAAGCCTGATTTTAGAAGTGTTGATCGCCTGATCAAAGATCTTTTTCCAAGAAAATTAGGAATCTGATTAGTGTCAAGTGATATAAGTTTACAGATCTGAGATAGGATTTGATTGAGAAAGCTAGACCCGATCTCATTGTCTGATTGGATTGATTCACAATGGACATTTCACCAGTGATTGTTAGAAGGTCACCCTGGTTAGAGAGACCAAAGTACAATGGCTTATCTGATCCTGTCAGATTTCTCAAAATGTATTCAGAATCATGTGAGGTATATGGCGAAGTTTTTCTATAAAATAAACTTAAGCTATTCCCTATGGCCTTAACTGGAGCAGCACAAGAATGGTTTTATAACCAAGATAAAACATAATGTGCCGATTGGGAAGTTGTTAAACAAGCCCTCATCATAAGATTTTAACCAAGAAAATTTATGGAAGATCCTTTCCTACTTTTAACTAAAATTAAAATGGGAAAGAGAGAGGGAGTACAAGACTATATTGAATGGGATAAGCACCTCATATCTAAGTGTGATCTCGATTTAATTAATGACGATGCTATAATTATGTGTTTTTTAGTAGGTCTACATAAGAGGATTAGACGCGAGCACCGTACTGAATATATGTCCTTACAAAATGCTATGGACGATGCGATATGAGAGGAGGATGAAGATTATGATGATGAACCAAATATTGGAATGCTGCCATATATAGCAAGGCAAGCCACTACTACATCCACCACCATTGCATCCACGAATATTAATGCTATTGCGGAATTGATGATCAATGAGTTTGAGAAACTTGGTCAAAAGCAGCAGATGCAGCTGGATAAGATGCAGTCTCAGTTCAACGAAAAGATGAAATCTTTGAAAGAGATGCATGCTAAGAGTAGCAATGCAATGGAAAAGTTCGCTAAGACCTTTCCTAGTCAAGAAAATGTCTGGTGTTCTTTGTGTGGGAAATCACACCAACATTGACACAACGAATTCAGATGAATACTATTTGTCATCTGTGCAATTCTACGGGACACGAAACAACTTTTTGCTCGTTTAATCCTTGGATTATCTAGCAAAGGTATGCTAAGCTAATCTCATGCTCAATGGTGACTTAGTCATAGCTTAGTGAAATGACCAACTTTTTTTTCCCCCCCCCCCCCCCCTAGGTGGGCCAAAGTCAAAGATTTAGCTTTGTTATGACCCACAGAAACAAAAAAAAATCTTGGCTTAACTCACTTTTCTCAACACTAGTCCACTAGCATATAATTTACCTATGGGCCAATAACAAAAAAATCCCTAAAACATCAAAACCAGTAAATTATATAATCTACCACCTCCCTCCTCCCCCTTTCCTCCTCTTTTCTCACTTCTTCCTGTCCACAACCCTCGTCCCTCACCATCAAGCTTCACCTATCTAGGATTCCAAAACTCTAGCATGAGTGCACCAGTCACAATATGGCCATAAACTATAGCTGCCAACATATATATTCCCGCTCTAAGACTCAAATCACTCATGGATTTACCATGGAAATTGGCCAATGAGACAACTTTGTGAATTTAGGGAAGAAGAGACATCTAGAATGTTAATGATGCATGAATTTAGGGGTTAGCCCTATTAGTTCACTACATGTGTGATCTTCTACACCAATCCAACAACAATGGAGCATCAATCAAAAGATGAAATTCATCTCCCCGGCAACGGTGCCAAATTATGTGGTGGCCTAGTCGTTATAGATTTCCACAAAATCGATGAATTAAGTAGTATAAAAGGTTTGATCGTTCCCCAAGAGAAAGAATAATCTCATCTTTTGCATGGTAAATGTATGTATGATGGTAAACGGACTAGGATGTGTAATATTTATAGTGAACACTACAGCGACATATTTGGTTATCCAAAGATATTTGGGTAAATTGGCATCCAGGAACACCAATGATGAAACAATTTGGTCAAGGTCTGTGGTTGTAAATATTATTTTATCTTTCAGGCTCTTCAAGTATCGGATAAGCAATCAGATCAGATAACAACTAGAAATAGATTCATCAGACATAATCGCATGGCTAAAGAGTCCTCTTAATCAAAGATAGAGAATTAGTTCTTATCGCAAGAAGCAAACAATATAGAGTATCAAACAATCTCATTATCTGAACACATAGCTCATTCAGAGTTGAAGGAAGTTATGCTAAAAATTCTGCTTAACAGCTTCAGCTAATTCCCTGCACACATTAGTCAGAATTGTTGCTTGCTGGTGATGCCTAAAAATCCGTGTTAGAGTGGTTGAAATTCAATAAAACGTGAGAAATATGTGTGATGCAAATAGAATAGTATTACAATCAATTACAGATCATACAGAGTGTATTCGCTCAAATGATAAGAAGTAATAATGTAAAAGATAGTAGAGGGAAAGAATGCTCAAGCTATAGAAACTTGCTCTTCTCTCTCTATTGATACTCAACTCTGTGCAAAAATGCGTCAGTACAATGGCATGAAGTGTCGACCTTATAGGAATGATCACTGGCCTCAATGTCGTTTACCAACCGTCAAAATGTCGATTGTGATCCGCTACTGCGTCTCTTATGGAATGTCGCAACTTCTACCTAAAGTGAAAATAGGCCTTTACATGAATTTAGACACTATAGCACATTTACATATATAAAAATTGAAAATTTTTACAATATATAACAAATACCTGGACCACGTGGGATCATGAGATTCCACAAGTCATTCACCAAGGAGAAAACTGTGGGCTTAATTTCTAACACTAGCTCATCCACTCCTGGTGCTTTCCCTCTCTTCTGCTCTTTGGCTGCTTGCTGATTTCTTGAAGGGAAAGGGGTTCTTCAAGTCTAGCCATGTCCTCTTGTGAGACCACTCTAGGCATCAGCTCTAGGGTCTTCATTCTTGCCTTTTCCTTCTACTCATCCACTATCTCCTTTTTTCCCATGAGGCCCTAAAGTAACTCAAAATGATGTTTTCATTCTCCTCCTCATCCCTAGCATACTCCCCATTCTCTTTTTTCAGAAGGGGAATTTGGTCCATCTGTTGCTTTACTTTTAGTGTTTTGAATGTGGAAAATTGTCACTTCTCACTTGACATTGTTATTTTAAATAAAGATCAATCATTAGAACAATGTTGATGATCTAATTTCACACGTGTGGAGCCTATTCTCATGTGTTAAAGAAAGTACTTTTTATACTTGTATATATCTAATTTGATTTTGTATCAATCTAGTTAGTGTGAACATGATATGACTAGTTTTTAGTCAAGTTGACTAGTCACCTAGAAATTAGCTTTTCCTTGCATGTGCATGAGTAAATGCTCCCACATGGCAAGTGGATGTTCACATGTGTGTATAGAGTTCTACAACATAAGAGTTGACCATTTTTCTTAGATTCTATTTTGTAGGAAATACTCCTATATTCTAGGAGACTAGCTCTTTGGATTTTAGCCATATTCTAGAAGGTCAACTTTGGATAAGGACCAAGGATGGATCAAATGGATAGATCTGAGTGATGTGGCACTCTTCACACGTGTGAAGACCTACTGGACTGTACCAGAATCGTGGATGTACTTGATCCATAAAAGGATCATCATTTTGCTAATGAGATGAGACTTTGCATTCTACACTTTTGTGAGATTTCTAGTCATTAGAATTGTGATTTCTATGAATGATTGTTATCAAGAACTATAGTACTTGTTGTTTCAGGTGCAGGCCGTACTGTGGACAGTACTCTACAAGTGTGAGGCCACTCTCACTAGTTTATGATGTGTTGATCCATTGCTCTTGCTTAAATCTAAGTATAGTGAATCTAGATCAAGATCTAATGTGTAGAACTTGATAGATCCATTGATTAAGCAACCAATAACTCTCTATGATTGTTAAGTACAATCATTATTGTCCTAAAAACTGAAATTTTATCATGGTATCAGAGCTAAGTAAGAGAGTGATCAATTGAATCATAAAACTTGCAAAGATCATTGGCAAAATTTGTTTTTGGCCAATACATGTGAGGGCGAGTTCATCTAGAGTGATAGCTTGTTTCTATTTGAATCAAATCGACTTAGAGGCTGTGTATGTACTTTTCACACGTGTGAAACCGTACAACAACTTTCATTTCAAGTTACTTAGTGTTTTTTGGTCCTATAGTCTCAATTCTAGCTCATTTTTAGTGCTTTTTGAAACATAGTATTGATCTAGATTCAATCTAGCTAATGCCTATGACAAATAGAGTTTTGGATCATTGAATCATCTCTTTTTGGAGTTTAAGATCAGATCTAAGAGGCTGATTTGTTCAGATCCTTAGTTGAAGTGAAACCTCTAAGAAAAGTGTAAAGCAAATTTTTTTTTGTGAGAGTGAAAGCTAGGAATTTTTGTCAAGATCTTTGTGTATCATTCAAGCTTATGTGCTAGTTTGATAGAGACAAGGCTATAGGAAATCTTGTGAGCTTTTAGGCCTTTCATATATCTTTTAAAATTCAAAAATCTTTGTGATTTTTGTAGAGAATTCATTATATAATGTCATCCATAGGTGGTTATTTGTTGGAATCAAGTGAGAGACTCACTTCCACAAATTATTCCACTTGGAAAGTGAGGCTGGAATCACTCCTAGTGGTCCACGATCTCTTTGACATAGTTCTAGGAGTTGAGGAAGAGCCTCAAGCTCCCCAAGAACAAACCAAATACAAGAAGAGAGTAAGACTAGCTCTACATTGCATAAAGTTGAATGTATGCAATGACCTCTTGAAGGAGGTGTCTTTTTGTGCCTCATCCAAAGAGGCTTGGGATTCATTAAAGAGTATATATGAATCCAATAACACTTCAAGAATCCTCATGCTAAGAAATCAAGTTTTCCAAAGCATGAAAGGAAGTGGAGAGAGTGGACAAGAGTATGTCCTTAGGATCAAATTGTTAAAATTGAAAAACAATCCATATTGATTTCTTGGCTTGCTACAAATGTTGTACCATGCAAGTATGTAGCTCATTAATGCAAAATGCCAAGTTTGGCCTACATAGAACTCGGGCTACATGGTTATGTATTATCTAGTTTGATAAATGCAACTTGCATATAGTTTGTAGACATAGAATTAGCATGATTATGCTTGTAGAAACTCGTGGCAACTCACATGCATTAATTGTAAGTGATCCATAGTGACATGCAAGGCATGCACAAAGTTTAATGGACACATGCATGATAATTTGGACATTTCTAGTTAGAACTAGTACACTTGTAAAAAGTTGGTAGAATTTCATGCATGACAAGTGACAAATCTCACATAGACTCTAGATGTCACTTTAGATGTCATTTTGGAATGGATAGATATCGTTCTACCTCGAGCCACCTCAATCTCCATAAATATGTGTAGCTCTCCACACAATCAATGATGAAGAAACAAAGTTTTGTAGTTATCTCATGCCATTTTGGATCTAAACAAATATTGCTTGTTATCTCTCTAGCTCTCTCTCTCTCTCTAACTCGTGTTCCGGCTAATGCTCATACATTGAAATCTTGTATTTTTATTCATTCTTTGATTTATTGCTATTATATTCTGTTGATTAGCATGCTAAATTGTGGATTAGCCATTTCTTTTGGACTAGATTTTGTTGATCAATCTAGAATCAGGTTATAGTGCCAATCACAAAGCCTAATTAAGATCAGTCACTCTTGTGGACATTCCCCACACGTGGAAATTTTGTCATGGTATCAGAGCCACATTAAGTTTTGCATGCTAACAACTCTGATTATACAAGAAACTAAGAGCTAAATCGAGCAAAAAAGCAGTTTTGCACTTTTTCTAACCTTTCTCTGAATTGTAACTGGATCAAATTGGACTTGAACTGAATTTTTAGACCTGAATTGAGGAAGTACGGAATTCTGGAATTCCGCACGTGTGAAAATCAGAGTTTTTCAGTCCCTTTGTTCTCCTTACTTATAGATTAAAAGATAGTAGTTTATAGTTTGATGGAAAGCATTTGATTTGTACTTTCCATAGATATTGGAATCAAAACAATTTGATGTGTCTAGCAAGAGTTATAAGCTCTTAAAGAGGATAGGGATAGGTCCAAAATCTGAGTGATAGCATTTTGATTTGATTCAATTATACTTTGTTCTGAATCCATTGTTTTGAGCATCCAACACACGAAACTGTAGATCAAGACTGAGTTTGAAGTATTTGAACACCCTTTGAGCCTTATGAGTGTCAATAGTGTTTTCTTTTGAAGCATTTCACACATGCCAAAAGTAGGATTCAAACCAGCCAAATCAAACCTCTTTTTGTGTCTGATCTAGATAATTTGTCTTGTTGAATTTTGAGATTCATCTCATATATAGTTGCAAGTGTTTCACATAGGAAGATAGTTCAACCTTGAAAATACCTATAGTGAAAGAGAGCAGCAGCTCTAAGTCTGATAGGAACAAGCTCAAACATACTTCAATCCAATAACTAAGAAGTCTTCATTATAATGGCATCTCAGGGAGGATATCTTCTAGAAGCCAGTGAAAGACTAAACACTTCTCATTACTCAATTTGGAAGTTAAGAATGGAGTCTGTTTTGATTCTCCAGGATGTTATGGATATTGTGCTTGGTGTTGAGGAGGAGCCTCAAACACAGGTTGAAATTTCTAAATATAAGAAGAGAGCTAGAATGGCTCTACATTTCATTAAGATGAATGTATCTAATGAAAATTTGAGAGAGATAGGATCTTGCACTATAGCCAAAGAAGCTTGGGATGCACTAAAGACCATCTATGAAGCAAAGAATACTTCTAGAATACTCACTCTTAGGAATTAGATTTTCCAAAGTTTCCAAAGAACTGAAGAGAGTGCATCTAACTATGTTCTAAGAGTTAAAGATTTACATAGAGAGCTTTCCTGTGTTGGTGTTACCATTAACCAAGTTGAGCTAGTTCAAGTCATACTGAATGGCTTGAGAGATGACTATGATAATCTTGTTCAGTCTTTTGCTATTAAGGAAGAGTTACCTAATCTAGAAACTCTCCAAGGAATTCTTATTTCTGAAGAATCTAGACAAAGCTATAAACTGGGCCAGGATGAACAAACTTGAACATGGTGGAAGTGACAAAGCCCTCTTTGTCAAAGGCAAGCAGAAAGGAAGGAGTAAGAACCAATTCTCTCAAGCATACAACAAAGACAAAGACAAAGATCAAGATCAAGATGGTGAAGAGGATGAAACATCTCATCCCTCTAACTCAAAAACCAAGAAGAAGAAAGTGAAGTGCTTCTTCTGTGGCAAAAAGGGGCACTATGCCTCTAATTGCTTTAAGAAGAAAAACCAACTCAAGCAAGCTAATCTCTCCAAAGAGATTGAAGAAGATTCTGTTGCAAGTGATGGAGAAGGATCACTTGTGGTGTCCAGTTTTTCTTCATCACCTTTCAAGAAAGATGGAGCTTGGTACATAGACAGTGGAGCCTCTTCACATATGTGCTGTTCAAAGGAGCCATTTGACTCAATCTTACCTTTCAAAGGACTCAAGAGATCTATTTACACAGCTAATGGCCATGAGTGTCCAATAGAAGGAATTGGCAACATTCCATTGAAACTTGCTTCTTCAAAAGTTCTTGCACTTTCTAATGTTCTTTTCATTCCAAAACTTACAAATAACTTAATTAGTGTGGGAAAGTTGCTTGATAATGGTTGTGATGTAAAGTTCAACTCCAATACTTGTTTTATCAAGAGAAAAGATGAGATCCTTGCTGATGGAACTAGATGTGGTGGAATTTTTAAGTTGAATTCTTATGAGAATGCAAACCTTTGTTGTTATCCAAGGAGGAGCTGTGGCATAGAAGGTTGGGACATCCTAACTTTACATCTATGTCTTCTATGGCTAAGAAGGAGAAGGCTATTGGTCTTCCAAAATCTCTTTCTAAAGATTTCAAGCCTTGTGAGGCTGTGCCATTGCAAAGTCACACAGAAAGCCATATTAGAAGTCTTTTATAAAGACTACTTATCCATTGGAACTCATACATTCAGATGTACATTTTTTCTCTTCTAAAAGTATTGGTGGTGCAACATGTTTTGTCACCTTTATTGATGACTTTACTAGATACACTTGGTTGTATCTTCCTTATCTTCAAAGCTTATATAGAAAAACAGTTTTCTTGCAAAGTTAAAGATTTAAGATGCGATGGAGGAGGTGAATTTATCTCCAATAAGTTTCATAATTATTGTGAAGGTGAAGGAATAAAGAGAGAATTTTCTTGTGCCTATTCTCCATCTCAAAATGGAGTAGCTGAGAGGAAAAACATATCTTTATGTGAATGTGCTAAAGCAATTCGAGTAGCAGCTTCTTTGCCTATTGAATATTGGGGTGAAGCTATAAATTGTGCAAACTATTTGTGCAATAGATTACTCACAATGCTCTTGCTGGAAAAACACCTTTTGAAGTCTTGTTTCAGAAAAAACCTAAGGTAGATCACCTTAGAGTTTTTGGTTGTACTTGCTTTGTTAATATGCCCTTGGAAACAAGGAAAAGAGATGATCCTAATTCTATTAAAGGGATCATGGTTGGATATGCATCCAACAAGAAAGCTTACAGGATCTATGTTCCTTCTACCTCAACTGCAATTGAGAGTAGAGATGTGATATTCCATGAAGATCAAAAATACATTCTTGAGAAGGCCGAGTTCAAAGATTCTCACAAAGATACTCCAATCATCACCCTTGAAGATCATCATGGAGAGATGGGGACGAGATTTGAGGAGGAGTCACCTTGAATTTTTTCACCAAGGAGGTCTCAAAGAGAAAGATCCGAGCCTAGAAGGCTTACCTATGAAGATAGAGGAAAGCAAGTGGAAATCAACTCCACTAATTGTGCCTATTTTATTTATCATGAGGAGCCGAAGGATGTATATGATGCTATCAACTCAAAGGAATGGTACCTTGCCATGAAGGAAGAATATGATGCTTTGATGGCCAATAATACATGGGAACTTGTGGATCTTCCATCCAACAAGCATACCATTGGTTGCAAATGGGTTTTTCGTATCAAGTATAATCAAGATGGCACAATCAACAAGTACAAGGCTAGGCTTTGTGCTAAAGGATTTGCTCAAGTATATGGACTTGATTATGAGGAGACCTTTGCCCCAGTTGCAAAGATGGTGTCAATTAGAATCATAATTTCTCTTGCTTGTTTTTTCAATTGGCAAATTCTTCAACTAGATGTTTCTAATGCATTTCTAAATGGCTATCTAGAAGAAGAGATTTATATGGATCAACCTATTGGGTTCATCCATGATGAGGAAAAAGTTTGCTTGCTCTTCAAAAGTTTATATGGATTAAAGCAAGCCCAAAGTCATGGTATTCTCGACTTAACACCTTTCTTGAGTCACTAGGATTTCATCTTAGCAACTATGATCCTTCCTTATATGTCAAGTTTTTTGATAAAGATATTGTCATCCTTCTTATTTATGTTGATGATATCATTTTGACAGGAAGTTGTATCAAGTTAGTTGAGGAAACCAAGATTGCACTTGGAAAAGAGTTCAAGATGCAAGATCTTGGAAAAATACACTATATTCTAGGATTAGAGATTGACTTTCTTAAAGATAAAGCTTTCATATGTCAATCTAAGTATGCTCTTTCAATGTTTAAAAAGTTCAATATGTTGAATTGTAAGAGTATAGAAATACCTATGGAGCAAAATGTAAAGGACTCTAACAAAGGTGATGAAAGATCCTTCGAGGACATCACATTTTTTAGAAATCTTATAGGCTCCTTAATTTGGCTCACAATAACTAGACCTGACATAAGCTTTAGTGTTCATAAGTTGAGCCAGGCTATGCAAAATCCTTCAATTTATCATTGGAAAAAGGCCAAGAGAGTGCTTAGATATATAGCTTCAACTTTTGATTTTGGTTTATTATATAAAAAAGTGAAGATCTTTCTAATATTGGTTATTCTGACTCGGATTTTGCAAGTGATAAAGCAGATCGGAAATCTACAAGTGCTTATGTCATATATCTTGGAGGAAACTTGATATCTTGGCTTTCCAAAAAGCAAGATACTGTATCACTCTCATCATGTGAAGCTGAGTACAAGGTGCTCACTACAACAACAAAGGAAGTGCTTTGGATCAAGAGGTTACTAGTGGAGCTAAAGATAATCATGGAAGAAAATATACCTATGATCATGTGTGACAACATTTCAGCTCAAGCCCTTGCCAACAACCCAATATTCCATGCAAGGAGCAAGCATATCGAAGTTGCACATCACTTTGTGAGAGAGAAGCTCATTGGCGGTGAAATCAAATTGGAGCACATCGACACATCATCTTGCATTGCAGATATGCTCACCAGACCTTTGAGCAAAAGTTCCTTCAACAAACATAGAGCCAACCTTGGAGTTATACCAAGATCCATGCTCAAATCAATATAGATCATTTTTAGGAGGAGTGTTAAAATTGAAAAACAATCCATATTGATTTCTTGGCTTGCTACAAATGTTGTACCATGCAAGTATGTAGCTCATTAATGCAAAATGCCAAGTTTGGCCTACATAGAACTCGAGCTACATGGTTATGTATTATCTAGTTTGATCTTGCATATAGTTTGTAGACATAGAATTAACATGATTATGCTTGTAGAAACTCGTGGCAACTCACATGCATTAATTGTAAGTGATCCATAGTGACATGCAAGGCATGCACAAAGTCTAATGGACACATGCATGATAATTTGGACATTTCTAGTTAGAACTAGTACACTTGTAAAAAGTTGGTAGAATTTCATGCATGACAAGTGAAAAATGTCACATAGACTCTAGATGTCACTTTAGATGTCATTTTGGAATGGATAGATATCGTTCTACCTCGAGCTACCTCAATCTCCATAAATATGTGTAGCTCTCTACACAATCAATGATGAAGAAACAAAGTTTTGTAGTTATCTCATGCCATTTTGGATCTAAACAAATATTGCTTGTTATCTCTCTAGCTCTCTCTCTCTCTCTAACTCGTGTCTAGGCTAATTCTCATACATTGAAATCTTGTATTTTTATTCATTCTTTGATTCATTGCTATTATATTCTGTTGATTAGCATGCTAGATTGTGGATTAGCCATTTCTTTTGAACTAGATTTTGCTGATCATTCTAGAATCAGGTTATAGTGCCAATCACAAAGCTTAATTAAGATCAGTCACTCTTGTGGACATTTCCCACACATGTGAATTCTGGAAATTTTGTCACAAATCTCTTAACAAGGAATTGAGTGCAATAGGAGAGAAGATACAAGATCAAGAGCTAGTACAAATCATATTGAATGGCCTAGGTGATGGTTCACCAACTTAGTCCAATCATTTGCTATTCAAGACACTCTTCCATCCATTGAAAAGTTGTGTAATGTTCTTGTGGCCGAGGAGAGTAGACTTCTACACCTCAAGACAAGAATGGATGACATGTCACATAATGGAGGAGAGGAGAAAGCAAACTTTACATCCAAAGGCAAGAAGAAAAAACATCCATTTAAGAAGAATCAAGGCAAGGAGGCCGAGATGAAGAATGGAGGATCTACTTCCAAAGGCAAGGTGAAGAACAAGGCAAAGCTCAAGTGTTTCTTTTGTGGGAAGAAAGGACACTTTGCCTCAGAATGCTACTTGAAGAAGAATCAACAAGCCAATGGAGATCAAGGGAACATTGCTCAAGAGGAAGAAGATGAGGATGGATTCAACACATCCTTAATGGTTGCATCTACACCAACTTCAAGTCAAGACACATGGTGGATAGATAGTGGGGCTAGTTCCCACATGTCTTTTAACAAGCATTATTTTTCTACTCTTCTATCTTGTAATGACTCTAAGAAGTCAATATACACTGCTAGTGATCAAGAATGCAAGATAGATGGCATAGGATCTATTCCTCTTTGCTTAGGCACATCTAAAAGGATAGATCTAGATAATGTTTTGTATGTTCCTACCATTTCAAGAAACTTGCTTAGTGTAGGACAATTAATGGACAATGGACAATGGACTAGACGTACATTTCAAGAATGGAGTTTGTTCCATCTTGAAAAATGATAAGTGCATAGCTAGTGGCATTAAGCAAGGTAGACTTTTCAAGTTGGATGCCAATGTTGCAAATGAAAGTGTGAACTTGGCTAGGGAGGAGATATCTCAATTGGAGCTTTGGCATAAAAGATTAGGCCATCCTAATCTTCAATTTATGGAGTCAATGGCAAGCAAGGAACTAGCTCTCGGCCTACCAAGAGCTTTCAAGAAGTGTGGAAAGATGTGTGAGGCATGTGGCCTTCCAAAGTCACACAAATTTTCTTAGAAGAGATCTTCATCAAGATCTCCCTCTCCCTTGGATCTCATACATTCTAATGTACATAGTTTTTCACATGCAAGTAATGGAGGTGCCTTGATGTATGTAACTTTTATAGATGATTGTACTAGACTCACATGGATTGAGTTACTATCAAAGAAAAGTCTTGTTTATGAAGCTTTCATTAAGATTAAGTCTCTACTTGAGAAGCAACTTAGTACTTCCATCAAAGCACTAAGATGTGATAATGGAGGAGAGTACACCTCCAATAAAACGAAAGACTTTTGTGAGATCAATGGCATTAAATTGCAATACACTTGTTCCTACACCCCCCAACAAAATGGGGTGGCCGAGAGGAAAAATAGGAGTCTATGTGAGTGTGCAAAGTCTTTAAGACTTGAATGCATCACTTCCCATCTCATTTTGAGGAGAAGCTATAACATGTGCTAACTACTTGTGTAATAGACTTCCTACTAGTGCTATTGATGGGATCTCACCTTATCAAGCTTTGTTTGGTAAGAAACCCAATGTAAAAGACTTTAAGATCTTTGGATGTATTTGTTATGTCCACATACCTTTGGAGACAAGAAGGAAGGAAGATGCTACCTCCTTCAAAGGGATTTTGGTTGGCTATGGAGAAAACAACAAGGGCTATAGGATATATGATCCTATATCCAAGAAAGTAAAGGTAAGCAAGGATGTACTTTTTGATGAGTCACAATTTTCTAAGAGCTTGTCTAATGGATCTAACCATTGTGCATTCTGGATCTTGACAAAACCGAGGAGGATCTTGACAAACCCGAGAAAGATCTTGACAAATCCGAGGATGGAGACAAGGATCCTAGTCAAAGGGAGCCAAGAAGATCATCAAGAAGCAAGGTCGAGCTCTCAAAGCTCACCTATGTGGACAAGGGAAAGCAAAAGGAAGACTCTACATCTTCTACCTCTTACTCTTTCTTAGCTACATTGCTTGAAGAACCATCATCTTTTGAAGGAGCATATAGATCTAAAGTTTGGAGAGATGCAATGCAAGTAGAGCATGATGCATTAGAAGAAAATCATACTTGTAGCAATTGTACTTTCATAAGTCAATCTAAGTATGCTACTTCCATTCTTGAAAGGTTTGGTATGAAAGATTGTAAGGGGATTGACACCCCTATGGAGCATGTTGTGAAAACAACTAGTGAAGGTGATGAAGCATCCTTTGAGGACATCACCCTCTTTAAAAAGCTTATAGGCTCTCTAATATATTTAACCATCACTAGACCTGACTTAAGTTTTTGTGTAAGCAAGTTGAATCAAAGTATGCAAGCTCCTTCAGTTCATCATTGGAAAAGTGCCAAGAGAGTACTTAGATATGTCTCTAGTACTAGATTTTTTGGCATAATTTATGAAGGATCTAATTTGCACTTGAGAGCCTACTCAGATTTAGATTTTGCAGGCGACAAGATAAATAGAAAGTCCATTAGTGCATTTGCAACATTTCTTTGTGGAGGAGTAATATCTTGGCTTTCCAAAAAGCAAGATACTATCTCACTATCTTCTTGTGAAGCCGAGTACAAGGCATTGACTTCAACAACCAAAGAGCTCCTATGGCTAAGAAGACTCTTGATGGAGCTACATGTGCTAGAGGCCGAGGAGATCCCTTACATATTTTGTGACAATCAAGCTTCTCAACAAATAGCTTCAAATCCTATCTTCCATGCTAGAACAAAGCATATTGAGATAGCTCACCACTTTGTGAGGGAGAAGGTACAATCCAAGGAGGTGCAACTACATCATGTACCATCATCCGAATGCATAGCTGATATCTTAACCAAGCCATTGTCCAAAGACCCATTTTTCAAGTTAAGATATGCTCTTGGAATTGTAGATAGATGTACATTAGATTTGCCAAGTGAGAAGTGAGGAGGAGTGTGGAAAATTGTCACTTCTCACTTGACATTGTTTATTGTAAATAAAGATCAATCATTAGAACAATGTTATAGATCTGATTTCACACATGTGGAGCCTGTTTCCACGTGTGAAAGAAAGTACTTTTCATACTTGTATATATCTAATTTGATTTTGTATCAATCTAGTTAGTGTGAACATGATATGACTAGTTTTTAGTCAAGTTGACTAGTCACCTAGAAATTAGTTTTTCCTTGCATGTGCATGAGTAAATGCTCCCACATGTCAAGTGGATGTTCACACTTGTGTATAGAGTTCTAGAAGATAAGAGTTGACCATTTTCCTTAGATCCTGTTTTGTAGAGAATATTTCTACATTCTAGGTGATGTGGCACTCTTCACACGTGTGAAGACCTGCTGGACTGTACCAGACTTGTGGATTTACTTGATTCATAAAAGGATCATCATTTTGCTAATGAGATTGATGAGACTTTTGCATTTTACACTTTTGTGAGATTTCTAGTCATTAGAATTGTGATTTCTATGAATGATTGCTATCAAGAACTATAGTACTTGTTGTTTCAGGTCCAGGTTGTATTGTGGACAGTACTCCACACGTGTGAGGCCGCTCTCACTAATTTATGATGTGTTTATCCATTGCTCTTGCTTAAATCTAAGTG
Organism: Diphasiastrum complanatum; assembly: GCA_029204225.1. Taxonomy (NCBI): domain Eukaryota; kingdom Viridiplantae; phylum Streptophyta; class Lycopodiopsida; order Lycopodiales; family Lycopodiaceae; genus Diphasiastrum; species Diphasiastrum complanatum. The sequence goes on along the minus strand of CM055104.1, from coordinate 48,202,953 downwards.
TAGTGAATCTAGATCAAGATTCAATGTGTAGAACTTGATAGATCCATTGATTAAGCAACCAATAACTCTCTATGATTGTTAAGTACAATGATTGTTGTCCTAAAAACTAAAATTTTATCATTGAAGACCTCCTTAGCAGGTCTATCTCCCTTGTTTGCCCACCAATCTCGAAGGAATTTCTGTAGATGCTCTAGACTCTCTTCCTCTAGAGCTTTAATCTTGGATTTTTCAGCCACTACTTCAGCTCTCAAATCCTCATTGCCTTAACCTAAGCCTCCAGGTCTCTTACTTTCCTGAAAAGTGTTGCTCTTGCAATTCTCCTTCTCAGAGAGATTTCCTTGTTGAGTTTGGCAAGGTAGCTCTAGGTAGCCTTGATTGCACCTATCCATCTTTTTGTGGATGACCCTCTCATGCTATAGGCCCTTTTCCAAATGTCCTGGATGCATTCTTTGGTGCCCTTCTTCTCCAGCAGTTTAGGATCAGTCCTAAACCAACCATAACTCGTAGGCCTTGCTTCTTGTGCAAGAGTGAAGAGGATGGGCTTGTGATCTGAGAAGAGGAAGTCCTGATAGCTCTGATACTCCATGATGTTTCACCTGTCTCTCAAGTCTTCAGAGAGGTATCCCCTATCTAGTCTAGCCATCTTGAGGTTCTCCCCGCTTTGTTGATTAGACCAAGTGAATTCCTCATCTCCTTGCAATTCTACTAGGTTGAGGTTAGCCCTTAGTTTCAGCAATTTCTCCAACTCTAGGCCCCTTATAATATTTTCTTTTTCTTTGTATCTGTCTCTCCTGAATTCAGCCATGTTGAAATCCCCAATAATGACTAAATCTCTTCGCATTTCAGTCAGTTCTTCCCATAAAAATGCTCTCTCCTGTGGGGTATTTTTAGCATGCACAAAACAAAATTTTGTTGTATGTGTGCCATCCTCCAGTGTGATAGAGAGAATCTAGTTTGTACAACTTACCAACTCTAGATCCTCTAGCAATAACTTCATTTTCTCTTGAGATTATACACTTGTCAACTTGAAACTTGACATCCAATCCATTATCAAACAACTGTCCTACACTTTGGTCAATCTAGGTACATAAAGTACATTATGTAAGCAAAAAGATTTCGATGATGATGCATGTAGTGGAATACTGCCCATTCCTTCAATCCTACACTCTACATCATTATCAATATAGATTTATCTTTTTGCACCTAGATATGGCATGAGACTAGTGAAAGAGTTCCTAGAACTAGACATATGGGAACTAGCCCCACTATCTATCCACCAGACTTCTTCATTCTTAAAAGAAAAAGATTAAAAAGTAGACATCATTACTGAATCCTCTCTTTCACTCTCAACACCCTTACACTTATCCTCATTAGTAAGGTTAGCTTGCTTAGATTGGTTCTTCTTCTTGAAACAGTTTGATGCATAGTGTCCTTTCTTGCCACAGAAAAAACACTTGATCTTTGAAAATTTCTTCTTGCCACTGGATGTTGCAACTTGTGAGAACTAATCCTCACTACTACCTTCTTTGGCTTTGTCCTTCTTGAAGTGTTGTTGTCCTTTGCCCTTGCCTCTTGACTTGTCTCTGATGAAGAGTGCTTTGTCATCTCCACCATCTTTCAATGAAAGTCTGTTGATCCTCAACATCTTGTTCTCTTGCCTGCCTTCTTCAGCAATGAGAACACCTTGCAATGTCTCCAAGGATGGAAGGTCCTCCCTGACAACATAAGTCTGCACAATATTGTCATACTCATCTCTAAGTCCATTTAGGGCTACTTGAACAAGTTCAGTGCTCTTAAGAGCATCACCAATACTAGCTAACTCTTGATGAAGATCCTTAACTCTCATGACATATGATGAAGCACTCTCATCTACTCTCTGATAACTTAGAAATATCTGGTTTCTAAGTGTAAGCAATCTAGAAGTATTCTTGATTTCATAGATTGTTTTTAGAGTATCCTAAGCTTCCTTGGCAGTGGTGCATGTACTAATCTCTCTTAACACTTCATTGGTTACATTCATTTTTATGAAATGAAGGGCAATTCTGGTTCTTTTGTGAAATGCTGCAGCTTCATTAGGTGCAGCAGGTTCTTCCTCAGCTCCACTCACAATATCCATTACATCTTGTAGAATCAATAATGATTCCATTCTGATCTTCCACATTGCATAATTGGAAGATGTTAATCTCTCATTCTGCTCCAAGAAATGTGAACCAGATGAAGACATCTTCCTAATGAGAAATTCTAGTAATGATAAAAAATGGAGTTGAAAGGACGTTGCTTACTATCTGAATCTAGGATCTAACACTGATATTGATCCAGCCTATGAAATCTAGCAACAGATGTGAGAACAAATTCTCAACACAGAAAATCAATCTATCTTGAAATTGGATCTTGCTTCAGTCACTAAAAAGAAGCACATGCAAGTAAGAAGTCTATCTCTCCCATGAGTTTCAAAGAACTAAAAAACTCTCTAGGAACTTACTTTCAACTCAAACACAGTAATTTGTGTGAAATGAAAAGTCTAAGACCTTAGAACACTCACTTCTATCCAATTCTACTTGATTGAAACTAATAACACCCTCTCACTACCACTATGTCGAGTGCCAATTTTTTTCACCATTTTCATCAATTTTCACTATCAATAGTGTGCTCACTTTGCATATCCCACGAGTTGAGTACCCTCTTGAACTCTCTGATTGCCTAAAACTCTTCCAAAAACAAATCAAATTGATTTAGAGCACAAGCAACACATTCTACTCTTCAATACCTATCCAACAAGCCATAGAACATCAAATTTGAATCAAATCTTGAGAAGTAGCACTCAATCAATGAGGGCTGATTTCACACGTGTGAGCTCTCTGTCCGTACAGGGCTCTGCTGGAGCAGATCAGGCTCGTTTTGATCCACTTATGATCCACAGATAGTTTGTCTCTCAATGAGTTTGAATCCCTCTCCCAACTCCGATTCCTGCAAGCAAAATCATTGAAGTTCTGATGTATACACCCTCACCTCTTCAAAGCATGAAGCTCTGATACCATGTGAAGTTTTTCGCATATGTGAACTTCACCACACACCCTACAAGATCTTACTGAGGTGTTTTCATTGCACAAGAGATCAGAGAATAGTATACTTGAAAAATCTATGACAAGAGCACAATGGCATACATCTGATGAAAAAATCTAACTTCTCACTATGAGAATTGAATGTCAGAAATAATTCTAAGTGCTCAGTATAGGAAAAACAGCCTGCTCTGGGGTAGAGAGAGAATATGAATGAAAAAGAACTAGGGTAGAGAGAGAATGAGTCTAGATTACCAAAATCTCATTATTCACAATATGGCAAAACATGCCAACTTTCTCTACATGAGAGAGACTCGAATTCCTACAGTGGAGTTGCATGGAAAGTCCACTTAACTAAACCAATTCACCTACCAGAGATCCACATGTGTAACTACATGCATGGATGTTGCATGTACTGCATGTCAACTCATAAAATTGCCTAGACATGTGTAGATCACAGAAACTACTTTGCATGTTGCATGCACTGATTGGATGTGGCTTGCATGTGGCTTGCATGCATACAGTATGACATTGCATGCTATCTAAACTTCTGCATGTCATCAAAATTGAATCTACCTAACTCAAATCTGACCTATACTAGAAGGTTATGTACTCAATTCACATACCTTTTATGTACAACATGAAATATAGTGGAAATAACTCAAGTTGTCACATAGAATGGTAGTATTGAATTGAGTGTGATGCAAGTCGTGAAGTAATAACTTGATCCATATAGCTTCTTTCAAAGCTTGACATGTTGTGATGTACTCTTCCTCTGTCAAAGAAAGCGCAACTGATTTTTGCTTCCTTGAGGTCCACAAATTCAGTCCCTCTGCCAGATAGAAACAGAACCCGGAGGTAGATTTTCTGGTAGAGACTGTTCCTCCCCAATCTGAGTCGGAGTGGCCTTGCAGGACGAGTGGGTCGATAGCATTTCCATCATAACATAAAATGTGATCTAAACTTCCCTGAATATATCTCATCACTCTCTTTAATGCTTTCCAATGAGAGATCCTAGGATTAGACATGAATTGACTTAACATGCTAACAGTGTATGCTAATTTTGGTCTAGTACACAACATTGCATACATTAGAGATCTGATTAGTGAATGATAAGGGTACTTCGCTAAGTCAAGTACTTCACTATCAGTCTCATCACAAGAAGGTTTAGTCAGTACTATATTTGGATCCATTGGAGTATCAATTGGTTTGCAATCACACATATGAAATTTTTCTAAAATGCCTTTTAGATATGCCTGTTGGCTAAAATAGATCTTCTTTTGAAGTCTATTTCTAGTAATGTGAATTCCTAGCAAAGAATGGATAGCTCCTAAATCAGTCATGTCGAATTTCTTTGGCCCCAAACTCGAGATAGGAAGATAGGAGGATTTGATAATTTTCACAAATACACCACCTTATTCAATATTATTTGGAAGAACATGGCTATATCAAGCAGATGCTATTATAAATTGGTCTACCAAACAGATATTTTTTTCAGGTATTTTCACAGCCAGTCCAATAGGGGGTCACCTTTTGAGATGGGGTGAGGAATTAGCTAGACTTGCTGAATCTTGGATCAATTTCATAGAATGCTATGAGATTGACGAGGATGAGAAAATACCAACAATATCTGAGTCAAGGGAAGTTCTATGTGGAACCAGAGCAAGTCTGACTGAAGGGATGGTAGATAAAATAGATTATGTAGAAATAGAAATTAATGAAGGTAAGATTTTGAATCTATATAAACACCAATCGGACCAAGAACATGAAGAGTATATATTATTTGTTCAAAAATACCAAAATGTATTTGCTTGGTCGATGGATGATTTAATAGGAATACCAGTCAAATGGGACGAACATAGAATAGATCTTATTCAGGGAACAATACCTATTAGGCAGCGCCAATATAGATTGAATCCAAAGTACCCCATGTTAATAAAAGACAAATTAGATAGATGTCTTAGAGCGGGTATTATATATCATGTTCTAAGCAGTGAGTGGGAGTCACCAATAGTTATAGTACCTAAGAAGAAGATGGGCATGATTAGAGTTTGCCAAGATTTTAGGAAACTAAATGCTGCTATGGCAAAGGATCATCATCCTCTACCGTATATAGATACTATTCTTGACCAGGTAGCTGGTCATGAACATTATAGCTTTTTAGATGGATTCTCAGGTTATAACCAAGTTTTTATCAAGGAGGAAAATAGACCCAAGACCACCGTATAAAACTGATTGGGGGACGTACGTGTATAAGCGAATGCCCTTTGGTGCACCTGCCACATTCCAACGTGTGATGACAAATATTTTTCAAAATTTTTTAAAGAACTTTTTAGAAATTTTTATGGATGACTTTTGTGTCTATTCATCAACTAAAGACCATTTAGACGCATTAGAGAAAACATTGAGAAGATGTCAAGAGACATCTCTTGAATTGCATCCAGCCAAGTGTTACTTCGGGATGAGGGAAGGCATCCTATTAGGACATAAAATTTTGAAGGACGGTATACAAGCCGACATCGAAAAAGTAAAAATGATTTTAGAGTTATTAGAACCAACCAATTTAAGAGAGCTTAGAGGTTTTCTAGGACATGTAGGTTATTATCATAGGATAATTAAAGATTATGCCATAATAGTAACTCCTTTAACAAGTTTATTAAAAAAGTTTGTTGAGTACCATTGGTCACAGAACCATCAGCAAGCCTTTGATCAATTGAAACAGTCATTAGTAGAAGCCACTGGGGTTAGTCCTCCAAATTGGGCTAAAAAGTTCCATGTATATGTAGACTCCATCATCGTTTGCAATAGGTGTAGTGCTTAGTCAGAAAGATGACCAAAATATAGATTATCCAATTTACTATGCGGGTAGGCAACTCGTTGCATCAAAAAAGAATTATTCTGCTATAGAGCGAGAAGCACTAGGGATGATTTATTCGGTAAAGAAATTTAACATTATCTTTTAGGATACCCTTTTGTTTTTCACGTAGATCACTACGCATTGAAACATTCAGTGAATAAACCTAATCTTTTGAGTAGGGTAGCTAGTTGGGTATTATTATTAGATGAGTTTAATAATGAAGTAGAATTAAGAAGAGGCAAGGATCATCAAAATCTGATTATATATCCCGCCTCCAAACGAAAAATCAGTTTGGACTCATTTTTGACGAATTTTTGGATGAATATATAATGCGTGTCCAATCGGAAACATCAATTTATATGGACATTATTAACTTCTTACAGGACCAGATATATCTTGAACATTTTAATAAACAACAAAAAACTGTTTTTCTTTCAAAGATAGGACCTTATACGATTGTGAATAGAATATTGTATAAATTAGGAGCTGACGATAGTCTCCGCCGATGTTTTGAACCAATTGAGACAATCGTTGCAATAAGTGGATTACATGAGGAAGATTCGGGGGGTCACTATGCTCTTTAAAATACTGCAGAAAGATTTTCAATGCTGAATATTGGTGGCCTACCATCTACAAAGATGTTAAATTATTCATTCAAAGATGTGATGCATGTCAGAGGATGGGAAAACCTAGCTTCATGACACATTGGCCGCTTACTCCAATCATTCCCTTAGCACCCTTACCGTCTACAGAGATGTTAAATTATTCATTCAAAGATGTGATGCATATCATGAGGAAACCTAGCTTTGTGACACATTGGCCGCTTACTCCAATTATTCCCTTAGCACCCTTTTTCAGTTCGATCCCTCAGTAATTCTTACTGACTTGTGCCATGAGCTGATCCACAATTTGAGTGAAACAGAAGAAGGACATATTTCTACCATAGTCCGCAATCAAGAAATTATTATTACAGAAGGATTTTACTGTCATGCCTTAGGATTGCCTATGGACGACAATATGCCAGTTACTAAGCTAGATTACATCCCAGAGAGCGGAGTTTTCCAGGAAGAAGCTTACCTTGAGAAACGAGAATATAAACTCTCTTACATCAGAGATCCCAATCTCAAAAGCTTTGTACACTTTGCTCTTGCTTCTATCTTTTTATTAGAGCAAGAGTATATGGGATATCTGTTGAGAGCCCTGAATGGAGAGCCTATTGCCTTCGGACATATTGCTTTTAAGCAATTATGTAAATTAGTAAAGATTAATCAATTTTTCAGGCTGGGTTTGCAGATGGGTATCTTGTGTATGCATGCTGGTGTGCTAATAGTGTAGGAAAACATAAGGATTGCACCAGTATTGCCAGAGCTAGCCCTTTTAGTAGAGGCTGAATCTCAGATGCAAGTATCAAAGACAACCACCGTAGTGAAGACATCATCATCATCAAGCCAAGGAAGCTCGGTGAGGATGTCTTCACCATCATCCTAGTATACGCCATTGTCCAGCGTAGAGAAAAACAGGGAAGCGAAAGAAGCTTGGCTCGAAGTATGAGTCCCTTCAAGCAGACCTAATTCAAAAGGATACATAACTGGAGGAAATCAAGGCTGAGCTATCCTAAAAAAGCGAAGAGCTTGAAGCAGCCCAAGCAGAGCTGAGTAGGAAGGACGTAGCTCTTGAAGAAGCAAGAGGAAGGCAGATGCTACGTTCGAAGTATTGGAAGAGATGCAAGAGCAGTCCAATGCTTTCGAAAGCGAAAATATATTGCTTAAACAATAGCTTTAGATCCTGCAGACTTCTTTGCAGGAGGAGAGACGCATTCGAGCTACTCTCTAGAATAGTAATGAGGAGCTTAGTGACAAACTCAACAGTGCCCAGGACTTAGTTGCCCAACTGCAGAATTCTACAGAGATGCTGAAAAGAGGCAATCAAATTTACAAGAGACCGGCCGAAGAGGCGATCTTATGGCAAATCAGCGCCGAAGTTACATTGGGTGCATGCGTATCTCATGGCAAGTATAGAATTAACCCAACAGCCTGCAAGGAAATTAAAGAGAGGATGATCCAAACCTTCCAGCTGCAATATCTGCAACCGCATATGATTGCTTATGAAAAATTAAAAGAAGAGTTGGAAGAGGCTAAATTCCAATCAAGCCAAATAACGATTTTTGAGGAGGAAGAACCAGCACAATGCCAAGATCAGTCGATGCAGATAGATGAGCCAACTAAAGTTATATCAGAGAAGACCATCCAAACAGACATCATCTGCAGGCAAATCTAGAAGGATTAGGAGATGTAGACCGATTCTGAGGAGGCTGCAAAGGTACAAATAGTCAGTGTCGCAGCTGCTAAAGACCAACCTGAGACACTAAGTATTATTCCATATTAAGTTGGGGCATCACATACTGGAGCTGCTGTAAAGAAAAACAAGGTTCACTACTAAAGACAAAATTTCAGTCATTTTAGCAGGAACTAACATCTTTCTTCCACCATATTGTAGTCCAGAACTCCAGTGGAGAATGGATTACCTTTTTTTACCAAAACTTTATGGCTATACAAAAGAACAATGGGAAAACCCTTGGACTTTTTCTAACTTAAATTCTCTTTGGGCCAAACTAATAGTGCACCAAAAAGAAATCCTTGCTCTTGCCATTGTTCAAAATAAGATCAATGTGCAAACTAACTATATCCATGTGATCGTAGGATCCTTGTATATATACATTTTAGAATACCTAAAAACATTTGAAAATAATATTTTTTCAGCTCTGGATGAGTATCTGAATAAGTTAGATTCAATTAAAATTTTTGATGTTAAGGAAGTTGTTTCTAGCCTTAAACTAGTTCCTTCCCGAGTTTCCCATCAGTTATTATATCTTGATCTGTGGGAAATCTACACAGATTGGGAAGCTAACTATTCTTGTTATCTGGAAGAAGTCAAAACGAATAATATACTTCGCTCCACTAATCCAATAACCAGACCATACTACACTTACAGTTATGTAAATATTGCTTCTCTTATTTCATATGCTCTTTTATCTGTTCAACAACTGTACATTAAAGAAAAATTCCCAGAATATACATACGCTGTCCTTTCACTAACTGTTTCTTCTGCCGAGATGTCTGAAATCCTGTCTGAGAATAATTGGTACATGCATCTTGTAAATAATACATTGATTGATAACCCTCTCACACCAATCGGGAATCAAGGAATGGGGGTTATTTGTTAAAAATTCACAATTCTAGCTTGACTAGTTTTGGTCATATGACTTGTAAATAGTTAGATGGTCATGATATGGCTTGTCACACGTGCCAAATAGCATAGGATTCCATTCATAAGGATGTTCTCAAGTAGACTTAAGTGTTAGAACCTTTGGAATGAGTCCAAATTATATAAGTATTTGATACTTTTGTAAAGTTCAAGTTGTTTGTGGAAAAGCATCATAATCATAGCATCAAGATTCTTAGAAGTGACAATGGTGGAGAATTCATCTCCAATGGGTTCAAGGCCTTTTGTGAGGAGGAAGGGATCAAGAAAGAGACTTCTTGTCCTTACACTCCTCAACAAAATGGAGTTGCTGAAAGAAGGAATAGAACATTATGTGAATGTTCTAAGGCTTTAAGATTAGATGCTTGTTTGCCCAAATCCTTTTGGGGTGAGTCTCTTGTATGTGCAAACTACTTGATGAATAGGGTGTCTTGCAAAGCAATTGAAGGAAAAACTCCTTATGAGATGTTGTATGGAAAGAAACCCAATCTTAATCACTTGAAAGTTTTTGGGTGTATATGTTATGTGCATGTGCCATTGTAAACAAGAACCAAGGAGGATCCATCTTCCACAAGAGGGATCATGCTTGGATATGCAAGCTCAAGCAAGGGCTACAAAGTCTATCTCCCATCCTTGAACAAATTTGTTGTTTCAAGGGATGTCATATTTGATGAACATCATATGCATATGCTTGAAGAAGGCTCAAGTGCTCCAACAATCAAGAAGAAGATGGCTGAGGAGCAAGATCTTGGTTTTGAGGAGGAGCTCATGGAGGAGCAAGCACCAAACCCACCTATCACACCAAGGAGATCTTCAAGGGCAAAAGTGGAGCCATCAAGGCTCACATATCAAGGCAAAGGACAACAAGTTGAGGGTATCTCAACCACTTCTTATGCTTTATCTAATTTTGAAGAACCATCTAATGTTGAAGATGCATTGAACTCCAAAGAATGGTATAAAGCTATGTTGGATGAGTATGATGCCTTGATTGAGAATGAAACTTGGTTGCTTGTTGAGAGACCTCAAAGGAATGTAATAGGATGCAATTGGGTCATCATGCTTAATTTGAATGCAAATGGGAGTGTTAACAAACATAAAGCAAGATTAGTTGCAAAAGGTTATGCTCAAGAGAGAGGGATACACTATGAGGAAACTTTTGCACCCGTGGCCAAGATGGTCACAATAAGGCTAATCATTGCACTTGCATCACATTTTGGATGGATTCTATGTCAAATGGATGTCTCTAATGCTTTCTTGAATGGTTTTTTGGAAGAGGATATCTATATGGAACAGCCACAAGGGTTCATCAAGCATGGAATGGAGAACAAAGTATGCCATCTCCAAAGAAGCATCTATAGCTTGAAGCAAGCCTCGAGATCTTGGAATTCAAGACTACATTGCTATCTTATTTCACTTTCTTTTGTTCAAAGTGAATATGATCCCACTCTTTACATACATTTTGATGATGTTGGTATTGTACTTTTACTCATTTATGTAGATGACATCATCATTAGTGGAAATAGTGTTGATGGTATTGAAAAAATCAAGATAGATCTATCCTTAGAGTTCAAGATGGTAGATCTAGGGTGTCTTCACTTCATCTTAGGCATAGAAGTACTTAGAGGGTCTGATTTTATCTTCTAAGTGAAGTAAACTATGCTCAAAGTCTTTTGAAGAAGTTTAAGATGGAAGTATGCAAAAGTGTTGACACACCAATGGAGCAAGATGTAAAAGTGCCAAATGAAGATGATGAAAGATCCTTCATGGACATCACTTTGTTTAGGCAACTTATAGGTTCCTTAATGTGGATCACTATAACTAGACCAGATCTTAGCTTTAGTGTATGTAGGTTGAGCCAATCCATGCAAAAGCCATTGAATATCCATTGGAAAAAGGCTAAGAGGATTCTAAGATACATCTCGGGTACATTGGATTTTGGGATTCTATATAGAGGAGATGTGATTAAACTTCATGCATTTAGTGTTTCAAATTTTGCAGGGGACAAGAGGGATAGTAAATCAACAAGTGCCTATTCAACTTTCATAGGAGAAGGTGTGGTTTCATGGCTTTCAAACAAGCAAGAAACTATATCTCTATCTTCAACCGAGGCCGAGTACAAAGCTTTGACAACCACTACAAAGGAGGTACTTTGGATCAAGAGATTATTGGTGGAGCTAAAGATCATGGATTCAGAGGAGGCACCAATCATCTACAATGACAATATATCAGCCCAACACCTTGCATCTAACCCAATCTTCCATGCAAGATCCAAACACATTGAGATATGCCATCACTTTGTGAGAGAAATGGTGCAAGCCAAGGAGATTGCTTTGGAGCATGTTCCAAAGCAATGAATGTGTAGCTGATCTACTTACTAAACCACTTCAAAAGACACCTTTTATGAAGTTCAGATCATCACTTGGAGTGATTAGTAAAGCAGTGATTGAACCAAGCTAGATAGTGTGGAGGAGTGTTAAAAATTCACAATTCTAGCTTGACTAGTTTTGGTCATATGACTTGTAAATAGTTAGATGGTCATGATGTGGCTTCTCACACGTGCCAAATAGCATAGGATTCCATTCATAAGGATGTTCTCAAGTAGACCTAAGTGTTAGAACCTTTGGAATGAGTCCAAATTATGCTTAGATACAAGAGAGAAAAAATAGGAGCTATTTTTGGTAATTTTTGCATTGTTGAGGGATCTCCAAGATTCCAATCCTAACTTGGTAGGGATGAAAGATCCACCAAAATTAGCATTAGGGATAGGTTTAGGGCTACTCATACCTGCCCAAAACCGTGATGGATCATGTATATATAGGTGATGATATCTCACCAAAATCAATCAAGCAATTTCATGTTTTTTCTCTCATAATGATGCAATTGCTCTCTATGTTCATAATTGTTTGAGTACTTGTGATTACTAATGATTATAGGATTGAATGTAGGTCTGGTGTACAGTACTCAGACTGTGGGAGGCCGCACTTTCACACGTGTGAAGCCTTCTTCAAGGATTTGGGCCATTTAGTGAGGTTCAAGCATAGATTTTTGATGGATTTTGATGGTTCAACTTGTGCTAATCTTATGAAATCATAATCTATTGTTTCCCTCATCATTTCAAGTGTTTTAGGATCCTTATTTGCTGTAATTTTTACATTATTGAAATTTGTCATTTCAAGAAGATTATAATCAGAAGAACAATTATTTTCTGGATAATCTCTCTCTCTCTCTCTCTCTCTCTCTCTCTCTCTCTCTCTCTCTCTCTCTCTCTCTCTTGCAAATTGATACAGAGGTCAACAAAAGTTGTGTGAAATTGCTTTGTAAAGACAAAACTAGGTTTAGGATTTGGAGGCCCATTCCTAACTAATCACCATGTAAAACTATGTACATAACAACTTGCATTGACTTTCAAGAAGGATGTAAATTTAATTTACATCTAAATAACTTGACGTTCCAACTTACTACTTGGGCCCATTGACACTAGTTTACCAAAATACTAGTCTTTGGCATTTGAGTATAATGCACCAATTAAAGCATGCCTCATACAGCATCTTTACCAAAGTGGAAATTTGTATATCAACCAGATCATCGCTTTATGCTAACAAATCTTTTATGCGAACATCCAATGAATCGATGAAACATATCACACACATATTTTACTAAAATGTACATAGGATATGTGGCATGTTCACATCAATAAATATTTTTATCACGATTCACAATGTGAGATGCTTAAATATTAATCTCTTATTGGCACAGAGCTTTAATGGATGCGTGAATGTGAGATGCGTAATGCTCAGTGCTTAGTGTTCGCTTGTATTTTGGAAGCATCTCCTCCCATAGAATTTTCAAGCAGAGAGTTGATAATGACAGGATCTGCAGAATGCGCTGTGACAGCTGGATTAGTAGCATGTTCTGCAGGAATGCTTCTTGGTTTCCAAGGGGAGGCTCGAACCTGGGACCAAAGAAACTTTGGATGCCAAGCCAACCAACTGAGCCAACCCCGTTGGGTGTTCTGCAGGAATGATCAATCTGACAGCTGGAATACTAGTGCATTCTGCAAGAATTTGCACTGAGCATTACGCAGGGGAAGGCCCGGACCCTCGGGCATTCCGTGCAGTTCGGGCCATGCCCTTGGGCTCCTGCCCTCGGGCAATGGTCCTCCCAGCACGGAAGGCCCTCGGGCAGGGCCTTCCCCCCCACTTGAATGTTAATCTCTTATTGGCACAGAGCTTTAATGGATGCGCGAAGAGCACAGAAACACCAAAATTTTTTTGGTTCCAAAGGTGGCTCCAAAATGATAGTAGAAATAGAGACCTTGGCATCCAGTAGTCACCATTGATTGGAAATTTAAATATTCAATAGTTTTTCTTTTAGGTTACAGGATTTAGCACGCAACAAAACATTTAAAAAAACAATAAGCAATTTATGGGAATTTGAGGAAATTGCCAGAACGTTACACGTGGGGTAGTCTGCTTTGAAAACGTGGCGCACCGAATATTTGCCACTTGGCAGTGCCAAATGCGCACTGAATAGTATTAAAGAACACGGTGGTACCTACTTAGTTGCAGCCTCACTAAATGAAACGCTCTAGCCAACCATATCTATTAGAGGAGAGTGAGCAACGCCGATGAGAGACGATCTGCATCTGCTTCTGTTATTAAACTGACTTCGGATTTGTGTCATAAAGAAGCTCTGTTGAGCTACATGATATGTGGCAGTGGCACACTCTGATAGTGTAGGAGAGGAAGGAATGTGATATTTGATATGAGGATTGAGAGAGAAAGCAAAAGCAGCTGATGCAAATGCAATGTATGATCAAAAGCAGATGACACAGAGATCAAGAGCACCGAGAATTTGATAAAAGCACCGAAAAGTGATTAGAAAAGATAGAGAATATCCGAAAACTGACAAATGAGTGTAATGGGCTTTCTGTATAGTGTTTAAATATCATTCAATTATACAGAGAGCAGTCTTCTTTTCATTTGAAGAAGTGTGTCCGCTTTGCGTTCTGTTGTTGGCACTCGACCAAAAGTGAGTGGGCATAAAGTGGAATCGGTCACTGCTCGCAGGCTTGAGTAGCTATCCTTCTCCATCTTTTTTTGACAATAAGGTGGAAGAAGTCTAGGATTCAATGAGGGTATGTGGTTTTGTTTGTGGGATTATTGTTTCGTGATCGCTGTGGTTGTTTCGTGTCTTGTGTTTTAGTGTTTGCAGCTAAAGCGATCTCAAAATCACATATTTTCTTGCTGTGGCTCTATTATCGATCTTTGTTGTAAATTTAGTTCTCTGGGTTTTGATCCTTCATTGTCGTTGCTAACACCCAGTTCGGTTAAAGCCATATTCCAGATTTCGGTAGATCAAACCCCATAATTGTCATTTTGCTTCTCGATATCAAAGCTTTCTTCGGGTAAGTTGTTAAAATTTTGTAGAGTACTGTCTTGGTTGCTTTTTTCTGACTCCTGTGAGCCATTTCATCTTGTAGATCCTTCACGATTTTGAAACAAAACTGTATGCATTGTTTCAATCTTAAGTTTTCAAAATCAGCCATACATAGATAGATAGAGCAAATTAGAACAACTGTGAATTCCCAAGAGTTGGTTTAGTTTGCCTATGTCTCTCAAATCTGCTAGGAAGTCAATGGAGAGGAGCGAGAAGGGAGGAGGAGCAGATATTGAAAGCACGGACGTGTTTGAAATCCCAGGAAAAGACTCTCCCATAGATAAGCTGAGGAGATGGCGGAAAGCGACCCTCGTTTTGAATGCTGCAAGACGTTTCAGATATACGTTGGATCTGAAACGACCCAGGAGTAAGTCGTGGGATGAAAAATCTGGGAGATTTAGATGTAACCCACCAGTGCAAAGACTACAGAGTAATAGAAGAAGCATCCATCCAGTGGATATAGAAAGCAGGCCGCCTCCTGAAGGCTTTGGAATAAATCCTCAACAATTAGCAAGCCTGCTCCGAGATAAAAATACTGATCTACTTAAGCAGTATGGTGGAGTCGAAGGGATAGCAAAGCATCTAAGCGTCGATCTTGAAAAAGGCATTAAAGATGATCCTGATGAGCTCGAAAGAAGAAAGATAACATTCGGTGCTAACACTTATCCTAAGAAGCCTAGCAAAAGTTTTTTCCTTTTTCTGTGGGAATCTTGCCAGGATAAAACGCTTATCATATTGATGTTGTGTGCAACGCTTTCATTGGTCATGGGGATGGTAACTGATGGTCCTAAGAATGGATGGTACGATGGAGCCAGCATAGCTTTCGCTGTGATCCTGGTGATCTTTGTTACCTCGATCACCGATTACAGGCAATCCTTAGAGTTTCAGAGCCTCAGCGATGAAAACAGCAACATCCAAGTGCAGGTCATTAGAGGAGGAAGAAGGCAGAAGGTATCAATTCATACTCTGATTGTTGGAGATCTAGCGCTGCTCAACATTGGTGATCAGGTACCAGCAGACGGAGTCTTGGCAAAAGGGCATTCTCTTAGCGTAGACGAGTCGAGCATGACAGGGGAGAGTGATCCTGTGCGCATAGACTCCAAGAATCCATTTTTGTTGGGGGGATGTAAGGTGGATGACGGCTATGGTGTGATGCTTGTGACTGGTGTGGGCATAAACACAGAATGGGGGCAGGTGATGGCGACATTGAGCGAAGATATTGCGGAAGAGACTCCTCTACAAGTTCGCTTGAACGGAGTTGCTACGTTCGTCGGGAAGATTGGTTTGTCAGTCGCAGCCATTGTGTTTATAATGCTTTTCATTCGATATTTTGTGCAGGATTTTAGACATACTGACAAACCCTTAATAGTGGTGAAGAGGATTGTGGGCATCTTTTCTGTAGCAGTCACCATAGTAGTGGTGGCTGTTCCAGAAGGTCTTCCTCTTGCAGTCACTCTCACTTTGGCCTATTCCATGAAGAAAATGATGGCAGATCAGTGTCTGATACGTCATTTACCTGCCTGCGAGACCATGGGATCAGTCACGACAATTTGCACAGACAAGACAGGTACACTTACCATGAATCAAATGACTGTAGTGAAGGCTTTTGTTGCAGGGGAGTTGAGGGAGGGAGATGAAGTGTCCTCTGTTCAGGACACTGTCAAAAGTTTACTACTGGATGGCATAATACACAACAGCAGTGGAAGTGTGTTCAAATCTGAAGAAGGCGCATGGGAGGTCTCTGGAAGTCCAACTGAGAAAGCAATCCTCGAGTGGGGCCTGAAGATCGGAATGGAGTACGAGACATTGAAATCCAAGGCTACTGTTCTGCACGTTGAGGCATTCAACTCAGTAAAAAAGAGAGCAGGAGTTGCCATCAAGCTAGAAAATGGAGAGGCTTACGTTCACTGGAAGGGAGCTGCAGAAATTATCTTAGAACTGTGTAATAAGTGGGTCAATAAGGATGGAACAGAGAGCTCATTGACTGAAGAAAAGGTTGAGGAATTCAAGGCCGTCATAGCAGGAATGGCAGCTGCTAGTTTAAGGTGTGTGGCGTTAGCCTACACCAAAATAGGTCTTGCAGAAGTGCCGCAAAGCGAGGAAGAAACAACCAACTGGAAAATGCCTGAGACAGGCCTAGTTCTTAGTTCCATAGTGGGCATCAAAGATCCTTGCAGACCTGGTGTGCGTGAAGCTGTTGCAACATGCCAGCTTGCTGGTATAAAGGTGCGCATGGTGACTGGTGATAATCTACTCACGGCTAAAGCAATTGCGCAAGAGTGCGGTATTCTTACACTCAACGGAGTTGCGGTTGAAGGCAAAACGTTTAGAGACCTTACGGATCAGGACAGGCTCTTGTTTGCGCAGAATTTAGAAGTGATGGCAAGATCATCGCCAACCGATAAGTTGCTGCTTGTGCGAACTCTGAAAAAACTAGGTCACGTTGTAGCAGTGACAGGTGATGGGACAAATGATGCTCCGGCATTGCACGAGTCAGATATTGGGCTTGCAATGGGGATTGCAGGAACAGAGGTCGCCAAGGAAAGTGCAGATGTGATTATTCTGGATGACAATTTCACTTCTGTTGTTAAGCTAGTCCGATGGGGAAGAGGAGTTTATGCCAATATCCAGAAATTCATCCAATTCCAGCTGACTGTGAATGTAGTTGCACTTACTATAAATTTTGTTGCGGCTTGCAGATCTGAAAATGTTCCCCTCAATGCTGTGCAGCTACTTTGGGTGAACCTCATCATGGATACATTGGGTGCTTTGGCGTTGGCGACAGAGCCACCTACAGATGAGTTGATGAAAAGGTCTCCCGTTGGACGCCGTGATCCTCTGATTACAAATATCATGTGGAGAAACATCTTTGGGCAGGCTGTGTATCAGATTACTGTTTCACTCATTCTCTATTTTAGTGGTCCAGTTGTACTAAGATTGAAAGGGACTCCTACTACCATAAATGCTCTGAACAACACCATCATCTTCAATTCTTTTGTCTTCTGCCAACTCTTCAATGAAATTAATTCCAGAAAGCCTGATAAGCTGAATGTTTTAAAAGGAATTTTTCGAAACAGGCTGTTTTGCGGTGTCCTGATTGTGACAACAGTCCTCCAAGTGCTCATAGTGGAGTTTTTGAAAAACTTTTTCAAAACCACAAAGCTTTCATGGCAGTATTGGCTGGTGTGCATTGGCATAGGTTTTGTAGGTCTGATCATTGGCTTGCTCATTAAACTCATCCCTGTCCCACAAAAGCCTTGTTTTGGGATGACATCAAAGAAGAAGCACCTATGGCATCGGAGGCATTCAAAGCGTGAGTCCCATTCTAGGCATGGTAGCTCAATGTCGAGGAATCTGCAGCAGAACTTCATGGAAAAAAAAGTAACTCTACAAATCACCAACTAACAGCAGTATAAAAGTTCTGAACAGGCTGTTTGTATATAGTTCAAAGCATTCAGTGATAAACACATTTCTGTTTACTATATGAACTTTTCTGACTCATGCTTTAGTTCTTTGTTATACCCAATTGATAGTATATTCCAACTGAAGCTCATCAACTATTGTTTGTAGAGAGATGTATGCTAAGTGAAGTTTGAATCAAGACTAACTTTGCTTCATTTTGCTTGAGTATCAGACAACATATTTTGCCAGCTTTCATTTTAAGAGAAACTCCAAGACCATAAGGACTAATTTGATAAGAGAAATTCCTCCTAGCTAGCTGCAGCCACCTGATGTGCTCCTTGATATGTTTGGAGCCTTTCTGGCCAAACACAGTACATTACATGAGCATAAAAACAGCTAGTGATTTGTAAGTGTGAGAGTCTCAATTGTTCTTATTTGAATGAGAGCTAGAGTGTTTCAATCATCACCTTTTGTGCAAGTTTCAAATGTATAGAAGTCCCATGATCACTTTGAGCCTACAACACAAGTGAATAGCATGCAATACATAGATTTCACTATTATCTAGGAGGAGGTACTTAAATGGTTTGAAGCAAAGTTATAATAATGCATTCAAGTGGTAACAACCATAATTTCAAAGACATCAACATGTTTCCTAGGTTCTAGCATAGGCTTGTAGTGTGAGCTCGAAGAATTGAAGATTCCAAGTTACTAGTGCCCCTTAGAAGATTCCAAGTTACTAGTGCCCCTTAGAAGAGATTTGTTAGGAGGCTCGACTCAAGAGACTCGGGTAGTTCGAAAAATAACTTTTTTGCGAGTTGTGCAAAGTAATTCTCATAATACTTTTAGATTCGAACATGTTGGTAAAATTGCAACGGTGACCTTCCATCTCTACCTCTCCCCCTTAGTATGCTAGCTACTTAATTGGGTCCAAGCTTAGCATGCACTATATGATACATATAGGTTTAATGTATGCAAGTTGACCTTACTTTTTGGCCTATGAACTTTTTGTTAGTTTAGTGTAGAATGTTAAAAGTGAATTTTTTTTAAAGATGAGATTACCACATAAGAAAATACCTGGCTTAATTTTGATGTCCTATAAGTGTAGTATTACTTAGGACTTTTTTCCACTTTGCTTGACGTCAATAAATTCCAATCCACCTCACAAATAAGGAGTTATAAGAGAATCTCTCACTTTTTGTCATAAGAAGTTTAGACACCATAACGATTTCAACTTGCCCTCTTTTGGCCTCCTCCACCCATTCATTAGTATGTCACCTCAACAAAAAAGAAATGCAACGGCTATCTCAAGTGCATGTAGCCATTGTGCAAGTAGGAATAAACAATTGCTTTGAAGATAACAATGGTGAGAGAAAAAACCAATGTAGGTCAAGATAATACATTAGGGAGTGAAATAGGAAAGGAGAAAATCTTGGCACACAAATTGTTCACTCTATAAATCTAGAATGTTTTTAAAGCCAAAGGCTCAAAAGTACATAAAGGCATCATTTATAAAACGTGGAAATTTGTATTATGAAATCGAATTGTTTTTTTAAGACAATGTTGTATAATAGAGAAAATTCAAAATTGTAGAAAAAAGGAGGCATGGTTTGAAACAATATAAGAACAAGTAAAATTAGCAAGTTAGATTAATGATTTAGTAAGTAGTAACAAGCACATAGCCATATTTGGCCATGATGAGACTCTTCTTAATAAGCTAGAATATACTACATTCATGATTGAAAAGCAAGAAGAATACAATTTTGAAAGCTTAAAAGGTTTGTGCTATACCACATTGGTAGGACCGAGGAGAGTTAAGGCTATTATCTCTTTCCAAACCAAGTATTGAATCTTGTTTTTATTTCCAAAATAATTTGATAAAAATCTACGAGCTTTGGATCCTCCAATGCTTGGTTTGCTTGGAGTATTTCCTGATTTACTTGAAAGCTTGTCGTCTTTTGTTTATTTTACATGGCCTTTATGTACTGCTTTAGACAATACATTCTGTAATCTGGATATAGCTTGTTTCGAAGATGACTTTGGCTTGGTATTCCATGCAAACAAGATGTGAAGATTTTTTTTTTTCTCTATTATGCGCACATCTGAATGCAATGTACAATTATGAACATTGCCAATAGAAATCGGTAGTACAGGTTTCCAATTAGGATCTTCTCAATCTCTTGATATTCATATACTCCTTGTCATGTCTTTTGTTGTCTTCATGCAGTACAAACAAGGGTGTTTAGAGTTAGTTTCATGAGATACATTGAACATACATTTTAACGCCTTCAAATCTCCTGCTAAATGCCATTCTATGTTGAAAGTGCCAATTCCAAGAACACTGAATGGAACTAAGTTTTTATGGTGGCAGGATATGATGTTATACTACATATCCATGAGAGAATGTCATGGTCTTCTTTCAGCACCAATAAGAGAAACAAAAAATAGATTTAGCATAATATTAACATAGAGAAGATTATCCAAATAGAATCCATATAAGATTACCCTATAGAATCTATAAAGGAACTACTATACCTGAAAAGCTGCCAACCACCAAATATCATTTTTTGATTAAACATTGAAGTTGAGGCCTTCTGAGTCTTTTGAATTTGAAAATGTTCCATTCATGATCGTAAGACTAACTCTCTCCATTTTTTGTCTCTTTATAATTTCAAACTCATTTAACTTAAGAAAAAGTATCGACTTGTTATTGACATTCTCATTTGTAACACTGTAAAAAATCTATGATGAATGTTAGTAGCTGATTAATTCCAATACACATATCGTTGAAATTGTTATAAGCTAGACATTCTCCCTTCAAGCAATACACTTCCTTGATATGAGATGGATTACCAACTATTTTCTACATACCTTGGTTTAACATGTACTTATTTTTTAAAAGATTAAAGTCAAAAGAAATACTGTTATTGACTTTCCTTGTCTTTTTGTAGGCTATGCAACTTTTAGAAATATTTACATATAGCAAATGAATGGATCTATATTAGTGAAGAGATAGGAGATGGAGAGGATAGAAATCCAACAAATTGTTGGCAAGACCTTGAGCCGAGATATTGTCACACTTGATGATAGTAGATCTTCATCCTTGATGCACTTGAGCTCCATAAGTAGTCTTTTGATCCATAGAACCTCTTTGGTAGTTGTTGTAAGGGCCTTGTACTCGGCTTCACAAGATGATAATGATATAATGTCTTGTTTCTTGGCTAACCAAGATCCAAGGAAGATAATATAAGCACTTGTGGACTTCCTATCCACTTTGTCACTTGCAAAGTCCGAATCCGAGTAGGCAACTATTGATAGATCTTCACTTTTTTTAATCAATCCATAATCAAGTGTAGAGGAAACATATTTCAAGATCCTTTTGGCCGATTTCCAATGATAGACTTTTGGATCTTGCATGAATTGACTCAACTTATGCACACTAAAGCTCAAATTGGGCCTAGTTATAGTCAACCAAATGAGGGAGCCAATAAGACTCCTATAAAGGGTGATGTCCTTGAAGGACCTTTCATATCCCTTGATAGGATCTTTTACAACATGCTCCATAGGTGTGTCTTTTTTTAGCATAGAAAGAGCATACCATGACACTTTAGTATTGCCACGACATTGCGAACAAGTGAGACTCTAAAATTACAATGTCATTAATATTCACAATCCAATAATTTATGTATCAATCTTATAAGACTAACTTAATTTTTTTTAATTTTTTGGCAGATTATATTCCATCCAGATCGAATAGACCCAAGATGGTGGTATGTGATTCAACTTAATGCAAGTGTTTGAAGGAAAAGATATTGTTGAGTTGGATACACGCGATGAACCACCACACAATTTTGGCGATGTTTTGAAAAGAATACACAGCCAAACTCGAAATGATGTCAAAATGATGGGAGAAGAAGGTACAAATGGAAATGATGAGATTCCTACGATCGTACAAGACCAAATTGGGGGTAATTTGAGGCCCCCACATTTGGATGAGATAGAATTAGGAGAAGAGGAAATTGAATATGAGGGTAGCTCACATCATCAAAGAGACACAATAAAAAATTTACGATTATACCTAGACCTAGATTCAGATGAGTGTCAAGACTTGTGTGATGACGAAAATGATGTAAATGATGAGAATGATCTACGATTATTAATACTTAGATTCACTTGCACTCATTTTTTTTTTATATATTCATCGCAATACTTTTTATGTATACTTTTATAGATAGAGTTGAATGTGATAATTGTAATACCCGAACCTTGCGGTTATGTCCTATTTAAGAATGTCACCACATATTCCCTCCCTACGGCGTGTTGGGTTTTCCATGCAAGTTGGAAAGATTAGAACCTCGTCTTTAACGAGAGAAAAGTAAGGGCTACATACCTTCCTAGGATTGGGAATTTTAATTATTTACATTTCACCTTTGCATATTAACTAATTGCTAGTGTATGCGGTAAAATACGATATTGCTTTGAACAAAATGAAAATTATAAATTACATTTAATTTCTTACTATGTTAGATAACATATTCCAATAATAAAACAAATTGAAAAACACAAACCCTAAACCCTAAACTCACTCGAAGCTTAAGTGCAAACGTGCAATTGTTTGCTCTTTAAATGCTTGCTCTCTTTTTTTTGAATAGGTAGTTGCAACTGACACTTATCGAATGCAAACTCATACTGGGCTAGGAGGGTCATTCTATAAGAGGATGCATTGGCTGGGTGGATCACACTAGCTTTGTCTTCTTGTGGTGATGTTGTTCCTAACACTAGTATCAGAGCCATGTAGATCGAATCTATGGTAGTGACTTCCTCCACAATTCATGTTGCCATCTCTTGCAAGATCTAGAAGCATAATCCAATGTATACTTGGAGAGAAGTGGCACACTTTTTAATGTTTCTAGTGCAATTGAGGAGATTCTAACATAGTTAGTGAAAGGAATTCTACACACTTTTTTAGCAATTTAGGCGCACCTTTGTTGGTAAAATTCAACACAATTCAAGTGCACTTTTGTTGGAAAATTCTAGCACACTTTTTTAGAAGTCTTTGGTGCACTTTTTTAAAGAGTTTAAAGCACACATTTGCAAGGAAAATTGGGGTGCATCCCTCTTGAAAATCCATTGTATCTGTTCTATAAGCAAATAGAAGTTTTGGCACCTAGGAGCAAGTCTTTTTTGGTGAAGAATCATTGCTGCTCCAATGATTTTTAAAGACAACGAGGGCACACTTCTCGCCAATTTATTAGCGCTGATGTGAGACATCGTGCCTAGCAAATTTCAAATTGTACCCACTTTGTTTTGTTGGCAAATCCAACACCAAGTTTGCAAGCAATTCAACGTTTGTTTGAATAAAAACCTGTTGATTCTCAAAAAATTCTTGGCTTTACCAAAACATTGTATCCAGCGCCTTCTAGAGTGTGATTGGACATGTTTTTTCTACTACAATCTAGTGCTCTTTCTTGACATATACATGAGTTTAACTTGGGATCCCATAGTAGGGTGCTATAGTTCTCAGAATAAGTACATGATTCATTACATGGATTTGGTAAACATCGACAAGGTCAAGTATAAGGCCTTTTGAAGATTTTGAAGAGGAATTGGTAGTACTGGTGGGTGCCAATTTGCATCTTCTTTGTCTCTTGATATTACTGTACTTCTCGTCATGTCTTTTGTCGCCTTCATGCAGTATAAACATGGGTGTTTTGAATTAGCTCCATGGGGAACATTGAACATACATTTCAATGTCTCTAGATCTCCAACCAAATGTCACTCAATACCCACTACTTTTTGCATGCCTATATTCAACATGTCTTTTTTTTTTTAAAGTTGAAAAGATCGTGGAATGAGAAACTTCTTGACACTTACTTGTGAGAATGCTTCCTTTATCGATTTAAACATTGTGGCATATGCTTCTCTGCTGATACTAGAAAAATCACATGCACCTTGAACTAGTATGTTATCAAGTATCTTATTGACTTCGCTCATAATTGTCTCAGCAACTATAGCTTTTGTTTTATCCATTTTGTGGCTTTGTCGATTTTGAAGTCATAATAGAACCTAATGATTTTCCCATAGAAGAATCATCTATCAAATGTTCTTGGGCAACCAATGCATATCTGCACAACAAATATCACGACACATAAAAGTTAGATAAAAGTTATATCAACACTTTATTTATTGCAATATAATTCTAAAACTTTTGCAATGAATCCAAAATAAAATAAATGATACCATCACTATCTTCATCAAATTAACATTTTTCAAGAAAAATCAAAGACAACAAGTTTAATACTTACTTGAATGCAAGGATCCTTCTTTTTTAATGACCAGATTTTGAAGAAAAATCACAAATATCTTTGGTAAACAATTGCCTTCTTTTATTTATTTTTATTTCTTTATTCAACAAGTCCATATCTTTCACTAAAGATAAATATGACATACGCATCAATTGTATTGTAGCTTTCATTTCAACACTGTTGTTTGTAAACTTGCGTAAAGAAATTTCTAATATATTAATACGTTTTTGGAGGATTTCATTCTCTTCCGAAAGATATTTCAATCGAATCTGTTTTTCATGATAGTCTTTTAATATTTGATCTAATTTTTCCTCTAAGAAATGTATTCTTTGCATTGAATGTACATTACCATAGAATCTTAAATTCTCAAAATAACCTAAAAGACCGATTTTTCCATGGCACAAATACATGATTGACTGCATCACTGAATGAAAACCAAGATGTTGAATGTGGATCGATGGGCTGATGACCACAAATCTAAATGCTTCATTTTCTCTTCCCTGTGACAAATCAATTCAGATGGTGATAATTTTCCATCTTTAGAAATCCTTGTCCTCAGTGGGCCATACTCTAGAGGAAGATCTACATGAAGATGATAAAGCTTAGCCATAGGTACAAAATTTGTAATAAGCAATGCGTTGAAAAAAAGAAGAAGCAAAGTACCATAAAAAATTAAAGTACGATCAAATACTGTAAAACTCATCTAAATATATGGATATGTTAGATTAAAAAATGGAAGCAAATAGATCTTCATTTTTGTGTATGGCGGCAAGAAATTTTCATCTTTGGAGATGGCAACGGATGTTTCCAAAAAACTTTTACATTATGTAAAGCAAAAAAAATTCATTATTTTTGAATATTGAGTGGAAAATATTTCAAACGTTTGGGGAGTCTCATTTAACTGTGGTTAAGCACCAATTCATTTTTGATGTGACTACAATAGTTAGAAATGGTTTACATTGAAAACATATTTCTTGGTATTATCAACCCGTGGGATTACATTGAAAATGGTGCGGGCCAGTGATCAAAGGAATTTCTAACTAGGTATTTTGATGACTTTTTTGTTTTTCTCTCTCCTACATGGCATTCCTTATAGGGCCCTTTTTGGGCTCATTTTTTCTCTAATGAGGATGATCAAAAAATTGATTATCCCATTTATTATGCTGGTAGACAACTAGCAGCATCTAAAAAAAATTATTCCGCTACAAAGTAGAGACATTAGGCATGATCTATTCAGTGAAAAAATTTAGGCATTATATATTAGGATACCCTTTTGTTTTTCAAGTAGACCATTATGCATTGAAGCATCTAGTAAATATACCCGCCCTTTCAAGAAGGATAGCTAGATGGGTTCTATTATTAGATGAGTTCGATTATCAAGTAGAGTTAAGAAGGGGGAAGGACCACCAAAACACTGACTACATATCACGGCTCAAAACTAAAGATCAATTTGAGCGAATATCAGATGAATTTCCAGACGAACACATAATGCGCATTCAAGCGGAATCATCCATTTATGAAGATATTATTAATTTCTTACATGATCAAATTTATCTTGATCATTTCAATAAACAGCAGAAGACAATTTTTCTTGCAAATGTAGGACCCTATACAATTATAGATAAAATATTATATAAGTTAGGAGCTGATGATAACCTTCGTCGCTATTTAGAACCCATTGAGACCACCACCATAATACGATAATTACATGAGAAAAATTCGGAGGGCCATTATGAGCTTAAAAATTTCGCTAGAAAAATTTTAAATGCTAAGTATTGGTAGCTTAAACTTTATAGAGATGTTAAACTTTTCATTCAAAAATGTGATCCATGTTAGAGGATGGGGAAACCCAGTTTCACGACACATTGGCCACCAGCATTGGTCTTCGACATTCTAAAACTATATCAAGGACCTAAACCTTTAAGATACGTGTTTAACAATTGGTCATACTGTACATATTGAGAACTATTTACAAAGGCAAATCCAGAGGGTGACAGAAGTAACACTGATAAACCACATAAAGAATTGTCATTCAAAATTGATTCTACCTTTACACTAACAAAATCATCTAAATCGCTTCCAACAACAGGAGGAGGGGAACTAATATTTACGGGTTTAGGAGGAGGAGGAGATTTAGAAGGTGGATATTGGTTAGGAGAGGAAGATTTAGCAGGAGAAGTTAAAGATGGAGTGGAAGGAGAAGAAGGAGACTTAGGAGAAGAATTAGGAGGAGAATTAGGAGGAGAATGCCTAGAAGAAAAAATAGTATTCAGAGGAGATGGCTTGGAAAAATCCCTCGCTTTAGATGGAGGGTCGAGAGACCTCCTCTTCTTTGAAACACTCCCGCTCTATATACGAATAACAAGCCGGGTTGGTTGAGATTGCTTTCGTTTTCTCCTCTCTGAATCTTGTTTTGGAGGAGAGGAGGGAGCAGGTCTAAAATATTCAGCAAACTTGTCATATGTGTCCCGAAGCCTGAACACAATGTTGAAATCCTTGGGCATGATGGTCAATATATATTGTGATATCCACAAAAGAATATGTCGCCTTCTAATCAAAGGAATGGCTTTTGTGTTCTACATATCTACTGAGATTTCAGATGATGAGTCTGTTGAATCTTCAGCTGTTCCATTGATCAAAGCATCTGCACCTGCTCCAATTGATGTAATTGATGCAGATACTGATATAGGGGTTGAAGCTGAAGCTTCTATGGCTTCAGATTATCAAAAACCTCTCCCTTGTTCTATAATCCTCTCTGATTCTCTTCCATCTGCATCTCCTGTCAATCAATTAACTCTACTCGATGCTCCTTTATATTTTATAAATAATGAATGTTATATTTCTTTTAATGATATAGAAGATGTATTGAATTTGAGAGAGGATGAAATCCTCTCAATTTTTGCTCAAAATTTATCAGAATTTTCTGACATTGTTGATTACTCATATGATGACCTTGAAAGTGAGATAGATTATGATAAAGATGGCAATTGGAAATCTGGCAATGAGGCCATGGAGGCCATGATGCCTATAAAAAGACTTTGCCTACAGAGGAGAATTTTTGGAATTTCAAAAAAGATATCCCCCTAGGGCTAGATATATCCCCTCCGAAAATGTAGAGGCCATTGGAGGACATGACATCAGCAGAGCAAACGTCGTTGATTACGATGATTATGATCTAGTAAGTAGATATTATTTTGGTATTGATATTGTTCAGTTTTCTTATTGAGTTTGCAGTGTTATGTATCATTCTAAGTTTATTTTCTTTTCTCGTTTACAGGGTGCTATTGAAATAGATGCCTTTGCTATGAGACATGGAGGCATCCGAGGTGTATCAGCCGAGATAAAAGATGTTTCTCTATCACATTAATTGAAAAACTTTCAAAATAATGAGATTTGTATATATCATTCATCTTATAATCCATATGCAACCACTGTCATTATGGCCATCAAATCATTATCAGTTTGTTTAGGAGGCCATAAGTACACCACAGGAACATATAAAATAATTTTTGTGAAGAGAGATTTGGCTATTAAGATATTGGGTTATACTCCCAATGAGACTACAAAAAGATCATTTGCAATGGCCCTATATTCGGGTTACATTGATATGAGCAAGAGAAAAAATTTAGAATTTTTGGATCCATATGCAAGGAAATTATTCCTTCATGACAATACCATCCGTCTAAATCTTGAAGAGGATGATGATGATAATTAAATAATTTTCTGTAGTAGATTTTTGATATATTACAAAGATCTCTCTTTTGTAATGAATTTGAATGCCTTTCAAAATATCGTAATACTTGGCGAGTTTTTAGCTTGATAACTAAATTGTGCTCTTTTGTAAAACCAGTAAAAATGTTGTACTAAATATTTATTTATTGAAATGTGTCCTCCATGATTTGTTGCTCTATGAAATGCTCCCCTTGCTTGCCAATGAGATTTTTCCATGCCTTGTGATCACCAGATACTTAAGCTCCCATATTCGTTTGCAAAATAAGTTGCATGATGAAGAAGGATGTGCTGCAGACAATAGTTTTGATTAGTTACATTAGTAGAAAACAATATAAGCCTGAATGAGAAAAGTACCAGATAATGATATAGATTAGCACCATGTAATGAGTAACGTTGTCTTTTTCCCAACAATCATGTACAGATTTTACAAATGTGGTGCAATGATTTTGCAAAGTCCTCATATCTTCTGATGATAGGTTTTCTTTCCTGATAATACCTATGAGTTTGTCTAAGTTGGTCCACACTTTTCTCTTTTCCACTCGATTACTTCCTTCCAATGTTCGTGTGGCTTGAACAAATACGAACCTCAGCATGCAATGTGCATATGTGAACATATAATGGAATTGGCAGAACAATTTTCATATTTGGATCTTCAGCTTCTCGTGTTGGGCCAGTGTTAGTTGATCGTCCCAAATTCATATTGTAGCAATCCTTCATGCAATAAAGACATGGATGCTTTGATGTTGCCCCATGAGAGACATTATACATACATTTTAATATTTTCAAATCCCCTGCAAGGTGCCATTGAATTTGAAAACTTCCATGATTTTCGACTGTAAATTTCTCACCCTCCAAAT
Organism: Diphasiastrum complanatum; assembly: GCA_029204225.1. Classification (NCBI taxonomy): domain Eukaryota; kingdom Viridiplantae; phylum Streptophyta; class Lycopodiopsida; order Lycopodiales; family Lycopodiaceae; genus Diphasiastrum; species Diphasiastrum complanatum. The sequence goes on along the minus strand of CM055104.1, from coordinate 48,174,044 downwards.
GTCTCTTTATAATCTCGCCATAATTTGTTCTGGAAAATATCCATGATAGTATTTTATGGTCCTCTTTCAAGACCAGTAGAAAAACAAGTAATGCATGACATGTCAATAAAAATTGGCAAGGTATGAATTGTTAATATAGATATTCTAAATGAAAATTGAAATGTATACCTGGAATGCCACCAACCACCATATGTGATTTTCCGATTGAACACTAAACATTTGATCATCTGTATCTGAAATTTTGTTCATCAAAGTGACACTCACATGTTCCAACTTCTGACCCTTGATGATTTCAAATTCATCCAATTTTATTACAATAATGATCTTTCCATTTACTTGATGTTCGTCTAGTTTATAGAATCGAATAATGTATTTTAGAACATTTTCAATATCAAGGAAAATATTATTGCAATCGTTGTATTTGAGCTCACCATATTCTAATTTGTATAATTTAGTTATATGAAGTGGTTGGCCAACTACTTTGAACATTCCGTCATTATAAAAATTTCTAGCTAATCTTACCCGATATGGACACGGAAGATTATTTTTCTTCACCATCACTTGGGAAAAAGCTTCTTTAACTATTCTAAATAAAAGTAGAATAAGCATTTCTGCTAATTCCAGATACATCACATGCACCTTGTATCACATTCGCATCCAAGTATGATTGAACCTTAATTAAAACAATCTCTATAATTTCATTTTTCAGTTTTTCAAACCGAGCATTTTTTATCATTTCCTTTGCTGACTTTCTTAGTAAAACATGACTTAAAGATGATCCAATGCATGAACGATCTGTTAAATAGTTCTTTGCCACCAAACATGATCTGCAACAAACATATGAAACTCAAATTATGTTTAATAAATAAATAATCCATGTTATCAAGTGCAAATCAAACTTAAATGACATATACAAATCAAATAAACAGTTTAGATGACAACATACTTGCATGCTCAGATTCTTTTTTTCTGATTGCCGCTATGTGTAGATAGGTCATCAATATTCTTCATCGGTACTCTCTTTCTTTTCCTCTTCATCATTGCCTTATTGATAGTAAATCTAGCATAGCTCTATCTATAACTTCAAGAGCCAATCTTAATTTTATAAATGGATCTTTAGGCAATGCCTTGGTGAGTATATTAGCAATGCAATCTGATGGTGAAATATGAATAAGCTTGATCTCCTTTGCTTGCACTTTCTCCCTCACGAAATGATGTGCAATCTCAATGTGCTTTGTTCAAGCATGGAAGACTGGATTGTTTGCAAGTTGTTAAGCTGCTTGATTATCACAATATATGCATGTAATGTCTTTATCCTTGAATGTTCTCAAAGGATGCTTCATCACTTTCCTTAGAAACTTTTACACTTAGTTCCATAGGAGTTTCAACTCCTTTACAATCAATCATGCCAAATCTTGCTAAGATTGATCTAGCATACTTAGATTGACATATGAAGGTAAAATCATTACTTCTAGTGACTTCTATTCCAAGTATAACTTTAAGAAGTCCTAGATCTACCATCTTAAATTCACTAGACACGAAAACTTTTACATTATTGATGCCATCTAGATTATTTCCTGTGAGTATAATGTCATCAACATATAAAACTAAAATAATGATGTTTCCATCATTACATTTGTAGTACAATGATGGTTCATAAGAACTTACAACAAATCCAATGGAAATAAGATAGGAATGCAACCTAGAGTACCATGCTCTTGGTGCTTGCTTGAGTCCATAAAGACTCTTCTTCAAGAGACACACCTTGTCTTCTTCTCCATCTTTGATGAAGCCCTCGGGTTGGCACATGTAGATTTCCTCTTCCAAGAATCCATTCAAGAAAGCATTTGTCACATCAAGTTGGAAAAGCTCCCATTTGAAAGAAGTTGCAAGACATATGACTAATCTAATGGTCACAAGCTTTGCAACAGGTGCAAAGGTTTCATTATAATCTATGCCTTTGACTTGCAAAAAACCTTTGCTACAAGTCTAGCTTTGTACTTATGAATGGAACCATCTTGATTATATTTCAATCTATATATCCATTTACAAGTAAGAGGCTTCTTTCCATAAGGTAAATCAACAAGTTTCCAAGTTTGATTTTCCATTAATGCATCAAACTCTACTTGCATAGCTTTCCTCCAATATTGAGACTTATTTGCTTCCTAAAAACTAGTTGGTTCTTCAAGCATAGTGGTCAAGAAAGTATAAGAGCTGAGTAGTTGAGAATCTTCTCTTTGCTCCCCTTTGTCACTATAAGTGAGCCTTGATGGCTCAATCCTTGTCCTTGTTGATCTTCCTGGCACCCTTGGACTTGGAGTAGGTTCCACTTGGTCTTCATCTTCATGAAGCTCCTCCTCGGCCATAGCATGATCTTTGACAAGTTGAGTGTTGTTGGAAGTCACCTTTCCTTTGGCTTGGAGAGATTCATCAAAAAGTACATCTCTACTAGCAACAACTTTTTTTGTAATAGGATCATATATCCTATAAGCTTTCTTACTTTCACTATAACCAACAAAGATGCCTTTGAAAGAAGTGGCATCTTCCTTTTTCCTTGTTTCTAAAGGAATATGTATATAACAAGTACATCCAAAAGCTTTCAAATCACTAAGATTTGGCTTTTTGCCAAACAATACTTCATAAGGTGTAAGTCCTTTAATGGCACTATTAGTCATTCGATTACAAAGAAAGTTTGCACATAAAATAGCTTCTCCCCAAAATGAAATAGGAAGAGATGCATCTAATCTCATAGCTTTGCCACACTCACATAGTGTCCTATTCTTTTTCTCAGCTACTCCATTTTGTTGTGGAGTATATGTACAAGTAAACTCTCTCTTTATGCCCTTAGTTTCACAAAACTCTTTCATCCTATTGGAGATGTACTTTCCTCCATTATCACATCTTAATACTTTCAAGCTAGTATTAAGTTGCTTTTCCACAAGAGTTTTGAACTTTACAAAGGACACAAAAACTTCACTTTTCTTAGACGAGATAAACCCAAGAGTATCTTGATTTATCATCAATAAAAGTGACATACATAAGAGCTCCACCATTTGAAGCTTATGAGATTTGGAGGGTCCACAAGCTTCACAAAGCTTGCCACACTTGGTTATGGTTTTGGGAAGTCTTCTTGCTAGCTCCTTTGCATGTGAGAGCTTGCCCCACTATCAATCCACCAAGTGTCTTGATTAGATGTTTGTGGTGAGGATACCATCAAAGATAGATTGCCTTCTTCCTCCTCCTCAAGCACAAGATGCCTTGATTGTCCTTCTCTTGGGCATTTTTCTTCTTGTAGCACTCAGATGCAAATTGTCCCTTTTTTTCACAAAAGAAACATTTTAGCTTCTTCTTGTCCTTCTTGCTCTTGCCTTTGGAACTTGATGCTCCATCTTTGTTCTCCATCTCCATGTCTTGATTCTTCTTGGATGGAAACTTCTTCTTCTTGCCTTTCAAAGAAAAGTTAGCTTTTTCATCACCATCATTCAAAGTTAAGGAACTCATCCTACTTTTGATATGAAGCATTCTACTCTCCTCACTAACAAGCACACTTTGAAGTTTTTCATACTAGGAAGTGAATCTTGAATAGCAAAGGTTTGAACAAGATTGGAATAATCATCTCCTAATTCATTCAAAATGATTTGAACTAATTCATCATCTTTGATTTTATCATCTATAGAAGACAACTCCTTATTCAAAGATTTGATCCTAAAGACATAATTTCGGGCACTTTCACTACTCTCTTTCATGCTTTGAAGGATTTGATTCCTAAGCATGAGTATCCTTGAAGTATTCTTGGATCCATAAATGGCTTTTAATGAATCCCATGCCTCTTTGGATGTGGTACAAGATGAGATTTCTTTCAAAAGTTCATTACTTACATTCATTTTCATGCAGTGTAATGCAACTCTACATCTCTTTTTGTACTTAGCCAATTCAACTCCTCCTTGAGGTTCTACTTCCACCTCAAGTACTATGTCATAAGATCATGAAGTACAAGCAAAGACTCCATTCGAACTATCCAAGTAGCATAATTAGTGGATGTAAGTCTTTCACTAGCTTCAAGCAAAAACCCACCCATTGATGCCATTTTTGAATGTAAAAAAGCACTAGAAACCCTTATGGTTTCTCTAAAATATCTGGACCTAAAGACTTCTAGCAATCTAGAAAGCTTATGGACTCAATCCTATCACTCATGGACCAATCTAGAATGATGGAAATTTAGATTCTAGTCTCAAACTTGCAAAATCACTCCTTAATCTATGATTTTTAGCAATTTCTCTCTTCAACCTCAACATACACTCAAAAAATCAGAGAAGATCAATTAGTGCACCTAATTCAAGCTTCAATTTTAATTTTTTGGCTGATCTAATCCAAGAATTAATCAAGGGATTAGATTCACTATAGAAAATGCTTGATTTTGCATTAAAAATCATTCAAATTGGGTTTGTGAGTCAAATTCTACAAATTTTTGAAATTTCTCAGTCAAAACCGGAGCTGTACGGCCTCACACTTGTGAAAAGGGTTCCTACAGCCCACAACAAGATCTGGACCAAAAATTTTGAGGATAGCTATCAAATCCAACTCGCTGCACAAAATTTGACTAGTTTCCAAAAAACTGCTAATTTTGGCTTTAATTTGGATTAACCATATGAATTTCAACAAAACCTCTTGTACTAGGATCTGATACCATGTGCAAAAAGTACAAAAAGGACCAAGAGTGGATCCTAATCTGATCCTCAAGAGGGATTGGTTGTCAGATTACTTGATCTATCAATCTACTTCAGATTAAGATCAATCTAGATCAATTCTAGACACAAAATCCTAACAAGAACAATCATTAATTGAAGGTAGGTGTACTTTCTGATTTCACGCGTGTGAACATTGTCTGAGTACAGACTCCAACCTGAAAATCAAGTACACATTGATAGAATTTCAAAACAATCAAAACAAATGTAGACAAATGGAGAGATTCACTCAAAATTGCTTCCAAAACCAAGATTGGTGTCTCACATTGATTATGGCCAAATAAGCCTCTATATATACACTTTTGGAGCTCGAGGTACTGATCATGCATCAGATCTCACACGTGTGAGGATGCCTTGTCACCATCATGCAATTTGACACTTGGATCAAAACTTTTCATTTTGGGCATTTTTGGTCTATTTTCCTACTATATGGAGATCTTCATGGAAATCTTCTAGAAGCAAAAACTCACCTACTTCAGCTAGATGTCCTCTACACATGAAATGTGACACCTATTCAAAATATTTGGCTCATGCAATCATTAGATTGGTGCCATGTGTCATATCTCTAGAAAACTAGTTTTTGGCCATTTTAGCCACTAGAACTTGAATTAAATCATATGTACAACATATATGATTATGGTACATGAAAAGTACACTAGTTTCAAACGTGAGAACAGGCTCCACACATTTGTGTCTATCCTATATACAAGATTTTTGGCCTCTACCAAGCTTATTTTTGCATTTTTCACAAAGGACTTTCTCACTTCATTGCGGAGCATGTGACAAGCTGTATCCATTGATCAGGCATGCAGGACTATGGTAGCTCTGATACCATGTCAAATAAGAAGATATACAACATCAAGCATTCACCATAAGCAATCACCAAGTAAGGAGGCCGAAGAAAAACACACAATATCACTTTATCACACTAAATCATACTGAATGTAAAATGTACAAATAAACCCTGAACCCTGATAGAGAGAGAAAATCTAGGAGTGTAAGCTTTGCAATAAAGTTGGAAAATCAGTCAAGTGTTTAACCAAAAGATGTAATAGAAGACATACCGGTAAAAAATTGCAAGTATTCGATTTGCCATTACCTTTATGGTACTGGATTTACTTGATGCACCATCAGTTGATCAAATTTTGTTGGGTTGTCCTTGGTTATGAATTTATCAAGTGATTCATCACTAGAAAATGGACAAAATCACTTTTGAAAATCATGAACAAGCAATCAAAGTTGATCCAATTACCTGGAAAATTAAACTAGTTTCATAGAAAGGTAATTCCTAAATGTATTCATCAGACAATTTAATTCATTCAAACTGAGAAATCCATGATAAAACTTTTTAGAAAGCAATATTACTCAGTTCGAATGAATTCTATGCATTGTGAGGATCAACTTACCTTTTTGAATCGCTAAGATCTGAGCTACATAAGGCAAACTCCTCCAACGACCATTTGAAATGTACCACTTTCACAATTGACTTTCATTATCACAATTCTTGAATGACATTGTTTCATTTTGAAAAAGAATTACATCGATATGGTTTTGGCCTCTCCCACTAATTATGAGATTTGATTGATATGCTACAATTTGGCCTTTCCCATCATTCCGACCTCAACAATTAGCTTTTCCTAAGGAAAGTGAACGACTCATAGGAATGTTCTCTTGTTGATCCAAATCTTTAATGCAATCATTTGGGGGTTATTGTCCTTGAGTTGCCTTAGAGGCAAAATGCACTGATTTGTGATTCCAACTATAGTCAGAAAGAGCCTTTAAAAGATGCACATAGATCATAATCTTCCTCTAGAAGAAAACATGAATAAAATTTGTTGACACGTTCATTCTCCTTTTCAAATCTTGAAACATAGCGTTGACTCAATCAACAATTGATCGACCTGGATTCTTTGGTTTTTTTCCAAGAACTCCATCAATTGGGAAGCAATGTTACTGAGTCCTTGGTTGTAGTTTGAACTCAAAATTGCCTTCTCTAATCTTTCAGTAATTACTATTAGTTATTGTTCGAACAATTTTAAACTTGCCAACTAAATCATACTTTACGGTATTCTCCTAACCTTTAAAATAAGGTCATGATCCTTCAAAAGGGTATTGCGCATGCATCGTACTGTCATTGATTAAATTGTCAAATTATCGCTAATTTGCTCTTTGTCTTGAACTGACTTGACTTTCTCAACTTTTGTGACCCTTAGTCTTCGGACAATTCCTTGAAAGTTAAGGCAGAGCCTAAAAGATACATGGACATATATTATTAACATAATATAATGAGATACATTTTCTCAGTACAATATGGCAAAAATTGCCTTTTGCATAAAACTAATTGAAAACTATCGAAACTACTGTCCATCAGAGTCACTTATGGTATTACTATAAATGGATTATTTCTATTTAACATACATACTAAAAACAATAAAAACTTAAAAAAATAACTCTAATTTCATCAAATGTTGGTGTAAAATCAGTCTTTGGAAAACCAAATTCCAGTTTGAAATTTTTCCTAACAATCTATAGTTGCTTTTATCATAGGGGGCGATATGGCACTTTTCTTGCATTTGTGCCTCATATACTCCTTTTTTTTCTAGAATTTAGAAGGATTGACTATATTTGTTGAAAATTCATCTCCCATGAACTGCCAAGAGATGTCCAAGATGCACTTTAATCAAAGGAGTGGTTTGAAGCCATGTCAACGGAGAAATTTGACAGTGAGAATGCACTACACCTTGTTTATAACTACACATTGGACATCATTTTGGAAATCTTTTGGCTCATTTGCAGCTCAGAACATTTGGAGCTCCAACTCATTTTTCTCTTTGTGAATATGAGACTTGAGACTTGACCTCGCTAGGTCTCATGTGCCTCATCAAATGAATTCATGTACTTCACATCCTCCATAATGGAATTCCACTCCCTTTGCTCTTCTTTTTTATATGAGCTTTTGGTAACTTATGGTTATTTGTTATCTTTGGTTCTTTTCAACATAGATCTAATGGTATTTTGTATATAGAGAGGGAGAGAGACAGAGGACTTTTCAATTTTTGTGAGGCATCATGCTTTTATGGGCTAGGCATAAGCCTTGGCAGACACATCATTGCAACCATAAAAGCCCAGGTGGGCAATTTGTCTTTGCTTTGGGTAAAATTTCAAGCCTAAGCCTCAAAGGCCTGATATAGTAAAGCCATTCCCAACCAAAAATGCCCAGGCATCCTAGGGTAATACATCCATAAATTCAAAGGCAGGCAACCTATCCTTACGGTGGTTTACCCAGTACGCCCTATAAAGTCCAAGTCAAGGGCTTTAAGCCCTTCTCTTGGGCAGGCTAGTAGGAGGCATAAAGCACCTATATGGGACTTTACCTTGTACTATATGTTTCTTGAAACCAAGCATATCACAATTTCAATGATCTAGCATTTCTTTTTCTTTTTTTTTTCTTTTTTTGGGGGAATGTCTCCCTCCAAGGGCATTCTGCCAAGGAAGGGCATGCACCCAAGGACGATACCTCTAGGTTGTACTTTCTTTTACATGCACGTTCCGAGAAAAAGATGCATATAAAAAAAATAAAAAAAGATTTATGTGAATCTTCCGATTTTTGTAAGTTGTATGTATATACAAATTTGCAATTAATTCTTTTGCCCCACAAATTCTAGTGTGGGAACCATAATTATTTCTTTCGTTGAGAAGTTAAAACTGATATTACGTTGCATAAATGTAAAATGCTAGGCTAAATGTATCCTTAGAGCACACTACTTTAAACACACTGACGCAGCTCTACGCTATAGGATTTGTTTATTGAAACCAAGCATATCATACTTTTAATGTTCTAGCATTTTGTATGCACAAGTATAGGATGTTATTTATCTCAAATGTAACCTGAGCCAAACACGTCAGGTGGGTTTTAGCCTATACCCGAGTGGCAGGAATTTCTCTTACCCAACTACTGATCTAGTCTCAATGCCGTTAACCCTCTTATAAGTTGAAGGTTGGCAACTGATGAGCTTCAAGCCTTCAGTTGTAGCATACTTTTAACTAGGTAGGAGATCAGAAGGCTCCAAACACATCAAAGAGTGCAGCAGGTGGGTTTTAGCCTACACCCGAGTGGCAGGAATTTCTCTTACCCAACTACCCATCCAGTCTCAATGCCGTTAACCCTCTTATAAGTTGAAGGTTGGCAACTGATGAGCTTCAAGCCTTCAGTTGTAGCATACTTTTAACTAGGTAGTGGAGCACGGTGCCACTGCTGAAACCTATTGGACTCCTGCTTTTATATTGAAGGGTTTTTGCGAGTACATGGAATGACATTTCAGTAGTTCTCCTGATAGAATTGGAAGAATACTTCACAGAACTTACAATAAATTATGAAGTAAAATATATGCCTTTGAGCATACCAACAACTTCTTCAGAAACTTTCAAACAGCCGCCACGTGGTGAGTTGTAGAGTTAGTTCGAGCTGGAGATTCCTCAGACATCGATTTATGAAGCCTCGAGTGGCAATGACTCTTCAAATAGCGTAGAAGTCCGCAGCACTGTTTCCTTAATTTCATCCCAAAAACAGGCTTTTGTGGGACAGGGATGAGTTTAACGAGCAAGCCAACGATCAGACATACAAAACCTATGCCAAGGCACACCAGCCAATATTGCCATGGAAGCTTCGTGGTTTTAAAAAAGTTTTTCAAAAACTCCACTATGAGCACTTGAAGGACTGTTGTCACAATCAGGACTCCACAAAACAACCTATTTCTAAAAATTCCTTTCAAGACATTTAGCTTCTCAGGTTTTCTGGAATTAATTTCATTGAAGAGTTGACAGAAAACAAAAGAATTGAAGATGATCGTGTTGTTGAGAGCGTCTATTGTAGCTCGATCCCCTTTCAATCTCAGTACATGTGGACCCCTGAAGTAGAGAATGAGTGAAACAATAATCTGATACACAGCCTGCCCAAAGATGTTTCTCCACATGACATTTGAAATCAAAGGTTCATGGCGTCCAACAGGAGTTCTTTTCATCAACTCGTCTGTAGGTGGCTCTGTAGCAAGCGCCAAAGCACCCAGTGTATCCATAATGAGGTTCACCCAAAGTAGCTGTACAGCATTGAGGGGAACATCTTCAGATCTGCAAGCTGCAACAAAATTTACAGAAAGTGCAACTACATTCACGGTCAGCTGGAATTGGATGAATTTCTGGATATTGGCATAAACTCCTCTTCCCCATCGCACTAGCTTAACAACAGAAGTGAAATCATCATCCAAAATAATTACATCTGCACTTTCCTTGGCTACCTCTGTTCCTGCAATCCCCATTGCAAGCCCAACATCTGCCTCGTGCAAAGCCGGAGCATCGTTTGTTCCATCACCTGTCACTGCTACTACGTGACCTAGTTCTTTCAGAGTTTTCACAAGCAGCAGCTTATCGGTTGGCGATGATCTGGCCATCACTTCTAAATTCTGCACAAACAAGAGCCTTTCCTGATCTGTAAGGTCTCTAAACGTTTTGCCTTCAACAACAACGCCGTCGGGTGTAAGAATCCCGCACTCCTGCGCAATTGCTTTAGCGGTGAGCAGATTATCACCAGTCACCATGCGCACCTTTATACCAGCAACCTGGCACAATGCAACAGCTTCACGCACACCAGGTCTGCAAGGATCTTTGATGCCCAGTATGGAAGTAAGAACCAGGCCTGTCTCGGGCATTTTCCAGTTGGCCGTTTCTTCCTCGCTTTGAGGCACCGCTGCGGGATCTATTTTTGTGTAGGCTAGTGCCACACACCTTAAACTAGCTGCTGCCATTCCTGCTATGACAGCCTCGAGTTCCTCAACCTTTTCTTTAGTCAATAAGCTCTCCGTTCCATCCACATTAACCCACCTATCACACAGTCTTAAGATAATTTCCGCAGCTCCCTTCCAGTGAACGTAGGCCTCTCCATTTTCTAGTTTGACAACAACTCCAGCTCTCTTTTTTATTGAATTGAATGCTTCAACGTGCAGAACAGTAGCCTTGGGTTTCAATGACTCGTAGTCCATTCCAATCTTCACCCCCCACCAGAGGATTGCTTTCTCGGTTGGACTTCCAGAGACCTCCCATGCCCCTTCTTTAGACTTGAACACAGTTCCACTGCTGTTGTGCGCTATCCCGTGTAGTATTAAGTTTTTGACAATGTCGTGAAGAGAGGAGACGTCATCTCCCTCCCTCAAATCCCCTGCAACAAACGCCTTCACTACAGTCATTTGATTCATGGTTAGTGTACCTGTCTTGTCTGTGCAAATTGTTGTAGCTGATCCCATGGTCTCACAGGCAGGTAAATGGCGTATCAGACACTGATCTGCCATCATTTTCCTCATTGAATAGGCCAAAGTGAGAGTGACTGCAAGAGGAAGACCTTCTGGAACAGCCACCACTACGATGGTGACTGCTATCGAGAAAATGCCCACGAGCTGCTTCACCACACTTAAGGGCTTATCAGTCTTTTTATAATCCTGCTTAAAATATCGGATGAACAGCATTAAAAACACAATGGCTGCAACTGTCAGGCCAGTCTTCCCGATGAACGTAGCAACTCCATTCAAGCGAACCTGCAGAGGAGTCTCTTCCGCAAGGTCTTGGCTCAATGTGGCCATTATCTTCCCCCATTCTGTGTTTATGCCCACACCAGTGACAAGCATCACACCATAGCCGTCATCCACTTTACAGCCCCCCAACAAAAATGGACGCTTAGAGTCTATGCGCACAGGATCGCTCTCCCCTGTCATGCTTGATTCATCTACGGAAAGGGAATGGCCTGTTACCAAGATTCCGTCTGCTGGTACCTGATCGCCAATGTTGAGCACCGCCAGATCTCCAACAACTACAGTATAGATTGATACTTTTTGCGTTCTTCCTCCTCTAAAGACCTGCACTTGTATGTTGCTGTTTGCATCGCTGAGGCTTTGAAACTCTAAGGATTGTCTGTAGTCGGTGATAGCGGTGACAAGGATCACCAGGATCACAGCGAAAGCTATGCTGGCTCCATCGTACCACCCATTTTTAGGGCCATTGGTTATCATCCCCATGATTAAAGAAAGGGTTGCAGCTACCATCAATATAATAAGCGTTGTGTCCTGGCTGGATTCCCAGAGAAAGACAAAGAAATTCTTATTAGGTTTCTTAGGATAAGTGTTAGATCCGAATGCGTTCTTTCTTCTTTCAAGCTCTTCAGGATCGTCTTTGATGCCTTTTTCAAGATCGACGGATAGACGCTTTGCTATCCCTTCGACTCCACCGCGCTGTTTAAGTAGATCAGTATCCCAGTCTTGATGGAGCGATGTTAATTCTTGAAGATTTATTCCAAAGCCTTCAGGAGGCGGTTCGGTTTCGTTCTGCGGTGTTGGGACAGAACGCGGTCTAGTTCTAGATTTCCCAACCTCTCCATCCCACTCCTCATCCCTGGCTCGTTTCAAATCCAAAGTGTATCTGAAACGTCTGGCAGCATTCAAAGCCAACGTCGCTTTCCGCCATCTCCTTAGCTGATCTAAAGAAGGGTTTTTCACAGGTATCTCAAACACGTCGATGCATTCATAGAATTCGTCTGCTCCTCCTTCCTTCGCACTTGACTTTCTAGGCAGCACCAACTTGAAACTCATCTTAAGATTCCACAATTGTTCTTTGTTCTGTCTAGATTTAAAATATGTGCAAGCTGATGTCAAATAAAGACTTGGATTAACAAACACCTAAAAAATTTCGTTACAAATCGTCAAGGATCCACATTATAAATGGTCATTAGGAAGAGAGAAGCAAGAAACCAAGACTCTTCAATATTCTCACGTATACCTGAAGAAAGGTGTGATATCATGGGAGACAGAAGCAATCAAGACTCTTTCAGATCTTAACACCTCACGTGAAGATATCTGTGATATTGCAAAGCAAACATAAACCTGGCACATTGCTTAGTTGAAAGCAATTTGTTTTGATAAGCAGGTAGACTTTGATAAGCTACTCTTGACCGTCACGCCTCCAAGGTTTCAATAAACAGTTTTATAAGTCCGAAAAAGGCAAACCTTATGGAAAAATAGAGACGAAAAGTAACGAAAATTTTGCAGAAGCGGCTTTAAGAATTGACGAAAGGGTGTGTGCTTCATTCAAGGCTTACTGGGAGGTAGTGTGATTAATATACGTAAGATCGGGAGGTCCAGCTAGTAATTTCATGCTTCAAGAATACGAGAGAAGCATGATGTGGAAGACTAGTGAAGCTGCCTTTCAAAAATTAATAAATAAGCCAGGAGAAAGTGAGACACCAAAATTGCCAACACTTGAAAACTCAAAAGAAGATTCAAAGAACAGTATGGCTGTTAGCAATGACAATTAGGGATCCAAACACACAGAACTGAATGCTTAAAGAAGATCAAAACTAAAGCCAGAGCAAGAAAAAACGTAAACTGGGATTGCCTTAGTTTCAAACACTAATGTAGAAGACAAGAACACGTTACTATGATCACGAAACAAGAATGAACTGTACATAAGCACGGATCCTCGTGGATAGTGTCACTTTTTCCATCTGCGTGTCCAGGAGGAAGGCCTAATAAAGCCTGTGAACGGTGACCGACACGATGTTAATTCGCCTTCACCAATGGGGAACATAACTGCAAATGAACGGCAAAGAGCTCTTCTGCAATTCCATCGTATTATTACCGGAAAAGAGCTTCATCGTATCACCATAATATTTCTTAAATTTTCCTTCATGGAATATGTCATTTCTTATCCTTTCTGACCTTTTTACAAATTCTTGCGTGCTCTCCTCTCTTTCATCTTTCTTCTATTACACATTTCATTTCACTCTCCCTCTCTCTCTCTCTCTCTCTCTCCGTAGATTATCGAATGTTACTTTCGTTTCATGAAACAAATGCAACATTGTCTAGATGAGCAACTTAACTTATTTTTTGCAGATCCGAAGACCGTTTGCTTCAGCTGAGGATGCAATTTTGAGCAGCTTAACGTACTTTTTGCAGATCCGAAGAACGTTTGTTTCAGCAGATGATGCAATTTTGAGCAGTTTAACGTACTTTTTGAAGATCCGAAGACCATTTGTTTCAGCAGATGATGCAGTTTTGAGCAGCTTACATATTTTTTGCAGATCCGAAGAACGTTTGTTTCAGCACATGATGCAATTTTGAGCAGTTTAACGTACTTTTTGCAGATCCGAAGACCATTTGTTTCAGCAGATGATGCAGTTTTGAGCAGCTTACATATTTTTTGCAGATCCGAAGACCGTTTGTTTCAGCAGATGATGCAGTTTTGTTTCAACAGATGATGCATTTGCTTATAAATGAGAGAGGATGGGCTGGGTTGGTTTCGTTTCTTCCACCTTTCCCCGATCGACACAAAACGCTTCCAGCAAGACTCAGCCAACAATTGTGTTGGACGCAACAACGCTGTTAAAGGCTCGTTGTTGGCGTGAAGATTGTGGCATCGTACATTCATGCATCAAGTGTAACACACGGGCGACCGCGCATATTTATCATAACACCAAAAATAATATTTATACCAAAAGCTTGGATCCTGTTTCATTTATTCTCTTCCTTTTATGTGGTTAACTTGTGATACACACATACAACTTTCATGCCCACATTCAATGAGTTCCAATGGGGTGGAAGGTAAGATGGTATTCGCATCCGATCGATCGGTCAGTTTGTCAACCATTGGCTCTCGACATGACTATTTTTTGGAAGGCGTATCTTCATAAAAACTTTATAGAACAAAATAATCATACAAAAAAAACACTCACCAATGGAATCAAGTAGGAGAGGGCACATACTTTGGGCTCCCACCATTCAAAGGCCTCCCTTCGAGTCTCCCAATTTTAGAAAAATCCCATCGCCTAATAGGATTTCTCTAAAATTGACAATATCTAACTTGATGTTAACTAGATAAATATAACGAGTTTCAATATTTGGGCTTCCTTTTTAGCTATCGAATAGTTTTCTTTAGAGCAAAAAAAAAAATCTATCTCGCAAAAATCAAAATAAACACATTTATTTAACAAATCAGAGACTCCTATAATTTATGCTTGAAGAAGTGATGGTGGAGCCTTGTTTAAGGCATCATGTAAAACATTGTGTACAAACAAGAATTGTTAATAGAGGGGCCTTTTAAAAAATTAATGTAAATACATGTGTTTAAGTGATAGTACATTAGGTCTTTATTTTACTTCTTGTGTACACTAGGTTTCTCAAAGGATCATGTAAAAGCATATTTCTTAGCAAGGATTGATGGTACACCACTTTTGTTTTTACAAAGGAACACTAAAACCATTTGTTTCATCAAGAATCATTGGTACATGCGCCTTGTGGACGTGGAAGTATAATGTAAAATCTAAATTGATGAGCCTATGTACATGGACCTTTACTTCAAGACATCTTGGTTCCCATTGAAAACTTACAATTTTCATCTTTATGAATGAACACATCATTCATGATCTTATTGAAACCAAAAGATCCTACATTATGAAGATATTTCCATTTCCTTGACTTCATAACTAATGTAGGCTTACAAGGAAAACATATTTTGCTAACTTATAAGGCATCACACTCAACTGGCATTGCCTTAAGCCACCTTTGAGATACAAAAATCCCTTCAAAGCAAAATAGATCTTCATAAGTTGACATGAGAGCATAAATGAAACTATTTTCATTTTGTGATTGATGCTCCTTATTCTTGATTGATTTCTCTTGGATCATAACAATAAGTTTGAACTTATCTAAAGTTCCAAGCAAAATACATTCCAAGGACATAAAATAAATCCAAGTTACTTTCATGAAAGTGACATCTATCTTTGCATCTTGAACCAAACAATGCACTTCCAAATGAAAAATTTTAAAAGATTTGACATGTGTTGTGATGGACTCTTGAAGACAAATCTTGCAAGTCCTTGTGAGACTCCAAGCCTCATTCACCTTTCCACAAAGGAAACACCTTTCCTTGGACTTGTCCTTCTTGTATTTGCATTTTGAACTTGAAGCTCCATCCTTCACCTTGGCCCCCTTGCTTTGGTTCTCCTTGGATGGATTGGTCTTCTTTTTGTAGCATCTTGAGAAAAAATATCCTCCCTTGCCACAAAGGTTGCACTCAAGATCCTTTCTTTCCTTCAATAGGATGCCACCTATTGATGCCATGTGAATAAAAACTTGTGATATGATTCTACAAATGTAATTTGTGACTTTCAAGAGACTAGATTTGAACATCTTCAATAATCTAGAATGATCTACAAAAGATCTAGCTCACAAACCTAAGAATCAATCTTCACACTAATGACTAGTCACTTGGAAACTTTGCTTTGATCACTAAGACAAAAGCACACAATCTTTGAGTCAAATCAGTAAAGAAATCAAATCCAATCTCATATTGAACTCATCAAATACCAATGACTCTTTCTTTTGAAAGTTGAAATGGATATGAAAAAGATTTGACACCTAGATTTTCCTTTTCACTTGACTACTTCTCTCAACACTTGAGATTCTTGAACAAAAGATGGGTTTTGTCTCAAATACATGAAAATCAAACTTAATCACTTCTTTTGGACTCACTCTTGACCCAAATAATCTCACACTTGAGATTTAGAATGAATTTGATTTGATTTGACAACAAACTATACCACCAATTTTTCACAAAGCTTAAAAAGTTAGACAACTAGAGATTCACAAAGATCTCAACCATGCATGAATACTCAAATATGGACTCCTCCTCATTCTAGACATCCAATGGGATCTCAAATTGACCCTCACACTCTCACAAAGAAAGTTGAATAGAACTAATTTGAGTTTTATACATACTATGTCAATTTTTGCTCAACAAATTGAATTCAATCACTCCTATTGGATTCCACCAATTACTCTACTTTTTAAGACTTGGAATGAAATTCAAAATCAAAAGTTGTGATTTTTCTCACTAAGATATTGTTCTTCAAAGATCTAATGCCACTTAGAAATATTTGATCACCTAGGAGAAGACAAATTCTTCACCTATAACAACACATAATGAGCTTCTAGATCTTGCCCTCTACAAAGGAAGGAACTCTTAGAAAATTGGATCTCTCTCTACACATTTGCCAAAGACACCTTAATGACTATTTTCAAACCTTACAATCACTCAAACAAATTGAGTAGGGTTGAACAATGTGACTTGGATCTCAATCTCTTTTCTAGAACTCTCAATTTAAGCCAATCTATGTCAAATTCTACAAAAGATTTGCATAGATGCTCTATATGCACTAGAAATTCTCAAAGGTTTCACTTGGAGGACAGATCCAAGGATGTTTTCTAACAAATTGATGCTTATAAACTTGACCCTATCACTCTTGAACAAATCTAGAGTGATGGTACAATGGATTTCATCCTCTCACCTTGCATATCACTCCTTAATCTATGTTTTTTAGCAAAATCTCTCTTAACTTCAACATACACTCAAAAAATCAGAGAAGATCAATTAATGCACCTATTTCAAGCTTCAATTTTAATTTTTTGGCTGATCTAATCCAAGAACTAATCAAAGGATTAGATTAACTATAGAAAATGCTTGATTTTGCACCAAAAATCACTCAAATTGGGTATGTGAGTCAAATTCTACAAATTTTTGAAATTTCTCAGCCAAAACCGGAGCTGTACGGCCTCACAGGTGTGAAAATGGTTCCTACAGCCCACAACAAGATCTGGACCAAAAATTTTGAGGATAGCTATCAAATCCAACTCGCTACACAAAATTTGACTAGTTTCCAAAAAACTGCTAACTTTGGCTTTGATTTGGATTAACTCTATCAATTTCAACAAAACCTCTTGTACTTGGCTCTGATAGCATGTGGCAAAATGTACAAAAAGGACCAAGAGTGGATCCTAATCTGATCCTCAAGAGGGATTGGTTGTCAGATTACTTGATCTATCAATCTACTTCAGATTAAGATCAATCTAGATCAATTCTAGACACAAAATCCTAACAAGAACAATAATTAATTGAAGGTAAGTGTACTTTCTAGTTTCACACGTGTGAAACACTATCTGAGTACAGACTCCAACCTGAAAATCAAGTACACATTGATGGAACCTCAAAACAATCAAAACAAATGTAGACAAATGGAGAGAATCACTCAAAATTGCTTCCAAAACCAAGATTGGTGTCTCACAATGATTATGGCCAAATATGGCTCTATATATACAATCAGTGAGAGCTCAGGGTACTGATCATCCCCCTGAACCCACATGTGTGAAGGTGCTTTGTCATATGATGATTCATCATGCAAAACTGACACTTGGACAAAAACTTCTATTTTGAGCACTTTTGGTCCATTTTCCTTCTATATGGAGATCTACTTGGAAATCTTCTAGAAGTCAAAATTCGTCTACTTCAGCTTATTCCACACATGTGAGCTGTCCTCTACACATGGGATGTGACACCTAACCAAAGGATGTGGCTCATGCAAGCAATAGATTGATGCCGTGTGTCATATGTCTAGAAAACTAGTTTTTGGCCTTTTTAGCCACTAGAACTTGAATTAAATCATATGTACAACCTATATGATTATGGTACATGAAAAGTACACTATTTTCACACGTGGGAAAAGGCTTCACACATGTGTGTTTATCTATATACAAGATTTTTGGCCTCTACCAAGCTTATTTTTGCATTTTTCACAACATGTTGCTGAAATTTTCTAGATTTTCCAGCATCCCCAAAGCACAATCCAGCAGTCATAAATGTCATCCATTCATTCTCAAAGCTCACCTACTATATTTAGCAACTTTTACTGCTCCTTTTCACTTTTGAACTTACTATTTCGAAAAATTTAAGCACTTTTTGGGCTTACAACTTGCCAAGATGGTGGAGGAGGATAAGGATAAAGGCAAAGCCATAATTGATCCTACACGACCAGTCAAAAAGCTCAAGCTCACACAAGAGTTGGACCCAGATTTCATTGTGGGAGAAGAAGATCTCACTCCACATGCATCAGATGACGAAATGGAGGAAAAGCCGGCCATACCAGAACTCCTCCCGGTGCCAAAACCCTACAAGGCACGAAAATGGTGGAAATCAGGGGAGCCCCTATTGAAGACCTGCAAATTTCAAAACTATTCTCCTCCTATATGCCAATTCATGATCATTGTGGAGTATGCATTCTGCTCAACCGTTCAGGATATTGCGAGCTTCAAGTACAGGCTGAACCAAGTGACACACACCATCTCATTTGCCATAGAAGCTCTTATGGCAATTGGTATTCCTGATGGGCCAAGGCGCATGTCCACACATAAGACAAGGGTTGTGAAAGTCAAAAAGTATATGGACATTACTAAAAAGGCATGGCGCATAAATGATGGCCTATTACTTGAAGCCATCATTGATGAAGTTCTTCAAGGAGCGGCTGTGAAAAATACAGATCCTAAGTGGATCTAAACTCCAAGATCATTGGCTTGAATGCTTGCACTCCAAACTACATAAGCTAGGAATTGGCAACACATTCTATGCTACCTAGAATGCAAAGAACTTGATCAAAAAGCATTTATCACAAATGGAAACTTCCATAAACATCAAGTGCGGCCCAAAATAGCATTATACAGTCCATAATACATCAGCCTACCACTTTTGGAAAGCACCTAAGATCATACACAATAGCTTGAAGACAATACACACAACAATGCTCTCAATGGAGGAAGAAACAATGACAATGATCTATTGATCTCAATGAAGCATACAAAAGGTTTCTCCAACCTGTTCTCCACGACTTCCCTACTATTTATGGATGAGGAAGATGACTCTCTCTCCTCTCTCTAGAAGGTACTTGACCCTAGATATTCCCTATATAGGAAAAATAGCTAAAAATGGCTTATATGACCAAAATACATCAAAATGGTCTCATTTTGAAGGGTATGAAGTTTGACACTTCATCATACTGAAAAAATACAGTAAATAAAAACGTTGTGGCCTGGTTCACACGTGTGAAACTCCAGAACCAAAACTATTTACAATTTTAGCCAATTTAGGCCTCAAACTAGCTAGGAAATGTTGACAATTTTCACACTCCCTCTTCAACATTGGATGCTAGTTTCAACATAGTCTTTGAGCACATTCCAAGATTAGATCTATGCATTAAATATAGGTCCTTTCCCAATGGTTTGGTGAAGATATCAGCCACACACTCCTTTGAAGAGACATGTTGAAGCTCCACCTCTTTGGCAATGACTTGATCTCTCACAAAATGGTGAGCAATCTCAATGTGCTTGCTCCTTGCATGAAAAACAGGATTGCTTGCCAAGCTTTGGGCTGAAAGGTTATCACAAAGTATGATTGGAGTCTTCTCTGGTTCCAGCAAGTGAAGATCCAATAACATCCTCTTGATCCAAAGAATCTCCTTGGTGCATGTTGTTAATGCCTTGTACTCGGCTTCGGTGGAAGATAGAGAGATAGTTGGTTGCTTCTTTGATAGCCATGAGACCACTCCATCTCCAAGATAGATTGCAAAGGCACTTGTTGACTTCCTATCCATTTGATCACCTGCAAAATCTGAATCTGAAAATCCACAAAGGTTAGGTGTAGTACCTCCATACAAGATGCCAAAATCTCTAGATCCCGAGATGTATCTAAGTACTCTCTTTCCTAGCTTCCAATGAGCCTCACTAGGATCTTGCATAAATTGACTTAGTTTACCAACCACAAAGCTTAGATCAGGTCTTGTGATGGTTAACCATATAAGAGATCCTATTAGCTTTCTATAGAGAGTAATGTCCTTGAAGGATCTTTCATTACTTCTTGTAGTTAGCTTTACATTTGATTCCATAGGAGTAGAAACAACTTTACAATCTTCCATATGAAACCTTTTTAGAATAGAGTTAACATACTTTTCTTGACATATGAATGTAGATTTAGAAGTTCTAATAATCTCTATTCCTAAGATATAATGAAGTTTACCAAGATCTTGAATTTCAAACTCTCTTTTGAGTGCCATCTTGATTTCATCTATATCTAGATTGTTACCACCACTTAAGATAATGTCATCAACATAGATCAAAAGTAAAGTGATATCATTTTCATTCAATCTAAAGTAGAGAGAATGATCATACTCACTCATAACAAAGTTTTAAGAAAGTAAGAAGGAATTGAGCTTAGCATACCAACTCCTTGGTGCTTGCTTTAGCCCATACAAACTCTTTTGGAGATAGCACACATGATTAGGCTCATCATGTGAAACATAGCCCTCGGGTTGCTCCATGTAAATATCTTCTTCAAGATCACCATTCAAGAAGGCATTAGTAACATCCATTTGCCACATATCCCAATCATAAAGAGTTGCAAGAGAGATTAGGATTCGAATAGTTACCATCTTTGCCACGGGTGCAAAGGTCTCATCATAGTCAATACCATATTCTTGAGCATACCCCTTTGCCACCAACCTTGCCTTGTACTTGTTGATTGATCCATCTTGATTTGTCTTGATCTTGAAGATCCACTTACAACCAATTGCCTTCTTGTCCTTTGGAAGCTTTACCAACCTCCATGTGTTGCTTTTGATGAGTGCTTGATGCTCATGATCCATGGCTTGGATCCATTCCTTCTTTTGAATTGCTTCACCTACACAAGTTGGTTCATCAAAAGAGGTAAGAAAAGCAAAGTTAGAGTTGTCCACCACTTGCTTTCCTTTTTCATCATAGGTTAGCCTTGATGGCTTAGCCCTTTGCCTTTGAGTCTTCCTTGAAGTTTGCTTTGGAGTGGCATCTCCATCTTCATCCAAGACATCTTGCACATCATGATGATTAGTAGGCACATCAACGTCAACATCAACAACATTGGAAACATTCTCTTCATGAAAGATGACATCCCTACTTATGACAACTTTCTTTGTAGAAGGAATGTACACTTTGTAAGCCTTGCTTACTTCACTATAGCCAACAAACACACCCTTCTTTGATGAAGGATCTTCTTTAGTTCTATCATCAAGTGTGATATTGACAAAACATGTACATTCAAAGATCCTACAATGCTTGACACTCGGCCTTCTACCATAAAGAACCTCATGAGGAGTTTTACCATCCAAGGAAGCACTTGTCCATCTATTACATAGATAGTTAGCACATGCTAAAGCTTCCCCCCAAAAAGACTTAGCAAGATTAGCATGTAGTCTCATTGCCTTGGCACATTCACAAAGGGTTCTATTCTTCCTCTCGGCCACTCCATTCTGTTGTGGAGTCCTAGGACTAGACATCTCCCTCTTAATCCCATGTGCTATACAAAAGTCTTTGAACCTATTTGAGGTGTATTCCCCTCCATTATCAGATCTTAAGCATTTGATCTTTGTATTGAATTGGTTTTCCATTTCATTCTTGAACTTGACAAATGCAGCAAACACTTCATCCTTACTTTTAAGAAGATAGATCCAAGTATACCTACTAAAGTCATCAATGAAAGTTGCATACATCTTTGCCCCACCATTGCTAGTTGTACTAGAAGAATGAATATCAGAATGCACAAGTTGAAAAGCTTCTTTAGATCTAGAAGTAGATCTAGAATAAGCAAGTCTATGAGATTTGGACAAGGCACAATGTTCACAAACACTATTGTTTGCAACAAGACTTTTAGGGAGACCAAGAACAAGCTCTTTCTTTGCCATTACCTCCAAAGATTTGAAGTTGGGATGGCCCAACCTCTTGTGCCAAACTTCTTGGTTTGTCAATTGCTCCCTAGCCATACATCCTTCATGATTAGAGATCACACATGCATCAAGCTTGAAAAGTTTACCATGCCTCCTACCTTGAGCAATCAAGGATCCACATTTACTTATCAAACATGCATCTCCAATGAACTCCACATCAAGTCCTTTGTCAATCATTTGACTTACACTAAGCAAATTCTTAGTGATTGAAGGAATGTACAAAACATTTTCAAGATTTGCTTTCCTATTTGTTGAAAGGGAAATAGGATTTATTTGTGTACAAGAAATACCCACAACAATGGCCGGATCTACATATGGCTCATCAGGTTTGTGAAAAATGCAAAAAATTATCTATGTTAGTTGTAGGGGTCTTACACTTTTTTATGTCAAGCATCTTGTTGTAGAACATTGATAGGGTCAAAATTGGCATAGATGGCAAATTGGTCAAATCTACATGTAATGCCTCTATTGAGCCAAAGTAGTGTAAGAGGTGAAACTTGAGCTAAATAGGTTGTTGACAAGTGTTTTGATTTAGTTTGATGTGTGACAAGTCAAAGGCCCAATAGAATTTAGAGGTGAAAGCATCAATGGTCCAATAGGATTTGAGATATGCTTGAGAATGGTCCAATAGAATCAAGAGGTGGATGCATCATTGGTCCAATAGAATTAAGAGGTGCTTGAGAATGGTCCAATAGATTTTGAGGGTGAAATACCTTGTGGATCTACTAGTGTCATTGTACTTCTCATTTGGTGCTAAGTAATTTTGAGATCAATCAAGATTTTGAGTCTAAGTGTTCACTTGCTTTCTCTCTCTGACCGAGAGCAATGATTGTATTCTCTCTCTACCCAAGAGTAGGCATTTTCCATACTTAGTTTATTGAAAGGACAACTTTCCACACGTATGTATGTACTTTGGTTTTAAGTGAATGCAGGTAGGAGTGTGTTTTTGCCTTTGAGAGTGAGATAGATCGTGAATCTCAATCTAATCTTGTTGTGCATTCACACACCTTAGGAGATTAGCTAGCGCGTGTGGATCCGATATTGGTACGGATATGCGATATCGGACTGGAGTGCAGATGTACGACTGCTCAAGATTATGTCTGGATCTCGCATGTGGATCCGATATTGTACGGACATGCGATATCGGACTGGAGCGCTAATGTACGACTGATCAGAATTCTCTCTAGCTTGTGCGCTTGGATCCGATATTGGTATGGATATGAAAAATAGAGAGAATATAAGAACTTTTAGAGGGAATATAAAAGATTTCCCACTTTGGCACGACGGCTATGTTGTCTCCTCTTTGCAAATATTTTGAAACGAGTGATTGTTCAAACAAATAGATATCAGTTTTGTGAAAAGTATGAAGCCTCAAAAACTTTGAATGACAATGCTAGACACTGTCTAGTGTAATTTGCAGTATCCCAAACAAACAGATGAGAGCTTTCTTGGCACAACTCTCTGACAAATGGCACTTTTCACAAAGACTAAAAAAGTATTGTAAAACCTTTCTCACTCTACAGATTTTCAATCTGTCTGATGTTGCCCTGGCCTTTCCTATGCCTTTGGGACAGTGTCTTCGTTTCTCACTAGTAATTGTGAGCTCCAAAACCTGCAAAATACATCAAGAAGGATTTCTTCTAGTTGTCGTGTCTCTCCAAGCTTTCACCTCCTATGAAGGACTTTCTCACTTCATTGCAGAGCCTGTGACAAGCTGTATCCATTGATTAGGCACATAAGACTATCGTAGCTCTGATACCATGTCAAATAATTAGATATGCAACATCGAGCATTCACCATAGGCAATCACCAAGTAAGGAGGCGGAAGAAGAACACACAATATCACTCTATGACACTAAATCATACTGAATGTAAAATGTACAAATAAACTCTGAACCCTGATAGAGAGAGAAAATCTAGGAGTAGACTACTAGACTAGCCTACAACTAGTTACAGCTGGTAATAGCTGTCAATAATAAAGTACATCGTGAACAGTAACTAAGAAGTGTAACAATGAAGTTTATCATTGATTTCTAACAATTGGTTCATGTATCAAATGGATGTGACTAATGTTTTTCTCAATGGCTATCTTGAGGAGGAGATCCACATGCACCAACCTGAGGGATTCATCATGCAAAGTCAATAGGACAAGGTTTATTTACTCTTCAAGTGTATGGTCTCAAGCAGGCTCCAAGATCTTGGTATTCTCGACTTAATAATTTCCTTACTCTCACTAGGTTTCACTCTTAGTGAGTATGATCCATCTTTGTAGTTCAAGTTTCTAAATGGTGATGTGATCATCCTTGTATTATGTGTAGATGACATTATTTGTGTAAACAATGTACAGGTCATTGATGAGGCAAACCTAGCTCTAGAAAAAGAGTTTAAAATGCAATATCTTGGATCTTTTCATTATATCTTGGGTCTTTAGGTAGATAGGACATCTTCTTATAGTTTTATTTGTCAATACAAGTATGCTACTTCACTTTTTAAGAGATTAAATATAAATAAGTGCAAAGGCATAGACATTCTTACACATATTGGTTAGATCATTCTCCAATATATCTTTTGTACAAAATAAAAGTCACCAAACATCATCCATTCCAAATACAATATCATCAAATGACCACAAACCTCACAAACTAATACCATGTTTCTTATGAACAACTTAAACTTATAAGATCTACTCGCCAACTTCAAAAAACAATGAATCATATAAGATGCAGATTACCTATTTTATTTGTGATAAGTTAATGATACTTGACATCATTCACAAAAATCCTGATAAGTTCAACTATCTTAACCTCAAAGTTCAAAAGAAAACAAAAATTAACACATGATTTTTGTTTTTAATCTAGCAATTTCACCATTATGGCAAGGCCTTTTTGGCATAATACGACAACATTTATGTTCAAATTAATTCTTAAATAACCTTTACTACATAATCTCAACCTCCAAATAACTCTTGCCATAGTAAAGGCCACTAGAAAGACAATGCCCCATAAATAATCTAGGCATCCCTTTGTGGTATGCCCTTTAGTACTTGCCAAAGTAAAAATGGAAGACATAATAATATTTTGAGCTGTAAAATGACTAAGCACCTCTCTCTATCAACATAAGATCTGACACGATTCCCTTTAGTTCTCATTAAGAGTGAACCGCGTCTTAAATCGTGGTTAATGTAAAACCACTTTTTTGCTTTTTAATAAAGGAAATGTGGGATCTAGTGTGCTTTTTTATTCTATCATATGCATCTTTGAAGTTCTAAAATGTGCATGAAAAAAAAAGTGTAAAAAAATTAAAAAAAAAGGTAAATCTATTTCAGGTTAAGGAAAGTGACCCTCCACAGTCATTCCGCCTGGGTAGTGTGAATTTGTATACAAAATCTTGTTTGTGGACCAAATGTGTTAATCTCTTTTCAAAGTCTAGTTTGTAGTGGTATGCGGGGCCATATGTTGAATGTTTTGACTAGATGGCAGTAGAGAACCAAGTAACATAGTCAGAAAGCTAGTTTGACCACGGGTCGTGCCCAACATGGGTCTATGGGGAGTCGGGACGTGAACCATAAGCAGAGTCGTAGACTGTAGACGCTTTTTCGTCTCTCTCTCTCTCTCTCTCTCTCTCTCTCTCTCTCTCTCTCTCTCTCTCTCTCTCTCTCTCTCTCTCTCTCTCTCTCTCTCTCTCTCTCAACTCACATTATATTGGCCAACTCTATTTTAAAGGACGACATTGTGATGCAACTATGAACACTAATTTACCAGCAAACAAGTAGTCTAATTGCATGAAACAAGTTAAACTACGAGGAAAGAAATTTCAACAAAGCAGGAAGTGACAACAAAATGAGAACCCATACTCTTATATAGAGGGACGTGTTTTCCAAAATAGATATTATTATAAAACAAAATATAACAATTTCTATTTATAACAACAATCCAATTAGTCAATAAGATTTATCACAAAGGAATATTCGAATTACAATCTAACATAAATTGCTTCTATTCTACCTCATCAGTTTTTGTTGCTTCTCTAGCGTTGTTTTCCAAAACATTGGATTGTCAAGAATTAGATATGCAACATCAAGCATTCACCATAAGCAATCACCAGAAGAAGTCGGAAGAAGAACACACTGTCACTCTATCACACTAACTCATACAAAATGTAAAATGTACAAATAAACCCTGAACCCTGATAGAGAGAGAAAACCTACGAGTAGACTAATAGACTAGCCTACGGCTATTGACAGCTGGTCACAACTGTCAACATTAATGTACATCGTAAACAGTAACAATGAAGTTTATCATTGATTTCTAACACTCTCCCTCAATGATAAAATTACATTTTCCTATTCCTAATAGAATACGAAACCTCTCAAATTTACATCTACCTAATGACTTAGTAAAAATATCTGTCTTTTGATCTTCAGATTTACAAAAAACAAGATCAATGGCTCAATCAAGAATTTTCTCTCGAACAAAATGGTAGTGTATTTTGATGTGCTTGGTTCGAGCATGTAAAACTAGATTTTTGGCAAGGTGAATGCAACTCTGATTATCGCAAGATATAGTAGTCGCATCCACCTGTGGTTGACCTAAATCCACAAGCAATCTTCGTAACCATACCGCTTCTTGTGTAGCATTGCTGAGTGCTCGATATTCATCTTCTGTCGATGATAAGGCTACTGTAGGCTGCTTTTTGCTGCTCCATGAAATTGCAGTTGTACCATAACTGAATGTATGGCCACTTGTAGATCTTCTATCATCAATATTACCTGCCCAATCGGCATCTGTATAACCTACCAACATTGGCGTTTCAGACTGATCATACTTCAAACCAAAATTCAATGTCCCTCGAATGTATCTGAGAATACGTTTAGCAGACTTCCAATGTGCTTGACTAGGATCTTGCATAAATTGACTAACAACACCAATAGCATAAGAAATATCAGATCGTGTGTGTGTCAAATAAATCAAACTACCCACTATTTGTCTATACAAATAAGCATCCACTTTCTCAGATTCATCATATGCAGTAAGCTTCATGTTGACATCCATAGGTGTACTCAAAGGCTTACAATCTTATATATTGAACTCATAAAGCAAATCTCGTGCATATTTGCTTTGTGTAAGAAAGACCATGTCTTCCTTTTGCCATACTTCAATGCCAAGACAATAGTGCATCAATCCTAGATCACTCATGTCAATAGCTTTGGAAAGATCTGATTTTATTTCATTAATTAAGCTCTCATTACTTCCTGTAATAATCAAATCATCCACGTACAGCACAATGAACACTATATCTGAATCTTGCCTTAGAATGTAAAGATTAGGATCAACATCACTCTTTATCATTCCCCTTCGCTTGAAGTGTTCATCAATGCAAGAGTACCATGCCCGTGGTGCTTGCTTCAATCCATAAATGGCTTTGTTGAGCTTACAAATGAGATGCTCTCTCCCTGGCTCAACAAATCCTTGAGGTTGTACTATGTACACCTCTTCATTCAGCACTCCATTAAGAAAAATAGGTTTAACGTCCATTTGCTGGATCTTCCAACCATAGAAAGCAGGAATAGCAATGATAGAACGTATAGTTACCATCTTAGTTACGGGTGCGAAGGTTTCTTCAAAATCAATACCTTCTTGCTGCTCAAATCCTCTCGCAACCAACCATGCTTTATACTTGTTGAGTTGCCCATCAGCTCCATATTTGATCTTGTATATCCATTTGCAAGTGATAAGCGTCTTACCATCAGGTAGCTCAACCAAGTTCCACGTCCTATTTTTCGATATAGCTTCCATTTTTGTTTCCATAGCTTCACGCCACTCCTTGTGCTCCTTTGCTTTATCAAAAGTTTTTGGTTCCTGAGCCTTGAGCACAGAACCCATTAGGGCTAGATTCATCTCTAATCTTGCAAGAGGTTTTCGATTTCTACTTGATCTTCTAAGCTCTCCTTGCTCACTTGATTCGGGAGTATCTCCCTTATTAGCATCACTTGTTACTGACAAGTACCACTTAGGCACTCTCCTAGGAATCTCATTATTGACCTTGTCTTTTTCCATTGGCTCTTCCATATTGACACCAACTTCTTTCTTCACTTACATTTTTGCTTTATCATCAAAGGGATCAATTGTCAATTTTATTTGATCATTTTGACCCATCTCATCAAAAGTAGCATCTCTAGAAATCACGATCTTTTGTGCATCTGTGTCATACATCCTGTATGCCTTGGCTCTTTCATCATAACCAAGGAAAATACACTTAATAGCTTTTGCATCTAGCTTCTTTCATTTTTCATCAGGTACATGAGCATAAGCATCACAACCAAATATTCGTAAATGAGAAACATTAGGTTTCTTTCCAGTAAAAGCTTCGTAAGGTGTCTTACCCTCCATAGACTTCGTGGGACACCGATTCAAGATATGAGTAGCTGTGTTGCATGCTTCTAGCCAGAGTATTTGGAAAACCCTTGCTCTTAAGCATTGCCCTAGCCATCTCCACAATGGATTTGTTTTTCCGTTCTGCAACTCCGTTCTGCTGTGGTGAATAGGGTGTAGTGGTTTGTCTCTTGATCCCCTGTTCCTTGCAGAAATTTATAAACTCTGTTGAAAAATACTCACCGCCACCATCTGATCTGAGGGTCTTAATATAACAACCTGTTTGTTTTTCAACTAGAGCCTTGAACTCTCTAAACTTGGCAAAAGCATCAGATTTCTTGCTTATGAAATAAATCCAGATATGTCTACTATAGTCATCAATGAATGTGATGAAATAGTAACAACCACTAATGGACCTAGTTTGTATTGGTCCACACAGATCACTATGAACAAGATCAAGAATGCCATCGGCTCTTCTTGCTCCATCTTTGGGAAATCTCTCTCTATGCTGTTTTCCCAAAATGCAACCCTCACAAATTTTTCCTTCAAAAGAGATATCAGGCAATCCAACAACTAGATTACCTCTTTTAAGGATTTGCAAGCTTTGAGCACTGATATGACCAAACCTTTGATGCCAAAGATCACTTCGACTATCAACAGTGCTTACCATAGCTTGAGTAAAAGATCTTGCATTCAATTTGTAGAGTCGATTCCCATTGACTCTAGCTCCTGTAGCAATCACTTTGTAGTGATTCTTGATGTCTTTGACAAGACATTTGTCACTGTCAAACTCAACCTTGAGTTGTTGATCAGCCATCGTCCCAACAGATAGTAGATTGTTAGCTAAGCCATATTGTGCATTGCTTATATGCTTTATATTCCCGTTGGCTAACTTCACTGGTACCACTCCAACTCCTTTGACAAGTAGCAATTTTCCATCAGCTTGTCCAACTTCATCACCATTGTCAGTTTTCTTGAGTTCTGAAAACCACTCTTTCCTTGAAGTCATGTGCTTGGATGCACCAGTATCAATGTACCAGGTATCCTTGGCCTCATCACTTGTCATTAATGCTGTAATGAACAATTTTGAACTCTCACCTGTGTCATCTTCATATTGATCATCATCGTATTGATGTTGATCAGTATAATTGTCTTCATAATAATAGTCATCAGATTGATGTCGATCAGCGTAATTTCCCGCTTGCCATTTGTCTTTTCTTGAAGCATTTGTTCCATCTCCTTCTGTTTCTTGAAGCATTCACGCTCCCAGTGACCAGTTTTGTTGCAATACCTACAATTTTCAGGTTTATTTTGTCTTGAATAGCCGCGTATTTGACCTCGGTCTTGATTCCAATTACCTCGATTCGGACTATCATTGACTTGCTCATGAAATTGTTGAGATGATCCTCGGCTTGAGTTTCCTCCTCTCGATTGATACTTTCCACGGCCAAATCTTCCACCTCGTCCTCTAACTGCAAGAACTTGATCATAGCTCCTGTTACGATGATTCAAGTTCTCTTGACGTTGCTCTTCTTGCAAAAGCAATCCACCTAGTTCTTCATAGGTTGGAAGATTTTCTCTTGTGGCTATACTCGTCACAAACATCTGATGTGACTCACTCAGACTATTCAATGTCAATTGCACGATCTCACGATCTTGTACTCACTCTCCAACTACTGCTAATTGATCACGGATCTCTTTGATCTTCAGTATGTGATCGGCAATAGTTGCACCATCATCCATCCGCAATGTATGCAACTTTGTCTTTAAAAATAGTATTCAAGATGTATTTGTCATTTCAAACAATGCCTTCAATGTATCTCTCGCTTCTTTTGGTCCTTCTGAATCTGAAATATAGGGAATAATTGCATCTCTAACTGATAAGCTGATGACAATTTGGGTTTTTCGTCTTCTCCTATCAAATGCCCGCTGATCTTCTTCAATCACTGGCCTTGTCTCTTCACCTGTCACGATCTCCCATAGCTCCTTTTCCATCAAAATGTTCTTCAGTTTGAATTTCCAAACTTCATAGTTGTCGGCACCTTCCAATTTGCTTGACTCATTAAGAACACTCTCGCTTAGAGTTGCCATTACTGGGTAGATGAGTCTGGATCACAAAATTTATTCACACCACAGAACTGTAAATTTTTGGTTGTACACCTGATATCGGTACGACGCGCGGGTGCATGACTGCTCGGGATTCTCTTTACCTCTGGCGTGTCACTCCAATATTGGTACCGATATGTGATATCGGTATGACGTGCGGATGTACGACTGCTCTTGGTTTTGTTTATCTCTGGCGCGTCGATCCGATATTGGTACGGATATGCTATATCTGTATGACGCGCGGATGTACGACTGCTCAAGATTTTTCCTACCTCTAGCGCGTCGATCCAATATTGGTACGGAAAAGATTAAAAAATAGAGAGAATATAAGAACTTTCAAAGAGAATATTCTAGATTCTCCACTTCGGCGCGGTGGCTACGCCGCCTCCTCTTTGCAAAGATTTCGAAATGTGTTGTCATTCATGGCCATCTTATCAAGGAAAAAGCAGTTCCAACAACAAGCCAATGCAGCTAGAACTAGTCACTCGATCCAGGAACAAGAGGAAGATGAAGCGGCCTTCATGACCAAGGTTGGAGAGCAGCATGATATCGACTCCTGGTATTTGGACTCAGGAGCAACTAAACACATGACTCACCATCAAGACTAGTTCCAGGAGTACAAGTAATTCACCCACTCAAGAGTTGTGAAACTTGGAGACAACTCATCTCATTCTATTGAAGGTGAAGAAACAATCAAAGTCGAATTCAGAAAAGGTGATGTAAAGTTGTTGTCCAATGTTCTTCATGTTCCTAACCTTACCAAGAATCTACTTTCAATAAGCAGAATCAGCTGGTCGGAGGATTGAATTTGATATAGAGGGCTACACCATACTCAACAAGTCTAGGAAAGTTTTAGCTTTTGGTAGACGATGTGGCTATTATTGTGGAACTTGATTGTTTCGTCTTCGGCTTCTTCTTCTTATTCGCGAACAATTTCCTGTCTTTGGATTTTCTTCTCGTGCGAATGCTTTTACAGGATCCCAGACACGCGACTACGTATCATAGAACACATTCTACTCTAGCAATCAATACGCATAGCACAAGACAAAGAGATACACGAGAATAGAGCGACTACATTATCAGTTTGGTTTTTAGAGCTAGGTCATCAGTGTCTCACTCGTTGGCGGATTGACTCTCTGCTCTTTCGTTGTGTTCTGTTCGTTGGTAGACTTTCATGCACAACTATGGTATTTTTACTTTCTTACTCTATTCGCTACATCTCTCTCTCTTTTTTACAGATCTTTATCAAATTCTGATCTAGGTTATGATCCAGAGAGTAGAATCACAAGACTAGTTAACGCTAATCAACTGGTTAGTTAGTCTCCATCGTTGCTATTCGTTTCAACTAGGCATGAAGCCTGTTGAGCTAAAGATTTCTCTTCGTTTGTTTCGTTCTTTTCGTTTCTTTGCGCTTTGCGGTCCTAAAGGTGTGTTTACGATCCACGAATGATTCGCGAATCATTCGTGCTTCGAGCCAAAGACACATTGACTATCATGAATTGTTCTCGTTTGACCTTCATGCCTTGTTCATGCCGCGACAAACTTGCGGGAGTTCACCATTTTTGACACTCCCTCTTGAACCTTGCAGCTTTGTACATTTAATCCAATTGCCCTTCTTTGCTTGGCATTGGCTTGTCGAGCGGTTTCGTGAGCAGATCTACAATCATATTTTCTGATTTTATATGCTGGACCTGGAGCTCTCCTTTCGAGATCAAATCTCGAATGTGATGGTGCTTCAGAGGAATGTGCTTCATCTTTGAATGGAAGACAAGATCCTAGGATAGGTAGATGGCACTCCGAGAGTCCATCATCATCGTGCTTGGCCCCTCTTGTGGTATCCCGATTGCTTCCAATATCATTTGTAGCCACACTACCTCATTCGTCACCTTCGAGGCTGCGACATACTCACTTTGCAAGAGGATTGAGCTACCAAGGTTTGCTTTTTGCATATCCAACTGATTGCAGCTCCGCACGCTATTGTACATCCTCCAGTAATGGACTTGCTATCATCTTTGAAGCTTGCCCAACTTGCATCACTGTAGTGATGCAACTCGAATCCTTTTTTCTCGTTCTCCGCTCTGTAGGTTAATCCCATATTCTGGGTACCTTCAGATACTGTAGGATTTGTTTGGCCATTTGCAAATGTGCTAGGCTAGGATTGGAAGAGAATTGGCTCAATGCGTAAACAGAGAAAGCCAGATCGGGTCTGGTACAAATTGTCAAGTACGTCAGACTCTCGATTAAGTTCTGGTAGGGTATACCTACCATCTTTTGTTCTTCCTCTTTTGTTTTTGGGCAATCATGTTTCGTGAGCTTGGCTCCAACTATCATTGATGTGGCTTTCTCTTTGCAATCCATCATGTGGTACTGCTTAAACACTTTTCTGGCATATTCTGACTGACTCAAGTGCATTTTGCCATCTATTCGATCTCTTCTGATTTCCAACCCTAGGCATTTTGTTGATTCTCCAAGATCTATAATTTCGTAGCTTTCAGAAATCTGACTCTTTGTGTCTTTGATCAGCATCAAGGAATTTTCTATCATCAGCGAATCATCCATGAAAATGGTCAATATCACAAAATCCTTTCCTACTCTTTTGATGTAGACATTGCAGTCTAGTTGAGTAGGATTGAAGTCTAGAGACTTCAGAAGCCCATCAAGCTTTTTCTAACAGGCTCGTGATGCCTGTTTTAGATTGTAGATGCATCTCTACAATCGATAGACATATTGTCTATTGTCAGGGTCTTCATAGCCTTCAGGTTGCTTCATGAAGATTTTCTCCTCTAGATCTCCATGGAGGAAGGTTGTTTTCACATCAATCTAGTGAATTTTAGATGGTACAGTGTGGCGTATGCAAGGAGTAGCCTTATGCTTGTCATCTTGACCATGGGCAAATATGTGTCAAAATAGTCAACACCATATCTTTGTGTGTAACCTTTGCAACAAACCTTGCTTTGTAGCGGCCAATAGTGCCATCTGATTTCAGCTTTTTCTTGTACACCCACTTGCAGTCGACTACTTTTTTGTTCTCTGGCAGTGGCACTAATGTCCATGCATCGTTTCGTCTCATCGACTCAATCTCCTCTGACATTGCCTGCTTCCAAAATTTTCCCTCTGGACCCTAGATAGCTTCTTGGTATGTTGATGGCTCTTCTGTGAAGCTGCAGTACTCGAACTGCGTGTCTTTGCTCCATTGAAGATTGTTAGAGTAGTGGTATGGAGGTCTTCTTTGCCTTGTTGACCTTCGAGGTCTGTTTCGTCACTGCTCGAACATTTCTTGTTTGTGGAGTTGACCGAGTCTGCTTCCTGCTGCTATGGAGTCTGGGGCTCTACATTCTATTTGATGTTTGTCCTCGATCCCCCTCTTGAATGGGCAGGTGATTTTGACCTTTGAAATGCCATAAATGTAGTTGGCGGTTTAAATTTTTCCACCAAAAAACTTTCTAAGGGTCATATACCTTGCAAGGTTTACAATATCAAGTAAAGAAAGTAAAGTAGAGTACCATCCACGAGAGAGAGAGAGAGAGAGAGAGAGAGAGAGAGAGAGAGAGAGAGAGAGAGAGAGAGAGAGAGAGAGAGAGAGAGAGAGAGAGAGAGAGAGAGAGAGAGAGAGAGAGAGAGAGAGAGAGAGAGAGAGAGAGAGAGAGAGAGAGAGAGAGAGAGAGAGAGAGAGAGAGAGAGAGAGAGAGAGAGACTCTTCCCATGCTTGTACACTATATATAATAGGTACTTGACCTATTTGGATGTGCTTGCTCAAGCTTAATAACATTTGGAAGGTTCTAGATCTATTCCAAACAATGGACTAGATTCAATGGACCTAAATCAAACATTGACAATAGGTCTATATGTGATCTCATCAAGTTGCCTAACATGCTAGAAATAGTAAACCAACTATTCTTAGGCCTTATTGACAATATAAAGTTTGTCTCTAAGTTTAAAATGCATATTGGCTAGAATTTTCCATTTTAAACTAGACGTGGTAAATCTCAACTAGTTAACAATTTCTCACAATTAGTAGTTTTTGGACTTTTCATTATCTTTATTGATGAATATTTAAGAAGAATAGTTGTATATTTTATTAAGTATAAATTAGAGACATTCAACCTCTTCAGAACATTCAAGGAGCGAGCTGAGAAGGAGACTGGTGAACAAATCAAAGCAGTGAGGTCTGATAACAATCAAGAGTACATTTCGACCAAATTCAAGGAATACTAACTTAGCCAAGGCATTGAACAACAATTCATCACTCCTTATTCACCTCAGTGTAATGGACTTGTTGAGAAGAAGAACTGAACCTTCATCGAATGAGCCAATCAAAGGAGTGGTTTGAAGCCATGTCAGAGGAGTATGATGCCTTGATTTCCAACAACACTTGGGAGCTCGTGGATCCACCTATCAACAAGCACATTATTGGATGCAAGTGGATATTAAGAATCAAGTACAAAAATGATGGATCTATCAACAAGTTCAAAGCAAGACTATGTGCCAAAGGATATTCTCAAATTCAAGGTCTTGACTATGAAGACACCTTTGCACCCGTTTCAAAGATGGTGACTATAAGAGTTATTATCTCTATTGTGTGTTATTTCAAGTGGAGGATGTTCCAACTAGATGTTTCTAATGCCTTCCTTAATGGCTATTGTGAGGAGATATATATGGAGCAACATCAAGGCTTTACCAAACAAGGTGACGAATACAAAGTTTTCCTCTTATTCAAAAGCTTATATGGGCTCAAGCAAGCCCCAAGATCTTGGTATGCAAGGCTCAACTCATATCTTCTTTCACTTGGATTCATTCTAAGTGACTATGATTTCTCTTTGTAAATAGTGTTTGTAAATAGCAATCTTGTCATTCTCAACATCTATGTAGATGATATCATCTTGTGTGGAGGTTGCATGAAGTTAGTAGATGAGACAAAAAGTGCACTAGGTAGTGAATTCAAGATGCAAGATCTAGGTGAGCTTCACTACATCTTTGCTTTCAGCTATTCCATGAAATTGGGCCTTGTTCAACAAGAATACAAATCCAGAAGTTGATCTTCTAGAATCTCTTGCCCAATCTGCATCTTTATATCCTTCAAGAATATTGGTAGATTGGCTATCTCCATAACAGATGTTGAGATGTTTTGTAGCTTGGACATGCTTCATGCCCTTCATGAGAGCTTTCCAATGAGTTGGCCCTAGATTCGATAGGACTTGGCTGAGAGAGCTGATGGAGTATGCCAAGTCGGGTCGAGTGCAGAGCATAACATACATGAGTGACTCGATGATGGAATAAAATGGATATTGCTTCATTTTCTCCTTCTCAGCCTCAGATTGTGGAAACTACACCTTTGACAGTTTCAAATCATGGTCAAGTGGAAAGTAGCTTGATTTGCAATCGGTCATTCCATATTTTTCTAGCACATTGGTGAGATATCGTTGTTGACTGATGAAAATTTGTCTGTTGGGTGGATCTCAATGGATCTGGATTCTGAGACAGTAATGGGTTGGTCATCTTATACTCCTATGCAAGCAAGTATTTCGTATCC
The DNA here is from genome assembly GCA_029204225.1 of Diphasiastrum complanatum. Lineage (NCBI taxonomy): Eukaryota > Viridiplantae > Streptophyta > Lycopodiopsida > Lycopodiales > Lycopodiaceae > Diphasiastrum > Diphasiastrum complanatum. The sequence goes on along the minus strand of CM055104.1, from coordinate 48,137,621 downwards.
TTTAATTAATTCAGATTGTTACTAAATAATAATGTTGATGCGACTCGACTTGTCAAGGTTTTGACTCATTGTCAGAGGAGTTGATGTTGAGCTTATGATCAACAGTCTTGAGTTTGGAGTTGCCAACTCTGGGATTGAAAGTTGATGAAGCTTTTCCCTTGTGGTCGAAGAATCGGTCTTCCACAAAAATGACATCTCTACTGGTGAGCGATTTCTGAGTGTTCCAATTGTAGAGCTTATATGCCTTGTGATCTAGGGAATAACTGATGAAGATCGACTTTCTGCTAGTGTCATCCAGCTTCTTTCTTAGATCTTCAAGGATCTTAGAGTAAGAAATACATCCAAACACTCGAATATGCTTGAGTGATGGCTTTGATCCTATCCACAAATGCATGTACGGTTGTGGTCTTGGTGCAAATGCAAATAATTTTTGAATATATTGTATGTTTGAATCTGGGTGAAACAAAAGTATTCTGAATTGCAACCAACGTCTTGCACCAAATAGGCACAATCTAGAAAAAGCTTGGAGTCCTGTGTTGAACATTCATCTCGAAAGAGTCCATTTTTGCACAATGCATGGTGAATTACAAATACTGGACAAGTTATTATTTTTGCATTGTCGTTACGCAGGGAACATGTAGCCCAAATCAAGAGCAGATGTTAGCATTAGAAATCTAGAGATAATTTTCTTTGATATGGGATTGCATGGGGGCCATGTGAGTCTTACCAAAGACGTTGAGATGAGTAAAAAAATGCAAGATGTTCTAGCAAAAGTTTCAATGGGTGGTGCGAAAGCGAGACACTTATTGTCAAATCATACTGCACGTGAAAGCAGTGTTGAATGGGAGTACTGGAAAAAAATATGTCAATGCACAACAAATATTGGCTCAGATCCTCGCATGACATGTACACATGCTAAGGTCTGGCAAGCATTTGATGCCTTGTCACAAACTATCAACAAAAAGATTGTGAGAGTTGAAGATTTGGATAGATACGCAAGAGAAGTCAAAACATTTATTCAATTGATGATTGATGCATGGGGAGAAACACACATAACTCACTATATGGTATGTGTGTATCATATTTTTTACTTTTGTATTTATGTATTTATAAAGATTTAAACTAATACAAATTTTATGTGAGCAACACATCTTCTATGCTCATGGACCTTTGGTTTATGAAAACCTATGGATCATTAGCTATCTAGAATACGCAAGGCATGGAAAAGAGTTATTACAGGACAAAGGCTGCATATTTCAAAAATTCACGCCATGGCGGAGGAAAGGGTCTTTGTAATGCATTGGTTGAGATATTCTAATGGTTTTACAGAGGAGTCTTGGGCCGAGGACACTTTCAAAACACAAGAACTGAAGAGTTGAGTTCCATGATCTCCAATTCAAATTCAGTTAGAAAGATGGCATGGAAATCCTCTAATGCTGAAACATGCATCGAGAATGGAGGATGTCTAGAATTCGAGTTGGAAAGAGATGGATGCCAAGGCCACCAACATCCAATGTTTTGGAAAACAATGCTAGAGCAACAAAAACTGCTGAGATGGAATAGAAGCAATTTACGTTAGATTGTAATTCGAATATTCCTTTGTGTTAAATATTATTGACTAATTGGATTCTTGTTAAAAATAGAAATTGTTTTATTTTGTTTTATAATAATATCTATGTTTGAAAACACGTCCCTCTATATAAGAGTGTGTGGGTTCTCATTTTGTTGTCATGTCCTGCTTTGTTGAAATTTCTTTCCTCATAGTTTAACTTATCTCATGCAATTAGACTACTTGTTTGCATTTTAGAGGCCCTCTTCAAACTCAAACTTCCTCTAATGGAGAATTGTTTGTACGTTTTAGTGTTCATAGTTGCATCACAATGTCGTCCTCTAAAATAGAGTTGGCCAATCTGCTAGCCCCCACACAGTTTTCAGATCAGTTAGTAAGTATTTATTGTATGTTTACCAATAGAATAGACATGCTTGCCACTCTACGAGCTACTACGGATGCATTCACATATGTGAGTGAGCATATAGATGAAACTCTGAAGCCTTATGTTGTACAAAATCCTGGCTCAACTATCATGTGGATTCCATATAGCTTGCTTAGTTATATATGGAAAGGAGATAGACCCTTTAGCGCTCATCTCAACAGACTTATTAGTCACTTGGGTAACGATCATTACTTGAAGCTGTTGACTAAGGATCAGCTAAATACTTTGTAACCTATAAGGATTATATTGCTGTCTTCGGGTCTATCCATTTTGTGCACCACTTGCTGGCCATGCCCTCCCTCTACCTACAAGTTGCCCTGTGTATTTTGTTCAGATTTGAAAATCAACCTGCACATAGGGGGTTTTAGTATTAATATGATGAATCTATGTGATCTAACGTACCTTTATTTTGTGTTGACATTCGCTAATTGTCTCGCTAGTTAATTAACACTTGAAGACTTTGTTTATGAACACACATTAAAACAAAGTGTTGTTTGTGAATATAAGATCACGCTGCTTTGACTGAACAACTGTAGTGCTATCTAATAGCTGAATAAGAACGAACTTTGTAAACACTTACTCCAATTATTAAGAATTTATAATAAACAAGGTATAAGCCGATTGATTCTAAGAAACCCTAGTGGCTATTGCCCAACCCATATGACCTTGATTGATTGGAAGTGATGCTACTCCCCACCACCATGAAAGAGTTGCGATATTTTCTAGGAAGAGCGAGGTATTATAGGAAGTTTCTTAGCAACTACGCTTCTCTCATCGCTCCATTAGTGAGACTCTCGAGAGAGGGCGAACCTTTTTCTTGGACTGAAGAGAGCCAGAAAGCCTTCAGACAATTGATTGGCTAGGTCTCTACGATAAATCAGTCCCAAGAATTTATGTTAGCTTGAACTGTATTCGAGATACAGACTGAATCCTTTGCCATTTTCTTCACATCGATAACTTGTTTAGGAGTCATTTCATATCTCATCATTATCTGAATGGAGTTATACAAGAAGATATCTATATGATCCAGCCCGAAAGATACGTTCTAGAAGGCATGAAGAATCATGTCTATAAACTCCATAAAGCACTGTACGACTTGAAACAGTCTGCCAGAGCTTGGTTTCAGAGGATAACACATTCCTCATTGAACAAGGATTTAAACCAAACACTGCTGGTTGCAACGTTTATTCAAAGTCAGTGCAACAATCCTTCATTATCATCACCTTGTATGTTAATGATATGTTGCTCTTCAACAACAATGTCTGGTCAAGGATTTAAAACAGATGTTGTTCTTAGAATTCGACATGACTGATCTGGGTGAAGCTCACTTTTGTCTTGGAATTCAAATCCACAGAGACAGAGCAAATCGACTGATTTACATCACTCAACAAATATATCTTCATAATGGATACTTGTAAATTAGCTCACTCACCAATGGATCCAGGCTTGCATTTTTCAGAGGATGAATGTCCCCAGACAAAGCAGGAAGAGGAGCAGATGAGAGAATATCTGTATCGATCGATACTCGGATCTCTCATGTATGCAATGGTCTGTACAAGGCCAGATATCTCTTTTGATGTCAGCTCACTCAACCAATACATGGCTAATCCTGGAATTACCCATTGGAAGGCTCTTATTCGAATCATGAGATATATTCGAACTACCATGGACCAGTGCATTTGCTATGGAGATGTCAGCAATGACAATCTTCATCAGCTCAGTGGATATTCTGATGCAAGCTAGGGAGGAGATGCAGACCATCGTAAGTCCACATCTGGATTTACATTCTTCTTCACTGGCGGTCCTATTTTGTGAAACAGTCATAAGCAAACCTCTATCGTACTTTCTTCTACTGAAGCAGAATATATTGTTGCTTCTCAATCCATTAAGGAAGCGTTTTGGTTGAGAAATTTGCTGTCAGACATCAAATTGTATCAGTACAGCCCTACAATTTTGTTTTGTGATAACCAAAGTGCTATTGCCTTATCGACCAACCCTAGATTTCATTCTAGGAGTAAGAACATTGAGATAAGATATCACTACATCAGGGGCAAGGTTCTCGACAGAGAGGTGAGCTTAACGTACTACAGAATGCAGGACATGGTTGCAGACATTTTTACGAAAGCACTCAGTGTTAATGCACACAATAGATTTTGTGCATTGCTAAGTCTAAAGATCAAGGCATTCACGGATCCAGATTAAGGGGGGTGTTGGATTTACTCCTCCTACTCTCCTAAATCCCAATTTTAATCTGCCTCCATTCATACTGCATATTTTTCTAACGTTGTCACGCAGTCTGCATTTTTTACACGCAAATTTGCACCAACGAAGAAAAGGCGAATGAATCACGACACTGTGTTCTTACACAGGACATGATGACAGGCGAAAAGAGGACACTATTTTACTGAATGCCAAAGGTGCCCTAACAGATAAGGCACCCTATAAATCTTATCCTAAGGCCATTCGTAATAGTGATGCACTTTTGCATCATCACCAATGTTCACTTCAATACTTGCTGACGTTGCACCCTTTTCACGCTCACCCCATGCAGTTGCGCTAACAGATTGGACAATGATTGCAGCCACCCACAATTTCCTACAGACAGCAAATCCACTATGTACTTTCGCATCTGCACACCTGTAATATTATGTATATATATTGGATACCATCTACGTATTCTATGATGATGAATTCTGATGAAACAAGATAAGTCTAGAACAAGTGAAGGAGAGATTTCATTCCTCATTACAGACAAAAATAAGCTTTGTAGGACACGTAGTTTTGTCTGCTACAGTCTTGTGCTCTACCGCATTATTGACTTGTATACTTGATATACTTAATCTGACATAGTTCATTTGTTCTGCATTTTAGATCTGTCAATATTGTTATGAGGAGAAACCTTGCTTTGGGACAACATGGTTGTCATTATACGCAGAAAATTTACATTACTTATGAAGTGATATAGTCAAACTGAGTAGAAACCAACTAAATTCTGTGTTTAGGATTGTTATTAATCTTGGGAAAACTCATACCTGGATGATTGTAGCAGTGGTTTCTTGTGAGGATGCCCTTCATTCTGTCTGATCTTTCTTGTTGCTCTTTCTGGTAATAGACGATTAACTTTTAGTCTTGTCTTTCGCGAATAGTTCACGACTAATTAGCAGTTGAGCACAGTCTAGCTCTTCGCAAATCATTCGTGACAGATAATTTGTCTTGCAATTTGCGACAAATTATTCATCTAGCGCTTCATCCATTTAAATGTTTGGCTACTGTGAAAAATCCAAAAATAAGCTTGGTAGAGGCCAAAAATATTGTATATAGATAAACACACATGTGTGGAGCCTGTTCCCACGTGTGCAAATAGTGTAGTTGTCATGTACCATAATCATATAGGTTGTACATATGATTTAATTCAAGTTCTAGTGGCTAAAAAGGCCAAAAACTAGTTTTCTAGACATATGACACATGGCATCAATCTATTGATTGCATGAGCCACATCCTTTGGTTAGGTGTCATATCCAATGTGTACAAGATAGCTCACACATCTGGAATAAGATGAAGTAGGCGAATTTTGACTTCTAGAAGATTTCCAAGTAGATCTCCATATAGAAGGAAAATGGACCAAAAGTGCTCAAAATAGAAGGTTTTGGCCAAGTGTCAGTTTTGCATGATGAATCATAATATGACAAAGCACCTTCACACATGTGGGATCAGAGGGATGATTAGTACCACGAGCTCCTAATTATTGTATATATAGAGCCACATTTGGCCATAATCATAGTGAGACACCAATCTTGGTTGTGGAAGCAATTTTGAGTGATTCTCTCCATTTGTCTACATTTGTTTTGATTGTTTTGAGGTTCTATCAATGTGTACTTGATTTTCAGGTTGGAGTCCGTACTCAGACAGTGTTTCACACCTATAAAACTATAAAGTACACCTACCTTCAATTAATGATTGTTCTTCTTAGGATTTCGTGTCTAGAATTGATCTCGATTGATTTTAATCTCAAGTAGATTGATAGATCAAGTAATCTGACAACCAATCCCTCTTGAGGATCAGATTAGGATCCACTCTTGGTCCTTTTGTACTTTTTCCACATGGTATCAGAGCCTAGTACGAGAGGTTTTGTTGAAATTGATAGGGTTAATCCAAATCAAAGCCAAAATTAGCAGTTTTTTGAAAACTAGTCAAATTTTGTGTAGTGAGTTGGATTTGATCGCTATCCTCAAAATTTTTGGTCCAGATCTTGTTGTGGGCTGTAGGAATCTTTTTCACACGTGTGAGGGCGTACAGATCCGGTTTTGACCGAGAAAATTCAAAAATTTGTACAATTTGACTCACATCCAATTTGAGTGATTTTTAGTGCAAAATCAAGCATTTTCTATAGAGAATCTAATCCCTTGATTAGTTCTTGGATTAGATCAGCCAAAAAATTAAATTTGAAGCTTGAATTAGGTGCATTAATTGATTATCTCTGGTTTTTTGAGTGCATGTTGAAGTTAGAGTGATTTTGCCAAAAATCATAGATTAAGGAGTGATATGCAAGGTGAGAAGATGAAATCCATTGTACCATCACTCTAGATTTGTCCAAGAGTGATAGGGTCATGTTTAAAAGCATAAATTTGCTAGAAAACATCCTTGGATCTATCCTCCAAGTGAAACCTTTGAGAGTTTCTAGTGCATATAGAGCATCTATGCAAATCTTTTGTAGAATTTGACGTAGATCGGCTTAAATTGAGAGTTCTAGAAAAGAGATTGAGATCCAAGTCACATTGTTCAGTCCTACTCAATTTGTTTGAGTGATTGTAAGGTTTGAAAAGAGTCATTAAGGTTTCTATGGCAAATGTGTAGAGAGAGATCCAATTTTCTAAGAGTTCCTTCCTTTGTAGAGGGCAAGATCTAGAAGCTCATTGTGTGTTGTTATAGGTGAAGAATTTATCTTCTCCTAGGTGATCAAATCTTTCTAAGTGGTATTAGCTCTTTGAAGCACAATCTCTTAGTGAGAAAAATCACAACCTTTGATTTTGAATTTCATTCCAAGTCTTAAAAAGTAGAGTAATTGGTGGAATCCAATAGGAGTGATTGACTTCAATTTGTTGAGCAAAAATTGACATAGAATGTATGAAACTCAAATTAGTTCTATTCAACTTTCTTTGTGAGAGTGTGAGCGTCAATTTGTGATCCCATTGAATGTCTAGAACGAGGAGGAGTCCATATTTGAGTATTCATGCATGGTTGAGATCTTTGTGAATCTCTAGTTGTCTAATTTTTAAGCTTTGTGAAAAATTGGTGGTATAGTTTGTCTTCAAATCAAATCAAATTCATTCTAAATCTCAAGAGTGAGATTTTTTGGGTCAAGAGTGAGTCCAAAAGAAGTGATTAAGTTTAATTTTCATGTGTTTGAAAAAAAAAAAACCCATCTTTTGTTCAAGAATCTCAAGTGTTGACAGAACTAGTCAAGTGAAAAGGAAAATCTAGGTGTCAAATCTTTTCATATCCATTTCAACTTTTAAAAGAAAGAGTCATTGGTATTTGATGATTCCAATAGGAGAGTGGATCTGATTTCTTTTGTGATTTGATTCAAAGATTGTATGCTTTTGTCTGAGTGATCAAAGCAAAGTTTCCAAGTGACTAGTCATTAGTGTGAAAATTGAATCTTAGGTTTGTGAGTTAGATCTTTTGTAGATCCTTCTAGATTGTTGAAGATGTTCAAATCTAGTCTCTTGAGAGTCACAAATTACATTTGTAGAATTATACCACAGGCTTTTATTCACATAGCATTAATAGGTGGCATACTATTGAAGGAAAGAAAGGATCCTAAGTGCAACCTTTGTGGCAAGGAAGGATATTTTTCCTCAAGATGCTACAAAAAGAAGACCAATCCATCCAAGAATCACCAAAGCAAGGGGGCCAAGGAGAAGGATGGAGCTTCAAGTTTGAAATGCAAATACAAGAAGGACAAGTCCAAGGAAAGGTGTTTCCTTTTTGGAAAGGTGAATGAGGCTTGGAGTCTCACAAGGACTTGCAAGATTTGTCTTCAAGAGTCCATCACAACACATGTCAAATCTTTTGAAATTTTTCATTTGGAAGTGCATTGTTTGGTTCAAGATGCAAAAATAGATGTCACTTTCATGAAAGTAACTTGGATTTATTTTATGTCCTTGGAAAGTATATTGCTTGGAACTTTAGATAAGTTCAAACTTTTTGTTAATGATCCAAGAGAAATCAATCAAGAATAAGGAGCAATCACAAAATGAAAATAGTTTCATTTATGCTCTCATCTCAACTTATGAAGAACCATTTTGCTTTGAAGAGATTTTTGTATCTCAAAGGTGGATTAAGGCAATAGTAGTTGAGTGTGATGCCTTAAAAGATAGCAAAATATGTCTTCCTTGTAAGCTTACATTAGTTATGAAGTCAAGGAAATGGAAATATCTTCATAATGTAGGATCTTTTGGTTTCAATAAGATCATGAATGATGTGTTCATTCATAAAGATGAAAATTGTAAGTTTTCAATCTTAAAGGCAAGTTGTAAACTTCTTATGAGAATAAGTGAAGCATCCAAAGTGGACACTTATATCCATAAGCAAGTAGTTAGCCTTATTGAGATGGAAATACCTTTTGATTTCAATATTGGAAAAACCATGCCAAGTTGTAGTGATTTTTGGACTTATGTTTCTAGCATAAGTAATCTTGATAATCATAGGAAGTGCATATTGAATGGTCATACTTGTTGTGATCATTATGAGACATGGAGGTCTCGGATTTCCATAAAAAAGGAGCACCATGGAGAGGATCTTAAGGAGTCATCTCAAGGTTCAAATGTGCCAAGTATTGAGGAGGAGAATCCTTCTCAAGGTTCAAGTGTGCCAAGGATTGAGGAGGAGAGACCTTCTCAAATTGTGATTCCAAAAATAAAGTCAAGAAATACGGTTGAATCCATGTGGCTCACATTCCAAGGGAAAGAGGAGCATATCTCATGTGGTATACATCTCATGTTCTCTTATGCCATTTGATAGGCATATGTGCCGAATGGAGTCGTAAAAGTTGTCTTAAGCTTATCTTCAGGAGCTATGGCTATTTGGTTATAGCCCGCGAAACAATCCATAAAAGTATACATCTGTTTTCCAGCTAATTGATCAAACATTTGGTCGATGAAGGATAAAGGGTAGTCCTCCTTTACAATACTCCTGTTTGGGGTTTAAAGTCCACACAAACTCTGATTTGTCCATTCTTCTTAACTTTGGGTATAATTGCCGAACACCATTCAGTATTGGTGACAGGAAATATAAGGCCAGCATCCCTCATTTTCCAGATTTCCTCAGCTACAGGTGCCATGAGATGTTGAGCTAACCTCCTTTGTCGTTCCCTGACAGGTTTTACATCAGGTTTCAACGGGATTCGCTGGACTGCTAGGGCTGGTGGTATACCTTTAAAGTCATCATAATTCCAGGAAAATACACCCTTTGCACCTACCAAGAAATTTGATATTAGCTTTTTGGGCTCCTTATCTAGGTGAGCACCGACTAATAGCACTTTATCGTTGTTATGAGCGTCACACATGATCTTATCCGCATCGGCGTCTCTAACACATACTAGAGGTTCACGACCCTCATACTGTTCAATTAGCAGCAACGCTGTTTCCTTGGAAGTAGACTCTTCAGAATCACTGGACATGGAATCTTCACCCTCCCAATATGTATCAGGGATCTCCGCCCTTTCGCTCTCAGGCAAATTCGGATATGCATTCACAACCACTCTTTTCTTCCTACATAGTAAAACACACTTCCTTTGCTAAGTTAGGTGAAAATCCAGCATGTAATAAGGAAGTAGACTCCACTTTCTTGCCCTAATGTGAAAACCCTAGCCTAGATCCAAGAGTCATGCTTGGTAAGTGCATGGTAGGTACAAATCTCATCATAAATTATGGTTTAGATCCTACAAAGTAGAAATCACTACCAAATGGACACAACCACTCCTCTTGACTCGTGGTAACCTACTTTAAGTGTGTATGTACAAGTGGCACTTTGGCCATTCAAGTAACCAACAAACAATATTGACAAAATGTACAATATTCTACATGGCTAGATTTACCAATGTAGGCAATTTTTCACACTCCTCAAATCTAGCCTTGGAGATCACAATGCTTTTATCAATAACTCCAATTGAAGATCTAAGCTTGACAAATGAATCTTTAGGTAAAGATTTAGTAAACAAATCAACCAAGCAACTTGATGATCGCATGTGTTGGAGCTCGATCTCTTTAGCTTGCACTTTTTCCCTCACGAAATGATGAGCAATTTCGATGTGTTTGCTCCTTGCATGGAATGTAGGATTATTTGCAAGTGATTGGGTTGATTGCTTGTCACAATAGATGATAGGGATCTCCTTCTCCATGACATGAAGCTCCACCAATAGCCTTTTGAGCCACAAGACCTCCTTCCATGTTGATGTCAAGGCCTTGTATTCGGATTCTGTGGAAGATAGGGAGATGGTATCTTGCTTTTTGGAAAGCCATGATACTACTCCATCGCATAGAAAGGTGTCAAAGGCACTTGTTGATCTTCTATCCACTTTGTCATCTACAAAATCCAAGTCACTATAGGCTGTTAAGCCAAGATTAGTTCCTCTATACAAAATGCCAAAATTCTTAGTGGATGAAATGTATCTAAGAACTCTTTTGGCCATCTTCCAATGTGAAACTAGAGGACTTTGCATGAATTGGCTTAACTTTCCAACACTATAACTAAGCTCAGGTCTAGTTATAGTTAAATAGATCAAGGAGCCAATAAGCCTTCTATATAATGTGATGTCCCCAAAGGATGCCTCATCACAACCAATAGATGCTTTTACATGTTGCTCCATTGGTGTCTCAATGCCTTTACAATTTTTCATTCCAAATCTATCTAGGATGGATGTAGCATATTTAGATTGACAAATGAAGCTAAAATCACATCCTCTAATAACCTCTATTCCAAGAATGAAGCTTAATAGGCCGAGATCTACCATCTTAAACTCTTTTGCTAAAGCAATTTTTACATCTCTAATTCCAATACCACTTAAGATAATGTCATCTACATACAAAACAAGAATAATGATCATGCCATCATGAAAACTTATATACAATGATGGATCATAGGCACTCATTACAAAATTGATGGAAATGAGAAAAGAGTTAAGCCTAGAGTACCATGCTCTAGGTGCTTGCTTGAGCCCATAAAGGCTCTTCTTCAAAAAACACACCTTTCCTTCATGCTTTGCCTTGATGAAGCCCTCGGGTTGCCTCATGTAGATCTCTTCCTCCAAATAACCATTGAGGAATGCATTTGTGAAGTCAAGTTGGAATACTCCCAATTGATGGTTGTAGCAAGACTAGATTTGTTTGAACCTGAAACTCACAAAGGTTTCTAACTTGCAGTGTTTCACTCAAATGTTGACTTCTAATCCAACAGATGGACTTGTGATCACAGTTCTATCACTCCCTCACAAAGCTGGAATGAAGATAAGATGAGATGAAAACTACTCTCAAGCAAATCTTGCCAATCTTGGCTATTCTTGGACAAAAATTGACTCTATCTCTCTCATTCAGTTTGTACTTTCAAGACCTGGTTTCCACTTTAAGAAGGTCTGAAATCAGCCTAGATTAATTAGTTTTCATGAAACAAATTCAATACTAATCAATGGCAAGTGATCTTGGTAGCTTATCCTAGGATTTGCACCAAAAATTACATCAAACTGACACCAAAATGAATTTTATGTGTTCCAATGAATATGGGTTATTAAATGCTGGTTCAGAGATGCCCACACGTGTAAACAGTACGGTACTTGGCTCTGATACCATGTGAAAAGTACAGTACTAAGGACCATAAATGGATCTTTGAATGATCCACAAGATTGATTGTATGCTTGTTAAACAATCTATCAGAAACTAGTCATCAGAAAACAAGATGTAGCAGCTTGATAGAAAACAAGTAGAGACAATCAAAGCATTGATCAATAAGTGTAATCCAACTCCACACGTGTGGAAATAAGGCTGTAGTAAGGCCTGTAGACAGTGTTTACAAAGTGCCAAAGCTAAGTTTCATTGGAAATCAAGAGTAATCACCATACAATGAGAAAAAACACGAGTTTCTCCTTGAGGCTCCAAAAAGTTTCTGTCTTCTCACTATGGAAAATGGAAATACATAGTAAAACACACTTCCTTTGCTAAGTTAGGTGAAAATCCAGCATGTAATAAGGAAGTAGACTCCATTTTCTTGCCCTAATGTGAAAACCCTAGCCTAGATCCAAGAGTCATGCTTGGTAAGTGCATGGTAGGTACAAATCTCATCATAAATCATGGTTTAGATTATTGAGTTTTGTTTTTTGCAAAAAATCTCCACTCTAAATAAGCAGATTAGATCTTCAAGTTTCAAGAAATAAAGAAAGATTTAATAAGCTTGCTTTTACTCTGGAAAGGCCAAGTCAATTTCACAAACAATGTATTACAATTCCACTAAAATCTTCATGAGGATTTGAATAAGGTTTTCTTTTTGTTTTATCATGCTTCTAATTTTGATAATCTTGCTATTATGTTATGAATTTCATTCTTTTTCATCAAATAATGCTCATCTGTTTGTATCAAAGGACATCCTACAACAACTTTCCTTAGATTTCATCAAAGCTAACTCCCATCCGCTTAAAGTAGAGCGTATCGAATTAAAAAAACCTCCATTTTGATGTAAATTTCACTTGAATGATGATAAAGTAAGGTGATATTTTTCCCTTGCATCACGTGCTAAAAGAAACAAGCACGTGGTTTATTCTGCCAATTTAACATTCTCCTAAAAAAAGAGGAATGTGCAAAAAGTAATTACTCCATCCATGAGTGAGGAAAAAAGTAGGATGATTTTGTTTTTCAGATACAGATTCTATCTTTGAGATGAGGATTCTGTTTGATAATGGTCAAAAAAAAGAAAAGCCAATACACTCTTTATGCAATGGAAGTAGCCTGTACAAATGATATATTCCTAAACTTTCGGTTTGAAGAGTAGCCTAGGCACATGACATTTTGTTGGTAAGAATTCACAAGTTAAGGCCCCTTCGAGACAAAACTTGAAAGATATATTAATTTATTACATAACTTTTAGCCTATGATCCAAGAGAGAGATCACCAACACCATTCAACTTTTCACCAATTTACTTCTAAATGGAGGATACTCTATTCTTCGGAGAAGCTTTTTACAATTTGCTAACAAAGCATACTGGCTAGATCAAGGTGGACAATGTTCAAAAGCTAAGAAATAGAATCTCATAAATGTTTGCGGAACAGACCCAATCAAGAACTGAAAAGTGGATGCATTAGAACGACGGCATCAGCACCCACCCACATAGAGATGGATCCACTCGGAATAGCAATTGAATCTTCACGAGAATATCAGCACCATCCAATTCTCGTATATAGATTTTGAGCATATCTCTCTACCATGTTCACAGAAGTTATGTATCCACCAATTCTCACTTTCTAACTCACTGTTCAAGAAACACTTACAACCTTGATAAGAAAAATGATACCTCAGTGTTCAAGAAACACTTACAACATTGATAAGCCAAATGGTTTGTACACTTATCTTTTATTTGGTCGATAGTGTTGTGCACAATAAACATAAATAGCAAAATTTAGTAGACTAAGCATAGCAAGTAACCAGTAAAAGTAGTCCAGTCTACTAACATTGAGATTGTTTTCAAGCCATCCAGGGTAATCCCCATGTCTTGTTAATGTGTTGACTGCAGACACAATGAAACTGCTCAAAAAATGTCCTATACCAATAGTACTAACATATAAGGCAGTACCAAGACCCTGCATATGATTTGGTGATTCTCTGTAAAAGAACTCAAGCTGTCCTATTTGTGTAAAAATCTCGGTGATTCCTGTAAGAAAATACTGAGGGACAAGCCAGAATATGCTCATTGGAATAATTTCATTTGGCTTATCCAGAAGTCCATAATCTCTAGCCTCTTTCACTCTTAAAATCTCTACAAATCCTGCAATAACCATGCAAAATACGGAAAAGATTATTCCAACACCAATCCTCTGCAAACATGTGATTCCTTGCTCATATCCAGTACACTGCCTCACACAAGGCACAAAGTATCTGTCATAAACGGGCAACAACAGTAACACAGTTACAAGTTCGAACACAGACAAAGATGCAGGAGGGAACTGTAAGGGACCAACATTTCTTTTCATGGTGGCACCCTGTTCAACTGAGAATGTTTCCATCTGAGCAAGAGCTGTCCAGACAAAGACAGTGCTTGCCCATATCGGTAACATCCTGATAATCATTTTAAATTCCTCCACTTGAGTTACAGTACATAGCCACCATGGGTCTTTGCATTCTTCAGCATCTTCATCACCAGAATAAATTGCTGCCTTGTCCAAAAACCTGTTCACAGTTTTAAAAGTGAAAAGATAACTTTTAGTACTGAATTCAATTTCAGGTCCCAAACCACTCTTAACAGCAGCTTCAATCTTTTGAATCATTGTAAAGACTTTTTAACAGTTGGCTTCCAATTAGATGTTAGAATCTCTTGCATCAGTCATTGGAAATCTTAGTGAATCATGGATAAACGTTGCATAAACTTAGGAAGAACCTGTAAACATGGTAGTTGATTGTACTGATAGCCTATTTCATATAATTTCAGAATCAGAGTGAGCATCTCAACCTTCTAAATCATTTGAATGAGTTTGCTGATTGACCTCCAAGGAAGTGACAAAAAAGTGTTAAATTTTAGTCATTTGACATCTCAATAGCTTTTAAACAAAGATTTCAGGGACATAGAAATCTGCAATGTAGGTTATGCATGAAAGTTATGTCTCCACAAACTCTCACACAGAAGGACTCATTTGTTGACCATCAACAACAACAATAGATTATCACTACAAAAGTAGGTGAATCTTACAGAAATTGATTGGTGTGAGCTATCCTGACAAGCTTATTGTCATTAGAACCATCAAACAATAAGGTTCCATCTGATGGATATGGCAAATTTCTTTTTCGTACAGCAGCAAACAAGACCTGGGCAACACTGGTCAAAGCACTGCCTCTAGGAACTTTGTGTCTGTACAAAGGTGCACCAGCGAAGAAGATGACTATTCCAAATGACATCAACAAAGCTGGAATTCCAAAACCCCAACCAAAACCTAGATTGTCTTGGAGGTACACAAAGACGGTGACAGAGAGCAGAGAACCTATGGAAATGATGAAGTAAAATGAATTGAAGAAATGAGACATATGATTCTGCCTTTCTGGATCCTTCTCATCGAACTGATCTGCACCCATAGAAGACACATTTGGTTTTATCCCACCATTTCCTAACGCAATCACATATAATCCTGATAGAAGCACGGCTCGCTGTAATCCAGTTGCAGGATGGCATGGACTTTCTTGGTGAGAAGAGCATTCAGGTGGTCTCAAAACTGGGAGTGTGGCTGACAATGTCAGAAGCACCATACCCTGTTCATATGAAACCCAATCTTAGCAATTCTTGTTCATCCATACAAACCAAAAATGGGAATGAAGACCTACATATCATGCTTTCATTCAAGATATTTTGCATGAAAGTATTTTCCCTGAAATATTATAATAGATCAACCGCAAGAGCTCCAATATGCTTTCATGTCAAATGCTTATGACAGACCTTGGCATTTTTGTCTAGCAGCAGATTATTAAATGGAAAGATTCAAGCAGAGAAGACTGCTTACGCAAATCTGGATAGATGAAAAAATAGTGATTGCCCAGAAGCGACCTGTGTAAGAATCAGCAACAAATCCCCCAATGAAGGCAGTCAAGTATAAAGCCCCCACAAAATTTGACACCATGTTTGCTGACCTGGGGATGCTGAAATGCATCTTATTTACGAGATATGTCACTAAGTTCCTTTGTAACCCAAGAGTAGCCATCCGCTCACAAATTTCCGTCACTGTCAATTTCTCCGATAACATTCAAAAATGGCAAGTCACAACGACCACATTGAAAGCATAGAGCACATGTTCAGGTGAGATGTAACAAAACTAAAGAGGTTTGGCCTTACCAAAAATTAAGGGTGCAGCTTTCCAACCTCCAGTATGCAACTTGCCAACCAGATTGTTTGGGCTGTAAGAAGCTCCATCCTGCCCAGGAAGTGCACAAGTAGACATTATCTCATGCTTCTGCTGATGACAATGATCATCATGCATGCCAGTATCCCTCAAAACTCAAGGTCATTCCACATATCCACATTATATAACAACTAAGACTTTTTCAGAATCTAGATCAAGGTTCCACAGTAAATCAGAGCTTCATTGATGAAAGCATCCACGGAAACCGTTTTCTTTCATAGAACACCAAAATATACCCAATTCCAACGTGCTTAAGGTGATCTGGAATGTACAACAAAAGTACATGAGTACTTACGCATACAGCATCAAATAATCAGCAAAATTTCAGAATTGTTGTTCCAAAGATCAGAGAATACATGGACAAACCAAGCAAGATAAAGTTTATCA
The DNA here is from genome assembly GCA_029204225.1 of Diphasiastrum complanatum. NCBI lineage: Eukaryota > Viridiplantae > Streptophyta > Lycopodiopsida > Lycopodiales > Lycopodiaceae > Diphasiastrum > Diphasiastrum complanatum. The sequence goes on along the minus strand of CM055104.1, from coordinate 48,121,096 downwards.
GTTCACCAGTACCTTTCATAAGTAAGTTTCGAAATGGATAATTGTCAAAAAGCTCACTTGGCAGCTTTGAAACCCGTTCCGACCCTTTTGGGCCGGAACGTACTGTACGTTCCGAAACGTATTTAAACGTTAAAAAAAAAATACAGTTATTAAAGCCTGAAACGGATATTAAAACAGACGTGTATACTTATGATCGTCCAACAATGATAAATCTGATGAATTGACGACGAAAGCCTGAAAGGAAGAGTCAGAAACAGAAGAGAACACACTCAATCTTTCCTACAATACTGATTTGTATGACTAATGGAAAACAACTGATTCCCCTGCCTTTTAATTTCCTTCTTGTATGTCCTCTGTGGCTGAGTGGAGTCAACCTCTTGACCTCAAGGAGAGGAAAGGAGGTGCTCAGAACACGCCAAATGTTGGAGTGTGTGATCTTACGACCCCAGGGATCTTAAACTTGATGATAGTAACCAAAATCTTGACAGAGAGAATCCTTGCAAAGGAGCAAGTTTGATGTGAACTACTTTTATGAGCTTACCTGGATGTTAAAGATCGTTCAAAGGCAAAATAAATCACCTTATTTCCATGGTAGCCCATTTGTCCACACCCAACACATGGCAACGGAGTTCTCTTCCAATGAAGTTTGAGCTTTACATGGATATAGGTTTCCAAACTTGAAAGCCATACACTGCCTTGTTGTGTCTAAACAAAACCCTGATAAAGCTGACTAGAAGTCATTGTTTCAGCCACTATCGTAGAAGTCAGTTTCATTTGTTAAAATTGTGAGAGAGTCATTTGAATCCAAATAAAACTGAATAGTAATCTATTCATAGATGTTCATGTGCATAAAAAGTTAACAAGTTATTTTGATATACAACAAAAAAAATATTGATCGATATCATTTCCTATTGATTGGAAGTTGGAACTAAAGGTCATACTAATCAGAACTTGAGTATCAAACTTCTTCTACTTCATCAAAAAATATATGTTAGTTATTTTTTTTCCCCATTTTCTACTAATATCATGTTCACCAAGGGACGATCATCCATGAAATATTGCCATAGGTGAAATATTGTAAAATCTCAGGCTTGGGAAGTTCAATAATCCACTGACACAATCAGGGAGGATTGATGATAAATGTATTGGTTGTACCCAGTGCCTAAGGGCTTGTCCTACGGATGTTAGAAATGAGACCTTGCGACAGATGTAAGGCTAATCAAATTGCTTCTGCTCCTAGAACTTCAGAAGACTGAAATTTGTTAACTACTTAAAAAATATTCATACTAGTTTGAGTAGAACTTATACTCAACTTTTGAATATGGGTTTTGCCATCAACATTACTCAGTCTCACCATTACGAGCAAGTATCCTTGGCTAGCAATACTTGTTTTTTAACCTATATCTGCAGGTTTACTAATTCCAATGTATCCTTCAATGGTATAAGACGTACGTTGTTCTTAGAGTTGATTTTAGTGACCTATACATTCTGTTACCAATTGGATGTTAGCAGTTGACTCATTTGATTAAGAAAAACTTTACAGGATAGATCTCATTTATTTTCATGACATATTAGGAGTTTGATAGATTCTTCATCGGGCCCATCTTACTGAAACGATTTGTCATTAATTCAGCCACTTCAGCAGCTTGGCCAGATACTCTATTCCTCAATTTTTGAATGTACAGTGGCTGAATGTATTATTTGCTTCTTTCCTATGTGGGAATTGGAATTGATTTCCATTTACCTATATCTTCCGTGGGGAGGACAGAGACGTTTATACTCAGCTACAAAAATTATTTTGTACGTTGCTAGTGGTTCTATGTTCTATCCCTCTCTTGATGGAAGCTTTAATTATAGATCCAATGAAGCAACACTAAATTTTCAGAATTCAAATTAATAGATCCTATCCCATAGTTTGATATGTAAGCGTTTTTATAGCTTATGCTGTGCAATCTGCTTTACTATAGATTCAATGAAGCAACACTAGATTTTCAAAATTTAAGTTAATAGATCCTATCCATAGTTTGATATCTAAGCTTTTTTTGTAGCCATACTGTGTATTATGAATTAATATGGATTCTGGAATCACCACAGCATGCTTCTTAAATTTTTAATGAGCCATCCCTCTACATTCGGAATGATGAATGAAATTGATGGAATCGAGCAACCATCACATCATGGTTACATGTGTTCAAATACAACTTAAAAACAAAGTGAGCTCATAAAAAAACCCACTACATTTAAAGCATCCAAGAGTGATGAGTTCATCAAACCCCACGACATTTAATGCACCCAACAGTTAGTGGTCCACTAACTGAATCCAAATAGTGTTAACCAAAGTTCAGGCCCCACCCATTGCACACTGGGTAGTGCACAACGGTCAGCCTGAAATTCAGTCCCATTTGCGTACACGAACACTGGGCAATGGGTGCACTCAGCACTACCAAGTGTTCCCTAACTGAATTACATTTAGATATATGCAAACTGGGTAGTGCGTTTGCTTAGGTGGGGTATCACACCAATAATAGCTCAGGTAAAGTATCATAAAAACTGAGCACGCAGCAGGTCTTACCCGTCTTAACAAGGGGTTGAGCTGTATGAAGCGTGAGCTACTCAAAAGTTAGAACAACACGTGTGAAGGACTAAGAGATGAGGCCTGGAAACCTCTTTCTATATCAAATAGAGGTGCCATTTAGCTGGAGCACGCACCAAATCTTAACACCAGGTAAACTCCCAGGCAGGGGCACCCCACTTAGCCTTGCTTAGGCTGTCGAACATGGGCACTGGGCAAGGCACTCCGAGGTATGAAGCCCCCGCCCAGAACTCTACCTTACTTAAAAACAACCACAAGAATAATGAGAATTACCGTTTCTTTGATTTCATTAGGTAAGAGCAAATATTCAGTAGCATTGTAGGCACCTAAAAACGAATCTGTGCCTGTCCTCGAAGCCCTGCTGACAACAGCATTAAGAGCAGTCAGAATTTGATGTCTTCACTTAACGCATATGCTGCCTAGCTATCAAATCACAAAACCCAACTCACATGTATATATATATATGTTGTGAAATGAATCGCAATTCGCAGCCACGCAGCACGGTGATCTCAATTTTTATTCCATCTTCACTCTGAAAACCCATCAAATCACAAAACCCAACTCACACATATATATATTTTGTGAAATGGATCGCAATTCACAGCCACGAAGCACGCTGATCTCTATATTTATTCCATCTTCGCTCCCAAAACCCTGCAATTATTCTTGCCTGCGGTGCATGAGACAGACACAAAAAATTATTGCCTCTGTTTTTATTCTTCATTAGGAGGCAATGGGCAACAAGCCCCCTCTTTCATTCCTCCTAATGGCCACCGCATGTTTCGCCCCGCGCGGACGGATGCTTGCCACGTATCGTATGAGTGCTAAGCACGCTTGGCAGCATCTTCCTGCTCTGTAGAGATGGACGGTCCCCAATTGCCGGCTGCTCATTGATGACTGAGCAGGTGCAGATTGTGCTATATGAATGACCAGATGCAAATATTGTGCTATATGAATGACCAGATGCAGATTCTGCTTTTATGGAAAAAAAAAAACATCATCAGATGATCTCACACTTGCACCCATGAGATCTCTTGGGAGTTAACTTACTCTTTTTTAGATCATGTATCTTTTTTTAAAAATTAATGCCTAAAGAATTCACCAAGATAGTGCACCAATGGATAGTAGAACCCAAGAGAACCATGTATAAGCATGAAATGAAATAGAGAAGAGAGAAGATCACTCTCTCCACGAGTTACATCCTTTTATAGCAGGTCCAAACCCTATTTGGTCACTTGGCTTTCCCACCAAAATGCTAACCCTACTAATTTTGGGTCTAGATTCAATGTACCCAACTTATTCAAATTGAATCTACTCAAACGCGCATTCTATCTTTCCCACACTTTCAAAAAGTGTTTATTCAAATGAAATTTAGACTAATGGACTTTGAAAAGTCAACCTCTAAGTCTAAAACAAGTTTTGGCCTCAATATGCCAAATATGAAAATATTGCAAAATGTGATGAAACTAGTTGAATCTTTCACATCAATCATCTCGGCCACTCGGTCTCCCTCTGTATAGCGCTTTACAGTGCCTAATTTGGTGCACTGTAGCTCAAGATATGGCTATTTAAAATTTTGGCTATTTTGTGAGTAAAGTTGTTTAAATCTGACAATGTTCTAATTGCATGCATGTTTTTTTTTTTTTTCTGATTTGAAGTACTGTGCTTGTATGGATTTGTTGCATGGTGATTCTAATAATTTTTTTGACATGCATGAGGGATTTGCGATCGTTTTGAGTGGTCATACGCAGGTACTCTGACAGTTGGGTCATAAATGAGTGAATTTGGCTGACAATTTTCGTAAGATTGAATTTTATATAAAAATTCTATAATAGTCAATTTGTAGTTAATGTCATGTGCTTTGCATGCCGAACTGACATTATGTTAGTAAGATTAGAAATCGAACTGAATGTCTATTTTTGAATTTCAATTGAATATATAGTAGTTGTACTTTTTGTCAAATTTTTAAGTTACGTGAATTTTAGGAAAAAAGTTAATATCCAAAAATTTAAAATTTTTCATTTTTCTTAGTTTTTTGAATTATCTAGGAAATGAACTAAGATCCATGATTTGACCATACTAGAGTCAGTTTTAGATGGAATTGATCACAGTTCTTAAGAATAGACATATTCGTTAACTTTAGTTAGTTATTTTTTGTTTTAGATAATTCAAGATAGCTAAAGAAGTTGCAAATCCTACGATACCTTTGTACATGCAAATTTGCCAGCAATTGAGTATGGTGCTCGATGACATGATTTATTGAAATAATTTAAGAGATCAGCAAATGGAAGTTCAACTGAACCTGATAAAGTTATTGTCTTCTTTGAATATTGGATTCTAGCCTGAAACTTACTCAGGGGAGAAGAAGGAGAAGAAACCAGAAGTTGTGAAGTGGCTCATTAAGTGGAGCAGCTAATTTCAACTTACTTGGAATTCCTGATGAGAACAAGATTGAAAGTGGCATGTTATTCCTACGCAGCAAGGCGTTGTGGTGGTGGCAAGATCTGACAATGAAGCCCACGACTTGGGAAGCTTTTTTGGAGATCTTCAAAAAAGATTTTGTGATAGCTGATGACGTCGACTATTACCAAAATTTTGTGAACTGCAAGATGTAATAGCTTGGTCTCTTATATCCAAGAACTTATGGATCTCTAGAATCGAGTTCCATGATTTGATCTTTATGATGAGCCTAGAGGCTATACCCCAAGAACCACTACAAGGAATTTGCAGTGAGAAGGAAATAGAAGTTCTTCAGGTGTTTACCTTGGACGAAAGTCGTGAGTATGAGGATGAAAATTTTCTCACGTATGTTGATCCACATCGTTTCAAGCTTGCCCCAAGATCTTGAAGGTCCAGATCCATGAGAGCCTCTAATGAACGAACATCTCATAGAAATAGCAGAACCCCTCAAGGCAATGTTGTAGTAGGCCGAATGGACACTGTATCCGAAGGATCTACGACTAGAGCACACAAACTGGGTGTCGCCGATCATGGTGGTACCTAAGAAAAATGGAAAACTTCGAATTTGTGTGGACTACAAGAAGCTCAATGTCTTTACTAGCAAAGACCATTTTCCCTTACCCTTTATGAAAAATCTGTTAGAGAGAATAGCCAAAGCAAAAGCCTATAACTCTAGTCTTGCCCAAGATTCTAACCAGTTACGCTTCTTTGGACATGGTAAGACCAAAGTTCATTGTGCTTTTCTTTCACATGGAAATATAGTTCATCAATGAAAGAACAAAAAATCAATCAGATTAGATGCTTCCTACATGAATCTCAATGCTTGCCAAAAACCTATAATCCATTGAAAAAAGCCTATCGGATTTTTAAATCACCTACTAAGAAAATTTTTATAGGTTCTCATAACCTACATGTTTGAGCACTTATAGGATATGAGCCTATCAAAAATTAAATTATAGGTTTTTATTTTCATATAAAAAAAATTTGGTTCGACGTTTTAGAAATGATTAGTATGGCTCTAGGCTTTAATACATTATTTGAGTGGCCCACAATAAAGTGTTAACAAATGCATTTCATTTTACTTCTTTTTAAACTACAAAAATCATACAAGTATTTCTTCATCATTATTAAAATCAAAATGTAAAATTTTAACATTTTGATAGATTATTGCATCACCCTAATTTCTTGTGGTTTTTTAGAAGTCTATTGGCTTAATAAAGCTATGTAACATAAGGTTTATATGAATCCACCTACTTTGTTACACAAAAATTTCTTGCATTTGAAAACATTCAACAATATTTTGCTTGTATCTAAAAAATGTTGTCGATTTTTTAAAAGTTAATTTCCTATAATTTTTTTACACAATCAATTTTTAGAAAAAGATGTCGATTCCATTCTTATGCTTGTTGACTATACTGAACAATGAGCCAAACTTTTATCAAAGCCTTCTTGAAAGATTTTTTTTTTAAGCCTTCTCCATATAGAATTGTAGGCTTTGGCCCCATCAGTTGTTAAAAAGCCTACAAGTCTTTTTTTAATAGGTTTTGTGTTAGGTTGAAATTTTTTTTCCCGCAAGCACTGTACATGATATATCTTTTAGAATCATCTTGAATTTTGAATACTATTAGTTTTTAATTGCAATTTTGTGTCCACATAGGTGTGAGGCAAAGTCTTGTTGATATCCTTAAGAAATTGAAGAAACAAAACGTTTCTAATTACAAAGCCTTGCTAGCTTTCAACCCTCAGCCCGACAAAGACATTCGCGAACTCGAAGATCTAGAGACACGAAGCACGAAAAGTTTCGCGAACACGAAAGTCAAAGGAAACGAAGACGAACGGTTCGCAAACACGAAAGTCAAAGGAAACGAAGACGAACAATTCGCGAACATGAAAGTCAAAGCAGACGAAGACGAACGGTTTGCGAACACGAAAGATTCACGAACGAGAATCTTTTGCGGTCCAGTATGAGAGAAGGCAAAACGACCAAAACAAAACCAACGACATAAACGAAACCTTCTCCTGCCTACACGCTCCAAAGAGTACTAGCAAGATCATGCAAGTACCCAGAAGTACAAATATCTAATCTGATGGTATGACATCAGCAGATACATTTTAGGTCGTGGCTAATCTGCCACTCTTGTAATTTCCTGATTAGTTGTAGATGTCTAATCACTCTAATCTTAGATTCACATAGAGAGACCATACTTACTGGATGATACTTGACATATAGATCAACAGAATACACATATAGTGTAATGTAATAGTCTGATGCTAGTAAGCAATCAAGACGAAATACAGACAACAAGTCTGCCTGCGTGCGAGACGAGCTCTGTGATCAGGATCCATAGAGATCCAACTGTCTGCTAGTAAAGCGAGACGATTACTCGTGAGAGAACCGTGTTTCTCTCATGCCAATGCATTGCGTGGATTTGCATGCAGTGCCTGAAGAATCAGAGAAGAAAATCAATAGATGATACCGTAGCCTTTGCGCACATGTCAATTTGTGTTGTGTCTGATCTCAAATGCAAATGCTTCTGCTGTTAATCGTATGTCTGAGTTCTTTCTCGTTCATTTGAATTCCGCACCTTGGTTGAAACTATGTTGAATTTTGTATTAAATTTATGAACGTAGATCAGCAGTGCCTGACTACAATCTAGAAGACTGTAGGAGTGATTTAACTGGCAGTGTCCAGCGATCGCATCTGAACTCTATCCGAGTCGCAAGAGGAAATCGCGGTTTCTTCGCGACTGTTTCATGAATTATTCTTCTCATTCCCCATCAGTGGTATCAGAGCCACCCATCCTGTCATATTTTGACATAGCCAAGAAGCTAGCAGATCCAGGAGGCCAAACATTCAAAAAACAACCATCAACAAGAGAAAAGACTCCAAGAAGCATTAATGGCTTCAATCAGCAGCATGCAGAGCAAGATCTGCACAATACTTGATTCCTCAGGATCTAACTTTCTAGCCTGGAAAGTTAAGACATCTTTGATACTCAAGGGCAAAGGACTCTTCCCCTTGGTGGATGGCACAGAAGAAATGCCTAGGACAACAGGCAAGGAGCTACACGAATGGAGGGAGAAAAACGACAAGGCAGTAGCCTTGCTATCATCTTCCATCGAAGATAGACTCACACTAGACCTGGCTACACTCTCCAAAGCTAAGGAGATGTGGGATGCATTACTCACCGGATTTCAAACGAGATCAAAAAGTCAAATCATGATGCTAAAAGATCAATTGACGAATTTGCAGTGGGATGAAAAAGACCTCACTTCTTTCATAAGAAAGATGAAGAATTTGTTTCTGTCACTACATAACTCTGGAGCAAAGAACATTGTGTCAGCTGAGAAGTAGCTCACGTACCTGTTGAGAGCTTATGCTAGGATTTGCACCAAAAATTACATCAAACTGACACCAAAATGAATTTTATGTGTTCCAATGAATATGGGTTATTAAATGCTGGTTCAGAGATGACCACACGTGTGAACAGTACGGATTTTGATCCTGAAAAAGTTTGGGATCAAATTCCCTCACCAAAACCTGGATACCAGCTCGCCCTTCCAATACTAGCTTTTTGCACCAAAACCTGCTAAAACTGGATTAGATTCAAACACTGATCAATAGCCTTGTACTTGGCTCTGATACCATTTGAAAAGTACAGTACTAAGGACCATAAATGGATCGTTGAATGATCCACAAGGTTGATTGTATGTTTGTTAAACAATCTATCAAAAACTAGTCATCAGAAAACAAGATGTAGTTTAGCAGCTTGATAGAAAACAAGTAGAGACAATCAAAGCATTGATCAATAAGTGTAACCCAACTCCACACGTGTGGAAATAAGGCTATAGTACGGCCTGTAGACAGTGTTTACAAATTGCCAAAGCTAAGTTTCATTGGAAATCAAGAGTAATCACCATACAATGAGAAGAAACACGAGTTTCTCCTTGAGGCTCCAAAAAGTTTCTATCTTCTCACTATGGAGAATGGAAATACATAGTAAAACACACTTCCTTTGCTAAGTTAGGTGAAAATCCAGCATGTAATAAGGAAGTAGACTCCATTTTCTTGCCCTAATGTGAAAACCCTAATCTAGATCCAAGAGTCATGCTTGGTAGGTGCATGGTAGGTACAAATCTCATCATAAATCATGATTTAGATCCTACAAAGTAGGAATCACTACCAAATGAACACAACCACTCCTCTTGACTCGTGGTAACCTACTTTAGGTGTGTATGTACAAGTGGCACTTTGGCCATTCAAGTAACCAACAAACAATATTGACAAAATGTACAATATTCTACATGGCTAGATTTGCCAATGTAGGCAATTTTTCACACTCCTCAAATCTAGCCTTGGAGATCATAATGCTTTTATCACTTATATCCATGATGGATCATAGGCACTCATTACAAAATTGATGGAAATGAGAAAAGAGTTTAGCCTAGAGTACCATGCTCTAGGTGCTTGCTTGAGCCCATAAAGGCTCTTCTTCAAAAAACACACCTTTCCTTCATGCTTTGCCTTGATGAAGCCCTCGGGTTGCCTCATGTAGATCTCTTCCTCCAAATAACCATTGAGGAATGCATTTGTGAAGTCAAGTTGAAATACTCCCAATTGATGGTTGTAGCAAGACTAATGATCAACCTGATAGTAACAAGCTTAGCCACAGGAGCAAAAGTCTCATCATAATCAATGCCTTTGGTTTGTAAAAAACCTTTGGCAACAAGCCTAACTTTATGCTTGCTTATTGATCCATCTTGATTATACTTCAATCTAAATACCCACTTGCAATGAAGAGGTTTCTTCCCTTGAGGAAGATCCACAAGATCCCAAGTATGATTCTCAATAAGAGCATCATACTCTACTTGCATAGCATCCATCCAACTTTTAGACTTACAAGCATCTTCATAGCATGTTGGCTCATCTAACATTGAAGTAAGAAAGGTGTAAGATGTGAAAGATGATGAGCCTTCCCTCTAATCACCTTGACCATCATAGGTGAGCCTCAATGGCTCAGATCTTGCCCTTGTAGATCTTCTTGGAGTTCTTGGAGTTCTTGCATCTTGAGGTGGATCCTCAAGTTCTTCTTCACTTGGAAGCTCCTCCTCCATCCTAGCATAATCCTTGGCATCAAGATGATTAGTAGCATTATCATCCAAATCACAAGCATGTCCTTCATAAAAAATAATATCCCTACTCACTATCGCCTTGCTAGTGATGGGATTGAAGACTCTATAACCTTTGCTATTCTCACCATATCCCACAAAGATGCCTTTGATGGATGTTGCATCATCCTTCCTTCTCTTATCCAAGGATTGTTGTACATAGTGAGTGGATCCAGGAACTTTGAGATCCTTGAGATTGGGCTTCTCTCCAAATAGAGCTTCAAATGGTGTGATTCCTCCAATGGCTTGGTTTGGCAATCTATTGCACAAATAGTTAGCACAAGTTATTGCTTCACCCCAAAATGGTTTGGATAGAGAAGCATCTAGCCTTAAGGCCTTAGCACACTCACAACGAGATCTATTTCTTCTCTCACTCACTCCATTTTGTTAAGGGGTGTATGGACATGACAACTCCCTCTTTATGCCATTAGAACTACAAAGTCCATCAACTTATTGGAAATATATTCACCTCCATTATCACTCCTTAATACCTTAATCTTGGTACTAAGTTGATTTTCTACCAAAGTCTTGAACTTTACAAAAGAATCAAACGCCATTGATTTGCTAGACAAGAGGTACATCCAACAGAATCTAGAATAGTCATCAATGAAGATTACATAGTACTTGGCACCACCATTAGACTCATGTGAAAAAATACGAACATCCGAATGGATGAGTTCAAGAGGAGAGTTTGATCTTGATGTAGATCTTGAGAAGGGTAGTTTGTGAGCCTTTGAGAGGCTGCATGCTTCACATCTCTCCCCACACTCTGACAAATGCTTGGGGAGTCCAACTGCAAGCTCCTTTGCTACCATAGATTCCATGGCTTTGTAGTTGGGATGGCCCAACCTTTTGTGCCATAGTTCCACCTTTGATAACTCCACCTTTGCCAAGTTGACACTCTCCACTGCAACATTAGCATCAAGCTTAAACAATCTACCTTGCTTAAAGCCTTTGGCTATACATTCATCATTTCTAAGGATGGAACAAACTCCATGCTTAAATTGTACATTTAGGCCATTATCCATTAACTGGCCAACACTAAGCAAATTCTTATTTAACTTAGGAGCATAAAGAACATTATCAAGATTCATCCTTTTGGATGATCCCACATACAAGGGAATTGTTCCTATTCCACTTATCTTACATTCTTGACTACTTGCAGTATAGATTGATCTATGTATATCATTGTAAGAAAGTAAAGTGGAGAATATGTCCTTTTGATATGTCATGTGGGAACTAGCCCCACTATCAATCCACCAAGAATCATTGGTGTTGCTCTTGGATGATGGTGGTTTGTTGGAAACCATCAAGGATGACTCTTCATCCTCCCTTACTCTCTCAAATGAAATTTGCAGAAAATAAACTATTTTTCAATAGTCTACATTTTTAGACTGATTGTCGCTACAATCTGCATTTTTCTTCGCAATTTCTGACAGGCAAAAAACCCGACACTGTCGCCAAAACCCGACACTGTCCACCTTAGGACCATCTTGAGCAACTAAGTGTTTTGCGACACTTTGTGCTGAGTCAATTTTTAGGCCATTTCAGACACTTTCAGAAATGCGACACTGCTTCGCGAAAAAATGTGAAAAATGCGACGCTGCAGAAATACACATGATTCTAAGTACAGACTGTCTACGTCTTTACGCTTCAATAACAAACGTTCTAATTAGTCAGTTAATTAGTTGTTAAGTGATCTTGTAAATGTAAGGCTAGAATAATACAAGATCTTTCAGTTGCTATAAGCCTAAGAGGGAGTCCAATCAGAGGTAGGATCGTGACCAGCAAGCAGAGGGAACAAGCAAAGGCAACTGGAAGACCAAAGGGAGGTCAAAACGACAAGGTGCAGACAAGAAGACTTGTGTGATATGTAGAAGAGACGGGCATACAGTAGATACCTGTTGGCTCAATCACAAGATTGACTGTATCCATTGCCACAAGAAGGGTCACGCAACCATGGATTGCCGCCAGAACCCGAGAAACAAGTCAGCACAGAACAAATAGGAGAACAACGATAGTTCATCCTAAGTCGAGGAGCCTGAGAGCTCGAAAATGGGTGAGGAAAGATCGAACAGAAACTATTCGACCACCTACATTTGTGAAGACGTGTGTGCAGCGTCAACATTTGACACACACGAGGTGATCCTAGATTCAGGAGCCACCTCACACTTCGTGATATCAAGATGAATCATGTCTGATTTCAAAAGTGCAGATCCCTCAAAATTCATAGTTCTTGGAGATGGATCTAGACATCAAGTGAACAATATTGGTTCACTATGGCTCAACACCAATGGAAGAGACAGACGTCTCGAAGACGTTCTGTTTGTGCCTACTCTGCAACAAGACTTGCTCTCTGTAGCAAGAATAGCAGATGTAGGGATGTGTGTGACTTTTTTTGACGAAGCATGCAACGTGATTGATGCCAGTACCAGTACTCTCATCGCTCAAGGCAGAAGGAAAGGGAACCTATATCATTTGAAGGTACGCCTACCTGCAGATCAAGTGCATCAGACTCATGATGACTCGTCAAACACTCTATGGCACAGAAGACTCTGCCACATGAACTCAATGGCACTTTATCAGGCAAGCCATCATGGAGTGATAACAGGGGTCAGCACCTCGAATGCAACCAGTTCGACCACCTGTGATGCATGTTTGAAGGGCAAGATGTCATGCACACCATTCATCAAAGACTCCTACAAAACGACAAAGATTTTGGAGCTAGTGCACTCTGACATCTGTGGACCATTCAGCGTGATCTCAGTAGGAGGTTCAAAGTATTACATAACCTTCATTGATGATTATAGCAATTTTTTCAAAGTGTATTTTATTTAGAATAAATATGAAGCACTTGATAAACTCACAGAATATGTGAATTGGGCTGAGAGATGTACAGGCAGCAAAGTGAAGCAGATCAGAACAATCCCGAATCGCTTCATTGACTTCTGCAATGATTGTGGCATCATTCATAGAAGAACTACAGCCTACACACCGCAACACAATGGTGTTGTTAAACGAAAGAACAGGACCCTAATGGAAGCAGCCAGATGCATACTCGAAAGCTCCAAGAGCACTGTGGGCTGAAGCAGTAGCTACAGCCGCATACATCTAGAACAGAACGGGCAAGCCTGGTGTTCCTCACACGACACCACATGAGCTGTGGTGGGGTAGAAAGCCTAACTTGTCTCACGTCAGAGTCTTTGGTTGTGCAGCTTATGCACATATTCCTGAAAAGCTTCGAAAGAAGCTTGATGAGAAAGCCGAGCAGATATTTTTGGTAGGTTATGACAACAATTTGTCATACTACAGAGTCTACATGCCAGACACGAACACTGTGAAAATAGTGAGAGATGTCAGATTCGATGAGAGCAGAACAATGGCCAACGACGATCCTATCAACACGAAGTTCTGGAGAGACAGTACTATGACCTGCCGCCAACGACAGAGGGAGCAGAGGACGAACACAAAAATGAAGATTTTTGAGTCATCTCCCATTCAAACGACGAATCTGACGAAGAAATATTCGAGAGGCAACCTGCTACCGCGGTTCCTGTAAACCAAGATGGTTCCAGACCGAGCAGAGCAGACAAGGGCAAAGGCATAGTTGTTCCAGGAGGATCTCCCAAGAGGTCGACAAGACCATGAAGAGCGCCAGCAAGATATGTGCCAGGCAGCTCATCTTCCACATCAGAAGAGTTCTGCGGATTCAGTGGCGAACCACAGACTTTCGAGGAGGCGATTGAAGGTCCAGAAAAGGACAGATGGATCCAAGCCATGAATGAAGAGATGGAGTCCATGAGAAGGAACCAGGTATGGACGTTCGAGCCATTACCACATAAGCGCAAGATTGTCAAATGCAAATGGGTCTTCAAGCTCAAATACGGGCCAGATGGAAATGCCACAAAATACAAAGCAAGACTGGTAGCGAAAGGTTTTTCTCAGAGATACGGTATTGACTACTCTGAAACCCTCTCTCCTGTTGTCAAACATTTGTCCCTACATTTGTTATTTGCATATGAAACAGCTTATGACCTCAAGATCCACATTGTGGACAAGAAGACAGCCTTCTTGCATGGCGAACTAGACGAAGAAGTCTACATGGATCAACCCCCAGATCATCTTGAATTCACTTCCTGACTATGCATGCAGAATGCACAGGAGTATCTACGGTTTGAAACAATCAGCCCGACAATGGTACAAGAAGAAAATTCAAGCCCTGAAATCATTAGGATTCAAGCCTCTGTTGGCTGATTCCAATGTGTATGTCAGAGTTATAGATGGGCAGATCATCATTGTGGCTGTATATGTGGACAACACTCTGATACTTTGTAAGAGTGAGCAGCTAATTGCTGAGGTGAAGACAGACATCTCGCAACATTTCGAGATCGTGGATCTGGGAGAAGCCAGGTGTTACCTAGGCTTGCAAATTGAAAGGGACTACAAGGGAGGTAAATTATACCTTCACCAGTCCAGATACACCCAAAAGATCCTAGAGGACTTTGGGATGCTGAACTGCAAAGGAGCGAACACTCCAATGCTCGTAGGGACGATGCTGACAAATGATGACTGTCCAAAGACTGAGGAAGAGAGAGAACAGATGCAGCTCACACCTTACAGGAAGCTGATAGGATCACTGATGTACCTTGCTGACAATACACGTCTTTATATTGCTTATGCAGTATTCATGATGAGCCAATTCTGCACAAATCCAGGCTCGACACATTGAAAGATTGCAAAATGAATTTTGCAATATCTTCAATTAACGAGGGATTATGGCTTGTGTTATTGTCGTGGTACAGGTTTCAAGATACTTTCCTAGAACGACACTAGCTGGGCATCTCTCAAGGATGACTGTAAAAGTGTCTCAGGAGGGTGCACCATCGCATCAGGAGCAGCAGTTCTCTGGGTCAGCAAGAAGCAGACCGTTGTAGCCCAGTCATCCTGTGAAGCAGAACATATTGCAGCAGCAAAGATGGCCAACAAAATAATCTGGCTAAGGTAGTTCCTGGACGAATTGGGCGAAACAAGGAACGAGCCCCTTGTCTTGCAGATGGACAACACCTCTGCAATACACCTGACGAAAGATCCCGTGTTCCATTTCAGAACAAAGCACATTGCGATCAAGTACCACTTGATCAGGGATCTAATTGAGAGGAAGCTGTTGCAGACCACCTTCATCGGAACGAGAGACATGGTTGCTAACATCTTCACTAAAGCCCTGGACAAAGGACTCTTCGAGAGACAAAAGAGCAGTCTCGGGATCATAAAGCTATCATGCTTTGAGAGGGAGCTAAAGAAACAAAATGTTTCTAATTACAAAGCCTTGCTAGCTTTCAACCCTCAGCCCGACGAAGACATTCACGAACTCGAAGATCTGGAGACACAAAGCACAAAAAGTTTTGCAAACACGAAAGTCAAAGAAAATTAAGACGAATGGTTTGCGAATACAAAAGTCAAAGGAAACGAAGACGAACAGTTCGCGAACACGAAAGTCAAAGCAGACGAAGACGAACGGTTTGCGAACACAAAAGATTCATGAATGAGAATATTTTGCGGTCCAGTACGAGAGAAGGCAAAATGACCAAAACGAAACCAATGACGGAAATGAAACCTTCTTCTGCCTGCACGCTCCAAAGAGTACCAGCAAGATCATGCAAATACCCAAAAGTACAGATATTTGATCTGATGGTATGACGTCAGCAGATACATTTTAGGTCGTGGCTAATCTTCCACTCTTGTAATTCCCTGATTAGTTGTAGATGTTTAATCACTCTAATCTTAGATTCACATAGAGCGACCATACTTACTGGATGATACTTGACATATAGATCAACAGAATACACATACAGTGTAATGTAATAGTCTGATGCTAGTAAGCAATCAAGACAAAATACAGACAACAAGTCCGCCTACGTGTGAGACGAGCTCTGTGATCAGGATCCATAGAGATCCAACTGTTCGCTAGTAAAGCGAGACGATTACTCGTGAGAGAACCATGTTTCTCCCATGCCAACACACTGCGTGGATTTGCATGCAGTGCTTGAAGAATCAGAGAAGAAAATCAATAGATAATATCATAGCCTTTGCGCACATGTCAATTTGTGTTGTGTCTAATCTCGAATGCAAATGCTTCTACTGTTAATCGTATGTCTGAGTTCTTTCTCGTTCATTTGAATTCTGTACCTTGGTTGAAACTATGTTGAATGCTGCATTAAATTTATGAACGTAGATCAGCAGTGTCTGACTACACTCTGGAGGACTGTAAGAGTGATTCAGTTGGAGTGTCCAGCAATCGCATTTGAACTCCATCCGAGTCGCAAGAGGAAATCGTGGTTTCTTCGCGACTGTTTTGCGAATTATTCTTCTCACTCCCCATCAGAAATGTTTGATTGTAGTGGTTGATGTGTGTAGTTTTATGGGCCTCATATTATGATGTTAGCAAATATTTTCATATTGACTTGTTTTTTGAGATGTTTTGACGCAGCTTATATTCATAATTTCTTGAGGCATGTTACAAAATCAAATATGAAGTTTTTTAAATCTTAAGATTGCAGCCACCCCGAATTATGTAGGATGGGTACACTATACAATGTCAAGCATATTAGTGGCCTCATTTACGAGAAACCTAGAGGCATGTTGAAGATCTCCATTGAGAAAGTGATGAAAGATACAATGATGTACGCAGAGCATGCTAGGTGGAAGATTGTGGCTGAATGTAGGATGTTGTTTATGCTTGGAAGATACTAGGAAGAACTCTTTATGGTTTTGGAGGCTAGTGTTTTTAGTTCAAATGATGTTTTAGAACACCATCTTCGGTTGACTATACTTAAATCATCTTTGAGTTGAACTCAAGTGTTTTTTATAGGACTATTTACAAAGTGCACAGCAGATGGTGCATCTGTTGCAGAGGTCCCACACCATCCAAGGGGATAGGAATCGCCTATCCCCATTCAACACCATTGGATGGAGTGGGGCCAACACTATTGGTCCCCTGCGGTGCATTCCTTAAGTAGAACCGACTATTTACACTATCTTTTGATAATTGTAGGATTCATGAGGCTATCTTTCATAAATTCCAGGATGCAATTCTATGTGTAGAATGATCTATATTTGCTATTTTTGGATCCACACGTGTGAAATATAGTAGCTTGCTGGTTTTTTATGGACAACAACAGTACATAATCATTTCATTCAAGTTTGATCAAGTTATATTAGTGTTTGCATCTCAAATTGTGTGTAGATGCTGATTTTTCTACATTAGTGAGATTGGTAGTGTATTTCTCTTTCTAACCAAAGATCATTCAAGTAGATTGGATCTTAAGGATCTGAAATCTTTCACATGATATCAGAGCTTGTGTTTCAGGTTATGAAGGAGAAAATCAGATCTATCAATGATTTGGTGAAGATATCAAGTCTAGAGCATGCTAGAGAGGATTCTACACCAAAATCGGATTTTTTGCTTTTGTAGATTGGATCTTTTGGAGATCAAAACACTAAATAGGTCAATATACTTGTTCAATTCCGATTTTTGAATTCACATACTAGATTTGGCCGATTTTTGGATCATTGGTTCAGCCTAAGTGGTGGCTTATAGATTGCATATCAAATTTTCAACATTTGCATGTAGATTTGGAATAGTCAATTTTTTGTGATTTTGTCAAAACCCTAATTTGATTGGATCTCTAGATAGTGAGGTTTCTAGACTTCATTTGAGTGTGTTTCAATCTTAGGAAGTGGCAAAAGTCATTAGATTGAGGATAGATCATAGGTTGATCAAGATTCCATGATTCTATGTGTTGATTTGCTTGGATAAGTGCTAGAAGAGAATTTGTGAGATAGTTTCAAATCTTGGTGATTTCTTTTGAAAGCATTTGTTGTTGTTTAAAGGAGTGCTTTGTGCATTGAAGCAGGTTGAAAGAGAAGATCAGGTCATTGCTGCATGGCAACCTCAATTGGAGTCATGTTGGAAGCCAATGATAGGCTTACCTCAAGTAGCTATTCATTGTGGAAAGTGAGGATGGAGTCACTTCTTGAGATGAATGATGTTTTGGATATTGTTGTAGGCTTGGAGAGAGACCAGCAACACAACAAGATCAATTGAGGTATGACAAGAGGGCCAAGAAGGCTCTACACATGATAAACATGAATGTTACCAATGAACTTCTCAAGGAAGTTGGTAAGTGCACATCATCTTTGGAAGCTTGGAATTAATTGAAGAAGATTTATGAATCCAAGTCTACTTCTAGAGTGTTGACTCTAAGAAGGGACATCTTTTCTTGTTTGCAAAAGAATGAAGAAAGTCCAAGTACTTTTGTTTTGAGAATGAAGGCATTGAATGATGAGTTAGCTTGCATAGATGAAAGCATTAAGGAAGGAGAGCTTATTCAAGTGATTCTTAATGGCTTGTTAGATGCTCATGCTAACATTGTTCAAAGTATTGCTATTCAAAAGACTTTGCCAAGTTTGATGGATCTTCAAGAGATCTTGATCAATGACAAATATAGGCTTCAAGCAAGAGGTGGATCTACATCGACACTTCAAGAGGATGCTATGTTCACAAAGGGCATTTTCAAGGGCAAAACCAAAGCAAGTGGTCTAAAGGGCAAAATCAAATGGATGATTCTTCAAGTGACAAAAAGAAGGATAGATCAAAGCTCAAGTGCTTCTATTGTGGCATCAAAGGACACTTTTCAAGTGAGTGCTACAAGAAGAAGAGAGATCAAGGAGACAAGCAAGGTAATCTTACTCTTGATGAGGATGGTTTGGATGTTCAAGATGCAAATGATGATGCTTTTGTGATGTCTTCATGTATGCTTGCTAATGATGGAGATCTAGATCTTTGGTGGATTGATAGTGAAGAAAGTTCACACATGACCTTTCACAAAGAGTACTTCACTTCTTTGTTGGCATATGGAAATGACAAGACAATGATCTACACGGCCAATGATGGTGAGTGTGCAATCAAAGGGGTTGGCACAATTCCTATTTCTCTCTCTACAAATAGGAATGTTCATTTGGAGGATGTCTTGTTTATTCAATCTATTACCAAGAATTTGCTTAGTGTGAGTCAAATGCTAAGTAAGGGCCTCAAGGTGGAGTTTGATGGAGATGCTTGTTTGATCAAAAGGAAGGATGTCTTGATTGGAAAAGGTAAAAGGAAAGGGAAGTTGTTCAAACTTGATGCTTGTGTTATTGCTAACCAAGTTGGATGTGTTGCAAGGGAGCAAATTTCTATTCAAGAGGTTTGGCACAAAAGGATGGGACACCTCAACTTCAAGTCATTGGAGGTAATGGCAAGGAAGAAGGTTGTTATTGGTCTTCCAAGCTCCTTAATTAATGACAAGCATGTTTGTGAGTCTTGTGCTTTGTCTAAGTCACATAGACTACCTTATACTAGATCTATTTCTAGATCTACAAAGCCTTTTCAACTTGTACATTCGGATATTCATGGATTTACTACAATTAGCAATAGTGGAGCTAAGATGTATGTAACATTCATTGATGATTTTGGTAGATTTTGTTGGATCTATCTACTAAAGAGCAAGGATGAAGTGTATGATGTCTTTGTCAAGTTCAAGAATGCAAGGGAGAACCAATCTTCCACAAAGATCAAGTTCTTGAGAGGTGACAATGGTGGTGAGTACATATCTAACAAGTTCAAGGCCTTTCACTTGGTCTCATTTATTGATTTTTCTCAAAAACTAGCAGCGACTCGTCCTTTCTTGGAGCAGCTTAACTTTGACACACGACTTATCTCCAGTGTGCAACATGAATGCCTGGTGCGTGCAACTTATTCTACATGTGATGATGAGCTCCAGACATTCAGGATTTCTACACGCAATGACGAGGATCCAATTCCTATATCACCACATATCTTAAGCCACTTGGGGTTCCCGAATGAAGGAGAGCCTATGCACGACAGAGGGCAATATTTTGATAGAAATTACTTGACGCATCTCTGTACGGAAGATGGTGACACCTCCATCTATAACAATGATGGTTACATTGTCAAACTCATCTCGGATCCAGGACTTAGGGCAACGACAGACCTTCTTGCATTACTCACTGAGGTACAATTGTTAACAATTGACAGGATTCCGAGTAGCACTTTATTCGCCCTATCATTTGGCTTGGAGGTACCTGTTACCCGTCACTTCATGTGGGTAGAAAATATAAGTATAAAATTATGTGCAACGCTCAAGTCAAGAAAACCTCTCACAAAGTGTAGATATCTCCTGCATATGCTCGTAAGCAAACATTACTTGGGTGACTTCTCGTTTGAGTGCAAGAGAAATATCCAAACGTGCCACATACCACCTCGACACGAGCTCAGAATCCCAACAGGATAAAAGGGAGAGAGACAAAGGCAACAAGCAAGCCATCACCCAAATGACGCCACATCACTAGCAAAAACACACCAGTGTCACTCACACGAGGCACAGAAGCAGAGTTAGAGTCACAGTGGTTAAAAGAGCATGCCCATAGCCAACACACAAAAGAACATTCAAAGGGCCACGCACAAGGTACAGACTAATCCAGTAGCAGCAAACAACACTTGTGCAAATCCACCAGCCAAGGGCATGGAAATATCAATGAAATGGGAGACACAACACAATCACCTTATCCAATGCCTAAAGACACCTCAATAGTGAAAATCATGGAAGCCATTGAAGAAGAATTGACTGCAACATCAAATCCTTCGACGAGACTGTTGTGTCATCGATGTAGCATAGGGGTCCGTCACTGGGAGCGGCAATATCGCCTTCACCTGCATAGCAAGAAGAGAGAGGGAGAGGAGAGAGGGCAGAAAGAGAGTGGAGAGAGGGAGAGAGAGAACACCTAGATTGAGAAAGGCTTTGGGGGCTTCAGCGCCTACCCAAAGCTATTCTATCATTAGTCTAAATTTCATTTGAATAAACACTTTTTGAAAGTGTGAGAAAGATAGAATGCGAGTTTGAGTAGATTCGATTTGAATAAGTTGGGTAATCTAGACCGAAAATTAGTAGGGTTAGCATTTTGGTGGGAAAGCCAAGTGGCCAAATAGGGTCTGGACCTGGTATAAAAGTATGTAACTCGTGGAGAGAGTGATCTTCTCTCTTCTCTATTTCATTTCATGCTTATACATGGTTCTCTTGGGTTGTACTATCCATTGGTGCACTATCTTGGTGATTGCTTGCAATTCTATGTGTAGAATGATCTATATTTGCTATTTTGGATCCACACGTGTGAAATACAGTAGCTTGCTGGTTTTGTACGGACAGCAACAATACATAATCATTTCATTCAAGTTTGATCAAGTTCTATTAGTGTTTGCATCTCAAATTGTGTGTAGATGCTGATTTTTCTACATTGGTGAGATTGGTAGTGTATTTCTCTTTCTAACCAAAGATCATTCAAGTAGATTGGATCTTAAGGATCTGAAATCTTTCACATGGTATCAGAGCTTGTGTTTCAGGTTATGAAGGAGGAAATCAGATCTATCAATGATATGGTGAAGATATCAAATCTAGAGCATGCTAGAGAGGATTCTACACCAAAATCGGATTTTTTGCTTTTGTAGATTGGATCTTTTGTAGATCAAAACACTAAATAGGTCAAATTTTTTTTTAGGCCATATTATCCAAAATCATGCAAACACCTCCCCAACATCAAAAGTGACATTACCAATAGTCTATTATACTCTTGGGAAGCCATCATGCAGGTCCTAAGAAGCAATATGGGCTGAGAATGAAGATTTCTTGGTTTGTAGAAGGGCGCTTTAGCTACAAACTCGATGGATTCGGAGCATAAGCCCCCATCCTCCAAATTACAAGTCTGATAGCTTTCTATATAGGTCAAGATGAGTACAAAATAGGCTATAATAATTAGTGGCTATAATCAGGTGAAAATATCCCCAGAAAGGTTGCACAAAACTGCATTCTCCATTAAGTGAGAAACATATGCATAAAAGTGATGCCATTTGGATTGTGCCACACTCCTAGCACCTTCCAATGAGTGATGAGCTATGCTTTCAAGGATTTCTTATGGAAATTCCTTGAAATCCTTATGGACGACTTGCGTGTTCACTCTTCTCGAGCCGAGCATATCTTGCTTGGAAAAAGCATTCATGCAATGTCGATTGTTTGACCTATCTATAAACCCGGCCAAATGCCAATTTCTGGTCACACACCACATAGTGCTAGGCCACATTTTTTGAGGTTTGGTATCACCACCGATGTTGACAAAATCCATATAATAATACTTGTTTTGCCTAACACTAGAATTATGCGTGAAGTATATATATTTATGGGGCATTGCAATTATTATCGGAGGTTTGTCCTGAACTTTGCCAAGCTAGCTTGTTTGATATACCAAATGACCATCCAACTCGAATGGACAATCGAAGCCGCTAAGGATTTTCACAAACTCAAGAAGGCCTTAGTTACTGCACCAATTCTGCGACCCCCTATCTTGGTAGAATTACATGTTATACAAATGTTTCTAAATATGCCATAGGGAGTGTTCTGACACAACCTAGGGAGTACAAGAAGGATTATCCAATCTAATTTGCCAGTAGGTAGTTGATTCCCATGGAGATGAACTATACAACCAATGGATGAGAAACTCTAGTCATGGTATATAGTGTGAAGAAATTCTGCCATTATCTCCAATCCCTTTGTTTTCTTTATAGATCACCAAGACCTACTGTATCTGGTAAATAGACCATCCATGACTGGATGGGTCACTAGATGGTTGTTGCTGCTTCTCCAAGAGTTTGACTTTAAAATAGTCATTTGCAAGGGAAAGCAACACTTTCGATATCTGTAGATTAGGTTTAATGCTAGCATAGAGCAGTTAGCCATTAATGCTAGTTTAGGACTAGGTAATTACAGGTCAAAATCCTAGGCGACCCAGTTAGATCTAGAGTAGATGATCGTTAGAATAGAATGATTAGGCTAGATTAGATCGACTTCATTAGGATTAGCAGTTCAATGGAATAACCATAGGCTAGATAACCTTAATTCAACTAGATTAACTAGATAGTTAGTTAGACTTAAGTTAGATAGTGTAAACTTAAAATAGATAGATAGCGTTCAATCCCTAGTAGATAGTTTAGATCTTAAGTAGTTTAGATCTAGGCAATTAGTAAGATAGATCTTAGATTAGCTAGACCGATTAGATCAATTAGGATAGACTTAGAGCTAGTCCTATAATAGACAACCGTGATCTGTAGATTAGGATTAGATTACTTTCTTAGAAATAGCTCGATAAACAGATTTAGCCCGACTAAAAGTTAGGCTACATTGTTGGTAAAACTGCCATTTCTAGTAGACAATAAGAGTTTCTGATTAGAAAACATAATGGATCTCTAAGTTCTTGACCAAATTTGGATGACATCTAGATTTAGCTACAAGATAAAAATCACTACTTTATGCATGCTATAACTTAGAAATGTATAAAGATTTGATTATAAACACTTAAATACAGTAAGGTATTGTCCGTATTCATACTACAACAGCAGCCTACTATCCTCCACATGTGTGAAAGCAAGATCAATCATAAAATCAACATTCTACACATAGAAAACCAAGATATCAAGAGAAATACACATGAGATGGACATAGAATCATAAGAGATGAATTCTAAACATCAAAAGAGAATACAATGATATAGCTGATCAAATGTCATTTGGCCACTTTTCCTAAACTTGCCCTAAATGGTAATTTCTTGGTATCTCACCATAGGTTGGAAGTAGGAAATTCAGAAGGAAAACGATGGTAGGTAGAAAAAGAAAACTGAGAAGTTATGGAATGGATTGGTAGTGGAACGATTAGTCAAGTATTTACAACATTAGCAATGAAGGTGGTAGGAATGGTAGCAATAGGGGTAAGAGAGATGGTGACGGAGGCGATATCAACAATGGTGGTGGTGGTAGTGGAGGTGGAAGTGGGGGTTAGTAGTGAGACTGGCACAACGAACTCTATAAATATCTCCACCTCCTCATCTGCAGGATCGTCTTTGTAGATTTCTTGATTCCTGAACTTCTCAAGAACATCAAGAACTGAAGACTAGAAGAATATGCAAGATCTATGCCACTACTTTAGCCTATCTAGTTTACTTGAAAGCTTGATTCTAATCTAGAGCAAGAAAACAAGAAATTAATCCACTCTACTTCCACAAAACATAATGAAAAGCAAGAAATCTACTCTAATTCCACAGCCACACAAAGAGATGGATGTGCAAGCTCATAATAGAATCACTCACGAAAGCCATTATGAACAAGGAGCTTCAAGAATGCCACAACTCGTGTAAGATCTTCTCTATTCAAGTCAAGAGAATGACATTTCAAGTAAAGCTCCCTCACAAGAGAGGGGGGCTCTTAAATAAGCCAATGAGTTGCCTATGTGGAGCCTAAGTGGCAATTCCACAATTTTCAATTTACAAGTAGAATTAGTTCCTCCACTAGAGATCACCTCAAAAGGTACTCACCCACTCATTGTAGATCTTCTCATCCTTCAACCTCTCGGTTAGTTGGAAGCCATAGCCATTGGTTGGGAAAGCCACAATGCCTAGTCGGAGCCATAACATGTTCTAGTTGGGAGTCTGCCATAGCACTCATTAGTTGGAGCCATAGCCAGAGTTGAGGAATGCGAACAACCAACATTGGCATAGTTGTTGCTCTTTTTCTTGATTGCTCTACATTTTAGCTACGATTTTTGCTTGTTCTTGTTTTTGCTTATTCTATGTTTCTAGCTGATCTTAATGTTCTTGCTTGTTGTTGTCTCTATGTTCCTTACTGCTTTTGCTTTTTGCTTTCTATTTTTCTTGCAAGCATTCTCCTTCAAGAGGTCTCATAAGGGGTTTCAGTTCATCGAGGGTTTAGGGACTTATGAGGGTTTAGGAATTTATGCTTGTAGAGGGTTTATGCACACTTAAGCATAGAGGGCAGCCACTTTTGAAGATCAGCCAAGATATAGACTTAAGCCTAGAACTGGATCAGTCAAGTTTAGGCCTTTGCACCATGTTGTAACAGCTTAAAGTTGTTTAGTTCTAAGTCTAAGTCTAGAAGATTGGAACTTAAACTAGTCTGAATAACTTCAACTTAAGTTACTTCAGTTGTTTATGGTCCATTGGGGGTCTGTCCCATGGATGGTACCAAGTTAAGCCTATGTGGCCTATTTGTCCCACAGTGCCTTTTTGTAAGTGACCACCACTCCAAGTATATATAGGAGTGGAAGAGTCCATTTTGAAGAAGAACCTCATTTGCAATACATGCCTATCTTTCTCTCTGAGTGTTCTCCCTTGTGTGTTTCATGTACTGTGTTACTTCACATTGTATTGTATATTATTCATCTGGCAACTAGTTAAGTTAATCTAGCCCCTCCATTCTCTAGTAGAGTAAGCCTTAGAGGATGAAATTTAGTTTAGGGTTTTATCTTTTAGGTTAAGTAGTCATTTGTTAGAAACTAAGTAGAGAAAAGAGATTCAGAAGAGTGGATCTTGCCCGAAATACTCACCCACTCATTGTAGATCTTCTCATCCTTCAACCTCTCAGTTAGTTGAAAGCCATAGCCATTGGTTGGAGAAGCCATAATGCCTAGTCGGAGCCATAACGTGTTCTAGTTGGGAGTCTGCCATAGCACTCGTTAGTTGGAGCCATAGCTAGAGTTGAGGAATGCGAACAGTCAACAAGGACCTCCTTGGTCTAGGGTGAGAGGTGCTCTTATAATATTTGTGAAATATCCAAGCTAGATATTATGAATTTTCACAGTCCACATACTATGAATTTTTTTCTAGCCAATTTTTCTGGCTTGACTAGTCCACATACTATGAACTTTTTCCATGATGAATCTAATTTGGAAATCAACACTATCTTGATATTCTTGAGGCTACGTACTTGCTCAAGGATGTAAGTGTCCTTCATGGATGATTCACTTAATCTCAAGAGAAGTATACAAATTGCCTCACAACATGTAAAAACATGATTTTTCAAACTATGAGTAACAAACTCATCCTGCTCTTACTAGATCCAAGAGCATACATTTGATGACACAATCACTTGCTTTCTAAGTAATTTGGAAACATATCTAAGCCAATAATGACAAGAAATATGCTCATAATAGAGGCATGATACAAGACAAGCATTGCCTCACTCCAACAAGATGGTGCATCAAATAATGAAAGGAAAGCAAAAGTGAATGCGTTGAAGTAGATACATCCTTAAAATTGCCCCTCTTTGCCATGTATTGTAAGCCACAAAGACTCGGCCTTGCCTCTTGAAGATCTCCTTGGAACCATGTGTTGAGAAGACTCCTCCTCAAGCCTTGGCAATCTCCATCATACACTTGGATTTTTGGTAGATTTGAGAATCCTACCATCATCCTCTTGATTGAGATGAGATCCTCCTTACTCCTTATATGCAAAGCAATTTTGGCAAAGCATATGGATCTAAAGATCCCCAAAGTATCAACTGTTGCAATCTTCATATCAAGCACCTTTGATAAGAGATACCTCCAATTGAAGTCTTCAAGTAAAAAGTCACATGAAATATCACCATCTTTGCTTCTACATGATGAAATGAGATCATCCAAATGAACAAGATAAGAGAATTGATGAGAAGTAGACCTCCTTGTAAACAACTCTCCATGTGCTTTTGCCAAAGCGCCATCTTTATGAGCCTTACCATCTTGGAACATAGGTTGGGGTAGATTCCTTGCCTTATCCTCCTTGAGATGATCCAAGCGCCTCTTGGCCACACTTCCACTAGAATCAATCTTGAAAAGATTACCACATCTAGTTCCTCTCATGCAATTAAGCTCTATTCTACTCTTGTGTTCACCTACTGTTGTTGTAGTGCATGAACCGAGAGAACTAGTCGACCCATTAGAGGAGTTTTGAGCTCCAAAAAGACCCTTTAAGAATTCGTGCAAGATGTAGTTTATATTATTAAAATATTATCACACTAATACTTTTGACTTGCCATAACTTTTTAATCGTAGCTCAAAAGTATGTCATATAAATATCATTGGAAAGCCCTTGTCAAGCGCTTTCCAATGCACCAAACTTTGCTAAATTCGGACTTACCACTAAAAAGTTATGCCATTTTTAGTGTGGATTCAAAATGTGGACTCAAAAAGTTACGTTACATAGATTTCAAATTTGAGTGTTTTGATTGGTCCATGTGTAAGAAAAAATTGAGAAAAAGTATAAAAAGAATTTTTACAAAAGGTCTTTTTTGGATTTAGAACTCCTCTAATGACTGCCTTCACGTAGTAGATTGTTATGATCCGATTGCTCGACCTGTCCATGCAATCCATGGACTCCATCATTTTCCTAACATGGTATCAGAGCGATTTTGATTCTTTTACCTGATACCTACGGCATATCAAAAAGTGATTTTATATCAGAGCTATTTTTATAGCTTGATAAGCTTCTCACAGGTATTGATTCTATCAACTGATAGAATAATCGGCTTTTTGTTCTGTAAATAAGCATTAGATTTTTATTCTTAAGTCAATGATAGTTATTATTGTCACTTAGACTAACTTCCACATGGATTTCCAAGTGAAAGCCAATCCCATTGTGGACAAACTTGATGGATCTAATTACCATTTGTGGAAATTTAAGATGAAAACTGTGCTAATGGCTAAGGAGTTGTATGATGTTGTCACATGTGCAGAGGCAAAAGTCGAAGCAGACGATGCTGCAATCTCTCGATGGAAGCTGAAGGATGAAAAGGCTTTCGTGCTGACCATCCTCAACATATCAGACACACAAATTAGCCACGTGTCTAAAGCTCAGAACTCCAAGGAAGTCTTGGACATCTTCATCACCCTCTGTGAAGTGCGCGATGTAGTTTACAAGCTACATCTTAGGAGAAAATTCTTTTCCCTCAAGATGACAAATAGTGATCGATGCAGAATCACATCAACCAGGTCAACCTGATGAAGCAAATGGCCGCTATCAGATTAATCATAGATGATCAAGACACAGTAATGACATTGCTTTCAAGCTTGCCAAGATCATACGATAGCTGGGTGACACACCCAAAATTGACTTTTTCAAGAGTTATTACAATGTTGTTGCAGGAAGACACTAGAACAAACTAACCATCCAATTTCTCAATTGTCAACTCTCATGTTTTATACACTAGCAGAAGCTCACGACTAAGTAGAAGAAGAAAGGCCCAAAGCAATCAAGGCAAAATCAAAAGCTAATATAGTGTCAAGAGCAATTGAACCCTCCAACAAAGAAGAAGCTGTTATGTAGATTCAGAGTTGAGCATGTCACTGTTAAGGATCGTCATCCAGAGTTAGCTGGTATTAGTGATGCTCTTAAGAACACTGAACTTGTTCAAGTAGTCCTAAATGGACTTAGAGATGAGTATGACAATATTGTGCAGACTTATGTTGTCAAAGAGGATCTTCGATCCTTGGAGACACTGCAAGGTGTTCTCATTGCTGAAGAAAGCAGGCAAGATAACAAGATGCTAAGGATCAACAGACTTTCATTGAAAGATGGTGGAGATGACAAAGCACTCTTCATTAGATACAAGTCAAGAGGCAAGGGCAAAGGACAACAACACTTCAAGAAGGACAAAGCCAAAGAAGGTGGTGAGGATCAGTCCTCACAAGGTGTAACATCCAGTGGCAAGAAGAAGCTGTCAAAGTCAAGTGTTTTTTCTGTGGCAAGAAAAGACATTATGCATCAAACCGTTTCAAGAAGAAGAACCAATCTAAGCAAGCTAACCTTACTAATGAGGATGAGTGTGAGGGTGTAGAGAGTGAAAGAGAGGATTCATTAATGATGTATACTTTTTCATCTTTTCCTTTTAAGATTGAAGAAGTCTGGCGGATAGATAGTAAGGCTAGTTCCCATATGTCTAGTTCTAGGAACTCTTTCACTAATTTCATGCCATATCTAGGTGCAAAAAGGTCAATCTATACTGCTAATGATGAAGAGTGTAGGATTGAAGGAATAGGTAGCATTCCATTACATGCATCATCATCAAAATCTTTTTGCTTACATGATGTACTATATGTACCTAGATTGATTCAGAATCTTATTACTGTAGGACAGTTGTTTGATAGTGGATTGGATGTCAAGTTTCAAGTTGACAAGTGTATAATCTCAAGAGAAAATGAAGTTATTGCTAGAGGATCTAGAATTGGTAAGTTGTACAAACTAGATTCTAGGGAGAGTGCTAACATTTCAGATATTGCTTATGAGACCAAGGTTCTACAGGAGGATCTGTGGCACAAGAGATTGGGTCATCCCAATTTCAAAGCCATGCAATCTATGGTCAAAGAAGGAAAAGCTATCGGTCTACCAAAGACACTGTCAAAGGAGCTTCTACCTTGTGAAGCTTGTGTGCTGGCAAAGTCACACAGAAGACCTTTTCCTAGATCAAGTATCAAGACAAAGCAACCATTTGAACTTGTACACTCAGATATTCATTTCTCATCAACTAAGAGCAAAGGAGAAGCCAACTGCTTTGTCTCTTTTGTAGATGATTATACAAGACATTCTTGGATCTATATGTTGTCTTCAAAAGCCATGGTTTATGATGTTTTTCTTACTTTTAAAGCTTATGTAGAGAAGCAGTTTCCTTTCAAGTTAAAAGCTTTAAGAAGTGATAGTGGAGGGGAATACACTTCCAATAAGTTTAAAGACTTTTGTGAGAGAGAGGGTATTCAAAGAGAGTTCTCTTGTTCATATACTCCTCAACAAAATGGAACTGCTGAGAGAAAAAATAGAACTTTGTGTGAAAGTGCAAAAGCCATTAGGCTGGAAGCTTCTCTGCCTAAAACATTTTGGGGAGAGGCAGTTGCATGTGCAAACTATCTTTTCAATAGGCTTCCAAATCTTGCAATAGGAGGAAAGACACCATTTGAGATGTTGTATAAGAAAAAGCCTAAGGTAGATCATCTTAGGATTTTTGGTTGTGTATGCTTTGTGCATGTGCCTCTAGAAACTAGGAAGAAGGAAGATCCTAGTGTAGTAAAAGAAATTTTTGTAAGTTATGCATCTACTAAAAAAGCATACAAGATTTATTTGCCCTCTACTGCCAAAAATGTTGTTAGTAGAGATGTGTCTTCCATGAAGATCAGAAATTTAACTTGGATGATACACAGATCAAGGAGACCATCGAATATCGGTTTGTTGGCAAGGGCTTGGGCTGAAATGTTGTCACACATGATCATAGGTAGACCCTCTTCCAAGATTATCTTTAGTTCCACTAGTAACCTCTTGATCCAAAGCCCTTCCTTTGTTGTTGTAGTGAGTGCCTTGTAATCAGCTTCACATGATGAGTGTGATACAGTATCTTGCTTTTTGGAAAGCCAAGATATCAAGTTTCCTCCAAGATATATGACATAAGGACTTGTAGATTTTCAATCTGCTCTTATATAATAATAGAAAGAACTTGAGCAAATCCTTTAGCACAAAGCCTAGCCTTGTACTTGTTGATTGTGCCATCTTGATTATACTTGACTCGAAAAACCCACTTGCAACCAATGATGTGTTTGTTGGATGGAAGATCCACAAGCTCCCATCTCTTATTGGCCATCAAAGCTTCATATTCCTCCTTTCTGACAAGGTACCATTCCTTCGAGTTGAGTGCATCATGTACATCCTTCGGCTCCTCATGAGAAATAAAATAAGCATAATTAGTGGAGTTGATTTCCACTTGCTTGCCTCCATCTTCATAGGTAGACCTTCTAGGCTCGGATCTTTCTCTTTGAGATCTCCTTGGTGAAAAGATTCGAGGTGACTCCTCCTCAATTCTCGGCCCCATCTCTCCATGATAATCTTCAAGGGTGATGATTGGAGTATCTCTGTGAGAATCTTTGAACTCGGCCTCCTCAAGAATGTATTTTTGATCTTCATGGAATATAACATCCCTACTCTCAATTGTACTTGAGGTAGAGGGAACATAGATTCTGTAAGCTTTCTTGTTGGATGCATATCCAACCATGATCCCTTTAATAGAATTAGGATCATCTCTTTTCCTTGTTTCCAAGGGCACATTAACAAAGCAAGCACAACCAAAAACAGAAGGTGATCTACCTTAGGTTTCTTCTTTAACAAAACTTCAAAAGGTGATTTTCCAGCAAGTGCATTGTGAGGTAATGTATTGCACAAATAGTTTACACAATTTATAGCTTCACCCCAATAATCAATAGGCAAAGAAGCTGCTACTCGAATTGCTTTAGCACATTCACATAAAGATCTGTTTTTCCTCTCAGCTACTCCATTTTGAGATGGAGAATAAGCACAAGAAAACTCTCTCTTTATTCCTTCACCTTCACAGTATTCATGAAACTTGTTGGAGATGTATTCACCTCCTCCATCGCATCTTAAAACTTTAACTTTAAAAGAAAACTGGTTCTCAACATAAGCTTTGAAGATTAGGAAGTGATAAAAAACCATAGCATTTGAAGAAAGTAGATACATCCTGGTATATCTAGTAAAGTCATCAATAAAGGTGACAAAAGATGTTGCACCACCAATACTTTTAGAAGAGGAAAAATGTACATCTGAGTGTATAAGCTCCAAAGGATGAGTAGTCTTTATAAAAGGCTTTTGATATGGCTTTCTGTGTGACTTTGCAATGGCACAAGCCTCACAAGGCTTGAAATCTTTAGAAGGTCTAGATTCTTCAAAAATAAGAATTCCTTGGAGAGTTTCTAGATTAGGCAACTCCTCTTTAATAGCAAAAGACTGAACATGATTATCATAGTCATCTCTCAAGCCATTCAGTATGACTTGAACTAGCTCATCTTGGTTAATAGTAACACCAACACAGGAAACTCTCTATGTAAATCTTTAACTCTCAGAACATAGTTAGATGCATCTCTTCACTTCTTTGAGAACTTTGAAAAATCTGATTCCTAAGAGTGAGTATTCTAGAAGTATTATTTGCTTCATAGATGGTCTTT
Organism: Diphasiastrum complanatum; assembly: GCA_029204225.1. NCBI lineage: Eukaryota > Viridiplantae > Streptophyta > Lycopodiopsida > Lycopodiales > Lycopodiaceae > Diphasiastrum > Diphasiastrum complanatum. The sequence goes on along the minus strand of CM055104.1, from coordinate 48,088,951 downwards.
AGTGCATCCCAAGCTTCTTTGCCTGTAGTGCAAGATCCTATCTCTCTCAAAATTTTATTAGCTACATTCATCTTAATGAAATGTAGAGCCATTCTAGCTCTTTTCTTGTACTTAAGAATTTCAGCCTGTGCTTGAGGCTCCTCCTCAACACCAAGCACAATATCCATAACATCCTAGAGTATCAAGATAGACTCCATTCTGAACTTCCAAATTGAGTAATTAGAAGTGTTTATTCTCTCACTGGCTTCTAGAAGATATCCTCCTTGAGATGCCATTTTAATGAAGACTTCTCAGTTATTGGACTGAGACATGTTTGAGCTTGTTCCAACTAGACTTAAAGCTGCTGCTCTCTTTCACTATAGGTATTTTCAAGGATTTTCCACCTTCCTATGTGAAACACTTGCAACTGTATTTGAGATGACTCTCAAATATTTCACAAAACAAGTTATTTAGATCAGACACACAAAGTGGATTGAGACACTTTGGCTAGTTTGAATCCTACTCTTGGCATGTGTGAAATGCTTCAAAAGAAAACACAATTGACTCTCAGAAGGCTCAAAAGGTGTTCATTACTTCAAACTCAGTCTTGATCTTCAGTTTCTTGTGTAGGATGCTCAAAACAATGGATTCATAACAAAGCAAGATTGAATCAAATCAAAATGTTGTCACTCGGATTTTGGACCTATCCCTATCCTCTTTAAGAGCTTATAACACTTGCTAGACACATCAGATTAATTTGGTTTTAATTTTTATAAAAAGTATTGATCGTAACTTTACATTAAGCTATAACACTGCTATCTTTGGATCTATTAGCAAGGAGAACATAGGGACTGAAAATCTCTGATTTTCACACGTGCGGAATTCCAGAATTCCGTACTACCACTTTTCAGGTCTGAAAATTCAGTTCCAATCCGATTTGATCCAAATACACTTAAGAGAAAGGTGAGAAAAAGTGCAAAACTACTTTTTTGCTTGATTTAGCTCTCAGTTTCATGTACAATCAGAGATGTTAGCATGCAAAGCTTAATTTGGCTCTGATACCATGACAAAATTTCCAGAATTCACACGTGTGGGGAATGTCCACAAGTATGATTGATCTTGATTAAGCTTTGTGATTAGCATAGTATCCTGATTCTAGATTGTTTAGCAAGATCTAGTTCAGAAGGAATGGCTTAACCAAAATCTAGCATGGTAAGCATCAGAATATGATAGCAACTAATCAATAATGAGTAAGAGTACAAGTTTTCAGTGTATTAGCATTAGCTTCAACACGAGTTAGAGAGAGAAAGCTGGAGAGATAATAAGCAAAATAGTTTAGATCCAAAATGGCATGAGGTAGCTACAAAACTTTGGTTCTTCATCATTGATTGTGAGGAGAGCTACACATATTTATGGAGTTTGAGGTAGCTCGAGGTAGAACCACAACTATCCATTCCAAAATGACAACTAAAGTGACATCTTGAGTCTATGTGACATTTGTCACTTGCCATGCATGAAATTCTACCAACGTTTTACAAGTGTACTAATTCTAACTAACAAAGTACAAAAGCGAATGGACTTATTGAGCGAGCTAACAAAATCTTATGCAAAATTCTGAACAAAGTGATAGAAATACATTCTTCCTATTGGGATCAGAAGTTACCATCAGTTTTATGGGCTTATCGAACTGCCGAGAAAATTACAACTAGACAGACTCTATATTACCTTGTATATGGAATGCACCCGATATTACCCATAGAATTTGAAGTTACAACCTTCCACATTGATAATGAGAAACGGATGTGTTACATCCATGTCCTATATAAGGGAATCAGATTAATTTTTGACATGGATAGCCGGTCACTCCAGGTGTATATGGTTATTGGTTATGCCTCGTCATTCCGAGCTTGGCCTGTAATAATCATATGAGGGCCCAAACCTATAATTGGACATAGGAGCACATGCATGGTGAAGACTGCTTCAATGCAAGAATAGGAGGTCAATAGCTCAATTTAGGTTGCATGGGAAATCTTCTTCTACCTCTTCCTCTGGTTCTTGAATTTTCACTGCTGGAGAGTGGCTTGTATTATGATGAAGGAGAGAACATCCTCACTTAACTCGCATTCTGTTATGTTGAAGATAATAATGCAAAGTCAATAGAGGTCACCTTTGATATCCACATCTGAGAGTCGTCCTCAATGGAAGGAGCTAACTCTGGCAGCATTGGTGCAATCCTGATGTCCTCCTGTACAAATAAGATTCCATCATGCATGCATAATATACTAAACTGCAAACCTAGCCTAGAAAATCGTTTATCCTTGACTAATTTATAGAATTTCTTAAAAACAATTTCTTCGAAGGCAATTTGCTCTCCATTCAAAGCTCTGAGTAGGTATCCCATATTCTTATTAGAAATTGTATACTCTTGCCCCGGTAAGAAAATTGAAGCAAGAGCAACGGATGAAGCTTTTGAGATTGGGGTCTCTAGTATAAGAGAGTATATCTCCTCTTCTCCAAATATGCTTTCCAACGTGGACGTCAGATTGCGATGTCCGACGTGGACGTCGAATTGCGACATCGGACGTGGACGTCGCAATCCGACGTCCAAAGACGTTGCTTGTTATCTGACGTGGACGTCGCATTGCGACGTCCAAAAAACTTGTCAGATTCTGATGTCTGTAAATCCAAAATGATCCATAAAATTGTCCGACAGATGTCCAACTCCCATCCGACGTCCCAAAAACACGTCGGAATCCGACGTCTGTGAATAGAATGATAAAAAAAAAGGTCTGACGTGTGTCCACGACGTGTGTCTGACGTCTATCCGACGTCTGTCCGACGCATTTGGATGTCGAATTCTGACATCCCAAATTAGGTGAAATAAAAAATAAAAAATAGCACGCACATTTTTATCGGGCTATTCTTGGAGTTGAGTTCTTGGAGAAGCGATGTTCATGAATTTCAAGACTTCAGGTGGATATTCATGATAAGTCAAGGAATGTCTAGACTGTGATGATTGTTATTTATATTGTTGGATTGTATGTGCTTGGATAGGCTGATATGAAGGACAAGCATCAGCAGGATGCGTAGCCTGATAGTGTGGGTACCATATTGGTTTTCTTCTAGTATTTTAGGATTTGTATGTGGGTCCATTGGGTACTGTTGTGTCTTTTTTTGTGTTGAGTATGAGTTTCTGATGTTTTTGGGATTTTTAGAATTTTTGGTATTTTTGGACTTTTTAGGATTTTTGAGGAAGTCAAGGAAAAGACTCAGAATGAGAAGGGCTTTCTATTGATATGGGTTTTGCCGATCGAGATGGGAGTTAATTGATCTGGTCGAGAATTGACCTAATTGCCTCAATCAAGATCTAGGGAATGCTCTGGTTGAAATCTGACTAGGCTCCAATTGAGATCTTATGCGAACGCTCCAATTGAGATCTGACTCAAAAGCTTCGGTCGAGATCTGACGCGAAAGCTTCGGTCGAGATCTGATTGGAATGCTCCAATTGAGATCTGACGCAAACGCTTTGGTTGAGATTTCAAAAATGGCTTCGGTTGAGACGAGTGTCAGGGCTTCGGTCGAGATTTCAAAAAATGGGCGTCTGTTGAGATTGCTTCTAGAGGCCTCGGTCGAAGTGGTTTGTATGGAGGTGTAGGAACGTGAGAGATGAAGGAAATGCTTTGGTTGTAGGAGGTGTGTGTGGGAGGGTCTGGAGAGCATGGAGAGCATGTGCAGGGAATGGTTGAGGTGTGCAGATCGAGGTGAAGGGAATGAGTTCAGCTGCGGAAGTAGTTTATATTACCCTTCAACTATAGAACGTAAACATCTGTGGATTTGCAGTGTGCTACATCTGCTTGAGCAATGATGTCTGGGATGTTTTCTTGCATACCATATGCACAAACAATCTGATAACGGAGAACCAGTGGCTTCTCGTTTAGACTGTGTTATGACGTTTGTAAAGTGGAACTCAGATTCAGCGCTTGTGGAGTTTTGTGAGTTTCTGGGTTGTCGTGAATATTTCAAGAAAATGTGAGCATCTGATTTCTTGATGATTGTCAATGGAAAATGGTTCAGAGAAGAGCAGACTATGCATCAAAAGAATGCTCAAGATTAATAGGACACTGGTTTAAAATGATTTTGCAAGAAGAGCAAGCAAACAGAAAAAACAGAGACAGTGCCTAATGGTAAAACAACAATGGCAACGGACGCCAAATGTTGCAAGATTCTTCCCAGTCTTAGATGCTTTGCCAAGCAGCCTAACCTCTGAGTTTGAAAAGAACGTAAAATATATAACCATCTGCATATTAAAAAATGAGCAAGAACCAAGCAAACAAAGTGTGTGTAAAATATAGCATTGATTTCGAAACTAACAGATGCTAATTGTACTATATCAACTTCTAAGGCATTATCACAACTAGTACCCAATGGCTCGTTACATACCAACAAAAACCCCACTATAGTGTTATGAACACTATCACACAATACTAAAAAATTTTCCACACAAGGCTCATGTCTAAACTAAATATAACTATCTTGAAATCTAGTTAGGCACTACTAGCTCTTGTTAAGTCCACTTTAAGCCCTTTTTGGCTTGCTATCCTTATTTAAGACACTTTGAGGCACTATTATCTTATGAACACCTATGCATTAAAAATACATGACATTGGAATTGAAAGAAAATCAATTGAAAAGATGAAATTTGCAAACACACTAACAAGGACACTATGATTGCAAAATCAATGGACAATCACGAACAATGTACTACAGTTGTTCCTGTGAGCAATCACTTGAGAATGTTGAAAAAGATCAATCATACAAAATTCAAATTGGAAATGAATGAGCCAAAATGTGTTGAGCATAAACATCTAAGTAATAGATTGAACAATGAGCTTCATGAGTTGGTTGGGGTGTAATTTTTTGGTGAGCTTTTTGCGGCGAGCTTTTTTGGGTGAGCTTTTGAAGACGAGCTTTTTTGTGTTCGAAGCGAGCTTTTTCCAGTATTGCTTTTCACACAAAAGAATATACAAGTAAAAAGCACTCTTTTTCACTGTCTCCAATACAATATGCATAGCCATTTACCTTCAATGCTGTGAATAGGACTATATGATTCTATCAAATGACTAACCTGTGATCAATCTCTGAGTTGGTATGTTGTTACATTGGAGTTGCTTAGTTGGTTGTCTGGTTGTTGCTTAGATGATATGAGTTGGCTACTGATGGTGGGCTTTCCAAACCGAGCCTTTTTGAGTTCAGATCAAGTTTTTTCTATTTCTAAATGTCACCCTCTACAACATCTTGCCACTATTTCAAAATGTCAACCCTTACAACAGCCATTAACACTATAAAAGACATGACATGTAAATTAAACTACCAATACAACAGTCATAGGTCCAAGTGAACAACCTACCATCACCTTTGCATATGTTTGTAAGAAATTATTGTTGGCAATACAAAACAACTAAGTGTTAGGGAGAAAGTATAATTCCTTACTAACTAGACTTGCCAACTCAACTAATCACAAACACCCCATAAAGGATTGTGCAAGCTATCTAATGGAAATCAATTTGCCGAACATTCAAATGCATAATGACAATTGCTTTTTCCATTTCAAATCATGCCATTTTGCCATTCGCCCCATCTAAAAACAATAAGTATTGTATTCATGGATAAGTTTGGATGTATACTTCCCGTTTGGATGGCTTCTTGTAGAAAAAAAATATGGGACAGGAGTGCCTTTCAATGAATTTGTTATTGCACGATTGCATTTTCCACTCTTTGGGATCCATCCAAGGCACTTCACACGACTACCAATGTTAATTTTCCTAACTACCCAAATTGTGTCATGTACTATGCATTCCACCACCTCCTGCCTGAGGGAGAGCCGCTAAGGTCTGAGGTACTTCTATACCTTGTCCAAGTGCACTTCCATCTGCTTGAAAGATAAGTTTTTTAGGGTGGCCCCTTTCCTTGGTAGCTTGAATGAATTCTGGTCTCTGACTCCTATCATCATCTATGTCCACAACCAAGGAAGGCCCATGACGTTTTTGAATTGTATGTGCCTGTTTTTGAATTGTATGTGCCTGTCTACTATGACAGTCAAATTTTTAGGACGCCTGTATTTTATGGCCAAAATGGCTCTTGAGAGTCAATACTACTGTCAAACTGCAAGGTTGGGTACGATCAACGACTTGCATCACCCCCTTACGATCAGTGACCTCCATCATCCCCCTGCAATCAACGACCTCCATTGTCCCTGGAATTCGAAGGATTGACATTCTAGATTTGTAGGATTGACGAGTGTCAGCACACATTCTTTGAGGTGACGGATTCACGAGCGTGACAGATTCTAGAACACTTGTTTTGGAGGTACTTAATCAAATAAGAGAGTTCGTAGATTTTTTATCCTTTTTTGTGAACATCGATGGACAGAAACCATCTGCGCTGGCGCAGATGGCTTCCCATCTCGTTTGGATACTGGTTTTAGTTAGCAAATCATGTTTTTTGTGAGAAAGCGAGGGCTGGAAAACCATCTGCGTTGGTGTAGATGGTTTCCCATCACATTTAGATACTATTTTTTGATTGCACCTCGTTGTATTTTGTGAAAAGTGAGGGATGAAAAACCATCTATGCTAGCGCAGTTGGTTTCCCATCCCTGCTTACCTAAAAAAAACAGTTGCACAAGAGAGATGGCAGACCATCTGCGCCGACGCAGATGGTCCTCACTCTCTTTTTTCTAAAACAATGTGTTCAAAAAATCAAGTTTATTGAGGGTGACGAGGATGGGGAATAGAGTATAACCTGTGTTTGTTCCTGCAGCAGATTTTTTTAATGCAATCAGGGAGGGTGACGAGGATGGGGAACCATCTGCGCTCCTCGTCACCCTCCCTGATTGCATTAAAAAAGATCTGCTGCAGGAACAAACACAGGTTATACTCTAATGACTACTTGATGCCAATTGCCCGTCTAAAGCTCATAAATCTCTAAAATTCCAGTTGTATAAATACTTGCTGCCAAAAGGCTGCGAAAAAAAACCGGAGGAAGCCAACCTCAGCCAAATGGAAAAGATCGAACCTTTTATTTCGCTTGGTCGCCCATTTGAGGCTATGTATCCCTGCTGGGGATCGCTGCTAATTGTAACTTAGATCAATGCTTTTGATGGCTTATCTGGCCAATGAATACTTGCTGCCAGTCGCCCATTTGAGGCTATGTATCCCTGCCGAGGATCGCTACTAATTGTAACGAGATCAATGCTTTTTATGGCTTATCCGGACAATGAATACTTGCTCGTAGTTGCCCATTTGAGGAGAAAGCCAAGAAAAACTTTAAAAACCATCAGGGTGGCATTGATAAAGCTGAAGCTCGTAAGAAGAACCTATGCTTCAAGTGCAATGGCGAGGGTCACCTTGCACAAGATTGCGTCAAAAAACAAGTTTCAACCTCAATTAATCTATCTCAAAGTAATGAAATGAATGTTTATTTCCTTAGTTCTTTAGTTTTTGGACCTAATGATCTTATTTGCAAAAAAGGTAAAGTTAAAGTTCAAGTTGTTAATGTCCTTTTTGACACAGGATCCACTCATAACTTTATTAATGTAAATTTGGTGCAGACGCTAAACCTTCCCACAAGAAAAAGTCCCTGTTGAGGATCGCTGCTAATTGTAATGAGATCAATGCTTTTGATGGCTTATCTAGCCAATGAATACTTGCTTCCAATCACCCATCCGAGGCTTATAAATATTTGAAACTCCAGCTGTGGATCGCTGCTATGAAGAAATAGACTATAGGGAATTGAGAAACCCTTTCTAAAATCAACCGGACAGGAGACATCTCGAACAACTAGATTCATGCATCTGTTTAGGATTGCTCCAAATACTGGTGAGGTAAATATTAGCTTATCATTGGAACCTGTTAGGAGCCAGCCTTGAAGCAAGATGAGTATCTTGAAAGTTTCTACACTATGTTAGGGCTGCCCTTAGCTCCATAGATCCACTTCACAACTGCAATTCAAAATGAGAGTTAGCTTAATAGTCAGCATTAAGTTTATAATATGCCATAGATCTATTCTGATTTCTTGTCTTTAGAATAAGAACAAATTATGAGCTGTAATGATCCTATGCATACTTTCTTTTGATACTTTTAAGTGCTTATTTGATCAAAGTTTAATGACATATTTTATATAAACTACATATTGTCCTACATTCCCGTGTAGTCAAAAATGTCTTCTTGGTCTCATGGTCTTTTGAATCGATGATGGTGCCAAACACAAGCTCGTGTCAGGAGCATGGCTTTTCACAATCATTTCATTTTCGTTAATAGTTTTGTAGCCAGACAAGACATGTCTTGGTTGCAAATGATTTGTTTGATTGATTTAATTGGTTTGTTTGCATTTGATCCTGTCACACAAGGATCAGCCTCCAAGAGGCTAGCATTCCGGAAATGAGCTAATGGTGAGCTTAGAACAAAATGTGCCATGGAGTATGTAGAGGATGTGCAAGAGTTGCAACACTCTGAAGGTACACCGGT